>JAKSZU010000003.1:201146223-201874556 GCA_026018925.1 Tupaia tana
GCTACATACTTCACTGAAAAACAACACAAAAAACACCTACAGAGCTATTTAAAATACAATGTTATAGGAAAGGTCAAGAGAGAGGAACATGGTATAGTACCTTAAACGGTTGGTATAGGTATCAACACAGGTCTTCATTTTGGCTAGTAATGTACCAACAGATGTTTGACATTCCGACTGTTCTTCTTCTTCACCATTCTCTGTAGAAAGAGGTAATAGTAGGGGCACCATGGATGTACAAGAAGCAATGGCCCGGAGCAATTCCAGAAGAGCCCGATAGAGTGGCACATGTCTCGCCATATCTAGAACTGTAAGAAAGAAGGAAAAGTACAAAATGAGGGACACGTACAATATAAAATAGGTCCACAGCACAGCAATGTAGCCTCTACCTGGACCTTGGGGTTAATTGGTTAACTGGTAAATTGGCCAATGCTGCATATGTTTATTAGTCATCAATGTACAAAGTATAATAATAGGCACCTGAGAAACAAAAAGAATGATTAAGGTAGAGAGTTGGGGAAAGAATAAGAAATGTAGCTAAATAACTGGTTATATTACATATAAAAATGGTTAAATAGCCAAGGCACTAAATATATTAGTATGAAATAAAAATATATCTCAAAAATTAGGTTGAAAAAAGCTATTACATCTTATATTAAAAGGATAATGGTGCTCAAATTTATAAAAAGTTTATTTTAATAAATCAACATCCTTGTCAGCAAAAAAGTGTGTGTGTGTATAAAACTTGCAATTACTAGCTAATTTTCATTGACTAGCTACAAGTCAAATAAAACTTTTCATAAAATCAAATGCATCTAAGAATACATTTTTAAGAAGATATGAGGAATCTTCAAGAAGTTCATCAAGAATGCATACTATCGGGAACCAGCAGTTAGCGTAATGGCTATGTCGCTGGACTCCCATGTCAACCGCGGTTCGCATCCAGGACCCGGTGGCTTAAAACTCACGCCGGGCACGTGTGCGTGCGTGACCAAGATCCTGAGAGGAGAACAGAGGAGAAGGGATTGCGGCATGACCATCCCCCCCGGGGGGTGATTTCTCGCTTTCTGTCTCTATGTCTCTCTCTGTCTGTCTGGCGAGCGCATGCGCCCTATAGCAAAAAAATCTCTCTCAAAAAAAAAAAAAAAAAAAAAGAATGCATACTATCAAAAAAATGTGAATGGATTTCATAATTTTTTGCACCAAAATAAATTCAGTACTTTAATACCATTTTTCCGTGAACTTTTTGAATCCCATTGTACATTGCTTCTAAGGCCTCTAGCAGTTATTTCAGTAGGTTCTGTAGCTATATTCCAACTGGAATTTACTTTTGCGAATTATGTAAGATAAGGATCGAACAACTTTTCCAACACCAGTTACTGAACAGCCATCTGCTGAAATCCTGTTGTTGGAGATGCTAGAAATAAAGGAGTGAAGAAAACAAACAAAAACCCTACACTCTAAGTAAGTAATGAAAATTAGTAACAAAGTTTTAGAAGCTAGTAAGTAATATGAATGATACACAGAAAATAAAATAGGGAAGAAGAACTGGGGAGGAGAGTACCAACTAGAGGTAGAAACGGCCCCAATGTTCACACTGCCACATGGGGCTTAGAGCATCGGAGGAGGAGGAGGAGGCGGCATCACCTCGCATCCTGGATATAATATGGCCAAGTGATGTAAAGGGATAAAAGGACATGATAAAATTAGTTCTGATGACGCAGATTATTCAGTGATGAGCAACGTGACAGCGGAGTAAGTCCTAAATTTACATATTCCAAAGATGTTGCAGAGGAAAGGGGTAGAAAGTAGAACTACCATTCTTTCCTCACTTATCAAAAATTTAATCCACTATCTTTACCATATACAAAATCTCCATATATACTTGGGGTGTGTTTAAATTAAAGCCTCTTTTCCAAGTCATGCTCAGTGGTTACATCTTTTTTTGGGGGAGGGCAGGGAGTGGAGAGTTTTTTGCTATAGGACGCATGTGCTCACCAGAAAGAGAGAGAGAAATCACCTTCCCCCAGGGGGAATGGCCACACCGCAATCCCTTCTTCTCCATTCTCCTCTCGGGATCTTGGGCATGCAAGCACATGTGCCCAGCATGAGTTTAAGCCACTGGGTCCGGAACTTGAACTACATGAGTCCAGTGACATAGCCATTATGCTAAATGCTGGTCCTGATCAACAGTTACATTCTATTCACTATAATTTTACAATATAACATAGTACATACCTTATTCAGGAAAGTCCAAATTAAAACCCAAAGTTACTAATCAATAAGCATACAATGTAACACCAGTATTTGTGAAGGTGTGAGAAAGCTAAACTCATACACACAGTAGAAATCTGATTAGGTATAATCAATGTGGCATTAGCTATTAAAATTTAAAATGCATGTGGTCTATGATTCAGCATTATTTATTACTATCTACCCTGAAACAAGGATGTTGATATAATACTATTTTCAATGCCAAAAACTGAAAACAACCAACATAACTATATAAAAAAAAATCCAAATAATACTACCTATAGAGCATTTAAAACAAAGTAGATTTATCTCTCACATCTATATTTGAGTGAAGTAAGTTACAAAACATACATATAGAAGACATTTATGTAAACTCTTATTTTTAAAGGCTGGGAATTATGTGGAAAGAGTTACAGGAAATAAGTGAATTTCTAAAAACAAATGTAACATACATGAGCAATATCTCAAACTGATTATCCTGACAAAAAAGTAAAACCTTTGTGGTAAGACCTATAGTCTCTTTTGCCCAGTTCTCTCTTTCCCTGTTCTTCACCAGGTCCGTCGCTTTGGTGTACGAGCATCTAATCTTCTCCTCTGTGAAATGTGAATTATTCTATGGAGGTACACACCATCATCTCCATCATGTGTATGAGAAACTAAGATTTAGCAAGTTACTCAGCAGCTGAATAGAATGTAGAAAGACCAACACTGACACATAGACACATCAAACTTAAAGAGCTTTTTTCCATTATGCCATGATGCTTCCACATTAAAATAAATAAATAAATAAATAAATAAATAAATAAATAAATAAATAAATAAATGACAATGAATTCAGTTCCTGAAATTGCACTTGACACATTTCAAGTGCTTAATAAACAGTCCATACTGGATGGCATAAGTGGTGTAAGTACACAGAATTCTTGATCATAGCCAAAGTTCTCTTGGATAGTGCTGCCTTAAAGAGATGAATTTATTGGGACCAGCAGCTGGCGTAATAGCTATGTCGCTGGACTCCCATGCAGTCGATCTTGGTTCAAGTCCTGGACCCAGTGGCTTAAACTCGCACCAGGCACCTGTGCGTGCGTACCCAAGATCCCAAGAGGAGAATGGAGAAGGGATTGTGGCGTGGCCATTCCCCTGGGAGATGATTTCTGGCTTTCTGTCTCTCTCTGTCCTTTTTGTCCTTTTGGCGAGCATACATGCCCTATTGCAAAAAAAAAAAAACCTCTAAAAAAAAAAAAAAAAAAAAAAAAACGGAGAGATGAATTTATTACATCCCATAGGTCATGAAAAGGCTATGATTCCTGATAAAACAAGAAAAAAAACTTATTAAATTTTGACAGAAGGTACATGTGCTCACCAGAGACAAAGAAAGCGAGAAATCACTCATTCAAACATTCATGCTGCAATCCCTTCTCCATTTTCCTCTCAGAATTTTGGGCATACATGCACATGTACCTGGTGGGTTTTTCTTTCTTTTTTCCACTGTTATAATAACTTTAATTGATCTTGAATTTTACAGTGGTCTATGAATGATTTTCATAAAGCTCCTCCTTGGGAGCAGCAGTTGACATAATGGCTATGTTGCTGGACTCTCACGTAGTTGACCATGTTTCAAGTCCCAGACCCGGTGGTGTAAACTCACGCCGGGCACATTTGTATATGTGCCCAAGATCCCGAGAGGAGAATGGAGAAGAGACTGCGGCATGGCCATCCCGCCTAGGGGGTGATTTCTCGCCGTCTCTCTGCCTTTCTGGCAAGTGCACATGCCCTATAGCAAATACCTCTCAAAAAAAAAAAAAAAAAAAAACAAAACCTCCTTACCCCATATCACTGTTTCTCTGACAGTTGTTAAAGTACACAATGAGTATGTCAACCACTTGAACATCAGCATCTTGCAAGGGTTCTGACCAACCAACCACTCACCAAAGTACTTGGCAGCTTTTCTCTCTTGTTTTTAACACAACAGTATATCCATCCTGATGGTAAACCTGTCCAGACACATCTCTACAAGACACTGCAAAATCAGTGGTGATTAGCAAACTAGTTAGCTTTGGCAAGGAGCTGTGCTCGCTTGCCTGTGACAGCCTGGAAGCCAGTTTTGATCCTGGCTACAGAGCACGGAGAATGACAAGTTTCACACTATGAGAAATAGACTCGAGTATCCTTCTGCAGAATTGTGTCCGGTGATCAGTATGTGTGACAAGTGACATATTCCTTGATATATCTTCTCAAGACATTTTCTATTTGTTTCTATTGAAATCTTCCTTTGATTACTAGTTGGTTATTACCATCTATAGAACCACTTGTACCCAATTTAGCCAGTAAAAAAGCAAGGAGATGTTTGGGTTGACAATGTAATAGTTTACAGATATCTGTAAAGTTACAAAAGAAGTTTTCTTAGTTCCTACTTGGACAACTTGTGGAGGTTTCGTGACAAATTTCCTTTTCTTTCCAGCAACCATATCCAGATTCTCTTCCCTCATGATGTTAAACACTCGATTCAGTAGCTCTTCACTGTGTAGTCTGTTTCTGAGCCAGCCCAAGTAGGACCTGTCTGGTTACTGAAAGAGATACCATCATCTTTGTTGCTGTCTTCATCTTCTGAAGCTTTGTCTTTCTCTAGTATTTCATTCTCATCTGGGAATTTAACATTCTTTTTTTTCTTTTTATTGCCAAGCAAAATGTCAAGGTCATCCTCTGATTCTGCTGGTTCCTGAACATCACTGTCAATCTTAGGATCCTTTACACCTCCTTCAGCTTCAACAGTATCAATTATCTTTTATGTTTTTTTCTTCTTTTTCTTTTAATTAAAGAAGTTCAAGTCATCTAAATCATCAGAAGCACCTTTTTTCCTACTGTCCTCTTCATCAGCTTCCACATCTTTGCCCTCAGCCGACTCTACTTCCACTTCCTTTCTTTCTGAGGACTGGGTTTCTTCGGTCTGAGCATCTCCTTCCTCATCTAACATAAAAGGTTTCTCTCTTTTTCTTCTTGCTCATAAGAGGTCAAAAATCATCTCATCCCGGACATGGCTGCAGCTTCCCTGGTATGTTTTTCAAGCTACTGGGTCCAGGACAAAGTCAGCCATGTAGGGTCCAGTGGCCTTAATCACCACACCACTGACTGGCCCTTTTTCTTTTATTCTTTTTTATTTTTAACCTTTTATTTATTTTTTTAAAGAATTATTTTATTTAACATTCATTCATTCATTCATTCATTTAAATCTGACCAAAGACAGAGAAAGTGAGAAAGCAGGCTGCCAGTTCCGAGACTTGAACCGCAGTCAGCCACGTGGAAGTCCAGTGTCCTCAAACAACATACCAACTGCCAGCCCAACCTTTTATTTTTTTAAATCAATTAATTTAATTTAATTTATTTATTTATTTTTGGACCAGAGAGACAGAGAGGGAAAGTGAGAAAGCAAGCCGCCAGGGCCAGCACTTAAAATGCAGTTGCCCATGTAGGAGTCTAGCGTCTCAACCACCACGCCACCTGCTGGCCTTACACCCCACCCCTTTTCTTTTTAATTTTTTATAGGGTGTATGTGCTCACCAGAGAAAGAGAGTTATTCAAAGTTATTTCAAATGAATAATTAATGACTATTTACTAGAAAGTAGAATACTCTCAAATCAATGTATAAAGCATGAAAGATTATATTAAGAAAAGCTTAACATATGATTACATTCTACTGACACATAACTACACAGGCATGGAGAAAATAAGGCAGCTTTTCTAAAATATGTAGAACATAGTATTTCCTTTTATTCTACTAGAATTTATTGTTTAAAGAATTATTTATTTATTCAATTCCATTTGTTGTTCTTTTTTTTTTTGATGGGGGTAGGGGGGAGGAAAAGTGAAAAAGCAAGCCTCCAGGTCCAAGCCTCAAACTGTAGTCCACCATGTGGGAATCCAGCATCTGAACCACCAAGTCACTTGCTGGCATCATTTTATTCATTTTTAGAGACAAAATGCATGAGAGGAAGAGGAGAAAGACATAAATGTGTATATTTATTATATATACACACACACGTATATATCATATACGTGTGTATGTATATATATATGTATATATATGTATGTATATATACATATATATATATACACATATACACATATACATATATGTGTGTATATACGTATATATACATATATACACACATATATGTATTTATCTCTTCATATCAGGAACGATGGAGACAAATGGTATAGAAACAGGGTAATAAACTTTGGCCAGTAATATTGGGCATAGCGTAACAGCATTCAAAATAACACTGTGTCTTTGCTTTAAGAACAACTTTAAATTTCATTACTATGGCATTACTTAAAATATAAAATTTCTGCATTTTAAACTTAAAATTCATTTTTCTTTGCCAAAAGTAGTTACATGAACAAGTATGCCATCATTATGGCAAATTCTGAGTTACTAATGCATCTGGCAATCTATGCTTATGTATGGAACTGGAACATAGTTACTTATATTTGATTTTATATTATCAGTGGTGTTAGTTTTTCAAAGATTTCCCAGGGGCTAGCAGGTGGCATGGTGATTGAGGTACTGGACTCCCACATGGCCAACCACAGTTCAAGTCCCAGACCTGGAGGTTTGATTTCTCACTCTCTCTCTGTCTCTGTCTGGTCAAATTTAAAATAATAATAATAAATAAGACAAAATAATTTGTAAAAAAAAAAAAAAAAAAAAAAAAAGTCTGAATATGTCCTAAGAGGGGAATTTGTAAAACTAAGAACTACTGTAAACTCTCTTTTAGATGTGTGTACTTTTAAATTAACATGTAAGAGTGGATATTATTCACTGAATAATAACAAGAGTGAATAAATGTAATATACCCTTAATGAAACTCGCCTGCTATGGTACAAAGCGACATGCCAATTGTTTCTATCTTTAATACCTTGATCCTATTTTTGCCTCCAAGAACTTCCTCAGAAAACCTTTAGATGCCTTTTCATTTATTCATAGCTCCTTTTCACATAGCATAATTCATTTGTACTAGAGGATTAGAAGTGTTATCCTGACAAAGAAAGCAGAGTCACAACATACCTGTTATGCAATGCCATGTCTACGAGTGTGGCTTGCAGCAACTCCTTTACTCAGCAAATACCAAACGCACGTTTCATCAGCCTAACAGCTTACTACTACGTGAGGCAAGTCGCCATCCTTTCAGCCCTCACAGGTACTTGGCTGCTGAATTATGCAAGGCTTGAAGAATACCTTGGAATTATCAACAGCTACAGATGCAGGTGTGTGACTTTATTATAGTTATGCCAATAAATGTAATTTTCTCATTTTTAAAGTAGCAACTAGTACTAGGTAGAGGAATAAAACTTTTGTTTTCTATATTTGGAACTACATTTCAAAGAAGAAAAGAATCTTCAAATGGCTAAAAAGAAAAAGGATTATGTCAAGGTTCATTAGACAAATACATTCATGAGAAATAACTGTAAACAGTTTTTTTTTTTTTTTGAGACATGTGATTCAGCAATAAGCTAAATATTCTAAGGCAAAAAAATGGAACACATTAATAGGTCAGTTAATTAATAGCAGAGACTATCAAATTATACCAAAGAGTTAGAGTGAAATTTACTAACAGAAAAGAACTATCCCTTTGGGAGATATGGAACATATCTGCCACCTTCAACGTTAAGCGTGTCTAGGTTTTTTTTGTTCAGTTCTTTTCCTCTGAGTGTAAACAGAAGCTCTCCATGAAGAGAAAGAATCATTGATCACTTCTGTGGACTAAAGCAGCATTACTGATAAGTTATCAGATATGATAACACTTTATTCCTGAGGCAATGTAGGGTAAGGACCAATTCTCTTTCAATTATTTTGACATTTAGTAGCTACACTATTTTAAACTGTAATACGTAATGATGTTTAACCTGGGAAAATACGGATTGCTATCATCAAAAGATAAATTCAACTATGATTTGGATGCTTTTTCAAAATATTGGCAAAATAGAATTAATTCTAACATGGGAATGAATAATACTAATGACACAATGATCACCTAATCTTCAAAGGAAAAATTATTTTAAAATCCCAGTCTGCCTAACATGCAAAACATGTTCCTTTAAGAAAGCTCTATATTCTATTCTCATCAAATTGTATACAATAAACATGTGCTGGTTTTTTGATAAAGCAATCGTATATGAATAAAGCTATAAAAACAATAAAAAAGGAAAATCTTACACTTACATGTAAATGATGATTGTACATATCTGACATAATCTGGAGTTTTCATTAAGTATGTCAGCTTAATTAGGTATGTATGAAAAAAATGTAAGTACATTTATAGCTCTTAAATACAGAATGTAATAGGTATATAGCAGAATCTAACATGTACCTTTTGATAACATTTTCTATTTGTCCAACTGGCAAAAATATAAAATCCTAATAAAATACCCACCTTCTCTAATTCCCTACCATATTAACAGACTAAAGTAGAACTGCAAACAAAAATTACGCAAAAAAAAAAGCAAGTATAATACTTTTACCATCTCTTCATATAGTTCAAAGTCACCTTTCCTAGGAATTTGACAATCATTTTCTTCTTCTCTAGATTAAGACATTTTCTGGGAAAATGGGAACTTCTGTTGTCATTATATCAGAAGACGTAAAGAAGCAAGAAGAAAAAGAGGAGTCTATCTTGGCGATACTAGGCATAGTTGGAATAGTATTTAACCTCTTGGTGATCATTTTTGTGTACATCTACACCACACTCTGAAGGAATCCGTCAAAGAACTGCTTCAGGGCAAAACTCAGCTCTAACAGCAATGATTCCTGAGACTACCCCATAGAAGCCCATTTTCAAAAGATTATGCCAGACATTCCAGGTAAGTGCTCTGCTCTAAGAACAGAATCAATTTCTATACAATTTCCAATTTAAGAAGTCCAATTATAGCAAGGCAAGTAGACAAATTTTAACATCTCACAGAGAAAAGACCAAGGAGGATAGAGCAATGAATATGGACAACAAATATTTACTATCCCCAAAGGCCCAAGATCTGGTAATATAAACGAGACACCAAAGCAATAATCTTACAGACTTTTCTAAGGGTACACATATGGACTATATTAATTACAATAGAATTACATTAAAATTTATGGTTTTATTTAAAGTCCCTAATAATCTACTCAAATATAGGAAAAGTAAATTTAGTCAATACAGGAAAAAAGACTAAAAGAGTACAGGAAAATAAAAGTTCCAGAGAGTATTACTGAACACTAGATAAACTATAAACTGCCTTTCCTTGGAAATGTATTTAATACCTCAAAAGAAATAAAATAATGATTTTTTGCAAGTCAAGCAACTGTAACTATAAGGATATATAGAAAGTAGACTATATAGAAAAAGCAGTTTCTGTTTCACTAAAGCACTGACTTTATTTCTCTGATAAATTTATCAATACAAAACAGTAGAGGCTCACCTCAAGTACAAAAATCCCTACTCAATCCAATAAAATACTATTATTTGTTAATAGCAAGGTAATTTGAGTGAACCCAAAAACCAATGTAAAAAAAATCAAATAAATTCATTATTTAAAATATTTAATTTGCAATTCAGGAATCTATCCACTCTTATTTTGCACCATAACTTGAAATATAATAATCACCCTATTGTAACAAAATCAGAGATCCTTACATGATTTCTCTATGCATTAAAATCCTTTTAAACAACCAAAACTTAATTCAAAAGATTGGCAATCAATGTCCCTACAAGTAATATGGTTAATGTGTATATCTTGAGTGATAAACGTGCAACAAATGTATTTTTTTTGGTAAAATAATGTATTCCAAAGATAATTCAATTTTCAGTATTAATCTAGTAATTACAGCTATAATTCCCTTAGTTCTAAACTATGTTTTCTCCTTTATTAGATCAACAGTTGTAGAGCTTATACTAGAACAAAATACGGTTTCAGAAAAAAACTGAAATAAACTTTGGGAATAGTAAAGTAAGAGAAATATTTCATTTTAAGGCCAGCAGGTGGCATGGTGGTTAAGGCACTGGACTCCCATATGGCAAAACAACAGTTTGAGTCCTGGAAGCTTGCTTTCTCCCTTTTTCTTTTTGTCTCTGTCTCTCTCTCTGATCAAATTTACATAATAATAACAAGAAATAAAATGAAACAAATAATTCTTAAAATTTTTTTTAAATTAGAAAAAGAAATATTTGGTTTTACCTAGAATAATCTTAAGCATCCACTTAAATGCAACTCAATAAATAAGCCAAATTATTTCTTGATATAGTTCATTTTGGAAAGCAAAACATTAATTACCCTGCAATTAATATCCTTGAAAATTAGATTACAGGAAGGATATCATAAGTGAGCACATGTCATTAAGAATATGTTTCCATTAAGAATCTTAGAGTATTTCACTGCAGAACAATGATATTAATATGTAATAAGCAATAATTTTATCATCTAAAATGCTGTAAGGAAAACATCAACTAATTTTATATGAAAACTTTGATACAAATAATTTTGCATTTAACAATTAATAAACAACCATCTCCTTTTCTTTTTCTTTTTTTTTAATTTCTGACTGGACTGAATTTATTAAGCAAACCTAAAGTCAAATATCTATTTAAAAGATTTGTGTCAGTCTTGGATATTCTGACCTTCTGTTCAAGCAAGTGGTTAAGTCAGATTCTAGCCCAAAAGAGTTAGATACAAGGAAACCCACATCAAAGGGTTAAGGAGCTCTCACAGAGGGTCAAAATGTGAATCCCTGTTATACCAATTAGGACCAACCTCCTCTAAAAGGGTATCCAACTGAAAAGGGGTAGATAGATGAACAGACAGATGAAATCATTTATAAGGTCTCAAATAAACCTAATTTTTCTATTTTTTCAAAAAAACTAGAGCCACATTATAACACAGTTTGGAATAAAAGCAAGCACTATTTTGTAGAAGAATCTTGTAAAACTTCCATCCATTTCTGACAGTCTTTATTAAGACAGTGCATAGAGACAGTACATTCTAATACATTTCAAAAGTTAAAAAAAAAAAATACTGCTACCAAGAAAACTATAAATAAGGATATGCAGTTAAGAACTGTATTGCGGGGGACTAACAGGTGGCGTGGTTAAGGAGCTGGACACTCCCACGTGGCTGACCAGGGTTCAAGTTCTGAATCTGGTGGCTTGCTTTTTCACTTCCTCTCTCTCTCACTCTCACCCTGTCTCTCTCTGGTCAAATTAAAAAACGAATGAATAAATAAAATAAATAATTATTTAAAAAAAGAAGAACTGTATTGTGACAGCTCAATGAATTTTAATTACTTGTTGCTCAGATAATATGTATCAACTCATTAAGAAAAATAACTATTTTCATCAATGAGCACAAAGCTGGACATATTTTCTATCAAATCTTAACCTGTTATAGAATAACACTAATACAATTTCTGGGTCCTCATAAAACAGATCCTCTTTAATTTGGTGCCCTGAGATCTAGCAAAATGGCTAGACTTCTAAGTACACTTTTACTTTAAAAAAAAAAAAAAAAAAAAAAAAAATATATATATATATATATATAATATATATAAATAATATATATAAAAATATATTTTTTTTTGGGGGGGGAGAGGTTTCCGCTATAGGGCGCGTGTGCTCGCCAGAGAGAGAGAGAGATAGAAAGTGAGAAATCACTCCCCAGGGGGGATGGCCATGCCACAATCCCTTCTCCTCCATTCTACTCTCGGGATCTTGGGCACAAACGCACATGCACCCAGCGTGAGTTTTAAGCCACCAGGTCCAGGACGCGAACCGCGGTTGACTATGTAGGTGTCCAGCAACATAGCCATTACGCTAACTGCTGGTCCCCAGTACAGTTTTACTTTGAGGCAACTATTAAAGAATAACTTTTCTATTTAGAAAAGTACAATATTTAAACTAAGAGATGTACAATAACAACAGAATTAACTTTATTCTCAAATAGTATACTTAAGAAATGAATTTTATATAATAGCTTTTTGAAGTATATATCCAAGGGTAAGATATTTATAGAATAATATATCCAAGGGTAAGATATTTATATATTTTTTTCAAGAGAGACATTTTTGCTATAGGATACATAAGCTCACCCAAGAGATAGAAGCGAGAAATCACCCCCCAGGGATGATGGCCACACCACAATTCCTTCTCATCCATTCCCCTCTTGGGATTCTAGGCACGCACGCACACACACCCAGCATCAGAGACTCAAACTGCAGTAGACTGTGTAAGAGTCCAGTGACATAATCATTACACCATCTGCTGGTCCCAAGAGGATGTATCTTATTGATATATCAAGAACTTTAAACATACAAAATTCAAGGTAAGGAAAATCAGATGATATAACAAAGTTTTGGAGTAATAGAAATTTTTGTCACACACAGTTATGGAACTGCAAAGTAATGCTAGAAACTGAGAAAATTTTAATGCTAGAATATAACATCATTTAGCAAAGACAACTAGCCACATTAGCATATACTTCATAATTTTCCCAATAAAAAGTTCTATGACAGGACGAGAAGATTATGTAATAGTTACATCGCTGGACTCCCATGCAGACAACAGTTGTTTGAGTCCCAAACCCAGTGTATTAAAACTCATGCTGGGTGTGTGTTCGTGCGTGCCCAAAGTCCTGAGAGGAGAATGGAGGAGAAGGGACTTTGGCATGGCCATCCCCCCCGGGGAGGGGGAGTGTGATTTCTTGCTTTCTGTCTCTCTGACTTTCTAGAGAGTGCACATGGCCTATATAGCAAAATCTCTCTTAAAAAAAAAAAAAAAAATTCTATGCTTACTCTATTGTTTCCACCTTCCTATAACAAATCATGTTTACAATTTCTCTTTTTCATACTGAGAAAGTCCACTTATATCTTCCAAACATGAAAATGAGTTTAATAATCACACATTGTCATTAAATAATTAAATATGAACAACTGCATAAATTTCTCTGAAATAAACTTTTCTCTTTTGTTCCTTCCAAGCCTGTAAATTATCAGGAGTTAACCAGGATAACTCTAATTTTCCTTTGTATTCTAAAAAGATACTCGTTTTCAAATTATGAAAATAAACTGGAAAAGATTTAAAAACAGTTCACTGAAGGATATATTTAGCATACCCAATTAAGTTAATGGTAAGTAATTTTAAAGTGCCTTGAGACCTAGTATACTATTTTCTTTTTAAAAAAAAAAGGGGGGGGGGGAATACCATTTCCCAGAAGCAGACAGAGATTAGGTGAAAGGTGAGGATCTCTATAGCAATTCTTTTGTAACTTAACCTTCTGCCCCACCCCCACTTTAAGAGAGAGGGAAAGAGAAAGAGACCCAGTCAGGTATTTTTGACAGAGTCTTGCTGTGTTGGGACAGTCTGTCCCAGCCTCTCAGTTAGCTACATTTCTCCAAGCATGCACAATCCTGCCCACCACAGCCATATTCAGGCTGGCCCAGCCACACCTCCCAAGCAACTTCCAGCCTCACTAGTGGTGGTGCTACCTCAAACAACCAGTGGCTGCGCCTGTTAACGTTAACATTCAAATATTAATCAAATATGTCTAACAATGAAGCAGGATCCCCATCTTGTGGCCAGTGGAGTAACTAAAAGTTTAGTTTACTAAACTATAAATCTAACTCTGACAGTTGCTTCAGGAAAACAGCATCCTGCCTACAAACAGTTTTTAGAATAACAAATCTGAAATACCAAGCCAGACTGTAGGGCCAGACTGGTGTACCAGTGAAATGCAGCAGTTGTGAGGCAGACTCAGATGACAAGGTGGCTGGTTAACATGGGATACTTCCCTAGGTACACTGGAATCAAGTGCCAGTGATCCAGGGCTGGCTAGGAGTAGAGAGTGCAGCATTAAGACCTTGTCAGGGATATGGAATCTCTCTCAGTCATGAATAAAATAAACTTTTAAAAAATGTAGAGAAAGGGACCAGCAATTAGCGTAATGGCTATGTCACTGGACTCCTATGTAGTCAACCGCAGTTCAAGTCCTGGACCCGGTGGCTTAAACTCACGCCGGGTGCATGTGCGTGCGTGCTCAGGGTCCTTGAGAGGAGAATAGAGGAGAAGGGATTGCAGCATGGCCATCCCCCCGGGGGGTGATTTCTCCCTTTCTGTCTCTCTGTCTCTCTCTGTCTTTTTGGCAAGCGCATGTACCCTATAGCAAAAACCTCTCAAAAAAAAAAAAGTAAAAAATGTTGAGAAAGAGAACGAATCCTTCCTTTCTTTCCTTTTTTTTTTTGTTACAGAGAGGTTTTTTGCTATAGAGCAAGTGTGCTTGCTGGAGAGACAGAGAAAGATAGAGAGACAGAAAGTGAGAAATCACCCCCCCCAGCAGGGGGGGGTCAGACCACAATCCCTTCTCCAGTCTCCTCTCAGGATCCTAGGCACACATGCACATGTGCCCAGCATGAGTTTAAGCTGCCAGGTCCGGGACTCGAGCTGCCGTAGACTATGTGGGAGTCAAGTGACATAAACATTACACCATCTGCTGGTCCCATGGAAACATCCTTTCTATGAAGATTTTCCTATCTACCTACGAAATCTCACATGAAAACAACTTGCTCTCTTTATGATCTTTTTTATTATTATTTTTTTAGAGAGACTTTTGCTATAGAGCTCATGCACTAGCTAGAGAGGAAGAGAGACAGACAGAGACAGAAATAGAAAGTGAGAAATCACCTGTCGGGGTAAACAACCACGCTGCAACCCCTTCTCCTCCATTTTCCTCTCAAGATTTTGAGTACACATGTACACACACCCGGTGTGAGTTTTTAGCTGCCGAGTCTGGGACTCAAATCACGGTCAACTAGGTGGGAGTCCCATGACATAACCATTATGCTATCAGATGGTCCCTATTTTTATTTTTTAATTAGCTACAGGGTACATGTGCTTGCCAGAGCGAGAGAGAGAGAGAAAATGAGAAATTACCCTCTGGGGAGGATGACCATGCCACAATTCCTCCTCTTTTCTCCTGTTGGGACTTTGGGCACACAGCATACACACCCAGTATGTTTTTCAAACTACCAGGTCTGAGACTCAACCATGCAATCAGCTATGTAGGATCCAGCTACCTTAACTACTACACCACCTGGCTGGCCCCTCTTCATGTAATCCCTACCATTCCTTTTGCATGATGGTGGAGATAAAATATACTAATACAAATATATTCTTCACAGGGCCAGCAGGTAAGGGGGTGGTTGCAGTGCTGGACTTCCACAGGGCTGACCGCTATTCCCGTCCTGGACTCAGCGGCTTGCATTATTTCTTTCTCTCTCTCTTTCTCTCTATTTTTCCCTGGTATGCACATGTCTCATAGCAAATTAAAAAAATAATAATAACAAATACATAAACAAAATTAAAATATGTAATTCTTAAAATAATATATATTATTATATATATTATATATTATATATATTATTATAATTATTACATATATACTATATTATTCAGCTACCTATCACAAAGTTATGGCTTCAAATTTATTGCTTTTTACTCTTTAAAAAATTTTTATTTATGATTATTATATATTTTAAAAATTTGCAACAAGGCACATGTGCTCACCAGAAAGAGAAAGTGAGAAAGCAAGATGACAGGTCTGGGACCTGAACTGCAGTTGAACGAGTGGGAGTCCGAGACCTTAACCACCATGCCACCTGCAAGCCCCACTTTTACTTTTTGTTGCATTGTTTTTCATCATTTTCATACTTACTAAATTAGCTTAACTAGTTGAGTTCTTGGAAAAATAGTTCAATAATTCTGTGTTAAAGATTACTATTGGGCCAGCCAATGGTATGGTAGTTGAGGCAGATGGAGCCCCATGGCTGACTATATGGTTCAGATAGAAAATCATGCAGGATATGTGTACGCGTTATGTGTCCACAATCCAAAGAGAAAAATGAGGAAAAGATCGCAGCATGGCCATCACCTGGGGGTTGCTTTCTCACTCCTCCTCCCAACTCCCCATGAGTATGCAAACCCTATAGCAAGTAAAAAAAAAAAGGAGGAGGGGAGATTACTAGTTTGTGGGCCAGCCTGTGGCACAGTGTTTAAGGCAGCTGGATCCCACATGGCTGATGCATGGTTTGAGTCCCAGACCTAGCAGCTTGATAATCACGCCAGGTGTGTGCGTCTGTATGTGTGTGTGTTACCCCCAAATCCTAAAGGAGAGAGAAATGGAGGACAAGGAATTGTGGCAAAACCCCCTCCTCATGAGAGAGGGTTGCTTTCTCTCTCCCCACCCTTCCCCCCACTGCCCTATTCCAGTGAGTGCATGAGTTCTCAGGCAACATTAAAAAAAAAATCTAAAAAAATTTCTAGTTATGTATTGTTTGTCAACAAAGAATTATTTTCCTGATCTCATGTTAATTACTGATCACATTGCAAAACCCAATCAAGAACACCAAGAGATGTCTTTATTCTAGTTAGCAAAAAAAGAGATATAATTTGCTAATCTATTTTATGTAACCGGAACCATGAATTAACCTTCAATAAATCTGATTAATTTAGCCCATATAAAAACTTACATTGTTGCTGTGATAGTACCAAATCAAACATTTTTGAAAATGTCCCTATTCATTTATATGTAATAGGCTTCTAAATTTTCCTTTCTAGCTGTTTTCAGGACTAAAAAAAGAGACCAATATATGGAAAGAATACAGTAGGAAAACTACCACGTCATTAAGAATTCCTGCTAGAAACATAGTAATTCACAAAGATTGAATAGTAGAAATTTATCTCCAAAATACTAAATCTGTATAAAGTTCTAGATACATAAATATTCCTAACAGCATTTAATAATTTTCAATTTATAAATTAACAATCTAAAAATAGATAATGTCATAGAAAATACACTAAAACGAAAAGGTTCTCAGGACCAGCAGTTAGCATAATGGCTATGTCACTGGACTCCCACGTAGTCGACTGTGGTTCACGTCCCGGACCTGGTGGCTTAAAACTCACGCCAGGCGCGTGTGCGTGCGTGCCCAAGATCCCGAGAGGAGAATGGAGAAGGGACTGCAGCGTGGCCATCCCCCCTGGGGGAGTGATTTCTCACTTTCTGTCTCTCTGTCTCTCTCTGTCTGTCTGGCGAGCACACACGCCCTATAGCAAAAACCACTAAAAAAAAGACAAAAAGGTTCTCAGAGAATTCTTTTATAAATTATTTATTTTTTATTATTATTATTTTAAATTTGGTATAGGGCACATGCAATAGGGCACCAGAGAGAAATAGAAAGTGATAAAGCAAGCCACTGGGTCCAGGACTCAGACCATGATTGGTCATGTGGGAGCCCAGTGCCTCAACCACCACACCACCTGCTGGCTCCTCTCAGAGAAATCTTTAACTGCTACATATAATATGCTTAATAACTAAATTACTAAACATAACCAGCACTTGTGTCTAGAGAATAGGACTGGAGTCTCAGTTATAGAATCACAGAAGTCAGGAACAGGAAAAATGTTTTCCTTTCCCATAAGAAGTTGTATGCTCCTCTATTCTGATAATTCTGCAACTGGCAATATTATCTTTCTATCTATGATGCAAAGATGTTCAGTGTCTGTTCACTTGAGTGTTCTGTATCTGCCTTCAGAAATTAACCATGTTGGGCCAGCAGGTAGCATGGTGGTTAAGGGCGCTGGACTCCCACATGTCCAACCACAGTTCAAACCCGGACCTGTGGCTTGCTTTCTCACCTTCCCTCTCTCTCACTCTGTCCCTCTCTGGTCAAAATTAAAAATAAGTAAATAAATAAATGTTAAATAAAATACTTCTTAAAAGAAAAAATATTGTCTACAATTTTATACTATTTGCCAAAAATACAAAAAATGTCAAACTATCCACATACTCACATAAGAATACTGTAACAAAGCTGTTTGCCTTTATCCTATCATTTCTGGTCATAGGTTATTAAAAGAAAAACGTGGCCGAGCCGCGGTGGCACAGGTGGTAGGCAGGAACACTGCTGCTGATGCTGGAGACCATGTGGGCAGGCTCCAGTTTGTTCCTGATCTGACTCAATACCTGGGTGTGCCTGGAATCCTCAATGGCTGCCGCACTGACAGGAGGACGTGAGAACCCTACCCCTCTTCTGTCTCTTTCTTAAAGAAAATAAACCAATTTAAAAAATTGTTTTCTTTTTGTGTACTGGCAGGTGGTGTGGTGGTTAAGGTGCTGGACACTCCCACATGCTGACCTCGGTTTGATTCCTGGACCTAGTGGCTTGCTTTCCCTCTCTCTCTCTCTCATGAGCACATGTGCTGCAGCAAAATGAAAAATAATAATACTAAATAAAATTAAATAAATCCTTAAAAAAATTTTCTTTTCTTTTAAATACAAGAAAGAAATGTACTTTTACAGGTATAGACAAAGGAATGATTAAAAACCTTTACTCTGGGTTCTTGTGATGACAGTATTGAATTAAGGGTTCAAAGAACAAAATTATTTTAAAAGAAATTGAACTCAAGAAGTAAGTATGATGTATTTCAACTGAAACTTATTATTTAAAGTGCAAATGATAAAAAAGTAAACAAAAGTATTCGTCCACAAAGATATTTCAAAGCCTGAGACCAGCAGTTGGCGTAATGGCTATGTCGCTGAACTCCCGCAGTCGACTGCAGTTCGAGACCCAGACCGGGTGGCTTAAACTCACACCAGGCATGTGTGCGTGCGTGCCCAAGATCCTGAGAGGACAATAGAGGAGAAGGGATTGAAGCATGGCCATCCCCCTCAAAAAAAAAAAAAAAAAAAAAAACCATATTTCAAAGGACAAATCATTCCTCAAATGATTTACCTGAATCATTTCGTAGATAAGATGACATGGCTGGGATGAGACAGGACTGACTGAGGAGCTCGAGAAGGACAGAAGGAAGGGCATTGCTGTTCTGCCCTTGACTCTCGTGAGATGACGGAGCTTCTCCGTTTACTGCACCACTCATAGGGTTTATGTAACTGGCCAGAACCTGAAAATAAACATTGTTGAAATTAAGTTATATTTTAGCTTTACATGCTTTAAAAGCTTATACTTTAGGTTAGACACACAATGTGAATTCTAAGAGTACATATTCTCTACTCAATGTTCATAGTACATTTATTGAAAATAAGATATTTTTGGTTGAAGTTTTCAAATAAGAACAATCTGCCTGAGAGCATTGCTAACGAAGGGTGGTATGTATGTATGACTGCACAGAAGCAATCCTTCTAAGAACACAAACTTAAAAATATTACAGAAGTCTGTTTTTTTTTTTTTTTTTTTTTGAGAGAGAAATTTTTACTATAGGGCACATGCACTCGCCAGACAGACAGAGAGAGACATAGAGACAGAAAGCGAGAAATCACCCCCCAGGGGGATGGCAGGCCACAATCCCTTCTCCTCCGTTCTCCTCTTGGGATCTTGGGCACGCACGCACAAGCGCCTGGCGTTGAGTTTTAAGCCACCGGTCCGGGACGTGAACCGCGGTCAACTACGTGGGAGTCCAGCGACATAACCATTATGCCTACTGCTGGTCCCAGAAGTCTGATTTTATTTATACTAAAATACAAATGAATAGATATAGTTCACAGTTCAAGGGTGATGGAATCAAAGGACTTTATATAATAATAAAAATATCATTCTATGACTGCTGAAGATACTGCTCAATGATTTGACCAAGCTTAATTAGCTGACACAGAAACTATGGCTAATCTTTTCTTTATGCACCTGCCCTTCTCATTTCTGTGGTATAAAAACTTCCCATACTAGTTCAACTTGCCTGATACCAGAAACATTGTAGAACAGCATGAATAACAAAAATGGGTCATTTTTTTTTTAAACAGTCCAGGGCTGGGACCAGAAGATGGTATAATGGTTATATCCCTAGACTCCCACATAGTTGACCACCTGGTAGCTTAAAACTCATGCTAGGTACTTATGTGTGCATGCCCAAAATCCCAAGAGGAGAATGGAGGAGAAGGGATTGGTGCATAGCTGTCCTTCCCAGGGGGTGATTTCTCACTTTCTCTCTCTCTTTCTCTGTCTCCCTGGTGAGTACATGCACCCTATAGCAAAAATTTCTCTTTAAAAAAAAAACGAAGAAGGGAACCAGCAGGTGGCATGGTGGTTAAGGTGCTGGACACTCCCACATGGCCGACCACGGTTCGAGTCCTGGATCTGGTGGCTTGCTTTCTCACTTTTCGTCTCTCTCTCTCTGTGTATGCCTCTCTCTGGCCAAAATAAAATAAACGAATGAATAAATAAAATTCAATAAATAATTAAAAGAAAAAAAAAAAGAAACGAGAAGAATAACCCAGAGGGGCCAGCAGGTGTGGTGTTGGTTAAGGTGCTGGTCTCCCACATGGCCAACCACAGTTTGACTCCCAGACCTGGCGCCTTTCTCTCTCCTTCTCTCTAGTAACCACATATGCTCTATGGCAAATAATAAATAAAACTAAAGAAAGAACTATTTAAAAAGAAAGAGTCCAGATACAACACATTTAAGATGAGAAAGACTAGGAGGCAAATATGGAATATCTCCCAGTTACTAGATAACTTTGTCCTTCCTTCTTTCTTTTTTTTTTTTTTCTTTTTTTTTGGAGAGGTTTTTGCTATAGGGCGCGTGCGCTCGCCAGACAGACAGAGAGAGACAGAAAGCAGGAAATCACCCCCCAGGGGGGATGGCCACGCCGCAATCCCTTCTCCTCCGTTCTCCTCTCGGGATCTTGGGCACGCACGCACACGCGCCCGGCGTGAGTTTAAGCCACCGGGTCCGGGACTCGAACCGCGGTCGACCACGTGGGAATCCAGCGACATAGCCATTACGCTAACTGCTGGTCCCATGTCCTTCCTTCTTTCATTCCAGTAAAGCAGGTAATAGAAAGGGAAGAAATTTAGTTACAAGCAGGGAAGAGTAATCTTATTCAGTGGTATCTTAGAACATATTGGAAATGGGGAGAAAAAATGAACTTAAGTAGCTGAGGATAAGCTGGGTAAGTCAGCAATATTTAAAAAAAAAGATACAAATGCAAATAAAAATCTAACTATTATGACAGACAATCTCAACAAATATACCTGAAGAAGACAGGTCACATGCTCCTCTTCCAACCTCTGTTTAGTTAAGGCTTGCTCCACATCCCATCCAGAAGCTGTAGAGCCCGTGCCAAAGCCAGTCCCTTTGGCCCAATACAGCTGCTGTTCTTCTGTTGATGCTGGGTTATGAGAGCTTGACACCTGCGGCTTATAACAACGAAAAATAAAAATTCATTTCTATTTTGTTGTGTCTTTTTTTTTTTTTTTTTTTTTTTTTTTGGAGAGGTTTTTCGCTATAGGGCGCATGCGCTCGCCAGACAGAGAGAGACATAGAGACAGAAAGCGAGAAATCACCCCCCAGGGGGGATGGTCACGCCGCAATCCCTTCTCCTCCATTCTCCTCTCGGGATCTTGGGCACGCACGCACGCACACGCGCCAGGCGTGAGTTGTAAGCCACCGAGTCCGAGACGCGAACCGCGGTTGACTACGTGGGAGTCCAGCAACATAGCCATTACGCTAACTGCTGGTTCCCTATTTATTTTTAAAAATATTTACCGCTAGGAATGTAAAGCAGTTCAGCTACTATGGAAAACAATTTAAACCAAACATGGAATTACTATGTGACACATGAATTGTGCACATGTACACAAAATATATGAATCTCTCTGAAAGAAATGAAAACTGGTACGTGTACATACACATTCACAGAAACACTATTTGAAACAGCCAAAAGGTGGCAGTAGCCCAAATGTCCACCAGTGGATGAAGCAATAAATATGTACAAGGAGTTTTAAGCAGTCATGAAAAAGGATGGAGTACTACATGCTATATGGATGAACCTCAAAAACATTATGCTAAGTGAAAGCAGACAGACATAAATTGTACTGTGATTATATTCAAATGAAATACCCAAAACAGGTAAAGGGACAGAGAGAACACAGATTGGTAGTTGCCAGAGTAGGGGTGGGGGTCAAAGAAGGGGTAAACAGAGAGCTAGTGCTTATAATAAAAAATAAAAATTCTAAACATTTATTAAAAAAAATAGGGATAAACTACCATAGAGCCTAAAGGTCAACGATTTGACATTATAGAGAAAACAGTGAAAGGAACAGGGATACAACCAAGATCCTTTTAAGATGAATCTAGTAAAAGGCTATCTTGGGCACAGAAGGTGTGGTGATCAGGGGCACTGGATACCAAATGGTCAACTGTGGGTCAAGTCCTAGACCTGGTGGCTTGCTTTCTCAATTTCCCTTGCTTTCTTGCTTTCCTTATCTGTATCTCTCGAGTCAGATTAAAAATAATAATAAGAAGAAATGGAATTAAATAAATAAATAAATAATTCTCCTTTTTTTTTGAGGGCTATCTCATGGAATTTCATCTAAGTGTCGTATGTTTTCAGTCATAGTAAAAAAGACTTTCCAATTGCTTTGGTTCTTAATACTAAAAATGAGAATGGTAGGGACAGAAAAAAAATGACTGTAAACCACTGGTTCAATAATATAATCTCAACTGGTCAAAAAGTCAGTTCTTCACTATTACTTATGTGAACCATATAATTAATTCTAGGTCAAAATCTTTAAAGAACTTTCACTAAATTTAACATACTATGTACTACAACATGTGCAATTAAGTGTTAGTTTTAAGAGTAACTCACAAACAATAGAAATGCTTTTTGTTTCTATTAATGGCAATATCTTCTAAGAAAAAAAATATCGTGAAGAACCAGTATTTTTATAAGTTGATATACATAATACAGGTTTTATTACTGAGAAATTTTCTCTTTTACATTTTATAAGATAAGCTGTTAAGTCCTTAAAAGTCTGTTACCAGGGAACCAGCAGTTAGCGTAATGGCTATGTCGCTGGACTCCCACGTAGTCGACCGCGGTTCGCGTCTCGGACCCGGTGGCTTACAACTCATGCCGGGCGCATGTGCGTGCGTGCCCAAGATCCCGAGAGGAGAATGGAGGAGAAGGGATTGCGGCGTGACCATCCCCCCTGGGGGGTGATTTCTCGCTTTCTGTCTCTATGTCTCTCTCTGTCTGTCTGGCGAGCGCACGCGCCCTATAGCAAAAAACCTCTCCAAAAAAAGAAAAAAGTCTGTTACCATATAAACATTTACTAGTAGAATAATCAATGTTATTGATGAAGACAGCTATTTATTTTAGAAAACATATCTTAATGTGAAATGTAATAACATACACAAAAAGAGCATAAAACAAATAGGTAAATCTTAATGAATTATTGCAAGACAAACACCTGGTTTCCAGGCCAGTCAATCATTAGATCATTATACCCCCAGAAATCCCCTCAGTCCAGGGGCCAGCAGTTAGCATAATGGCTATGTCGCTGGACTCCCACATAGTTGATTGCAGTTCAAGTCCCAGACCGGGTGGCTTAAACTCACGCCGGGCACGTGTGCGTGCGTGCCCAAGATCCCGAGAGGAGAATGGCGGAGAAGGAATTGCAGCGTGAGCTTATGAGCTTTTTCTTTTTATCTTTTCATTCTTTTTTCTTTTAAAGAGAGATTTTTTTATATAGTGTACGTGTGCTCACTGAAGAGACATGGAAACTGAAAGCGAAAATCGCACCCAGGGGACATGGCCACACCGCAGTCGCATCTCCTCCATTCTCCTCTGGATTTTGGGCATGCACACACACATGCCCAACTTGAGTTTCAAGATGCCAGGTCTAGCACTCAAAAGGTGGTCTACCACACGGGAGTCTAGCACTTGAACCACTACACTAACTGCTGCCCCAGTTATCTTTTCAAGATATTTTCCTCCAAGGTTCAAAGGTATTAATCTATCTTATTTTATTTTTTGGTAAATGAGTACTATATATCATTTCAATATATTGTATATATTTAGAACTATCCTCTACTTAGAATTAACTTTTGCATACAGAGCACAGCATGGAATAAAGATTTCTGTCTATATGATTATCAAACTGACTCACAATATTTATTAACAAGATCATACTTATTTTATAATGTTGCCGTTTATCAGGTAACCATGTATATGTGTGTTTTATTCTCTAGTGTTTGCTAGGCTTGTATCTATCCTTCTACTAGGATCATAGTTTAACAATCAGTTTTGACACACAGAGATATAAGTGCTAGATAAACTGTTCTTTGAAACTGCTCGGCTGTACTTGATGCTTAGCATTTCTATTTATCCTTTATAACCCGCTTACCAACTTCTCCAAAATGGACCTAAAACTGCATCAATCTTAAAGATTGGGAAAAATAATAATATTGCACTGTTGTGTTTGCTAACTCATGAGAGACAAATACAGGCACAGACATTAAAATCCTTGGGACTGGCAGTTAACATAATGGCTATGTCGCTGGACTCCCATGTAGTCGAACGTGGTTCAAGTCCCGGACCCAGTGGCTTAAAACTCACACCAGGCACGTGTGTGTGTGTGTGTGTGCCCAAGATCCAGAGAGGAGAATGGCGGAGAAAGGATTGCAGCGTGGCCATCGCCCCGTGGGGTGATTTCTCGCTTTCTGTCTCTCTCTTGTCTGTCTGGTGAGCGCACCACCCTATAGCAAAAACCTCTCAAAAAAGGAAAAAAAAAAAAAAAAAAGAAAGAAAGAAAAACCTAACTGCTGCATGGAACTTTTTTTTGGAGAGATTTCTTTTGCTATAGGGTGCGTGCGCTCGTCAGACAGAGAGAAACAGAGAGACAGAAAGCGAGAAATCACCCCCCAGGGGGGGATGGGCACACCACAATCCCTTCTCCTACATTCTCCTCTCGGAATCTTGGGCACGCATGCACACACATGCGCCCAGCATTGAGTTTAAGCCACCGGGTCCAGGATTCGAACCGCGGTCGACTATGTGGGAGTCCAGCGACATAGCCATTACGCTAACTGCTGGTCCCTGCATGGGACATTTTTTATATTTTATAAAGATATCTTATACTGAGGTCAGCAAGTGGCATGGTGGATGAGGTGCTAGATACTCACACAACTGACCAACAACAATTCAAGTCAAGTCCTGAACTTGAAGGCTTGCTTTCTTACCTTCCTTCCTTCTCTCTCTCTCTCTGTCTCTGTCTCTGTCTCGTGAGTGCATGTGCCCTACAGCAAATTAAAAATAAGTGAAATTAAAGAAATTTTTTTAAAAAGATGTCATACATTTTCAGAGTTATTCATAGAATACTTTCTGTTTGTGATGCTACTCTAAAAGATATATTTTGAAGCCTCATTTCGGTGCACAATGTGGTACAGGCAACAGGGGAACTGCTGTACAGTGTTGAAGCCACATGAGAAAATTACGTGGTGCCATCCCAGGTCTATCTGAACAAACACAGCATACTCCGAGGGTAGGTGTTCAGAAATGTGATCCTGGCTGGCTACAGGGACTGGGGAAGAGGGTGGCATGAAACATGGTCCTGGTTGGCTACAGAGCTCAGGAAAGGATTACGGCATGAAAGCTCGTATTGAGTCGACTGTGGTTCGAGACCTGACTGTGGTTCGACCTGGACCTGACTTAAACTCACGCCAGGTGCGTGTGTGCATGTGTGCCCAAGATCCCAAGATCTCGCTTTCTGGCTGGTATATAAAAATAATTGATTTTTTTATACTGACCCTGTATATTGTATCCTCACTAAACTCACTCATACCATATACTTTTGTGTTTTCTATAAACACGAACAAATCATATAGACATAAGGAGGGATTTTTCTTTTTCTTGTTTTCCTTATCATCACTGCACTGGATCGAACCTCCTATTCAATAATACTTTTTCTAAAGCTTAATAAGGGAAAGGAAGGAGGACCACAGTAAAAATTCAACATATCTTGGAAAATAGGGAAGCTCTTAAATCTTTCCTGTTTTCAAGTTGGTTGGTTGATACGTGGTTTCACAAAAAAGTCTAGAACCGAACAACATTACTTTATAGGTTCTCTTCTAAATATCCTTTGCTCTACACATAAAAGAAGAGCACTTATAGACAAGCAGATAGCATAATGGTTCCGTTGCTGGACTCCCACGTGCACGACAATATTCTGAGTCCCTAACCAGCAACTTAAAACTCTCGCCAGGCGCATGTGTGTGCATGCCCAAGATCCTGGGAGAAGAATGCAGGAGAGAGGACTGTGGCATGCCATCCCTCTAGGGGGTGATTTCTCAACTTTCTGTCTCACTGTCTCTCTCTGTCTCTCTGGCAAGCACATGTGCCCTATAGCAAAAATCTCTCTTTAAGGGAAAAAAAAAAAAGGGAACTCAAGTCTCTCAAATGTTAATTACTTAAGAAAAAATGTTATTCTGTACTCCATAAATTAAATTTCATTTATCAGGGGCCAACAGATGGCATAGCGGTTATGTCACTGGACTCACACATAACTATTCATGGCTCGAATCCCAGTCCCGGTGGCTTGAAAATCATGGCAGGCCTGCATGCATGCCCAAAATCGCGGGAGGAGAATGAAGGAGAGGGAATTGTGGAGTGGCCATTCTCTCCCCTGGTGTTTTCTCACTGTCCCTGTCTCTACATCTGTCTCTCTCTCCCCAAAGAGCTCACGCATCCTAAGACAAAAACCTCTTAAAAAAAAAATGTTTTTGAGTGACCAGCAGATGGCATAATGGTTGAATCACTGGATTTCCACGTAGTCGACTGCAGTTGGAGTCCCAGACCCGGCAGCTTGAAACTCATGCTGGGCACGTGTGCATGAGAATGCAGAATCCCAAGGGGAAAAAGTAGGAGAAAGGATTGCAGCACGGCCAATGCCCAGGAGGGGTTGGGTGGTTAATTTCTTGCTTTCTGTGTCTCTGTCTCTGTCTCTCCAGTAAGCACACATGCCCTACAGCAAAACTCTTCCCCCACCCAAAAAAAAAATTGTGGGCCGACGGGCATAGTGGTTAAAGACGCTGGACTCCCAAAAGGCCAACTGCAGTTCGAGTGCCGGGCCTGGTGGCTTACTTTCTCACTTTTTCTCTCTCTCTCTCTATCAAACTGGAAAATAAAAATAATCATTAATAAAGTTGGGGCCAGTAGGTGGCATGGTGGTTAAGGGCACTGGACTCCCACATGGCCGACCACAGTTCAAGTCCAGGAGCTGGCAGCTTATTTTCTCACTCCCCCCCCCACCACCACCCAGCTCTCTCTGTCCCTCTCTGATCAAATTAAAATAAATAAAATAATTCTTTAAAAATATAAAGTTAAATAAAATGATTCTTTTAAAATATTTTTGATTTTTCACAATCTAAAGAATTAAAATCAAACCTACCTCTGTTTGATTGAGGCTAGAGTTTGGAACTCGAGGAGCATGGTGGCTCAGAGCAGACAGACAGACAAGAATGAGGTGTAGTGCTCCAATTTCTAATGCCATTCGCCTTAGAAGAACACCATCGTCAGTTGTCAAAGGTGTACTGCTGAATAAGCTACGCAGGACATGGAAAGGAAGAGTGGGAAGCACATTGGCAGATGGAGATTGCAGAATATGACCTAGATTGCAAAGAGAAGAGGACTCAAAATTAAAAGTTGAAAACACAATAAGGAACTGCATACAAAATCACAAATTAATAATGATAATATATTAAATTTATTATAGAAGCCAAATACCACAAATAAAATAGTGCTATCTTAAAAATTATTAACAAACAGTACTAGAAAAATATCTGAGACTTCCTTTTGGAGTTTTTTGTAAGTATGCAGACATTGTATCCAAATAACACAAGAATTTCAACTAAAACCTAACCACAAAAAAAAAAAATAAATAAAAGCATTAAGCAAAAAAGTAACTACTTGTTGCTTGGAAGTTTCAACCATAAACAGATAATGAACAAGTAAAATTGTTGTTGTTGTTATTATTATTATTATTATTTTACAATGCAGTTTTTCTACTAAGGTCTAGGCAGAAAGGAGTGTTAAATAAAAAATTTTAAAAATTAAAAAGAGAAAGAGATGAATGGTGAGTGAGAAAACTATAGTAGAAAGGGATATCATAATTATGCCTTTTAATAAACATACACTGTATATTAGCTAAAAATAGTGTGAAATGACATAAACGAAATTTTTCTTCCTTTTCCATGTAAGATTATGCCCTCTGACTATCACCCCTCTGACTATTAAAATTTAAAAAATCAGATCAGGCCAGCTCCACCACCTGGTGATTTAGGGAGCGCGATCACATTGTTCAAATCCAGACCCCATGGCTTGAGAAAAATGCAGGGCACATGTGTGTGAGTGCCCCCAATCTCAACAGGATGGAGCGATGGAGAAGGGACTGCAGCATGACCATGCGTCTTTGGGGCACCCTTTCTCTCTTCCTGTCTGTTTCTCACTCTTTCTATCTCTTTGTCTCTCTCTGATAAGCACATGTATTTTCCAACACATTTTTTTTTAATTTTTTAATTCAATTTTTAAAATCAGATTGGGGCTAACAGGTGACATAGTGGTTAAGGGCGCTGGACTCCCACATGGACAACCAAGGTTCGAGTCCTGAACCTGGCAGCTTCCTTTCTCATTTTCTCTCTCTTTCTCTGTCCCTCTCAAATTAAAAATAAGTAAATAAATAAAGTTAAATAAAAAATAATTATTTAAAAAAATAAATTAATAAAATCAGATCAAATAATTAAAAATTTCTAAAATATTTATATATAATTTACATATAAAGCCAAACAACTAAGACTATTTAGTAAGTAAAATTTATAATTTAGTAACAATTACAACAAAAATATTTAATGTCAACATTAATGAAGAACTCTATCATTACAAAAATACAAGATAAAAAATATATAGTTTGAATATTCAATAAATTCAGTTGTAAAACCTACAAATAAATTCAAAGAG
Organism: Tupaia tana; assembly: GCA_026018925.1. NCBI lineage: Eukaryota > Metazoa > Chordata > Mammalia > Scandentia > Tupaiidae > Tupaia > Tupaia tana. Next base: position 201,175,300 of record JAKSZU010000003.1, read on the forward strand.
CTTTATTAGAATAAATTATGGAATAGGGTTGACTACTGTATTTTTCTTTTTGGAGAGGGTTTTCCTATAGGGCATATGCGCTCACCAGAGGCAAAGAAAGGCAGAGAGAGACAGAGAGACAGAAAGTGAGAAATCACCCCCCTCAGGAGTGATGGCCACACCACAATCCCTTCTCCTCCACTCTCCTCTTGGGATCTTGGGCACTCATGCACACGTGCCTGGTGAGAGTTTAAGCCACCAAGTCCAGGACTCGAACTGCAGTCAGCCACATGGGAGTCCAGCTATGTAGCCATTATGCCATCTGCTGGTTCCAATACTATATTTTTTTAATGACATGAAAAATATCAACTCTAATCAAAACTATGTCATTTTAAATAACATAAAATACTAATTTTCTTATTAATATTAACATAATGGTTATTGAGTGAACAATTGGAGGTAACATCCAATGAAAATCTACTTGCTAGGCAATTCTAACTCTCTTTTCTCTTATTAAATAACAAATAAAATACAACAAAAATAATCAACCACAGCTTTCTATCATTATTCTATATTATCTTCCTAATATTGTTGTTGTTAATTTAAAATTTGTTAACATATCCAATTTCTTAAAAATGTAATTCTCGGCTAGCAAATTGAGAAATCACACCAGGCACATATGTGTGCCCAAAATCCCAGTAGGAAAAAGGAATAAAGGGGATCTTAGTTAGGCCATTCCCTGTGGGGCTTTCTCTCACTTTCTCTCTGTCTCTGTTTGTCTTTCATGGGTATATGTGCCCTATGACCAAGAAAGAAAAAAAAGACAATTCTCAGGACCAAGAGGTGGCACAGTGGCCCATATAAGAAAGATTCAGGTCTGCATCCCAGTAGTTCTCTAAGCTGGTGGGCATACAGACTTATGCCCATGATCCAGGCCAGCTGGAACTGGGGGAAAATGGTGGTGTGAGGACCCTGTTTGGAGAGCCTCTCTCTCCCTCTCTTTTTGTCTCTGTCCCTGATGAAACAAATAAATAAATGAACTTGGAAAAAAAAAAAAAAAAAAAACAACAACAACTATTCTCTTCATCACATGATTACTTAGCTTAACATATTTTCATAAATCTTCACTGTTATTAATAATCAAATCTAGGGATCAGCAGGAGGCATAATGGTTATGTCTCTGGACTTTCACAAGGCCTAACGTGGTTTGAGTCCCAGACCCAGAGCCTTGAAACTTATGCTGGACACGTATGTGTGTGTGTGTGTGTGTGTGTGTGTGTGTGTGCCCAAAATCCCAACAGGAGAATAAAGGAGAAGGGACTATGGCATGGCCAACCCTGGAGGGTGATTTCTCATTTCTGTCTCTTCAGCAAGCGTACGTGCCCTATAGCAAAAGGCTCTTAAAAAATAATAATAATAAATAATAATAATAATAAATCAAACCTAGAGCTTCCAACACTGTTCAAAGTATTCCTTCTTTCTGAAATAACTTATCCCAACCTAAATCCAGTCTATACTTCAAGGCTCCATGAAAAACTACTATTCCACTTCATTCACATCGCTGGGTAGTAATGAAATAATCAAACACTGGGCCAGTCCCCGGTGTGGTGGCAGAAGTGGTTGGATCTTACCATGGCCAGCCTCATGGGTGGAGTCTCAGTCTCTGCAGCTTGAAAAACATGCCGGGCATGTACGTGTGTACACGCCCAAAATTCCAAAAGGTGGAAAAAGTGGGGAAGGGACTGCAGAATGACCATGCCCCGTGGGGAGGTTGCTTTTTTTTTTTTTTTTTTGAGAGAGGTTTTCGCTATAGGGTGCATGTGCTCGCCAGACAGACAGAGACATAGAGACAGAAAGTGAGAAATCATCCCCCAGAGGGGATGGTCACGCCGCAATCCCTTCTCCTCCATTCTCCTCTCGGGATCTTGGGCATGCACGCACACGCGCCCGGCATGAGTTTTAAGCCACTGGGTCCGAGACGCGAACCACAGTCGACTATGTGGGAGTCCAGAGACATAGCCATTATGCTAACTGCTGGTTCCCGGGAGGTTGCTTTCTTGATTGCTCACTTTCCTGATAGCACACATGCCCACTGGCAAAATTAAAAAAAAAAAAATCTAATACCTCTTAACCCCTATAATAAAGTATTCAAGTATAATCAAGGAATTTTTAACTTGCTAAGTCTATATTTATACATTCCTCACTGCTATTACTGGAAGACATTAGCCACTTGCAGACAGATTGAAATACCCCTGCATGCTAAATCCCTTCAATGATGTCCAATAATTTTATAAGCACCCAATAAACACTTTTTGAATTAATATAAGAATAAAAATGTTGACTCTTTGGTATTTATTTTACCTAATACTTGAAATGAGCAGCCAAAAACAAATCATCTAATAGCTTCAATATAAAAGAAATAAATGATAAATAATGGGAACTGACCTGGATAAATTATACATCCTACCATGCACATGTAGATGAATGTAATTAATAAACACTTAACACTTACTTCCTTCTCCATCATCTGTCACTCCCAATACCAATCGAAGAAGACACTGGGCATGTTTTCTCTCTTTCAGTAGTACTTCAGCATAGCCAGGAAGACGAAGAAATAATCCAAAAGCAGCCAATGAATGGGCAGGTATGGGAGACATTGTCTGTACTGCTGACTTAATAGGTGGAGGTTCAGCTGCAATCGTTTCTGGGGCTTCATAAACTAATTCTCCCGACTGTTCAATGGTCACCCATTCAAATTGATCACTATCCTTTGGCTTTTCCTGGGTCGTAGACGTTACAACTGGAGCACTAACCTACAGCAAGAATAAAGTATTCATTTGGCAATCTGTACATTTCAACATCAGAATCAGCATAAAGATTTGGTTTCAAATGATGTCTTTATAAGAATATAAGTAATGGGACCAGCAGTTGGTGTGACAGCTATGTCGCTGAACTCCCATGTAGTTAACTGCAGTTTGAGTCCAGGACCCGGTGGCTTAAACTCACTCTGGGCGTATGTGTGTGCATGACCAGGATCCCGAGAGGAGAATGGAGGAGAAGGGATTGCAGCATGGCTATTCCCCCACGGGGTGAATCCTCGCTTTCTGTCTCTCTGTCTCTCTGTCTCTCTCTGTCTTTCTGGTGAGTGCACGTGCCCTATAGCAAAAACCTCTCCGAAGAAAGAAAAAAAGAAAGAAAAAAGAAAGATTCTTCCCTAGAGCCTTCAGAGAGAGAATGGTCCTGTAAACAATTTGTTTTTGTTTTTGTTTTGTTTTTGTTTTTTGAGGTTTTTGCTATAGGGTGCATGCGCTCGCCAGACAGACAGAAAGATAGAAAGCGAGAAATCACCCCCGAGGGGGGGGGATGGCCACGCCACAATCCCTTCTCCTTCATTCTTCTCTCGGGATCTTGGGCACGCACGCACACACACCCGGCGTGAGTTTTAGGCCACCGGGTCCGGGATTCGAACCGCGGTCAACTACGTGGGAGTCCAGCGACATAGCCATTACGCAAACTGCTGGTCCCGTCTAAACAATTTGTTTTTAAAGTTACAGTTTGAGTAGATTTCTGGGGGCCAGCTGGTGATGTGGTTAAGGAGGCTGGATACCACAGGGACAAATACATGGGTCAAGACCAGGACCTGCCAGCTTTTCAAAACTCACTTAGTCTGAGTGTATACATGTCCAAATTACTGCAAGAAGGGAGAGATGGACATAAGGTTGTTATGTGACCATACCTCCCCCTGCAGGGTGCTTTCCCACCTTCTCTCCCTCCTTCTCTCTCTGGCAAACACACTCCCCTTCTAGCAAACAAAAAAAAGAATAAATTTCTGTTGTTTTAAGAAATCTAGTTTATCGGGACCAGCAGGTGGTGTGGTGTTAAGGGTGCTGGACTCCCACATGGCCCGACTGTAGTTTGAGTCCTGGACCTGTGGGTTTGCTTCCTCACTTTCCCTCTCTCTCTCTCTTTCTCACTCTACGTCCTCTCTGGTCAAATTAAAATAAGCAAATAAATACAGTTAAATAAAATAATTCTCTAAAAGCAAAAAGGAATCTAGGTTATCGTAACTACCCATAACAAATATAAAACCTTATGAAGCATAGAAATGAGACTGCTAGGTGTGATATATATGAATTCAAGATAAATGCCACAATGGAATGAGTTTGGGACCTGTGTTCAGTCTTCAACATGTCTTCGATCCCAACTAATTCTCACAAAGGTCTGCACAGACTAACCTTTAAAAAATTTAAGTAATGCTCAAAGACTATAAAAGTACTTCTGAAAGATTAATACATGTAAATGAAAAAACAAACACCCAAAAATGAAGCACTTTGCTATAGAATGATTTACTGAATTACATGCCTTATCTTACCTGTTGAATTACTTCTGGATACAGCATAGGTAGTCTTTCTGCAATGAGAGCCAGTCCACCCATTCCTGCAAAAACTTGTAATGGTGATTGAATGGGACAGGTTTCAAGTAAAGATTCATCCAAAATCCCATCCATGCACTCATCACTTGGAGTGAGAGCCTCATCTTCTGTACAACTGCCAAGTAGGTCTCCATGGTCTAGACAAAAAAATGACAAATAATTGAATACGTAAGAAAAGATCTATTTTTAGAAATCTTTTTCATTTTTAAGAACAGGTATTATTTTCTAATCTTTACTCAGCAAAAGCATCAATACCATCAGTTGGACCACTTGTAACCACATGAGAAGGTCCCGAGGTCACATGCAAGACCTCCCTGTACGTGGCAAGTACATGAACACACGTGCAAGTTAATTAACTGGGGAAGATGAGAGGGGGGAATGAGCTACAACATGCAGGCCCTAGTGGGAATGCCTGTGTGTGTCAACCTCTCATAAGAAATCCACTTGAAAATATGCAACACCAGTTATTCAGATATAACTATATTAAGGCTAGATGCTACAATGATATTTAAATGACTTCTGAAACTACCTTCTCTATTCTTAAACTCAAAAGTATGGCTCAGGGACAAACAGAATAGGTATCACCTAGGAGGCTCCTTTTTTTTTGGAGAGGTTTTTGCTATAGGGCATGTGCGCTCGCCAGACAGAGAGAGACATAGAGACAGAAAGCGAGAAATCATCCCCCAGGAGGGATAGTCACGCTGCAATCCCTTCTCCTCCATTCTCCTCTGGGGATCTTGGGCACGCACGCACACACGCATGGCGTGAGTTTTAAGCCACCGGGTCCGGGACGCAAACCGCGGTCGACTACGTGGGAGTCCAGCAACATAGCCATTATGCTAACTGCTGGTTCCCTAGGAGGCTCTTTGAAATGCAGACTATCAAGTCTAACCCCAGACCTTTGATTAAGAAGCTGTACTTTGGGCCAACGAGTGATATAGAGGTTAAGACAGCTGGATCCCACATAGCCAGCTCCCTGGTTCTAGTCTTGGACACAGTGACTTAAAAATCACTCCACGGATGTGTGCTTATGTGCCCAAAATCTCCAGAGCAGAACAGAGACAGGATTACAACATGGCCAGCCTCCTGGAGTATGATTTCTCATCCTTTCTCTCTTTCTCTCTCTGTAAGGCAAGAACACAGAAACTATGACAAAAACTAAAGAACCTGCACTTCAACATGGCTCTGTAAGTAATCTGTAAGCACATTAAAGTTTAAGAAGTAATATCCTCGGGACCAGCAGTTAGCGTAATGGCTATGTCGCTGGACTCCCACGTAGTCTACCACGGTTCGAGTCCCGGACCCGGTGGCTTAAACTCACGCCGGGCGCGTGTGCGTGCGTGCCCAAGATCCCGAGAGGAGAATGGAGGAGAAGGGATTGCGGTGTGGCCATCCCCCCGGGGGGGGATTTCTCGCTTTCTATCTCTCTGTCTCTCTCTGTCTGTCTGGTGAGCGCACGCGCCCTATAGCAAAAACCTCTCCAAAAAAAAAAAAAGAAGTAATATCCTCTTACAGGATAGTTCTAAGTTATATTCTATATTAAAATAATTGCTCAACAAAGATCCATAGCAAATAATATACATACAGATTCTCTAAAATATCCAATTAAGAAAAACTGAATGACAAAGAATTCTGACACTAAAAACAAAATGTTAAAATACTATGGTTTAACCTTTAAATATTAAATGACTAATAAATATTTTTAACTATTAAATATTTAAAATATGGTTTAACTCTTAATTACTAAGGAAAATAAAATGATTAGTATAATCAATAAACATTAAAACCTTATCAACAGTAAATACACGATAAACGTATTTTTTAATTTCCTAAAGAGTACACACATTCACTAGAGAAACACAGAGAAAGAGAGGGAGAGAAAGACTACGTTGCATTTCCTTCTCCTCCATTTCTCCCTCCTTTTGGAATTTTAGGCACACATTTACACATACCCAGCATATTTTCCAAGCTACCAGGTCTGGGACTCAAACATGCAGTTAGCCTTGAGGAGATGAAGCTAACCTTAACCACCAATCCACCGGCAAACCAGATAAATAGATAGATAGATAGACAGACAGACAAACAGACAGATGCATAATCTTTTTTAAAGAAGAAGAGACAAATGATCCAGATGATAAATTTGGCAAAAAAAAAAAGAAAAAAAAAAAGTACTAAAATTTACTGAAGAATATGAAAGACTATTAAGCAAAATTAAACTTTAATCATGAGAAGGTATTAAAAAGTTGATACCGGGGGACCAGCAGTTAGCGTAATGGCTATGTCGCTGGACTCCCACGTAGTCGACCGCGGTTCAAGTCCCGGACCCGGCGGCTTAAACTCACGCCGGGCACGTGTGCGTGCGTGCCCAAGATCCTGAGAGGAGAATGGAGGAGAAGGGATTGCGGCGTGGCCATCCCCCCTGGGGGGTGATTTCCTGCTTTCTATCTCTCTGTCTCTCTCTGTCTGTCTGACGAGCGCACGCGCCCTATAGCAAAAACCTCTCAAAAAAAAAAAAAAAAAAAAAAAGTTGATACCGGGACCAGCAGTTGGCGTAATGGCTATGTCGCTGGACTCCCATGTAGTCGACTGCGGTTCGCGTCCTGGACCCGGTGACTTAAACTCACGCCGGGCGCGTGTGCGTGCGTGCCCAAGATCCCGAGAGGAGAATGGAGGAGAAGGGATTGCGGCGTGGCCATCCCCCCTGGGGGGTGATTTCTCGCTTTCTATCTCTCTGTCTCTCTCTGTCTGTCTGGCGAGCGCACGCGCCCTATAGCAAAAAACCTCTCCAAAAAGAAAAAAAAAAAGAATTAAAAAAAAAAAAGTTGATACCAATGGTGTTTGGGGCACTGGAATCCCACATGGCCAATCACAGTTCATGTTCCAAACCACTGGCTTGCTTTTTCTCACTTTCTCTTTCTCTCTCTCTCTCTCTCATATCAAACTTTTTCAAGTAAATAAAATTAGATAAATAATTCTTTAAAAAAAAAAAAGATACCATGTTCACAATATGGAAATCATTAATTATCTACCATTTACAGTAATAAAGAACTGGAGACAACTAGAATATTTCAATAACTGGATAACATAAAATGTTAGTCCCATCTGAGAAATTAGTCAGTAAAAAATTACACACCTAAAAATATTAAATGAAATATATAAGTAAAAAAATAAAAATGTAAGAAAACGACAACAAGCAATTCATATAGCTCTTAGAGAAATAATGTTAGCGGGGTCAGATGGGGGTATGGGGGTAAAACGCAGTGCTCTATATGGAAAGATCCCCAGCTCAAAGCCAGAGACCTCTCTAAGTACACCATGCAAGCACGTACTCATGATCCAGGCAGGCTAAAGGTAAGAGTGAATCACGGCATCAAGACCCTGTTGGGGATACTCCGTCTCTCTCTCTCTCTCTCTGCTTATCTGATTTATGGAATAAATAAAACTTTATTTAAAAAAATGAATGTACATGGGACCAACAGTTGGAGTAATGGCTATGTCACTGGACTCCCATGTAGTTGACCATAGTTCAAGTCCTGGACCCGGTGGCTTAAACTCACACTGGGTACGTGTCCGTGCGTGCCCAAGATCCTGAGAGGAAAATGGAGAAGGGACTGCGGGGTGGTCATCCCCCCTGGGGGAGGGGGGGTAATTTCTTGCTTTCTGTCTCTCTCTCTCTCTCTCTTGTTCTGGTGAGTGCACACATCCTATAGCAAAAATCTTTCCCCCAAAAAATAATAATAAAATAACTCAGTCTTAAAGAAAAATGACATCTTGTTAAGCCAATATAATAAAAACACAATTCAATTGAGTTATTAGCTATAGAAATCTTAATCTACACATACAATGAACTGTAATATTTTAAGTAGTATCACACACATACCTTTTTCAGGATGTAGTCTTTTGAAAGAATCTGTTTTTGACAGACTTGGATCTGTGATAACTCTTGATCCCAATTTAACAGTCAGATCTATTGAGCGGTAACCTTGAGGAAGTTTTCGGTCATATAGGAGAGTTAAAAGCTGGGCAAGTGTCATTTCAGCTGGTAATGGCTGGCCTAAAAATTACAAAACTAAGTTTAAGTCTGTAATCCCTAGAGAGAGAGGTTTATACTTGGTTTGATTTACTAAAAACAGACTGTTTTTTAACTAAATTCCAAACAAGAGTTTGAGTTGACATGAATCTGAAAACAAGTTAAAATTGGCCATTGAAATATTTACAAAATTTGAATTTATTTCTGACGTGAATAATAAGATGTATAGAAAGTATTCGTTAAAGTAGAAAGGAATGGGCAAAGAAAAGAACAAACATTCCCATAAATCTGGTGTTGGCCATTTTTTCTTCCATGCAGGGCCAAATAATAAAAATGGGTAATGTAAAGCTAAAAAGAGAAATCCATTCAAAGTTAGTTGGCAACTTGACTATATTGATAAAATGACGATAAAAAGGATATGACTTTTACCAGTGGAAAGCATACTGACAAAATAACTTTTTAGTTGAGAACACGCTACCCACAGTATATATATGAGACCCACTGCTACAAAATTTGCTTCACATTGCTTCCTCTATAACTTGTCACAAACTCTAAACATTTAATCAGTAATTTATGGTATACAGACAGAAAACTTAAGAAAGTCAAATGGAAATATACTTTAACTTGATACTGTTAAAAAAAGGATGTGTTGGGAACCAGTAGTTAGTGTAATGGCTATGTCGCTGGAGTCCCACGTAGTCGACCGCGGTTCACATCCTGAACCCGGTGGCTTAAAACTCACGCTGGGCGTGTGTGCATACGTGCCCAAGATCCCGAGAGGAGAATGGAGGAGAAGGGATTGCGGCGTGACCATTCCCCCTGGGGGGTGATTTCTCGCTTTCTGTCTCTATGTCTCTCTCTGTCTGGCGAGCGCACGCGCCCTATAGCAAAAACCTCTCCAAAAAAAAAAAACCAAGAAAAGAAAAAAAAAAAAAAAAGGATGTGCAATAGTTACTCTCCATTTGCTCTCACTTCTCTTCAAAGAAAGTGGATACAGAAAGTCTCACCAAGTCATTTGTCTCATCAACTGCACCTGACCAAACATGATTATGGAGATTATACATCTGATTTATATAGTTTTGAGACTAAAATTTCTTTCATGTTTACTCATGTGAATATTACCTGCCAAGAGTTTGTGGAACAGATGAAACACTGGAACAGTAATTATTTTGTTGGCAGTCTCTGCTCCTGAGGAAGTACTTCCTATTTTATCAGGTATAGTCCTCCCCCTCCTGGATGGTGGACGAGGTGGTGTAGCGGACACAGCCCGTTTAGATTGGGATTTTAGTCCTAAAAGAAAACAATCAGTAATATTTTACATAGCCAACACACTAATATAAAGTAACGGTGTGTTTCTAAAATAGTTTAATAAAAGCATACATTCCTAGCTAAGGCCAAAAAAAAAAAAAAGAGTTGATTCTAATCCAGTATCTACCCTCATAATTCTATTTGATATATAACACACTATAAATAATTTTGGCTTTGCATCTGTAACTAGTGTCCAGGAAATTATAAAATATTCCTTACTGCTATATCTGAGATACAGATAACCTCCCACACAATAGAAAGCAGTTTTGTACAAGTATGTGTAGAAATCTTCAATGCTTCATTTTTCTCTGAGATACATTACACCAATACAAAAGTCTCTTAATTGAGAGTAAAGCAAGCCATGCTGAGTTCTCGCTTCTAAGCTTCATTTCTCTCACCTGTGTTAAGGATTAACCTTTGCGAATTATCATTTGTCCTTGCTATTTTTCTTCTTCTTCCTAAACCTAATACCATACACTCACTTTTCAGACAATTATTTTGTTAACTCTTTTTTCTAATTTTGCTTGATAAATACAGTGTAATATGAAACTAGTGAATATATATTCATTTTGTTTTGTTTTAGAAAAGGTTATACAAAAATCCCTTAACACTTAGTAAACTTGTAAAGGTACAATTCACCTGGGGTCAATGTGCTCTATCATGTTTAAAATTGGAGTATTTAAACTACTCAGACATGCCCAATACCTGATAAAATACAGTAAGCTTTGGACTATCAAGCATAATAAATTTCTAGTATTTTTAAACCTACTGTTAAAACGTAATTACAAGTCAGCTGTTTACTTTCTAGTACATTTTATTACATGAAGTTCAGGAAAATATAAACCGTTATTTATTAAAACCCAAACAATATCAGGACTATAAAAAAAGAAAGCATACCAGAAGCAACAACAACACTGTAATTGTCCTGAAATCCATTTTCCGCCTTAACTTTTTCTTTCTCTTCATGGTTTTTCTTTTCTTTGTCATCTTTTTGTTCACTGATTAGTTTAGCTGTGATACTTGGAGTATCTGTAAGAAAACATTATCTAAAATACAGTGTTTTTTCAAATGGTTAAGGAGGGAAGCAATAAGCAATTTGAGGAAATGATATGAGATAATATCTCTAACACTGAGGCAACGGACACAAATACAAGAAATGTTATTAAGGCAAAGCATGATGGTCGATCCTTGCTGGCATCAATGAAAAGGGATGCCACAATTCTTTAGCCTGGATTTAAGTCCCAATCCCTAGGAATATTAGATATTTCAATAATAATATTTCAAAGCGCGATGGAAAACTATAAGCATAAAAATATGCTTCATTTTAGGCATAATACAATATACTTGACCCTGTATCAAATTTGATGCTCATGATGTGGACATTTAGAAATCATTATTTTAATTTTGAGTGAACAGCCTTAAAAAGGCTATTAATACAACCTGCAATTGGCAAACAGGACTTAAGGACTCAAGCTCAGGCCTCACTCTAAAACATCAGTGTGGACTTCTACTTACACTATTAATGGTAGCATGAAGAAAAGCATTTCTCTTATAGAGAACTCCTGCCATGTTATTTTAAGAATAAAATATATATATGCTAGATAATAAAGTAATGTGTTTCCCTACCATTTTGCAAGTAAATACCAGGGGCCAGCTGATGATAAAGGTGACAAACACCCAAAGAGCAAACCACAGTTTGAGTTCCAGACCCTGTGGCTTGAAAATCACACTGGGTACATGCATGTGTGAGCCTAAAATCCCAAGAAGATAGAGGAGAGGAGACTAAGATGTGGCCAATCCCCCGGTGAGTGATTTCTCACTTTCCCTCTCACACACTCTCTCTCCAGTGAGAGCATGCACCCGATGGCAAAAACCTTAAAAAAATAAAAATAAAGAATACTAAGAGGGCCACCAATTGGTGTGGTAGTTAAGGTACTGGATCTCACATAGCCAACTTCACAGTTCAAATCTCAGACAGTGACTTGAAAAAACATGCCAGGGGGACCAGCAGTTAGCGTAATGGCTATGTGGCTGGACTCCCATGTAGTCGACTGTGGTTCGTGTCCCGGACCCGGTGGCTTAAAACTCACAGCGGGCGCATGTGCGTGCATGCCCAAGATCCCGAGAGGAGAATGGAGGAGAAGGGATAGTGGTGTGGCCATCCCCCCGGGGGTGATTTCTCGCTTTCTGTCTGTCTCAGTCTGGTGAGCGCACGCGCCCTATAGCGAAAACCTCTCCAAAAAAAAGAAAAGTAAAAATACATGCCAGGCAAGTATGTGTACATGCCCAAAATTCTGAGAAAAGTATAAAAGAGAAGGGACTGAGGCATGGCCATCCCCTCAGAGGTTGATTTTTCACTTTTTCTCTCTATTTTGAGCACATGCACCCTATGGCAAAAATCTAAAAACATAAAATAAGAATGAATACTAAGGGCTTTCATAGATAGTTATTACTATCTGAATTGATGTTTCTTTCATTGTTTTGACATATAATATGCCATTTAAAAAATAAATAAAGTAAATGGGTTTCCATATGATGATTTGATTTAGCCATTAAGTAATTCAAAGCCAGAATAACTGTTTTGTAATTAGAAATATTTTCAACCACATGGATATGACTGGTACGTATTCTCTTTCTATTCCTCTAATGTTTTACAAGTATAATCCAAATTATTTGATAATATTAAAAAAGGTTAAGATAATAAGATGGTAAGAAAGCACCTTTCAAAATACTGCATAAATCATAGTTTATTATTTTTTCAAATTTTATTTATTTTAATTTGACCAGAAAGGGATGGAGAGTGAGGGGAGAGTGAAAAAGTGAAAAAGTAAGTGACCAGGTTTGGGACTCGAACTGTCATCGGCTATGTGGGAATCCAGTGCCCTTAACCACCACACCACCTGCTGGCCTACCTACATCATAGTTTTTTAAGAATCTAAAAATAGTGGGACCAGCAGTTGGCGTAATGGCTATGTCGCTGGACTCCCATATAGTCAACCGTGGTTTGAGTTCCAGACCCAGTGGCATAAACTCCAGGCACGTGTGCATGTGTGCCCAAGAGAGGAGAATGGAGGCGAAGGGATTGCAGCATGGCCATCCACCCCCCCCCAGGGGGAGGTGATTTCCCACTTTCTGTCTGTCTCTGTCTTTCTGAAGAGTGCATGCGCCCTATAGCAAAAACCTCTCAAAAAAAATTACAAACTATTCAATATAATCAGATGTTCAACTGATTCCCATTTATTCACTTTTATCTCAAAAAAGAAATCCTAAAACTAAATGGAATTCAAACACTGTAAGATATCACTAAAAAAAAGTTTCTCAACTTCCTTTCTCGAACTGCTCTTGTTTAGACTGTCCCCACAGCACAGTATTAAGTGCCAGGCACTGGAAGCTCAATTCCACATGGCTGCCCACAATTCACGTCCCAACCCACCATGCTGAAAAACACTACCAAGTGTGTGTGCATGTGTGTCCAAAGTCCTGATAGGATGGAGAAATGGAGAGAAGAGGATTGTGACACGACCATGCCTCATTGAGGTGTGAGGGGTTTCTCTCTCTCTCTCTTTCATTCTCTCTCACCAGGGCTCCTACCTTTTGGCAAGTAAAAGAAAAATATTGCTTTGGTTTGGAATTCTACTTCTGGTACAGATGGAATAATTGGGACAGATTCACTCTCTACCTGAAACAACCAATCTTAGAAAAAATATCAAAAATAATAGTTTTTAGACATACGGCATCAGGTAGGGCAAGGAAGGGCAGTGATGCCTGGATGTGCAAAAATAACTGAGGTGAGCTTTTAGCACTGCTCTAGCTTCTTCTCTGGGGAGATATGGCCATGCTGCAGCTTAGCACTACCCAAGTGTCACCTTCAGCTGAGGACACCAGCTGGGAATCCAGGCAGACAAAATCAGTTTGCTCTAGTTCCAGGGTAAATCACCAAGGAGGAGAGATTTGTATAGAGCTCCAAAGGTCTATGGAGGGTCTCTTTCAAGTCTTCAATGTGCACCACCAAGCACCTGTGTGTGAGGAAACCACTGAAGGCCTGGAAAAGTCTCCCCACAAGTGGCAAGGGGAACAACCCCACCATCTCAAATGGTGGATGGAATACTTCATTTTCCTAATAAATTCATGTGCTCAACAGTTTCCAAACTGGACAACACAGATTTACAAAAGCAGGTTCTCAAAGCAACGAACTGTTTTCAAGTAACATACTTACATTTCAGGTAGAAAAAAATTCTGTACATGTATTTATTTATGTATATGTATCTATTAGAATACAAAAATAACCAGTGTCCAAAATAAACCACCTAAATTTGCATTGTCTGGTATCAAATAAAATTTTTCACACAAATAAAGAAGAATATACAATCCATAAACAGACCAGCAAATTCAAGAAAGCTGTAGAAAGCTTATATACTTTAAGGACAAGGAAATACAAAAAGAAACAAGTTAGGGCCAGCAAGTGATATGGTGGTTAAGGCACTGGATTCTCACATGGCCAATTGTGGTTCAAGTACCAGAATTGGCAGCTTACTTTCTCTCTCTTTCTCTTTCTCTCTCTCTCTCTGTTCAAATTTTAAAATAATAATTTAAAAAATTAAATAATTCTTTTTTAAAAAAGGAAAAACAACAAATTGAACTTCTAACCAACTAGACACTAAAGAGGAACAGATTATTTTTTGAAGACTAAGAAATAACTAAAAATGTAAAAAAAAAAAACAGAGAAAGACACAGAAAAAGAAACAGACTGTGGGTGAGTTGTGAAACAACTTCAAGTAGACTAATATATGAGTCACTATAATCACGAAAAGAGAAGAAAGAAGGTGAGAGAAAAATATTTGAAGAAATAATGACCTAAGCATTTCCAAACTCATGAAGTTATTAACTCACAAATTCCAAGACAATCAACAAACCCCAATCCTAAAGTATGTGAACTATAAAACACAAAATAATAAAATTACTCAAAAGCAAAAATAATGGAGCCAGTGGGTGGCATGGTGGTTGGGATGCTGGACTGTCACATGGCTAGCTGTGGTTCTAGTCCTGGACCTGTATACCCCCCGCCCCCTTCTCTGTCTCACTCTCTCATGAGTACATGTACCCTAGAGCAAATTTAAAACTACTACTACTAATAAGTAGAATTAGACAAATAAATCTATAAAAAAAGCAAAAATACTAAACACACAAACTTAATTATTTGAAAGCAATGTCATCAAAAGCTATTAGAAATGAGTAAAATTACCAATTAAATACCTTTGAATTATAAGATATTATATATGCTGATATACTATGGACATACACATAAATATATCATAAAATTTGGCTAAAGATCATAAACTTACTTTAAAGGAACAATGCTTTGCTAAATTAAAGGTTAAATTCAGCACATATGATAAATTTTGATGTCATGTATTTTTTTTTTTAGAGGTTTCTGCTATAGGGCGGGGGGGATGGCCATGCCGCAATCCCTTCTCCTCCGTTCTCCTCTCGGGATCTTGGGCACGCACGCACACGTGCCTGGCGTGAGTTTTAAGCCACCGGGTCCAGGATACGAACCACGGTCAACTACGTGGGAGTCCAGCGACATAGCCATTACGCTAACTGCTGGTCCTGATGTCATGTATTTTGAAAACAATTATTTTTTTAAACTTTTATGTAATAAAGGAAACTATCTTGTATAATATTCCAATGATAAAATATGGCATTTTTGAATAGCATTCTTTAGCAGTAAAAAGGAATACAAGTGTTAAACTTTTAGTTATTTTCATGTAGAATACAAACACTTTCACATGTCAAGTTAAATGTACGAAGTATCAATAATCAAACTTATTACTCTTCCACGCTTCATCTTTTTGTTTTTCAATTACCAGAGGATGGTCGTGTTTGAAGGCTGGGGATGTTCATACAATGGGGCACAGTAACACAAAAAGCCATTCTCCAGCCCATCAGGATTTTGGGTGCATGCCTGGTGTATTTTTTTTAGCAGATATAAACTATTTATTCAATATTTGCCACCAAATATTGTTAAATACATTATCTTGCAGCATATTGCTTTCACGTTAAAATGTCAGTAACAAACACTAATATTTACAATGCTTTTAAGGAATGTTATATAATGACACATTAAGACATAAATTTTTTTGGCTTATAATTCTTAAAAGAATGATAATACAGCAAAAGTGATGCAAAATCTTCAGTGTGAGGTTATGATTAAGCTACATTTTACAAAAAAATACGGTGTAAGATGGCAACAATCCCATTCAACATCCTGAATTAGATCCCTTCAGGAGGGATTGATAATTTATAGTCAAACTTTAAAATTTACAGATAAAGACAGTCCAGTACTGCCACTGAGAAGTACATCTCTTAACACATACAACTTTCAGGCCACAGTTTTGAAGGTCTGAAGTATGAAGTTGGTTTGATGAATTAGTCGGTTGGTACTTAAAAACACATTTATTGCCTTGCCATCTTTAAAATTTGTTTTCAGAACACCACTGAAATTTCTGGAGTACTTTACAAATTCTTTCGGTGTTAAAGTGCTCTGCAATTCTGGTATTGGTATTTCTTGAAGACATTATTCACTGTATCAAGAAGTTCTTTCATTGCACTAGTTAATATCCCTGACTGCCTGCAGACACCTCGCTCTGTCTGTCAGGGATCTCATTTTACTGAGATTTTGTTTAAGTGCGCATGACTTTTCATTTAGGTCCTGGAATTCTGGCTCTGGTCATCAATCGTATACTCCCCTGCATCTTCAATTGCCATACGAGGAAGGGACTATCAAGTTAACTTCTACACTTTTTTCTCTAAAATTTTCATTACGGTGTCTTGTGTGAGACCTGGATTTTCCTTTTTGGCCTTAATGAATGTGGTTCTCAGCGTCTGAGCTGCAGACAGATTTACTCATTCTGGCTCATTAAACACAGGATACACGACTGAATAGAGGGGCAGAGAAACCATGGAAGTGGTCTCAGCTTCATTCTTCATCTCTTCCATTGTCATCCTCATTCAAAAGCCCACTACAGTAGAAAAAGCAGTGCTAAAATGCAGAGTAATCTTCATTCACTGCAGTATTTCTTATGTGTGTGTGTGAGATGCAAGAATCGGATACCACACACACACTGACCACTAACTGAGGCACTGCCTTCAATTTCCCACCTTTGGAGCCCTCTTCAACTCCTGGATCAATTCACTCTGGCCATTGGAGTATTTTTCAAGTTGCCAGGGCCAGGTTTCAAACTAAAGTTGTATGTGTGGGATCCAGCTTCGTTAACCATTAGGGGGTGGAGTCAGCCCTCAATTTCATCAATTTAATTAATTAGATAATTTTCATTTTTTCATCGTGAAGTATGAATAATTTCAGAGCTATGTTAGGAAAAAAACCTCTATTTAAAAAAAAAAGAAAGACAGAAAAACCTCTATGGGCTGGCAGGTGGCATGGTGGTTGAGTATGTTCGACTCCCACATGGCTGACCACGGTTCGAGTCCTGGACCTAGTGGCTTGCTTTCTACTTTCTCTCTCTTGCTCTGTCGCTCTCTGGTCAAATTAAAATAAATAAATACATACATGAATGAATGAGTGAATGAATAAAGTTAAATAAAATAGTTCTTTTTTTTGGGGGGGGACGAGAGGTTTTTGCTATAGGGTGCCATGTGCTCACCAGAAAGACAGAAACAGAGAGACAGAAAGCGAGAAATCACCCCCCCAGGAGATGGCCACGCCACAATCCCTCCTCTTCCATTCTCCTCACAGAATATTGAACATGCACGCACACGTGCCAGGAGTGAGTTTAAGCTACCAGATCTGGGACTTGATCTGTGGTCAACTGCATGAGAGTCGAGCAACATAGCCATTACGCCAACTGCTGGTCCCAAAATATTTCTTTAACAAAAAAAGAAAAAGGAGAAAAAAATCTCTAAAAGTAAATTTTCAAAAACAGTTTAGCTGTAGCAAACAAGCAGCCATTTTCAAAAAGAAAAATAATGATTTTTTAACATATAATAGTTCGCTAGCATTTTATTGTGTAATGTGCAAAAGTATAGGAAAGGATTATGACTTTTACCCATGTTTGAAACAATAACTGGGAACCGAAATTTGTTTCCTCACTATTTTCTTATAATGACAATATCCATTCTCACAGTTTAACTTACCATCTGAACATGGTGATAACTCCAAAAATCTCTCTAGTCTCTTATCTTAAGCTTTAGATTTCTATTTTTTGCTTTGAACATCTCGAAGTTTTTTTGAGATATTCCTGCTTTTCATTCACGTAATCATTTTCCCAAGTCCCTCTCTAACATATACAGATAGAAATATACTTACTGATATTATAATGCAGACATGTAGGTTTTAAATTTACTTTTAAATCTGACAACACAGAAGAGCATTTACTAAGATTTCTAAAGCAATGAATTAAAATTATCAAACATTATATACATTCTGCCATTTAAAAACTGCCCTTGTTTTTTAACCTGTATATTATTTAAAGGCATCATCCTATAACACAGGCAGGAAACTTACAGGAAGTTATCCTCTCTGCTTTCTCCAAAGACGACTACAATGAGGTGACCAGTGAATCCCACCTACTTCGCTTTCTTTTATTCCCAAGATTTAGTAAATGTGTATTCATTAGAAAACTGCCAACGAAACTAATGCTCTGTAATTCAACTACTAGAAGGTTTATAACAGCCATTCCTTCAAGGGCTTCCAATGGCTTGTTTACATTTCTAGCTGCCCATCTGTCATGACTACAGGTAACACACCAAGTACCAAAGGAATTCTAGGGGTCAGGATGTTTTATACACTTTGTCCACTTGACCAGCTTCTTCCTTACGCTTCAAATTATGACTCTATCTAGACCTTTCCTAGGCACTAATGGTTGCTGGGTGGATGCAATAAAAGAGTTAAGAAACAAAAATAAATAGTAAACTTCCATATAGATCGAACACACAATTTTAAAAACAGTAATACTGAAATCGGACTTGCCTGACACTCTGTCCAAAACATCTGATAACGTGGTTGAGACTGGCAAATGAAGAGTGCGGAACTTATGGCCTGCTCCGTACATTGGATGCTGGATGACATGGCTGGTAGCATTAATTCTACCTTTGTATAGCTGAAAAATCAAGAAACCAAAAAAATTAAAAGTTACATTTTGAAATACACATCACTGTGAAACAATTTCCAAAGCATAAATGTATAAAATATCCAATAAACTATATACAAAATATTTAAGTTGCTAGCTGATTGGTTAGTCAACTTTTGCATTAGCAGTATTGTACCTAATATTCTTTCACTTCTCCAAATCGAATTACACTATTCAGCATGAGATATGATTTTATTATTCTAGGCAGAAGAAGAGGATATCTCAAAGGGATTAAAGTTCTGACTTCACGGTTATTCTAGTTTCAATTTTCTATATTAGAAATTAGAAGGAGCATCGAGATAACTGCGAACTGACTTAAATTACAAAATGTAAGGATGGAGGCCTTTAAAAATTCTTGGAAAATGGGGAACCAGCAGCTGGCATAATGGTTTTGTTGCTGGACTCCCACGTAGTCAACCACAGTTGAAGTCCCACCCTTAACACTCAGGCTGGGTACGTGTGCATGCGTGCACAAAATCCCAAGAAAAGAGGGAATGTGGCATGGCTATCCCCCCGGGGGTGATTTCTCTCTTTCTGTCTCTGTATGTCTATGTCTCTCTGTCTCTCCAGTGAGCACATGCACGTGGTAGTAAAAATCTCTCTTAAAAAAAATAATAAATAAAAATTCATGGAAAATGAGTATTAAGAAAAAACTACAGTTAAATTTCAAAAATTCTTCCACCAAAATAAACCCACACTTGAATTCCACTTTATTACCAACTTTCTGAAATCCTCTGATTTATTTACACACAGCTAATTAGCTTTGAATGTTAAATACTCACTGGACAGGGAGACTGAAGAAACATTGTCACTTTCTCGTCTTCTAGCATCAACTGTAAAAATAATCTTCTTATAAACCCTGAAATGTTCCCAGATGTTGGCAGATTCCCTCTTTGAGGAGATGTCTGAAATAATTCACAGAGAACCTAGCAAAGTGATAGAAAAAGGTAAATGTGAGATTTACTTGCAACTTTTTATAAACAGGAAATTAAGAATGTGAATTAACAAGTATATACTAATACATCAAATCAGCAACGAAGGAACTATTCTGTCTTAAATACATAGAGAAGGAGATAAAAATATAAAAGTGTAACAAACATTTCATATAAAGAACAGCTAAATTAAAATTTATTTTTAACTTCAGTCAATATAAATGTGATTACAACAGAATAAATACTAAAAATATAAAACAAAACCTGAGTACAAAATTGACATATTTAGGCTAAAATGCAACAAGTTACAAAGAATTCATGCTATCCAGAGGCACAGTCAAGTTTTTAAATATCTTTAATCATATCCTTGATTTAAACTGGTAACTTAAACATTTCCTTTTAACAAGGTATATTAAACAGGAAGATATTTTCCTCAAAATAAATTACTGTAGACAGTAAACTATCTGTTCTTCTTAATACAGTGCTCCCAATATTACTATAGGCTGTAATGTATCTCATTCGGCTTTTTAATATAGTGAAGTCATTCAATATTCTTAAAACATTATGAAACCTATCCTTCTAGATGCTCATCAAATTTGACCTGAATAAACACTATTAAACAAGTAGGTAGAGGGGAAGAAGTTAGTTACTATTTATTAGGTCTACCACATCTTATATAGATGCTAAGGCTAGGTAGTTTATACGCATTACAATATTTAATTCTCTCTGAAAATCCTTGAGGGAGGTATTGCTAGGCCCATTTTAGAGGTTAAACAACTTGCCCAAGGTCACAAAAAGTATTATAGAAAGAAGCAGAATTTGCAAAAAGGAACTAGAATTACTCTTTAAATAATTCCAGCTTTGATGATTTTTGACCAGGCTTCATACAGTAGTCATCTTTTACATTTTTCGTAGTATTTATCCAGAGCCTATTGGAAGCTTTCTCTAATGTCTGCATAATGAGAAGCAAACCATCCACTGTGACAATTCGGGTACATCAAAATACAGTGCCTCAACGTACATACAACATTCAGCGACTTTTGTTGAGCAGTCAATCCTGGTTCATCCAGCAGCTATAATGTTGCTCTTTGGGGCTGTTCTTTTTATTTGGGAAAGTGTTTTTTTAAAAAAGAAGGGCTGTATGATCTATAGCTATAATCACAATGATTTTGCACATCGTCTCACAAAAAATAACTGATCGTGTGACAGAATATTTTGAGGACAAGAGAGAAATATCAGTATTTGTTTGTTTGTTTGGTTGGTTGTTTATTGGAAAGGTTTTTGCTATAGGGCACGTGCACTTGCCAGAAAGAAAGAGAGATACAGAAAGCAAGAAATTAACTCCCAGGGGGATGGCCACACCGCAATCCCTTCTGTTCCATTCTCCTCTCGGGATCTTGGGCACGCACGCACACACGCCCAGCATGAGGCCACTGGGTCCGGGACTCGAACCGCTATCGACTACATGGGAGTCCAGCGACATGGCCATTACGCCAACCACTGGTCCTGATCAGTAGTTTATTTTAATCAGGGTTTAAATTCAGATCATTAATTGTACTAACCCTCGAACCTCACCATCATCTGGTCTTAATGTACTGCTCATCTAACCTCATTCCACTAGTGCTATGTGACAACATATTAAAATAATAAGACACCTAAAACATAAGATTTTTCTTCTCTTACCTGTGCCATAAGCTTTTGATTATTAGGATGGCATGAAATGCACTGAAGGAAGAATGCGACCGTTGCATTCTCAATTGCTGTCCGTTGCTGAGTGGTCAATCCTGTGGTAGCAGCTGAAGAAAGAGAAGCTGATCTTGCACTGGTCTGTTGTGCACCTAAATTATGTCCTCCAGAAGTGGATCCAGAGTGACACAATAAAAACAGAAGTGCTGTCCATAGTGGATTGACTTCAGAACCACCAAGCCAGTCTTTCATAATATGGCTATTGCCAACTTCTGTCAAAAACCTAAGAATAGGAGCAACCAGGTCCGCGGTGATCGGCATTTTATTACATTGTTGTGGAACGTGATGTCGCCTGAGTTTGTCCTGGGAAGTATCTATTGACTGGGCAATGCTTTCAGAGTAAGAAATGTGGCTAAAGCAGAAACTAGCCAGACTTCTCACAAGAAGAGAAGGCAAACCTGAGTCTAGTAATTGTTTGATAGCTTCAGGAGACTGAGAAGATGAAGCAAGAGTTGCCAAATGTGACTCGGTTAGTGCGAGAGGTGCTTGTGCATTTTTTGAGTCATCTGTTAAAGATGAACTTAGATCCTGCTTTTTGCTGTCATCTGTCATGGACAGTCTGTGGTGACACTGCACTGGAGGAGGAGTAATTCCCATCCAGCCCATGAGCAAAGAGAAATAATTTGGATGTATGTGACACATCGAACAAAGTAGACTGTCAACAGCTTTCTTCAAAACCATATTGCAGGGAAGAGACATGGACCAGTTAAAAAGTAACCTGGAAATAAAAGATAAGACGTTAATAATACGGTTTTTAAAGAAAAAAACTCATTGTTTCAAGTATTGCTAGGAGAGATCAACCTACACTGATCAAAATTACAGTGTGACATAAACTATGTGGCATTGTAATGTAAGGTTTTAGAAACACTGCTTATGATATACACGTTATTTAAGAATTTAGTTAGGTTTTAAGTTAAGTTACTTGACTTGTAAAATAAGTATAAAAAATTATGTAACCTGTATTAAAATAGTTATACCTTTCTTGGTGTGACCTCAAAAAAAGTTAAGTTAAAAAAAAAAAATTGTACCAAAGAAATATTTGAGTTAAATATGATATACTTGAGGACTTGAATTCATGTTTTCAAGTGGAAAAGTGCTAGGTTCACTAATAAGTCATAGATTATGTCAACTGGTAGAGCGAAATATAAAAATAACAGACTAGAGGACAAATGACTTACCCAATATACTAATTATGCCTCAGACTTACCAGTTATCAAACAGTAAGTTCAGCAAAGCCTTAGCTAAGTATGGTCAAAATACATAGGTAAATAGCAACTACCTGTCAAAGAAACTATCTAGGCCCTGCCGCATGAGAGACTGGAAGCTGCACGGAAAGCTTCCAGTTTGGCTCCCAGGCAAACCTGATAATGCCCATGTGCAATCCTAGCTAATTAGAAGGGTGTGGCAGGAGTATCACATGGCAAGATCCTGTCAAAAATACTTATCTTTGTCTCTGTCTCTCTTTCCCTCTTTCACAAAGTGGGTGTCGTGGGGGTGGGGGTGGATCACAATCTAAGTACTAAGTTTTTGCTATACTTTTTTCTCCAGAGGTGTACAGTAAAGATAGACACAGGCCAGCCACAGGGAACTGAATCCCACATAGTTAACAGCAATTCAAATCCTGGCCTCAGAGGTTTAAAATGTAACAGGCATTTGCATGTGTGTGCTCAAAATCCTGACGGCATGGAAAAACGGGGGGAAATGGACTGCAGCAAAACCATGCCCCATTGGAGGTTGCTCCTCCGTCCAGCATGAGTACATGCACTCTCTAGCTGTGCAGTTTCTTATTTTTGAATTTTTCAAGATAAAAGAATCAGGCAGGTAAATAAATTCGCTGGAATAACTGAAAATAAATACCATGATTACAGAAACACCTAAATTAAGCACTCTAATTTAGGTAGATGAGCAGGCAGTGCTGCGAACATACCTTCTTAAAACGTTAAATTAATTAAATTTGCATGACATCCCTTTTAACAAGACACCTGATTACATTTACCACTTTCAAAATATTTATTTTTATTCAAATACACATGTAAAATACCCAGTTTTACGAAGTGAAAATCTAAAGTGATGTAGTACTGGGAAACAAAGAGGGTTCCACAAATGATACTTACTCAAAGAGCTCTCGGTCCAGCAGTGCTGGTAAGTCATATTCTACAAGCAGTTCATAACTATGCCATAAAATTGCTGCTACACAGTGCAAGTGAGACGGAGACGGCATCAGAAGACCATACTCTATTGCTGAAGAGTTAGGGCATATGTAGTTCATCCTGCCACTTCTCTTCATCGCAGCCACTCTTGCAGAATCACTGACCCATTTCAATAAGGCCTGAATTCTTAAAAGAAAAAAATGAATTCAAATAATCAATTATACTACAACCAACACTTAATATAAAAACATACCACCTTTGTGTGTAAAGAAGGTACTTAGGAGAATATACTATTTATTTGTGATCATGTTAATCTAAAATAGGAGTAGAAAAAAAATTTGTAAGTAACAAAGGCATAGCAGTCCCAGTTTTCCAATTACAAATTTTAACAGATCATAAGGTTTGAGATACTACAACTCAGGAAATAAGCATTGATTATCTCTTACCTCATTTTTAACAGAATATAGAAATTTCTATAATTAGGGGACAGAGCTTAACAAACTCAATACAATCAATTTTGAACTATCTGAGAACAGAAACTTTTTAAAATGATAATGCTTTAAAGTATTAAAAACAAAGTGATAAGCTTTAATGTCAAGTTCTTAAAATACTGTTTATATTTGCTTTGCTTCCTTTCTAATTTCTAGTTTAGACCATTAAGATATTTTGCTTCAGGGTTAACGGAGCAGGGTTAGGCATGTAATACTAATCTCTATTCTTAAGGAATGAAAAGATTTTTTAAATGTCTATTTCAAATGGTAAGAAATAAGGACATCTTTGAGAAAGAGAAGGAAAACTGGGCAATTAGGGTAAAGTAGTATTCTATCAGTCTGTGGCAGAAAACAATCTTATCCTTAATATTAAATTTACCAATAAAAGACAAATACTTACGTTTTGATAAGTATTATGCAGACAAAATTAATTTTCTTATGAAAAAGAAAAATATTTAAAAATTAAATAAGCATAAGAGATTTTTAAATAATTTTGTTACGAAAAAATACTCAACATTATTATTTATTTTTTTAGAGGTTGTTGTTTTAGGGTGTGCATGCTTAGGAGTAGTGGGGAGATGTTGAAAGGATAAGTTAGAAATCAGCCCCCAGAGGGGATGGTCAGGCCACAATTCCTTTCCTTCCTGGGATCTTGAGCACGTACACACATGAGCCTAGTGTGAGTTTCAAGTCATGAGATTTGGGAATCAAACCACGGTCGGCCATGTGGAAGTCCAGCAACGTAACCACTGTGCCATCTGCTGGCTCCCAAGTTTTTAAAATGCATTTTAGCACTAATTAGTAATAATTATGATTCAAATTTGGCAAAATTATTACTTACTTTGTTAAAAAAACTGTCAATCTAGTATTTTAAATAATTATTTTATTTACTATTTTCTTTAAACTTCATAGAGTCATCAGAGAGAGTGAGGGGAACTGAGAAAGCAAGCCACTGGCTGAACCACAGTCGGCCATGTGGGAGTCCGATGCCCCAATCACCATGCCACGTGCTGGTCCACCAATCTGCTTTTAAAAGTAATATATGTATCATATAGTTTATAAAAAAGTAAAAAGCATAAAAGAAAAGAAGTCGTCTTATTTAATATTCTCAAGATTCCATGCTCAAAATAGCATGCTGAAAATAAATTTACTTTTTTAAAATGTAATTTAAATATTTCTAATCAAGATGGAAGCAATTTATCAAATATAAGTAAAAAGTATTACACTGTTTAAATTAAATAATAAACTTTCCAAGAATATCTTCACTGCCTGGCATCCCATTTTATAACCCCAAGTCTGACACTCTCCGTTGTGAGCGATAATGCTCTGTGTCTCCAACCCTAGATACACAAAGCCGAACTTGATCAACTCTGTCTCTCTAATATCTAGTACCATGCCAGGCATACAGCAGCTATTAAATACTTACTAACAAAAGGAGTAAGTGTCCACAAAAATACCAATAATTCTGTTAACTTATAAACCAGAATTTAATAAAACTCTAAATGAGTTTAAATATACTGAATTGAAATATTAAAGAATACCATAACTTGGGAAATAAACAGTAGCAAAAAAACTATTTAAATTTATAGTTATACACTCTAAAAAATGTACTTTAAATACGGATGATAAACATAAAAACATACACTGCCACTAGTTGCTAAATTTTTTTTTTAAATAGCTTCAAAAATACTGAGTGTTCTCATCAATTTGGAGGTAAAGGTCATCAGGTAGAATTACTTCAGAATATAATTCACCAATTGTTATCTACCTATAAAATTCAGAAAGCATTTAACTAAAAGTATCTAACTCAGATATTATTTACTTGGAATGACATTTCATTCTGTGGTAAAAAGCAAAAAGAAAAGTGGGTTAAGTGTCTAATAAAAACCTGTCCATAAAGATTATAAACAACTACTTATTTAGAACATTATTGCCATTATCCAAAATATCCAAGTACCTACTATGGATACAATATTCCTATGTTCATATGGATTTAGTAAGCACTGCCTAACAGAGTAGGATTATAACACCATCATCTTACAAGGCAAACGTGGATGACTTGAAAATACACATTTTATTCCATTCCAGTACCTTAAAAGCAACATTGACTAATAATTCTCCCTGAATTCAAATTTGCTTAAAATATGTCCAAGGTACATCATGGAAAACATACAATATATAACAGTACAGTGTTGACTTTTTTAAAAATAATTATTTATTTAATTTCATTTATTCAGTCATGTCTTTCTTAATTTGACCAGAGAGAGACACAGAGAGAGAGAGACTAGGGTGTGCGTGTGTGTGTGTGTGTGTGGCTGGGGGGGGGGGGGGGAGGTTGAGAAAGCAAGCCACCAGGTCAGGGACTCGAACCGTGGTTGGCCATGTGGCAGTGTCCAGAGCCTTAACTGCCATACCACCTGCTGGTTCCGAGATAGTACAGCGTTAACTTTCACAAGACCATCTAAGGAAAGAATTATAAGTCACACTCATTACATTATATTTCTGCACATATCTGTGCTTTTTAAAAATTAGTTTATTTAACTTCTTTCATTCATTCATTCATTCAATCACTCTAATTTGACCAGAGTGGGACAGAGTGAGTGACCAATAGAGGGAGGGAAAGTGAAAAAGCAAGCCACCAGGTCCAGGACTTGAACCATGGTCACCCATGTAGGGAGCTCAGTGTCCTTAACCAGTATGCCACCTGCTGGCCTCTTATGTGTGCTTAAATGGAAAACAGGACCATCATATACCTGTCTTTTGTTCCAGGATCCTGAGTTGTTCCAAGTTGGTAAAGAATATCTATCGTAGAGTCAGAAGAAAGTCCATTCAGTCTTCCAAAAAGTAAAGGGCTATTCAGATCTTGCAAGAAAAAAAAAAATTAAAAGAAAAAGTATGCTTAATAAGAAAACTGGAAACAGGATGATTTGCTTAATTTTATTTTGATGTTACTCATTAATAAGTCTTCTATAAATTCTAGTAACAACAAACTCCAAAAGTGAAGCCATAAAGGAAGATAATTTCAGAAACAAAGTTAATCACAAAGATCGCACAACTCAACTGCTATTACTTGGCACATACAGAAAAAATTAAAATATCAAATTTAATTGTCACCTGTAGGATCACTGCCTGATGCTGCGCAATTTCTCAGGAGAATGTCGATAAGCTTCAGGCCAATTCTAGTAGACTGTAGTCCTATCTTTACAAGCACAACTTCTATGTTGGGCGAATGCATTCCACAGTAAGGTGACATCAGTAAGGCAGCACAAGTCTGAAGCAGATTAGCAGTAGGGGCGGCAGCACTTGCCATCATTCCTTCCAGATCACTGATGTGAGTAAGGCAATGATGTAATAACCGTAACCATCCAATACTGAAACACACAATCAGAACAACTTGTACAGTCAATATAAATAACACGGATTATTTCAGGAGTAAAACAGAATGTTAAAGAGTTATATGCACAATAAGTTTCCCCTATATCAAAAATATTAGTACTGGGACCAGATGGCATAATGGTTGTATTGCTGGATGCCCATGTATTTGACTGTGGTTTGAGTCCTGGACCTAGCAGCTTAAAACTCACGCTGGGTGCATGTGCGTGCGTACCCAAGATAACAAGAGGAGAATGGAGAAGAGGGATTATTGCATAGCCATTCCCCAGGTGGTGATTTCTTGCCTTCTGTCTGTCTCTCCGGCAAAGACTCATGCCCTGTAACAAAAATCCCTCTCTTTAAAATGTGTTTCTGTGTGTGTGTGTGTGTGTGTGTGTGTGTGTGTATTTATGTACTTAGAATTCATAGCATTTAGGAATTCTATGCTCACTTTTATTTTTTTAATCAGTCAGGAACTATTTTTTAAATATATTTACATAAGACAAACTGTTTATAATAGACTTGTAAAACTGTAAATTCTAGATACCTTAATTATAAAAAAAAAAAAAACCCTAATTTCTTGTTTATTTAGGGGCCAGCAGGTGGTGTGATGGTTAAGGCACCAGACTCCTACATGGCAGACCATGGTTCGAGTACCAGCCTGGCAGCTTGTTTTCTCACTCTCTCTCTCTCTGTCTCTCTCTCTCTGGTCAATTTAAACAAATAATAATAATGACAATAAATTAAGTAAAATAATTCTTAAAAAAAGTTTATTTAATTCATGATAGAGAGCACATGCACAAGAAAGGCAATACCTGAGAGAGATGAAGAAAGAGAAAAGCATTCTCAACAGGGTCTCAACACACCACAGTCTCCCTTCTCTGACCTCCTACCTCATAAGAAACTTGGACATGTACACATGTACTAGGCATTTTTTTCAAGTCAATCCAGAGATCTGAACTGGAGGTCAGCCAAGTGGCTTGCAGCACTGCAGTACAGTTTTCTATTAACTAGATCACCAGGTTGGACCCTAACTCTTTAACACCAGGCAAAATTTCCCAAAAAACCCATCTATAAAATTTTCAGCCTGGCCCAGCCTCTGTGGTGTAGTTGGTAGCATGCCACATACCCACCAGTTCTAGTCCTTGGCCTGGCTGGTCTAAAAACATGCCACGCATATGCATGCATGCCCAAGAAAGACTATAGAAAGAGAACTATAACATGACTGAGGCCCGTGGAGGTGCTTTTCTCTCTCTGAACTGAAGGATATGTTCGATTCCATGTTTCTTTGGTTCAAAAATAATCCTTCTGATAACTGGCATTATCCAATTACCGTATACAAGCACATCTCTGTTTCCATGGTCAGTTTGTATGGTTTAGATGTACTTGTCACTACAGGCACTCGAGAATCCTTATAATAAACCATGATCCAAAAAACAGGAATCTTTGTTCACAAATACTACAGTGTGGATCATTTCAAAAATTAAACACACATAAATTTCAATTTTAATCAGTTTCAGGGTTCTGCTTCCACAAAACTGTTATATGTATTACACCTAATAAAATGAGATTAAATAGATACTCATGGAACAAAGCTTCCTAAGACCTAAGAAAGAAAGAACGCAAAGTATGAAGGATTCAAAAAAGCACAGAAAACATTAACAATGAAAAATAAAACATACCTAGTTTTGGATACCTGATCTTCAGATGGAAGAAAGGGATTATTAACTGTGGCAGAAGAAGTGGTTCCAAAAGCAGTCAGGCCCAGTAATTTAATCTGTGAAAGGCCTAATGTGCTGGCATCACGCGGACGATGTAGTCGCAGACAGACAGCAGAAGCTACTTCAGCTTTTACAAGCTGAATTTTTATGTAGGTGAGACCACTTGTGACAACAGGAGTGGACAATGGTAGCATGTTTACTCCATCTGCACTTACTTCAACAGACACTGAGGATGGACAGGCTGTGAGAAAAAAAAATTGAACAATTACAGAAGTTTACGACCGCTTTCAGTCATAGCCATTATACTTATAAAAAGAAAATGCATACACCAAGTCGTATTTTGTCATTGACTTTCACTATAATTTTGGAATTGTTTTCCAATGTAAACTATTTTTAATAAAAATTATACTTAAACATTTTAATGCTCACCTAAAAAAAAAGAGAGAGAGAAAGAAAACAAAGAAAGCAAAAGCATAACCGAAAATAAGCAAGCCACAGGTACTTAATGCCCCTAAGAGCAGTTCATGGGAAATGACTTGATGGTGGTGTTGAATATTGCATTAAAAACTGCTAAAAAAATAACGCATATCTGATAATCATACCTAAGTGTATCACTACTTGAAAAATTTCTTTTTCCATTTTCAATTGTCTGTAACTTATTCTCATGATACTTCTTTATAAAAGCTTACTTACTTGCAAGAGATGCAAGGTGAGGTTGGATATGTATCTCTTTAAGAAGCACTGCTGCAGGAAGATGAATGGTAAGGTCACACCAAGCCTCTTCTGGCAAAAAGATATAGGACCAAGCAGCAGAGCGAGCTCTCCTATGGGGTGGTGTAGCCTGCAAAAGCACTTCGGCTGGTTGGGCAGTAGGACTGCTAGATGTGATTGTGCCTACAGAAAAATTTCAAATAAATTAAGAACTTAGAAAACCAATGCAAGAAAGCATTAACACTATTCAAGCTATAACAATTAAATTAGAAAAATTAGCTGAAAACATGAACATCTGATGATTCTGTTTAAACTCATAAATGAAAAAAACAATTACAAAAGAACTGTTAAGCATTCCTTCTAATCATCAGAATGTTTTAATATGTACATTTAAAATCAACTGTTTGTAACTAAATGGTGATATTATATCATCGACGTACTTCAACAACTAATTTGCCTCATACCAACTCCTAAACTAAATAAATACACACCAACAAGATTTAATAACACTATTCTTACCCAGAGGTGCAAAGTTATGGATCCCTTCTGCATTGTCAGGCTCAGAAGCCAGTATTCTTGTTTTTAAAGTGCTGTCAACAGCTTTATTTGGACCGGAATCAAGAAATTTCATGATAGTTGACACCATACTTCTTGCTGTATTCACAATAGCTCTGGTACTAGTAACCATATTGTTGCAAATGAGCTGAACACCACCTGAATGTACAAAGAATATTAATAAAAATTACCTGAGAATAGATAGTTGAACATCAATAGTCAACTTTCATGGAAGAATACAAAAATGAGAATGTAACAGCTCTGTTTACACTGAAGTAAGTTTTTAAAATTTTATCTTACCCATATCGTGGAATGCTTTCAAGGCGTCACTAGTATCCAATACTCTCAAAATGAACCACAATAAGGGTTCAGATAACTGGCAAGTAGCAAGAGAGCCCTAAAAAATATATATGTATATTGTGATTTTACATCTCCCTGTTAATTAGGATAACTAAATGTTTTCAGTGCACATAACATTCTTTTATCGTTAATGCTTTTAAATTAATAATAGTCATAAATATCAAATAACTATCAAATATATAAGAAAGCGCACTGCAATCAGTAAACAAAACTATCTCCCCACTGAATCAGAGCATTTTTAAGCATTAATATCACCTACAATTTTCATTTTCTATCTTCACATGCATTTATTTTGTTTTCCACTAGATACAAGCTGCAGTTTAAAAATAATCCTCTCCCATGGAGAAATACAAATACATTCAGTAAATATTTAAGAAAAGAAAATTATTGGGACCAGCAGTTAGCATAATGGCTGAACTTCCATGTAGTCGACTGTGGTTTGAGTGTCAGACCCAGTGGCTTAAACTCCGTGTGTGTGTGTGTGTGTGTGTGTGTGTGTGTGTGTGTGTGCACGCGTGCCCAAAATCCCAAGAGAAGAATGGAGGAGAAGGAACTGTGGCGTGGCCATCCCCCTGGGCGATGATTTCTCACTTTCTGTCTCTCTGGTGAGCGCACGCACCCTATAGCCAAAAATCTCTAAAAAAAAAAGAAAAGAAAATTATTATACACAGACATACAAAGACTCCTTAAGAAATTATTTTAAACAATCTGCATTTGAAAAATATTAAATGGATTAGAAGTCAAAAATAATCAAACTGTTTTCACTAGAATTATTTTTAAAAGGAAATACAAAGCAAATATATTCTAATATTTTTCTTTTAAATTACCTGAATTCCTATTAAGAGAAAGGAAACTAAATATGCAACATAAATGTGAAAAAATATGTTGAATTTATCATGTAATATCTATAGAGAACATCATGATATTCAACTATCTCAACTATGTATGGAGGTAAGGAAAGAATTCATTCTTAGGACTATGAAGAAACCTAAAATTTATGAACATGTTGACATGCTTCATTCTTTTATCACTGTGAGCATCTTTGAAAAGACTTCAAATAAAATATGCTCTACAACTTCTATTAATAATCAATAGTTTTAGGACCTTCAGATGGCATAATGGTTACATCGCTGGACTCCCATGTAGTCGACTACGATTTGAGTCCCAGACCCAGCAGCTTAAAACTCATGCCAGGTGTGTGTGCTTGTATGCCCAAAATCCCAAGAGGAGAAGGGACTGTAGTATGGCCATCCTCCCTGGGGGGTGATTTCTCACTTTAAGTCTCTTTCTCTCTGATGACCGCATGAGCAAAATTCTCGCTCTTACAAGGAAAAAAAAAAGAAAAACAATAATGTCACCTACTGATGTTCTTCATTTTCCAATATTTAATATAAATAATTGTATAGTCTCTGCCCTATATATTTTTCCACTTTTGTTGCCTGGAAAGTATTTAAATTACTGCAATTGTTGCTGGATTGAACTTACTTGTCTGCCCATGTACCCACAGGCCATGTAGGTTAAAATGGGCTGCAGCATCATGTGGACCGTAGAAGCTTTTTTACTAAGGGTTGTCAGTATGGTAAACAGTCCATCCCCAACTGATATGGCATCTAACCCACCATGGAAATTTTCGTGTTTGGTGAGATGCAATCCACTTGCACCTAGTTTAAATAAAACATTACACATTTTAAAAATGTATATATCCTTATGAACTAGGAATAACTAAAACAAAGGCTGAACAGTTTTTTTTTTTTTTTTCAAAACCACTGATGACTGGTTACAGAACAGCTAAACACATATATATACACACATACATACACACACTCTCTCTCACTCATACCTATCAATTAAAATATCTATCTGTAATATCCAACAGAGCATCTTTGGCGTTATCTTCTTACATGAGGTACCCCTACTGCTGGTAACAATAAAAAGAAGTTGCTCTGTTATATGACTAAGGAAATACTACTCTACATGTTCTATATATCAAGATTAAAGACAAGAGAAAAAGGTATATTGCTATGTAGTCATACTTCAAACATCTAAGGGGGAAAAAAAAAGACAGATGGTTTTTCCCATAAACTGACAGAAAAATATAATGGGCAAAAATTAACAAGAATATTTTTGTTACAATTTACAAAGTTCCATTATTTAAAAATATTAATGCAGTGTTTTACCAGTTTTCAAACAGAAAAGTTTAGCATTAATATTTGTCACAGAAACTATTATACCATATATAAAACTTTATATTTCATTTTTAAAGACAATGTGAATAAATAGATCTTACTGGTCCCCAGTATAAAATCTGAGGGAAAATTCTTCATCTTGAAAACTTCAGAGATGTGTGGCTATTAACTGTACTTAAATTATGAGACTGACTTTTGTTCTTAATTTAACTGATTATTTTATCAGTATTTTCTATGTTTAAAAAAAAAGATACATTTACTTTTCCAATATTTCACTTCCATTTATAAACTGAAGTCATTCTATAAAGTCTTTACAAAAATCAGTCATGCTAAGATCCTTATAATCAAGGAGTTTTAGACTACAGAGTGAAAAGAATCCATACATTGCTAAAGAAAATTGGTGTAGTACCAGAAACACGGGTGAGATGAACATTCCAAATACGTACCAATTATCATGGCCATGGCACTGCTATTACACAGGCCCAGGGCAGACAGAATCTGGCTCATAATCTGCTGGTTGGCTAAGACTAAGTCCGCAACATGCGCAGGCGGTCCTTGAATGCTGGCACTGCTTCCATTGCCATCTTTGCTCCCTGAGACCTTCTCTTCGTCTGAAACACTATCTGTTGTATTGTTGCTCACAGACACTCTTGCACTATATTCTCTATTGCCTGAAAGAGGCAGCTGCACTAAAATGTTAACAAGTTTTAACAAATCGAACATGAGTTGATCTCTTGTCATTTCACCACAAACTGCTTTTGCATCGCCTGGGCGAATGAGGTTGGCGAAGAGTCCCCCAAAGCATGCTCGAGCACCCACTGAGCTATCTGATCCACTTCTGGACATTACTTTGTCGGAGCAAGTGATATAGTGGTGTACTAAAAAGGTGACAGATTCTATCACGGCAGAAATAGTGCTAACTGAAACAACTTCAAAGTTCTGCTCCAGAGTGAATTCTAAGAGTTTCACTTGGGCATCAAGAGGTCCTTGGCCTGTCTGAAAGGCACCCCTGTAGAAAAAGAGAAAAGATTAAAAATTAAATCATTTTAAGCAGTTTGACAGCAATAACCTCCACGATACAAGAAAGCTAAACAGTAATAAAACTCTTGGTATTCCTGATCTCATCTGGTAGCTCAGAGTCTTCCTCTCTTTCCCAGTCCTTCTTATTCTTTATTTTACAAACCAAAATGACCTCCTTCCAAATAGAAAACTAAGTGACAAATAAACTAAGTAATTTTAAAGCTACAGACCAAAGTTTTAATATTACAAGGCAGCTCTGGTTTTACATCCTCAAATACTAGTACTGTAAACTTTTTCTACTGATTTTGATACTCAAAAATAAAGATTCAATCAAATTGTTCTTATGTATCAAAACTAAATCCTCTCAAGTTTTCCTATGCCTAAAATATGGAAAGCTGGAAAGAGTATCACTCACAATCTAGTAACAAGAAAAAATCAAATTAATGACAAACTCAAAATGTCATGAGCCCATTGGAGTCACAAGGCAACCAAAAAAGGACTGAAATATAAAAGGATAGGTCCCTCGAAAGACATGGAACATGAACATGGCTTTCCTGTGTCAGAGTTTGGGAAGGGACATAGACAATACATGAACCGTTCAGGAGAATTCCGCTGCACAAATTGTTAAAGGCTGAGTGCATGCTGGGTGACAATGTAGTTCATAGCCACTCATGGTGCCCGCCCAATCCCCATCCCAGGAGATGGTAGACTGGGTGGGTTTAAGTCCCATACCCAGTGGGCTTAAACCTCAGGCCGGAGGCATGTGTGTGCATGCCCAAAGTCCTGAGAGGAGAATGGAGGAGAAGGGATTACAGCATGGCCATCCCCCCAGGGGGTGATTTCTGACTTTCTGTCTCTCTGTTTCTCCTGTGAACACACATGCCCTATAGCAAAAATCTCTAAACAAAAACAAAAACAAAACATAAGTGCAGGTAGCCTGTGAACTTGGGACTCGCAACTGGCATCTGGCATCAGGAATGAGGGCACTCTTATGGGACTGACCCCTTAAACATATGGAGTTTGACACTATGTGTGGGGAGTGTCAAAATACTATTGACAATAGTTAGTTGGTGTTGCCAATCAAAGAAATGCTGTTAGCAGAGACACTACACCATATTTGACTTTAGGCAAAAAAAAAAAAAAAAAAACTTTTGAATTTCATTAGTAGTTTGCTACTACTGCAGAGTGGAAACTGCTCTCCTACACAGAAATGGCCAAAGACGGAAGGCAGAGTTTGATGGATACAAACTCCTTCTGTCATTTTATTATTTCTTTAAAAAAAAAAAATTAATTACTTTACATTTTTACAACATACAAAATGAACTTTCCAAGGATCGGTATAATGCATATCAATCTAGTCAAAGATATTACTATACACATTATAATCCACAGATAATTTTTCATTTTTGTGTCTGCTGAATGTTTAGCTTTCTTAAAACCAACCACTGATAGAGCCTCACCTGTGAGGCCAGGTCACAGAGAGGCTGCCAAAGACTAAGACCGGACCAGAACATCAGGTAATATCTGCCTCCACTGGGATCCTAGCAAGCACTGAGAAGCAAGTAACCACCACTGACTACAGAAGGAAAGCAGCCACTCTCTCCAGGGTCCAAGGAGTACAGAAGAACAAAAACTGAACTCGGAGGAACCGTCAGTATCCCAGCCCCCTCTACATCAAAGGCAAATAGATCTGAAGCTGAGGTTACACGAAAGCTAACCACAGCAAAAATGAAACTCAAGCACAGCTCAACTCATGAAAAAAATGACAATTTCTCAACTAAGTCACCAGCAGAAGACATGAGAAAATTTTCAGTTACACATACCATTTTCTTCCATTGTCTAAAAGATATCTAAAGCAAAATAAGTTGCAATTTGTATTTACAACATCTGCAAAGGTAAACATGTAACAACTATGTCACAAAAGGTAGGAAAAAGAAGCTGGAAGGCTACTGTTACTGAATTATGATACTATACATGAATATAATAAAATTATTTAAAAGTAGAATGTGATGAAATTAAAGTACTATAGAGCTAAAGGAAGCATTATTTTAATATTTTAAGTTACAAATAAGCCAATAGTTGAGAATGAAATTATTTTAAAAATTAATTCAAAAGTCAATAGAATAAGACTTTTTTAAAGAGATCAAAAACAGTGGGATAAATAAAAACTGGCAAAATGATCCATTTTAACTCAGAATGTCAGTAATTACATATAAGTAGTCTAAACAGGCCAATTAAGAGATAGATACTATCAAAAGGATGTAAAGATGGTCCTTGACTCCTGACAGTTTGACTTTTTGATGGTGCAAAAGTGAAGCCTACAGTGAAAACTGAACTTCAGATATCTATCTTTCTGTGGGCTAGATACGCACTACAGAAGTCTCTCCATGCTGCTGGGCAGGGGCATGAGCCACGGCTCGGAGCCACAGCAAACAGCCCATACACTGTAGGACACACAGTGTTGCCAGCATTTTTTGGTTGCTGTGCTTTTGCATCCCATCAGGTGTACAAATGCCCATGTGTGCATTTAGTATTTAATTATGAACTATGTTTCATGGTAATTTTGCCCAAATATAAGCTGATGTAAGTGTTATGAGCAGGTTTAAGATAGGCCGGGCTAAGCTATGATGGTTAGGTTTGTATTCAATTATTTTTCACTTATGCTATTTTAAACTTAGATGGGGGGCTTGCAGGTGCCATGGTAGTTAAGGTGCTAAACTCCCACTTGGCTAACCACAGTTCAAGGCCCAGACCTGGCAGCTCGCTTTCTCTCCCTCCCTTTGTGTCTCTCTCTGGTCAAATAGAAAAATAAATAAAGTAAGTATTTCCTTTTTTTAAAAAATGATGGGGTATCAGACTATAACAACATCAGAACTCAAAAAGAAGCTGTATTAGAAAAGAAGGGTCTCCAATCAATTATCTAAACTGTAAAGATCAAATTAAACTCAAAGGAGGAAAGAAACAACACGAAACACAGCAGAAACAATGCAATTAGAAATATAAATAAGGTGCATCAATACACTATAATCTGGTTCTATTAAAATGCCAAAAAAAATTGATAAGACTTCTAGCCAAAATGACCAAAAACACAAAATAAAAAATTACCAATATTCAAAATGAAAGAAGCAATCTCACTATAGGTCGTGTAAACATTAAGACAATAATAAGAAAACTCTGCAAATAGTAAATTCATCAACATAGATGAAATTAACAACTTTCTTCAAGACACCAACTACCGAAGCCCATTCCAAAAGACTAACCCGAGCAATCCTTTATCTATAAAATAACTAAAATTCAGTTGTACAAAAAAAATTCCAGGTCCAACCAGAGTGGTACAAAGGCTTAGGATGGAAGAGAAGAAACAACATGGGAAGCCAGGGTTCAGCTCTCAGACCAAAATGACCCTGCTGGGTGCAGCTTTACACATCCATACACATACCTAAACAGGAGGCTGGGCTGGAAGAATGCAACAAAGCAAGACCCTGTCAAAATGCCCACCTCTCTATTTCACCCTTTCCCACCGCCTCTCGTTAACTTTCTGTACTTCTCTCTCTCATATGAAAAAATAATAATTTCTCTCATTTATATATTTATTTTAGAGAATTTTGCTGTAGGGCACATGCATTTGTCAGAGAAACAGACAGAAAGCAAGAACCACCCCTCCCCCAACGCCCTGGGTAGAGGCCATGCCACAACCCCTTCTTTTCCAGTCTTCCCAGGAGACTGGGTTTTGAGCATGCACACACATGTGCCCAGCCTGAGTTTCAAGCTTCTGGGTCCAGGACTTGAACCATCATCAGCCACATGGGAGTCCAGAGCCTTAACTACCACACCACCTGCTGGACACCTGAAATGTTCATTACAAGAGTCAAACATTATCTCGATTCTAAAACCAAAGATATTTAAAAAGAAATGCAAAATATATTTCATACACACATATTCGAACATCTTAAACCAAATATTAACTAATTAAAGTAGGACATAAAAAATATTACTACACAATGACCAAATGAGTATAACTTGGGAATGCACATTTACAACACATTTACAAAAAAAATGTAATTCACCATATGAACAGATTAAATAAGAAACAACATGTGCAAGTTCAATAGATACAGAGAAAGCATATGACAAAATCTATGAGACATTCACGACCTTTTTTTAAGTTTTAGCAAATTCAGAACACGTAAGAAACTCAACTTGCGATGCTTGAACTCCTTTCAAGCATTTACAAAAGAAGCTACAGATAAGAATATACCTAATTGTGAAAAACTGAATGTTTTACACTTACAAATGAAAAAAGGGCAAATTTCACCATTTCTATTCGACATCATATCTGAGGTCCTAACCAGTACAATTTGGTAGAAAAAGGGGGAAAAAAGGCAAAACAGACATACACATTGGAAAGGGGAAAAAAGGCAAAACAGACATACACACTGGAAAGGGGAAAAAAAAATCAACCAGCCTTTGTTTTCTGACAACATGGTAGTATAAAAACAAAAGCCAAAATAAAAATACAAATGTACTCAAACTGACCTATAGATTAATGCAATATGAATCAAAATCTAGCATTATTGGGAGGGTGGAGGAAATTAATAAGCTGATTCTAAAATTTGTATGGCAAAAAATCAAAGGTAACCAAAGCATTCATAAGAAAAGAACAAAATCCAGGCCACCCAGTGGCCTAATGGCTAAGGCGGCCAGGTCTTACATGGCCTACCAAGCAGTCTGAGACCCCGACTCAGCATATTTAGAAACATACCAGACACATCTGTGTGTCATGACCAAAATTCCAAAAGAAGGGAGAAAGGAGGAAAAGGGGATTGCAGCATGAATATTCCCCTAGGAAGTGCATTCTCCTTTCCCTCTCTGTCCTTCTCTGGGGAGCACAAGTGCCCTCCAAGAAAAAGAAGAAAAAAACAAACACTTTAGCCCGAAGCAAAATTTAACATAAACCTAAACCATTAAATTATAAATTTTATAGAAGACAGAGCAGATATCATTTGTGTGAGCCTGGAAAAGGCAAAGACTTTGTTATGGCAAAAAATAACACATAAAAGGTTGATAATATAGACTTCATCTGGGACCAGCAGATGGCATAATGGCTATGTAGCTGGACTCCCATGCAATCGACCGGAGTTTGAGTCCAGACCCGGTGGCTGAAACTCTTGCTGAGAGCGTGTTGCGTGCGTGTCTAGGATCCCAAGTAGAGAATGGAGAAGAAGGGATCGCAGCATGGCCATCCCCCCTGGGGGGTGATTTCTCGCTTTCTATCTCTCTGTCCCTCTGTGTATTTCTGGCAAGCGCACGAGCCCTATAGCAAAAACCTCCCCGCCCCCCAAAAAAAATAAATATATGTGTGTGTGTGTGTGTATATATATATATATATATATATATATATATATATAGACTTCATCTAAAGTTTTAAAATTCGTGCCTCTTGAAAGATACTGTTATGAAAATCAAAAGAGAATCCACACAGCAATAGAAAGTATCTGCAAAAAAACTAATCTACTAAAATTGAATGCCTTCTTCACAATAAAATTGAGTAAGTTTCTATTTTGTGTATATTATGGTATCATGAATATAAAGAACTGCTGGCTAATTTAACAGAATACCTGAGAGTTTGTTAAAAACATACAAACATAAACTAAAATCATTCTTGGGTCAAGTAATAACACTGTGCCAAGTAAATTTATGAAGCATTTGTGAGGTAAATGACAGAGGACAATAAGATGGAAAAAAAATTTTCCCGGGACCAGCAGATGGCATATGGCTATGTCACTGGACTCCCATGTAGTTGACTGCGGTTTGAGTCCCGGACCAGTGGCTTAAACTCACACCGGGAGCGTGTGTGTGGTGCCCAAGATCCCAAGAAGAGAAAGGAGGAGAAGGGATTGCGGCGTGGCCATCGCCCCAGGGGGTGATTTCTCACTTTCAGTCTCTTTATACCTCGCTGTCTTTCTGGAGAGCACACATGCAAAAACCTCTCAAAAAAAAAAAAAAAAAAAAAAAATCCCAAATAGTTTTTGAGGCATGTATATAAACCTCAAATGACCTCCACTTACAGAAAATAAGAATGGTGGGGGCCGCCATGTGGAGTGGCAGTTAAGGCACTGGACTCCCACATGGCTGACTTTGGTTTGGCTTCCTTTCTCACTTTTTCTCTTTCTTTCTCTCTCCATCTCTGTGTGTTTCTCTCTGATAAACACATGTGCTCTATCACAAATTAAAAATAATCATAAAATAAATGAATAATAAATAAATAAATAAATAAATAAGTGGTAAAATGTAAGATTGGATGTAACTAAACTAAAATGGAACTAGTATTTCTTTTAAAAAAAATGACAGTTAATTTATTGAAGTTTTTCATATGAAGGACTATGATAAAGCTCCCATTTAAAAAAAAAAATTATGTTTACAGAGCTCATAGAGTTCAAATTAAAAAAGCATAGTTAAAAGTAACAGGAAATAGGGACCAGCAGATGGTGTAATAGTTACATGGCTGGACTCCCACAAGTTGACCACGGTTAAAATCCTAATCAGTGCAAGCACCCTATGGTAAAAACCTTTAAAAAAAAAAAGGAAAGAAACTAAATGATGAAGATAGCACCACAGACTTATTCCTGATATCAACAGGAATTTAAATAGTACTCTTAACATGCCATATATTTTGTTCATTATGTCATTTTTAATCATTTAAAATAACACTGTTCATATGCCATTAGGTTTTTATCAAAAAGCAACATTGGGTTTTATAAAATATATGGGCAGCACCACAATGAAATGAAATGGAAACATCCAAGAAACAAACCAATAAACATCTTCCCACTAGGGGCCAGCAGGTGGTGTGGTGTTTAAGACACTAGATTCTCAGATGGCCCATCATGGTTCAAGTTCCAAACCCAGCAGCCTGAAAACTACCTCAAGTACATGTAAATGCCATGAGGAGAAGGGATTATGGCATGGCCATCCTCCTGGGGCAGAGGGGTGATTTCTCACTCTGCCTCTCTCTGATGAGTGTACCCACCCAATGGCAAAAACCTAAAACAAAAAACAAAAACAAACTTTCTCTTATTCCCCGAGGTCCTCCTGCTTATTTTATCTGTTCCCAGATAAATCCCCAACAAAGAGTAATCATACTTGGAAGACTACATTTTACTCTATATCAGGAAGACAAGAGTACACTGAAATTTACCTTTCTGTTGAAAGAATATGGATTAGCTTGAGCAAAAATTCACTGAATATCTGAGGACATGTTGAAGAAAGATGGACTTGTAATCGGGTAAGAAATTCTTGCATAGCTTGTGTAGCTGTTGGACCAACCTGAAGAGACATGTTCATTGAACACTGCTTACTTATACCAGTTATAGAAGCATTCATTTAAAAATTATCAAAGGTCAAGTCAAACTTGTGCTTTACAAATACTACTTGTGGAATATTTTGGGTATATCAGTATGCAAAAGTCATGTTACCTGTGGACTGTGTTGATTTGTTCCATGTGGACTGGTGCCAGAAAGAAATTTCACTAACACATGAATAAGGTTTGGATCTGAAACCAGCAAATGGGCGGTACTCTCCTGAGCTCCAATGGCACTGGTGGAACCAGCTGGAAAACATTTTTTAAAAAACTTGTTAACAAATGGACAACGAAACAATGGAAATGAGTTAAGTAAAAACATCTTTTTGTCCCAAGGAAAACTCACATATTATCACTAATGATAGTTTATTAAAAGGCCTCTATTTCTACTACATTGACGGAGCTGAACTTCAATCTCTATCTACTACATCTCCTCCGGCCTGTCTTTTGATTGTGAACCCATGTTTGAGTTCAATGTGTATCCTATTCAGTACACTGTGAAAAAGAAGTAACTAAATTCTTACTGCCCTATTTGGTGAGTCTCTTCCTGGTAACTACAGCCCACTTCCAGAAACAGGCATTGATTTACTTTTCAGATTAATTTTAAGCTTGTTTTCTAAAATAAACTAAGGCAAAAGGTATTCCTTTTTTTGTGTTAGTCAAATATAGATTACAGGGACCAGGCGATGGTGTCATGGTTACGTCACTGGATTTCCACATAGTCGACTGCAGTTGGGAGTCCTGGACCCTCTGACTTAAAACTCACACTGGGCGTGTGTACATGCATGCCCAAGATCCTGAGAGGAGAATGGAGACGGGACTACGGCCCGGCCATGCCCCCTGAGGGTGATTTCTCATTTTTAGTCTGTCTCTTCAGGGAGCTCATGTACCCTGTACCAAAATCTTTCTGGAAAAAAAATTTAAATAAATGAAGATTATATACTGTGACCTAAAATGTATAGGCAACACACCAGTTTTCTAAGCTTTCTGTTAAATCTATCTTCAGTATAAAGTGCTCCATTCTATTCTATTTTTGGAGAATAATTTCAAATGACAAAATAGACTAGCACTTTGCTACTATAGTATAATTTAAATTAGCGTATTTATCAATGTGACAGAGGTTTATACTTAATAAAGTTATCCCCAAAGATATAATCCACCCATACATTGTCATAAACTATAAACAGAATAAAGATTTCAATTTACAAATGGTTAATATTTGCTGTCTAAAATGAACTTTAGGGATTGGCAGGTGGTGTGGTGGTGAAAGTGCTGGGATCCCACATTGCTGACCAAGGTTCAAGTCCCACACCTGGTGGCTTGCTTTCTCACTTCCTCTCTTTCTCTCATCAAATTAAATAAAATAATAAATAATTCGAAAAAAAAATTTTTAAATGAACTTTGATCCCTACCTCACAGGATACTCAAAAATGCCAGACAGAAATTGGTCCAAATGTGCAAAGTAAAACCTATAAATTCTATGTAAGATAACAGAGGAGAATATCTCCGTACCTTTCTGATATGCAAAGCCAAAAGAAATAATTAAAGTACCTTTCTATGAATGTTCATACTATTTTACTATGTTATCTTTGTGGGGGGTGGAGAATCTTTAGGACATTAAAATCTGAGAAAACTAATTATATTCAACAAATATATCTTTTAGATGTGAGAAACAAAATCCTAGGAATTCAATCACAGACGTTTGTAATTAAATATTATAATGAATAAATCATTTTAAATGCAAAGTTACCTTAAAGAAATAACCAACATTAAAACATACACTAAACATTTGACTTAGTACACTAAAAGTAAATTTCCTTCTAATAACTAAAAAGTTTTAGGAGGGACCAGCAATTGGTGTAATGACTTTGTCGCTGGACTCCCATGTAGTCGACTGCGGTTCAAGTCCCAGACCCGGTGGCTTAAACTCACGCTAGGCGTATGTGCGTGCAAGCCCAAGATCCCGAGAGTAGAAAGGAGGAGAGGAATTACAGCATGGCTATACCCGCTGGGAGGTGATTTCTCACTTTCTGTGTCTCTGTCTTTCTGGCAAGTACATGCGCCCTATGGCAAAAACCTCTCCAAAAATAAATCAATTAATTTAATTAAATAAAAAGTTTTAGGAATGGAAAAATATGATTTGAACTTTTAATGGGAGATATATGAGAATAAATTATCAAACTAAAATACAGAGATAAGATTATATGATGTGTGTACATTCACAT
The DNA here is from genome assembly GCA_026018925.1 of Tupaia tana. NCBI lineage: Eukaryota > Metazoa > Chordata > Mammalia > Scandentia > Tupaiidae > Tupaia > Tupaia tana. Next base: position 201,219,027 of record JAKSZU010000003.1, read on the forward strand.
ATACACAAATTCAGAAAAGACACATTTAAATAAAGAATTCAGCCATTTTCACAACTATATCACTTCTTGTAAAATCTTTTTAGGTTATTTGCCATAGGACACGTGAGCTTGCCAGAGAGAGACAGAAACAGCAGAAATGAGAACTCTTCCCCCGGAGGGATGGACACAACAAATCCTTTCTCTTCCATTCTTTGGTCACGTTTTTGACATACATGCACACTTGCCCAGCATGATATTCAAGGTGCCAGGCCCAGGACTCGAACCATGGTCGGCCATGTGGGAATCCAGTGCTTTAACTACCACAACACCTGTTGGATCCTGGAAAATCTATTTTAAGGTTCCAATAGCAAAAATATTAAAGTATTATTGTCAGGGATTTGAATGAATAAATGTTTGAACTTACAATTCAGCTGCATATTTGTCATGAGTGTCAGGCTATGAAGCACAAGGCACCATGTCCGGAGCAAAGTATTGGGATACCAAGCTAGCACTGTGAGAAAACTGGTTATCGAGGCTATACAGAGAAGAGAAACAGAGAAAACTATTACACAGAAAGCCTAAATGGTTAACTAAGAATTAAAAAACAAAGAATGAATCCAAAATTAAGATATTATTTAAATCAGCTCATTAACTACTGTCCTATTAAAACATACAAATTAAAAGAATTCCCCATTAAAACAAGTAAAACATTAAGAGTCAATATCAGTTTTATGGCAAGGTTTTAAGTTCAACCCAAGTCACACAGAATAACAAGTGATCTCTAAAAATTTGTTGTACTTTCCAAACTACAGGCATTTTTATTGCACACAATTTTTGTTACTAAATATCTTCGCATTCTAATAAACCAAATGCTAAAAATAATACAGCACAGTAGAAAAAGTAGAATGGACTGAACCAATCAAATCCCATGCTACTTCACAACAAAAAGTAACTACAAACTCAACAATATCAGGTAATTTGGAAGGACCAGATAGGAAACATTCATGGCAGTTGAAGAAGCCACAGATGTTATTCAAAATGTACATAGTTCAGTGTACACAGTACACAGCATGGTGTACACAGTACTGGGTCATCAGGGAAGTCATGATGCATTTTGCATTGAGAAACACTGAAAAATATTCCTGACTTTTCAGACAACCCAAAACATAGCAATATAGTATCCAGGTTCTGCTTTAAAAACACCCTTTAAAATGGCTGGTACCACTTATAGGACAGAAAATAAACATTAATTGGGAAGATCTGTCATTCCAAAATCTAGCAAAAACATGCATATTGAAAACCAAAAACAAAGAAAACGGACCATCTTACAGGACACAAATAGCACAATTTCAGTACCATGTATAACAATTAGTATATAGCCATAAGAAATATTCTTAAATCCAAAAACTTGCGTTGTTCCTATCCCTCATACAAATTCTATCACATGATGACATAATAGCATATGAAAGGAAGTTTCTCTTTATGGAAGTACTTCAGACAATAAATGAAACAGAAAGGAGAATTAGGTTTTCATCATTCTAAAAAATCTAATCAACTGTTAATAGGTCTAGGCACTGGGTATCGGTGTCTGCTAATATCCTGAAAAGAGATAGCCCATGAAAGTACATTTAAAAAAAAAAAAAAAAATCTTGGGTCAACAAGTAGTGTGGTGATTAAAGGCACTGGATTCCCACATGGCCAACTGTGGATCAAGTCCTGGACCTGGTGGCTTGCTTTCTCACTTTTCCTTTCTCGCTCTTTCTCTCTCTGGTCAAATTAAAAAGGAATAGTAACGAATAGAATTAAATAAATAAATAAGCATTAAAAACAAACCAATGTGAGACCAGCAGACAGCATAACGTTTACATTGCTGGACTACCACAGAGTTGACCGCAATTCAAATCCCAGACCTGGCAACTGGAAACTCACACTGGGCACATGTGTGTGCAAGCCCAAGATCCCCAGCGGAAAATGGATAACAAGGGATTGCGGGAAGGCCATCTGTCATGGGGGTGATTTCTTGCTTTCTGTCTCTCTGTCTCTGTCTCTCTAGGGAGGGCACATGATGCCCTGTAGCAAAAATCTCTCTTAAAAAAAAAATAAACCTGATCAGATTAAGATGTAGACATAATTAACAAGTAAGACAGATGACATGATAGAGATGGGAACATCCCATATGTGGAACCTGTGAAAACAACCAAATTTCTTTGACAAATGACTTTCTTTGAAGGGAGATTTTTTTAAAAAGACTTAGGGCCTGCCTCCTTGGCCTGGTGGTTGAGGCCGTGGATTCCACAGGCAGTCTCAGATATGGCAGCTTGAGAAGCACAGTGGCATATTCACGTACGTCCAAAATCCCAAAATGATGGAGAAGGGACTGCAGAGTGACCATTCTTAATTGAAGGGAGGAGTGCTTTCTCCTCTTCCTCTGTGTCTTTCTGGTGGGTTGCAAGCACCCTCCAGTTTGCATGAACACGCGCTGATGTACGCAAGCGCACACACACGGACACATGACTTGGAAGGAACTTATAAAGATTAAGAGGGACTTAAGCATAACTAATTCAAGTGTGTAAACCTTATACAGATTATATTTCAAATAAACAAAATGTTTTTATATTTAGCACAACTAGAAATAAGAATACTGACATCTGATGACAAGAAGGTATAATTATTTTTCACTCTTCTATTTTTCTTTATCTTTAATAATTTTCACAACAAAATTGAAAATACAAATGAAAGTAAATTCATAATACTAGTAAATTATTAATAATAGAGTGGAAGAGATGAAAACCTATCAATTAAAAAGCTGGTTTGTCTGGTGTTGAAACTGTAAAGATGTAAGTGGAATCCTGAGCCAGGGACTATCACTAAAAACTGAAAACAGACCATGCATGAGAACCAAGTGAGACAGCACTCTAGGGAGAAGGCACCAGGAACACATGTTCATTTTCTTTTTTCTTAAAACACATGTAAAACAGATTCCTATAACCACAACAGACAAGTCCCCCCCACTGAAGGATATTATTTCATTCTTACCATTACCTGCACTCCTGCAGTTGCCTCAAATAATTAATGAATTAATTAAATATAAAGTGCTATAGGAAATTAACAACATATACTAATTGATCAATGTCTCCAGGAGCTGAGTCATATTTTAGGAAAAATACCTGATAGAAAAGATTGCAAAAAGATTCTTTCAAAATAAAACTTGGAAGCGGGGCCAGCAGGTGGTGTGGTGGTTAAAAGCGCTGGACTCCCACATGGCTGACCGTGGTTCGAGTCCCAGACCTGGTGACTTGCTTTTTCACTTTCTCTCTCTCTCACTCTGTCCCTCTCAGGTCAAATTTAAATAAATAAATAAATAAATAAATAAATAAAGCTCAAATTTAAATTAGAAAAATTTAAAAATAAAACTTGGAAGACATACAATGGTGATTATTAGAGCACTGTAAATTTAAGCTGCACGCAGGCATACCACAGACACAGGAGTCTCATTCCTGCTAATTAGGAAGCCAGTGCATTTCCAACAAAAAAACAATTTTATTTACACTAAGACTTAACCCTCATAACAAAAATAAAGGATATTTTAACTTAAATATTAACTTTTAAGCCTGTTACTACATAAATAAATTTTTTTCTATATGAGTATTACCTTGATTTAATGAAATGACAGGTATTCGATTAGCATTATATAAAAAAATGTCTGCTCCATTTTCTTTGTTTCCAGATGAACTAGAATTCAGGCTCAATGTGAGCCACAACTGAAGAAGAGATTCCAACTGAAAAATAATGAAAATGGAGAGAAAAAGCATTTATTTATTATATTATGAAATATTAATACTATCTTAACAAAAAATATATTTGATTTCTGTCATGACTAAAACTTTCTTCTATTAAGTATTTTCTTAATTCCCTAAATTCAGTTGATAAACACATATTAAAAGTATTAATAAAACCATTTAACTCATTTGAGATTTACAATTTACCTTGTAGAATTTTTAAAAATTAAAACTGGGTCTTTAATCATGGATTTGTATATACTCTATAGTAAGAACTGAAGTACTAAAGCTTAAAACCATAAGTAGCTCATCATTGAAGGACCTATGATTATCAAAGTATTTCCAACATTTTCCTCGCTAAGAATAATAAAGAAATCATGACAGGTTGAGAATGAGCCTCCAGTTGGTTTCATCTTTTCCTAGGCTAGCAATAACATGATAAAATTCACCATGTTCTCCGAAGTCATACCTGAACATGATGAACTTGAAGCATGGAAAAAAGTTTGTTGAAACAAACATTTAACATCGGGACAGATGATAACTGTATAATAAGCTGGTTGGTTTGGTTTGCTGCTTGTAAACCCCCTAGAAGTGAATCATCTGTTCCAGTGGGAGACTGTGATACTGAAAATTAAACACAAGTATGATTTTATACACAGAGCATCAGAGGACATAAGAATCGGCTATTGGTATGTATAAATATATTTTTAACTTTTTAATAAAAATTGTATTTTTTAGCTTTTCAAACCTGCATATTATTTTAAAACTTGTTTTCATAACATTGCTTAAAAGTCAAAAAATAATCACCAAAGAATCTACCAAATTCATAGGATTCATCTAATGAAAAAGAAGACATTCTCTATAATTTTGACTTGTAATTTTCTTTCTAATTAATAATGGAGAAAAAGGAAAAGGAATAAAGAATCTTGACCAATTAACAGGAAGGCAGTTTTAGAATAATTTAGAGTATGGTCCACTGATTCTTAAATCTGACTGGAAATGAGAATCACTTGAGAGCTTTCGAACATTGTAATGTCCACATTAAACACAATAATTAAATGCAAAGATATTCATGGGGAACAGAGAAATATTAAGGAAACTAAGAGAAGTTTTTCACATATATGGAACATATTCTACCAAAAAGAGACAAAGCTATTTGCAGGACAACAATTGATAAACTATTAAATAGACACTGGGCTGGGCAAGTGGCAGGATAGTGAGGGCACTGGATTCCCACATGGCTGACTGCAGTTTGAGTCCCAGATCTGGCAGCTTTCCCTCTTTTTTTTTTTTTTTTTTAAACCAACTGAGTTTTATTTGCTGTATAAACCAAACCACCTAACATCTTTCAGGTGAAAAAATACTAAATTTGAATAAAGATATTACAAGATGAATTAGAGCCCAATAAAAATTAGCTTTGGGGAGGGAACATAATTCTACTCAATTAAGGCAAACATGTTTATAGACCACAGATTAGTTTATTTTTAACACCCATCATGCCATGAATTCATAGGGAATAGGTTCCAGTAGCTCAGGCTCCTTTCCATTGGTTCTCACAAAGTGTGCTTCTCTGGGTGGAGCAGGCTGGCACTTCAGTTGAACCCAGGTCCCTTTCTCTTTGGCTTCTTTCTTTTTCTGGTCATTTTCCTTCACATGTTTTAGGAAGCTATCTCTGCTCTTAGAATGTTTAATATGCTCAATACGCACATTGATTCTCTTGGCAAGAATCTTGCCCTTAACTTGTTTGTTCACAACAATGCCAACAGCATGCTGGGTAACATTGTAGACTCTTCCAGTTTTGCCATGGTAACATTTGTGGGGCATTCCTTTTTCAACAGTACCCATTCCCTTAATGTCTACAATATCACCTTTCTTGTAGATTCGCATATATGTCGCCAAAGGAACAACTCCATGTTTTCTAAAAGGCCTAGAGAACATACATTGGGTGCCTCTCCTCTTTCCCTTTGTGTTCATCATTTGGTTAATTACTGGAAGATGGCGGTTCCGGCCAAAAGGGCAGCTTGCCTTCTCACTCCCCCCCCCCCCCCCCCCCCACACACACACCATGTCCCTCTCTGGTCAAATTAAAATAAATAAATAAAGTTAAATAAAATAATTGTTTAAGAAAAAGAGAGAGAGAAGCAGAAACTAATTTCAAAAAGATCTCCTAATGAATTGTTTTAAACAAGAAATATCTAAGAAAGAAAGGGCAACCTTGGTCAGTACTGAGTTGTCTATGACTATGCAGAGGCTAAAGTCCTAACCAAAGTGATTCCCATATTACACAGGAGATCAGATCCAAAAATATTAGTGCGCCAATACAAAGACTATAGTACACCAGACCACCCCCTCTGTTTTTCTCCTTGTTTCTATACCTTACAGATAAGAAAGAGATTGTAAACTGAAAAAAATCAATTTGATATAAAGAAGATCTTACTACCCAAGTGTCTCTGTTGAAAAGGGTTGTAAACTCTTTTTGGTAGAGAGATGTGATCCTCCTACGTTCTACCTAGTACCTCTACCCTAGGAAGGATGAAGTCATTTGAAGGCCTAAAGAAACTAAAACCATCATCCCCTCTTAAGAACAGCTCTTCGATTATGTCCTTGAGAAATAGGCTGTTGTCGTAACAATGCTCCCCTGATATGACGAGATCTACACAAGCCTAGCACCATACAGTAAGGTCACTAAGGCAGGACCTTCTGGTCAAAACTGGCAGGCTGCCTGTTTGTGCAACACAGTCCATGCCCGTTCACTACACATCCTCTGTGGCTGCTTTCCTACTACCTCATCAGAGAGAGAGTACGACATGTACTGTATGGCAGCAATGTATAAAATATTAATTACCCATCAACCCTCTCAATTCTGGGGTTCCATTCACAGGCCAATTTGGCTGTCATCCTACCCTGTGTCTTCCATTCTAGTCTTTAATGATGACAAAGATATCACTACAAAAAAAACCCCACATTATCATAAATTTGGATACAATCAATAAATTCACAGAAAGGGAGATAAGCAGGCTTCCTTAAAGATTTCTCTAACCTAGAACCAGCAGGTGATGTGTGGCTAAGGTGCTGGACACTGCCATATGGTCAACCATGGTTCAAGTCCTAGACCTGGTAGCTTGCTTTCTCACTTTCTCTCTCTTTCTCTCCCTCTCTCATCAAATTAAAAATAAATGAATAAATAAATAATTTTTTAAAAAGATTTCACCAACCTTACAACAGCACAAAAACAATTCAGTGTTCTGTGCTGAACAAAGAGCGCTACAAGAGGTATTTTAGATGTATTATTCCCCCTATTAGTAATTTCCTCACTTAACTTGCTACTGACTGGAGGGGGCATGTGTTATACATTAAGTCCTTCAGACTCAAATAAGAATGATATTTTTAAATCTGTACTCTCTGGGATCAGCAGATGACGTAATGATTACATCACTGGACTCCCATTTAGTCAATAGCAGTTAGAGTCCCAGACCCACTAGCTTAAAACTCACACTGGGCGCATGTGCATGCATGCCCAAGATCACTAGAGAAGAACAGAGGAGAAGGGATTGCGGCATGGCCATCCCCCCAATGGGTGATTTCTCGCTTTCTCTCTCTCTCTGTCTCTGTCACTCTAGCAATGGAACATACCCTATAGCAAAAATTTTTCTTGGGGGAAAAAAAATAATTCCTTACTCCCTCAATGTACCATAAAATAATCAATAAACGAAGCCGGTGCCATAGTATTTAACGTGGCCAGGCCTCACATGACTGATGGCATAGTTCAAGTCCAGTTCCAGTGGTTTGAGAAACACGCTAGGCTCATATGTGTGCATGCCTGAAATCCCAACCAGAGGGAAAATGGAGACAGGATTGCAGTGTGACCATTCCCCTTTTCATACTCTCTTAATCTCTCTCTATCTCTCTGTCTGGGAAGCAAATGCACCTTCTGGCAAAAAAAAAAAAAAAAAGAAAAAAGAAAATACCAAAAGAAAAATCGTTCACTGCAATACTCTAAGAATTATAATTTTACCTACATGTAGGAGACGTATTTGTTAATGCCTGTAAAATGGAATCTGCTTCCAGGGTAGACATCATTTTCAACATAAGTTCTGCTTGCTGTTCAAGTCCAACTTCTAGGCGAGCATCTAGAGCTACAAAAAGCAATCAAAACAAAAAGTAAATATGATAATTATTACTCATTTGCAACCTCCTACAATTAAAAGTCAACATCTGAACCTACAAGAGGGTGAGGAGCATGTCCTTCCAGAACTACTTGGTATGTGGTTTCGGAATCAGAGAAGGGGAAGAACATCTGCAAAGGAGGTCAGAGATAGAAGATTGTTTACACACAGACAGACGAATCAAATAAGTGAAGTGATAATAACGGAAGTAACAACAATAAGGACAGGAAGACCCAGGTTTGCCACTATCAGGGAAAAAAAAGAGGTACAAATGTGGAAAGGGAAAAACCTAAAATAATCATTAAAGAGTTAGTTAGATTAACTAGAGACACATCAATGTGAACTCATCACATTCAAAATATACACAGAATTCAATACAGATGTGCACGTATGTGTAGACACATACACACAAATATACACATATTCCCTTAGCTAAATCCATGAAGATGACTTGAAAATGGCCTAGAAATAGCAAAAACTGTACCTAGCAGACCAGATTAAAGAAGACCATACTGGTCAAAATCAGGACAACGTGCACATCAAAACAATGACAACATTATGAATACTTAATGACATTGTACCAGAAAATAATTAAGATGGTATTTTTAATGTTATTTAAATTTTACCAAAATAAGAACAAAATAAGGATAACAACACACTATAACCTACGAACTTCAATCTAATCTAACCGATTCAATCATAAAGAAATAGCACAAAAACCCACACAGAGAGACTTTGGAGTATAAATGGCCAAACATCTTCAAAAATTAAGTCAGACCAGCAGATTGCCTAGTGGTTAAGGCACGGGACACCCACAAGGCCATCAGTATCCTCTAGCAAATTTAAAAATACCAATAAATAAAATTAAATAAAAGATCCTTTAAAAAAAATTAAGGTCACGAAAATAAACTCTGAAGAACTGTTACAGACTGAAAAAGAATAAAAGTATATGACAACTAAATGCCACGCACAATTCACGCCAGGCCCTTGTGCATTAAAAAACATTATGTGCATAACTGCTAAAATCTCAGTGAAATTTCGGTAATAGTGAGATAAACTTCCTGATTATGATGGAATAGGCTTCGTGTGCTTATATAGAATATCTCGCATTTTATAAAACAAATAAAACAAATAGTAGTTTAGAAATTTACTCTCAAGTGATTCACGATAACATTATCTACACTGTACTTGGAACATTTTAATAAATATGAAGGAGCTTCAAAAGGTGCAAAAATCGAATTAAAGTACGAGTTAATTTTGGTGGAAAAATTCTGAAAACCACACATAGCTCTTCATAATACTCATTTCCCATAAACTTTTTGAAGACCACTCATATGTGATTTCAAATTTTTTATCAAATAAATAATAAAATACAGGCCTGCCCCATAATATACGTTTGCCAAGTGTTATTCTGAGAGAATAAAGAAAAGATAGGCCATAAATAAAATCATTTCTAAACTCACTGACAATGAACAAAGACAACACTGACACTCACAGCACAGCTGTGATACTAAGCCTTCCTAACATACACCTAGGCTCAATTTCTCAAGGGACAAAGTATATACACACTTAGCCTTGGCTGAAGGAAAGCATATGCCTTAAAACAGAAATGTACTTACCCTGAGACACTGAAACACTAACTGTCTGTGATCCGTTCTTCTCTGTGTTTGCTGGTGGCTTTGCTACAGGAATTCCCAGACCTCCAATGTAAGGGTTGTAATTGTAGGTACCATAATCAGCACCCCAATAATCATACCATGTACTGCTTATTGGCTTAAAAAAAAAATGGGAAAAAAAAATGTGGCTTATTTTTGTCTCTTCACTGAGTAATACACTGTTTACATTACCTAAATCCAAACAGAACCCTTAATATTCTCCCACCCTTTATGTTCTCCCAATCCACTCATAATCTTAGTGATTTATAAGAAAGCTTCATGGGCCACCAGTGGCATCGTTAAGGCAGATAGATTCCCACATAGTTCTGGCGTAGTTTAAGTCCTGGACTTTAGAAACACTCCAAATACATGTGCGTGCATGCCCAAAATCCCTGCCAACAGGTTGAGTGGTGGTTAGGGGCACTGGACTCACACATGACTGACAGCAGTTTGAGTCCCAGACGTGGGGGCTTGTTTTCTCAATTCCCTGCCTTCCGTCTGTCCCTCTCTGGTGAAATTAAAATAAATAAATAAAGTTAAATAAGAGAATTCTTTTTTAAAAAAATAAAAAATATAAAAATAAGGAATGATCGGGACAGGCAGGTGGTGTAATGGTTACATCACTAGACTTCCACATGGCTGACCACAATTCGAGTCCTGGACCCTGCGGACTGAAACTCACGCTGCTGCAAGGGAGTGCATGCCCAAAATCCCAAGAGGAAAACAAAGGAGTAGGGATTGTGGTGAGGCCATCTCCGGGAGGGTGGGGGGTAGGGGTTGATTTCTTTCTTTCTGTCTCTCTGTCTCTCCAGCAACTGTACAAGCCCTATAGCAAAAAATATTTCTCTAAAAATAAATAAATAATTTAAATTAAGGAAGATTCAGTAATAGTCTTTTCATTTTCAGCAAAAATAAAAATAAATCTTAATTGTTTAGAAATTAAGAGATCACTAAAATCAGTAATGAAATCTCTTATACACTAAAAGAATAATATCTTATAAAGCATTCCAGATGTTATCTCTTTAGAAAAAGTAGAGGCTAACAAAGAAGTTCAATCTACAATAAACTTAGCTTGTATGATGTTTCTACGGCTACCTGAAATCCTGAAATGTTGATAAACCCTAATTACACTGCCACATGTTAATCAGTGGTTCTTATTACTATACTTATAAAAAGGGTATACTATTTCATTTTATCTTATTAAAAACTACTATACTACCTAGAGCACTTCAATGCTTCTTAAGTACATTGAATAATGGTTGCATTTGGTGACAAATATGTGTATTTTCCTATTTTACAAAAATGTAAGCATGGAAGATTACAATTGCAAAGAATATGCTAACGTATCATACCTTAAAAACCTTAGCTGCAAGAGGATCTTTTTCCAAATCAATATCTAGTGGATCAATATCAACTTCCATTAGATCCTGAAGAAGCTCAAGGTCAATTTCTTTATCTTTTTCCAAAGATGAAAGTGGAGGTGCACCTTGAAATAATTGAAAGTGATTTTATTAGTGGAGGAAACCACATAACATTAAACTGCTTTATTGCTTCTATTCAATAGTTACAGAAAAAGTTATTTACTTACATGTAACATACATGGGAATACAGATTTTTTTAAATCCATAAATTTTGGGAGACGGCAGGTGGCATGGTGGTTAAGGTGCTGGACCCCTACATGACTGACTGTGGTTCAAGTTCTGAACCTTCCGGCTTGCTCTCTCACTCTTAACTTTAAAGCATCAATAAAAATCCAAATGCATCACTCCATAAAACAATAAAAACACTAATGCTATGGTATTTGATTTCCTCTAGCTCTTACTGAATCAAGATGCCTATACTAACTACAACATGATACATGCTAGCAGAGAGATTCGAGAATGTAAGGGGAACATAAATGGCAGTGTCTCCAACTGTGCTAATACTGACAGAAAACAGCTCTTGGAGGAGGGGATGCTGTATGCCAACCTTAGATAAGGAGGAATTCATCATGCAAATGACAGGAGGAAATCTATGCCAGATAAAGAGAGTATCAGGTTAAAAAAAAGAGAACACAACAGAATGTAAGATTAAGAAGTAACAAATTGTTAAGAAATAAATAATTGAAAATTACCACAGAATCTCACATATATAGGGTAAAAACCAAAACAGAGTTTTAGTTCTTATTTTAATTTTAGACAGAGTGTCACAATGTAGAAACCCTCCTGCCTCAGCATCCCAATGAGGACCATGGGTGCACACTACCATACTTAAAGCAGTTTTACACAGGGTCTCACTACGTTGTCCAGGGCAGCCTTCAGCTCAGGATGCTCATGCCTGTCTCAGTCCTTTGTGTTGCTGGATTACACACACACGTCACCATGCCTAGTTATTTGGGTTGGAATGTGAATTAAACCAGGCTTCCATGTGATGCCAGCCTTAGGAGCACAGTGTCTTAGCAGTACAGGGCACTGTTGCAAGGCCCCAAAACACAGTTTTGAAAAATAAGGGATAACTAAGTCATAATAAATTGGGCATGCTATCCTCCAAATATGATTTTTTCTTTTTTTTCTCTCTTTCTTTTTTTCTTTTTTTTTTTTTGGAGAGGTTTTTGCTATAGGGCGCATGCGCTCGCCAGACAGACAGAGAGAAACAGAGAGACAGAAAGTGAGAAATCACCTTCCAGGGGGGAAGGCCATGCCACAATCCCTTCTCCTCCATTCTCCTCTCGGGATCTTGGGTACTCATGCACATGCGCCCAGCGTGATTTTAAGCCATTGGGTCCGGGACTTGAACCGCAGTTGACTATGTGAGAATCCAGCAACAAAGGCATTACAACAACTGCTGATCCCACCATTACATATCTTTAAATGTTTTCTACATTTTATGGTCTTTGAGATAGCCAAGACAATATCAAAATAATTACGACACTAAAATATCTCTTTCTTGTGACAAGCACTCATTCAGAGAAGTTAGACAAAATATATTTACCAGGAAAACAACTAAAGATAGAATAACCTAAAGAACAAACAAACAAACAAAAAACACAAAGGAAAATAACTCATCTACTGAGTCATTGGAAAAGTCATGACATAATTTCTTTTTCTGTTTTTCAACACGTTTCAAGGCTTTTCAGACAACACAATAGTTTATAAGGCCACTGACTTAAAAGAAAGAAATGTAAAAATCAATTTTAAATTTCACTAATATTCACTACCATAGATCATTATTTTCATTTAATGTAAAGTAATAAAGGATATTTTAAAGAAACATAATTTGGGCCAGCAAGTAGTGCAGAGGTTAAGGCAGCTGGATCCCACATGGCAAAATATGTGGTTCTAGTCCCAGGGCTGCCAGCTGAAAAACACACTGGGTGTACCCGCTTCAGCAGCACATACACTAAAATTAGAATGATATAAATGATATAGAGATTAGCATAGCTACTGCACAAGGACGACACACAAATTCATGAAGTATTCCATATGTCTGCACTTCCTCCATGATATACAAATCATCTAACTTCTGAATAATTGGGGATTTTCTAGTTATCTTTCTGTTATTATTGTCTGGTTTAATTCTAGTATGCCTCAGTGAACACACTTTAAATCAATTCAATTCTTTTAAATGTGTTAAGGTTCATTTCATGACTCAAAATATGTTCTATCTTGGTTAATGTTCTGTGTACATTTGAAAACAATGTACAACCTGCTGCTGTAGGGTGGAATGTTTTAAAAATGTTAATTATTTCGAGTTGGTTCATAGTGACATTTTATTTAAGTCCTCTACATCCTTCCTGATTTATGCCTTCTTATCAAGTACTAAAAAAGGAAAAAAAAATTCAAGTTTTAAAAAAAAGAAAGAAAAACACACTGGAGGTGTGGCCGGCAGATGGCATTATGGTTGGGGCACTGGACTCCCCTGTGGCCAACCACAGTCTGAGTCCTTGACCCAGCGGTTTGCTACCTCACTTTTCCTTTCTCTCTCTCTCTCTCTCTCTCTCTCTTTCTCTCTCTCTCTCTCTCTCTCTCTCGTTAAATTAAAAAATGGTAATAAAAGAGATCAGCAGATGGCATAATGGTTATGCTGCTGGACTCCCACGTAGTCAACAGTGGTTCAAGTCCCAGACCTGGCGACTTAAAATTGACACCAGGCATGTGTGAGCGCATTCCCAAGATCCTGAGAGAAGAAGGGAGAAGGGACTGCGGAATGGCAATCCCCCCTGGGGGGTGATTTCCTGCTTTCTGTCTCTCCGGCGAGTACATGTGCCCTATAGCCAAAGAAGAATTTTTTTAATAATAAAATAATGATATAAAAATTAAATAAATAAATAAATAAATAAATTTTTAAAGAAATACAGACCGGGCAAGTGTGTTTGAACAAAATCTCAAGAGGAGAATGAAAGAATAGAGATTGTGCCTTTGCCATCCTTCCTGGCAGTGATTTCTCACCTTCCCTCACTCTCTGGCAAGTGCACACATTCCATAGCAAACTAAAAGTATTAAAAAACAATTTTAAGGGACCAGCAGACAGTGTAATGGTTACATTGCTGAACTCCCACAATCGACGGCAGTTCAAGTCCTGGACCCAACGGCTTAAAACTCACGCCGGATGCGTGTGCGTGTGCATGAATGCCTAAGTTCCCAAGAGGAGAATGGAGGAGAAGGGACAACAGTGTGGCCATCCTCACCAGGGGATGATTTCTCACTTTCTGTCTCTCTAGCGTGCACATGCACCCTATTGCAAAAAATAAAAAAAATAAATGAGAAGAATTTAAAAATGTACCCGTTATATCATGTGTCAAAGGTTCATCTATAGTTTCCAACAACTGAACTGAAGACTGCTGAAGGGAGTCGTCAGAGTCACCAGCCGTTGCGCCTACATCGTCAACCACTGTTCCTTCCTCCATGGCTTCTGCAGCTACTGGAGCCAACAATTCTCCTGTATATAAGAAGATAGTCTTAATTACTGTAATAATTTACACAGACTTCTGACACGTATTAAATTATATTTTTATATCTAAAGAGTAACTGAATATAGCTCTACCAACTATAAAAGAACCTGAGATGAATGGCCCAAACCTACTTACGAAAAGCTAGAATAAACTGAATTATCTTCAAATGACAAAGACAAATAGCAGAAAGCTAGTAGCAAAATATACAAAATGCTTAGCATCTACAAGGGGTTATTATATTATTTATACAAAAGAGGTATTCAAAAAGTTCATGAAAAATGAATAGTTATTAATGGATATCAAAATTTTTTGGAGCAAAATAAACTTTTTTTTTTTCTTTTTTTTTTTTGGAGAGGTTTTTGCTATAGGGCGCGTGCGCTCGCCAGACAGACAGAGAGAGACAGAGAGATAGAAAGCAGGAAATCACCCCCCAGGGGGGATGGCCACGCCGCAATCCCTTCTCCTCCATTCTCCTCTCGGGATCTTGGGCACGCACGCACACGCGCCCGGCGTGAGTTTAAGCCACCGGGTCCGGGACTCGAACCGCGGTCGACTACGTGGGAGTCCAGCGACATAGCCATTACGCTAACTGCTGGTCCCGAGCAAAATAAACTTTTAATCTGGTATAACGATTCTGAACAGGATGCAGTCTGATGCACTAAGAAAGGTATGATATCAGTCCCTAGAAGAGGAGAAAGAATTCTGCTCAAATTAAAGCACAAAAACCATAACATTTATGGCTAAGTAAATGGTGAAATCACTGATGCATTATAAAAAAATGATAGGGACAATGCCCTAAAGAAGTCAACAATTTACAAATGGGTAATTCAATGGTTTAGGTAATGGTATATATATGCCCCAAATGTTCATAATTTAAAATTTGCACTTGAGTATAATGGTACTGGGAGGCTTGAGATCTTTATGAGCTAAGGCCTAGACAATGGTGATCACATCATGGAAGCATTAATGGCACAAAGAAATGTGGTATTATCTGTTGAAGATATTTTGTAGTTTTATCAACAGTACTAGGGACAAATGTTCTCCTGTTGAAATATCCATTTTGTAAGACAAATAATAATGTGATTGAATGTATGGAAGAAAATGAAATGAAAAAAGAAAAAAAAAACATAACTATATGTTAATCATTTGAGATATATATTACATAAAACCTCAAGATTATGTACCTTTAAAAAAAAAAAAAAGAAGTACTGTAAGGTATGAATTAAGATCCACAGAATTTTTTTAATTCATCATCACTGTTTTTTTTTTTTTTTTTTTTTTTTTTCTTAATAAAAAGAGACAGAGAGAGAGACAAAGAGGGAAAGCAACCCACCAACTCCAAGACTCAAACTGTTGTCAGCCATGTGGGAATTCATTGCCCCAAACACAACACCACCCACTGGCCCTAAGACCCAATGAATTCTCACTCACATAGACAGAGCTAATTCTTGCAAGAGTAAGCTGTTATAAAAGGAAAATAGCCACCCCCAGGTGTGCCTGTGTCTGTCTGTCTATCAGCACACACACACCCTCATCCTCTCTCACTTCTGTCAGTCTTGTTGTGACATAGGCTGGCCCAATGCCAGCCCTGCACCTTTGGGTTTTCAGTCACCAAAATAATAAGCCAAATAAACCTCTGTCTCTTGATAAAATACAGTTTTAGTTATTTCTGTTGCCGTGCAATAGTGGACTAAGATAACTTGTTTTAAAAACAACCAAAACCAGCTAGCCTTGCTGCACAGTGGCTAAGTGCTATGTGGGGGGAACAGCACGACAGACTAGGGTTCAAATGAAGTTCCAGCAGCTTGAAAAACATGCCAGGTGTGTGTACATGCATGCCCAAAATCCTGATGGGTACATGTAATGAAGGAAAATGGATTGGGCATGACAATGCCCCACTGGAATGGTCTTGCTTTCTTTCCCTTGAATGCATGTACTCTCTCACAATTAAAAAAATTAAAAGGAACAAGATGATATTGAAGATAACCTCCACAACTGCAGAACATACACATCAATTAGCACCAAAAAAATAAATCCGGATTGTGACCCAACTAAAGACCAATGATTGATGGCAAGAACAACAGTCAACACTATACATATCTCAACTGGTTTAGCTCATACAATTTTGACTGAAAAATTAAAGTTGGGCAAACTTTCTGTTAGATGGAGACCAAAATGCTGTGTCTAGATCAGCTGTGGAGTTTTCAATGAAAATTAACTAAGTGGGATCAAGATTCTGAAGTACTTCTTTGAAGAACAGTAACAGGAAATGACACGAGGATTTATCAGTACAGTGCTGCAGACAAAACACAATCAACACAATTGCTATAACAAGTAAAAGCAGTCCAATGAAAGTAAAGTAGATCCAGCAAGAGTCAAGGTCATGGCAACAGTTTGGGAGAATGCTGAAGGCATTTAGCTTGTTGACTTTCTGGGGGAGTGGGGTGTCAATGAACATCTCCTTATGGTGAGAGTGTTTTCAAAAAGTCAGACAAAGCCTTAGCAGAAAAATGCTGGGAGAGCTGTACCAGAGTTTTTCACCACAAAAATCTCTTGCTCTTTTCACTCATGATCTAAGGGCAATTTTGTGAAGAGTTTTAATGAGAAATCATTAGGCATCAACCATACATTGCTAATTTGGTTCCTTCTGACTTTTTGTATCCTAATCTTAAAACTCTCTTTATAGGGCACCAATATTTCTTCAGTTAATAATGTAAAAAAGGGACCAGCAGTTAGCGTAATAATGGCAATGTCGCTGGACCCGAGTGGCTTAAACTCACGCCGGGCATGTATGCGTGCGTGCCCAAGATCCCGAGAGGAGAATGGAGGAGAAGGGATTGCGGCGCGGCCATCCCCCCTGGGGGGTGATTTGTCGCTTTCTGTCTCTCTATATCTCTCTGTCTGTCTCGCGAGCGCACGAGCCCTATAGCAAAAACCTCTCCAAAAAAAAAGGGGTGGGGGGGCTTTTAAGTTTTTAAGGGCTTACAATTGCCTTTAAAGATTACTCAGTTG
Organism: Tupaia tana; assembly: GCA_026018925.1. Classification (NCBI taxonomy): domain Eukaryota; kingdom Metazoa; phylum Chordata; class Mammalia; order Scandentia; family Tupaiidae; genus Tupaia; species Tupaia tana. The sequence goes on from JAKSZU010000003.1 coordinate 201,236,548, forward strand.
AGCTATGACAAGTTAATTTTGACATGCCCCATGAAAAATAAAACCTGACAAACCTGCTAAAATATCTTGTAGCATACAAGTTAAAGAATACTGAGCCCAAGCACCACCCCAAGATATATCTCCTCTATTGAAGTCGGTTCCAACCAAAAGTAACAGGAGTCTTTCCAGTTGGGGTTCATTCACAATCTCACACAGATGAATAGTTGGTCTCGTGGCATTCGCAATGCGAGCAATAACCTGTAATATATTTTATAAATTCACACACTTTAATAGCAATTACATGTTTTCTCAAATAAATCATAGAAATCTATCAATACTTTAGCACTATAGTAATAGTTTTCAATAATGATATATGACTTTGGTTTCATGAAAACTGCTTGGCATGGAATGCAAAAGAACATAATAGTCATGGACAAAATACTAAAATTTGGTTTGAAATCTGGGCAGAATACTTAATAATTTCTATAAGCTGTGAATGCTAAAGAAAAGTAGTCATGTCATTAATATAATCTGACACTAACCTATAATTTCCTATTTTAATATAAGAAAGGCAGGTTGGAGATAAACATAGCCACATTATCTATTATACATTTCAAATCCTTGAGTTTTACCTAGTTTAAAACATAAACAAGGAATTCTTAGTGACAATTATTTTCAAGGCATTAAGAAATATTACATAACTGGCAAAAAAGAAAATCCAGGCCCAGGCCCATGCAAGGTAGCACATGCGACTAAGATGCTATATTCTGTAGCTGGGATTATATGGGAGGCCCTGGTTTGACAGCAGGTCTGATCGGGAGACTGGGTGCAGTGATATGCCCCGTGATAATCCCAGTGACTTGGGACGGCTGGAACAAGAGGACTGAAATACAAAGCTAGCTGGCGCAGCATTGCGAGACCCTGTCTAAAACAGGCTCACATGGTGACACACTTACACTGCCAGCTGGGAAGCTGAGGAAAGAGTATCACCAAACGAGACACTGTCCTTTTTACAAATAGTGAAAACCAAAAGAAGCAATATAAGTTTTCTTAATCAAAATCAATTAAAAACCGCATACTTTCCTAGTTCATTTTCTTACTGTTAAATCTATACTAATAAATTATGTCCAATGGTTTACTCACCTTACAAACAAATAGTAAGAGATCTGCATGACATGTAAAATCCATGGAGAGGAGAAACAGAACAAGTTTCTGGACTACTGAGATACAACGTTCATGGGCCAGAGTAAAAGGAAGTGGCTCTATCTCTGGACTTTCTTTTGTCGTTGTAACTTCTGTGTCTAAATTAGAACGGGACCACTCTGCTGTCCGACGTAAACGAATTAAATCCTTAAAGTGCTGCACAGAAAAATATACACTTCCATAAATCACTGTTTAGTTAATGAAATTTGTTTCAATACAAATATATTTATGGAATGAAAATATTTACTCAGGAAACTTAGAAGCTTATAAAAGATACAATTTTATGTAAACGTAAGTTTCAAATAAGATTATTAAAAACTACATTGGGGGCCAGCAGGTGGCGTGGTGCATAAGGCACTGGAGTCCCACATGGCCGACTGTGGTTCAAATCCCAGACCTGGCAGCTTACTTTCTCACTTTCCCTCCCTCTCTCTGTCTCTCTGGTCAAATTAAAAAATAATAATAATGATGAATAAAATTATTTAAAAAAAAGAAAAAGAAAGGCTACACTGACCCATATACTTTACCTACTGTTTACAGTAAGGTATAGGATATGTAACATTTTTTCAGAAAAGTAAAATTCGGGACCAGCAGTTAGCGTAATGGCTATTGTCGCTGGACTCCCATGTAGTCGACCGTGGTTCGTGTCCCGGACCCGGTGGCTTAAAACTCACGCCGGGCATTTGTGCGTGCGTGCCCAAGATCCCGAGAGGAGAATGAGGGAGAACGGGACTGCGGCGTGGCCATCCCCCCTGTGGGGTGATTTCTCACTTTCTGTCTCTCTGTCCGTCTGGCAAGTGCACGCGCCCTATAGCAAAAACCTCTCCAAAAGAAAAAAAAGGAAAAAGAAAAGTAAAATTCTACAGAAAGGCTACGTTAGGTGAATTCCAACAACTTAAATAGTACTCAAACATTTTAAACACAATTCATACAACATTTATGGAAATTAATTAATACTAATATAACTTTAAGTACAAAGTATTATTTCAAAATCTGATGGAATAAGTGCAATTTAATACTTATAAAAATATAACATAGAAACTTTGTTGCTACATATGAATGTTATCTCCTAAAATTAAAATACATATCCAGTAGTTTTTATAATTTTATTTATAAATCACTTGGCCTTTATGTTCATTTAGAAAGGACAAGCTCTATTTGGGCCTTTTGATTGTCACTGGATCTAAAACATGTTTCAATTCTAAATGGAGCCCACAGAATATTCCAGTAACATAACTAAGGGAAAAGATACGCAAAAATTTTCACTTTTACATATAAATTTTATTTTAAAAGCTGACACTATATTTATAATCATCCAGTATTTTTGTATTATAGTTTTAAAATACAACTATATATTGTCAAAACTGTACATTCCACTGAGTCTTCTATCTTCTGTTTCATGTAAATCAATTCACTTTAAAGGTCATATATTAGAATAATACCTAAAGTCTACACTTATCATACATTATCTTGAGTTAAAAGTTACCTCACTAAAAACAGTCAAGAATAAATTAATTTTATTTCTGTCAATAAGCAGAATAACATTCACTTAAATTTCCTTATTATTAAAGATACTTAAATAATGAAATAATTTAAAATACTAAAGCGAAAAGTGACTTTTCTGTGATTAAAAAAAAAATAATCTTTCATACCTTTGAAGTAGCCTGCTTCAGTTTTGCTTGCTCTACCAGAAGTTTATATGATGACCCTTTATTACTTTGGATTTTTTCTTTTTCCATCTGTTCCACCAAAGCCTTCTGCTTTGCTTTTAGTAAGTTAAGTTGCTTTAAAAAAACAAAACAACAACTTAATCTTAACAATGACAATTTTAAAAATTAATCAAAATGATATTTCTCATAGAATTCGTATATCAAACTAATAGAATAATTAAATCCCTGAAAAGTCTACTATTAGAATTTTAATGGTGTTGGTGATTTAAAAAATCAAGGTCAGCCTAGTAGTCCACAAGTTAAACTATGTGTATAGGGTACCAGATCCCATGTGAACAACCAAGGTTTGAATCCCAGCCCCAGCGGCTTAAAACACGTGCCAGGTGCATGTGTGTGTGCATGCCCCAAATCCTGATGGGATGGAGAAATGGAGGAAAAAGGACTACTGTGCAACCACACCCTATTAGGAGATGTTTTTTCTCTACCAAGCACACATGCTCTCTATAATTAAAAATAAAAATTTACAAATCCTGACTTAGAGATCTCTCCATTCAGTTCAAGGCCAGTTGCAGTGACCGAGTGGTAGCACTCCACTCTACAATGCTGGAATCATATGGAACATTGGGAGTTCAGTTCTTGAGTCAACCTATGAGACTGGGTACACATATGCATGCCCATGATCAGCGAACAGATTGTAAGGTCTTACAGACAGAGGAGTTTTTCCTCTTCTTTGATCTGTTTGAGAACTGCTACAGACTATTGACAGCCAGGGTTTAGGGATAGGGAAGATAGCTAGGGTTTAGGGATGGAAGTGGGTATAATTTAAAAAAGAACCTTGTGGTGGAATGATTCAGTATCGACTGCTAGGGACATAAAAACTAACATGTAGAATTTACATGCTAAAATACATACACAGACACACATAAGCATACACATACACACGAATAAAGACTACACATTAAACTGGAGAAATCTAAATAAAACTGGTAAAATGATCCATGTCAATACCTTGTGATAGCATACTACAGCTTTGCAAAATGTTATCATAGGAAATTGAGTAAAAGGTACAAGAGATGTCTATTTTGCATGGGAATACAATGATATCAATAAAAATTTTATTTAAATGAAACAGATATACCAAAAATATGTATTACTCCAATGGGAGCAAAGCTAAAGAATACTAAGCAACAAAAATATTTTCTCCATGTATTTAAAAACTGGTATGAAGGTGGTCTAAGGAACACAAATTCAATATGTCTAAAGCTCTAAGGAAACAAAACAAAAACCTGAAAGTTAAATTGAAGGGCAGATGATAGCTATCATCCTAAGATAATGTTAGAGTTCCATCCTTGTCCAAAACTCAACTAGAAGTCACTAAGATTTTTTTTTAGAATTATTTTATTTAACTATATTTATTATTATTATTATTCATTTGAGAAGAGAGAGAAAGAGAAAATGAGAAAGCAAGCCACCAGGTCCAGGACTTAAACCACAGTGGGCCAAGTGGGAGTCCAGTGCTTAAAACACCATGCCACCTGCCGGCCCAATCAATAAGAATTTTAAAATAAAATCATATACTCAGGATTATATCTAAAAAGCAACTTTCTAGGGTCAGCATATATTGAAAAAGTCATGGCGTATTTTTCTATGGCTTTCTATGTAAAAATGTGTCAAGACTTTCCAGGCGACCCAATAAAATGTGCTGGGTTAAGGAAGAACAAAAGCAGAGAGGACTTTTTGCCTAAACAAACAGCAACAGTAACCTCACTTAGAAAGGTAGTAATAAGATGGGAAAAGTTTAAAGAAAATCACCAAAAATCGTAGACTAAACGTTGTTGCCATTTTACAACTACGGAAACTCAACCTCCAAAATGTTAAATAATTTCACAAAGATAAGTAAGCTCATTAAATGTCATACCTGATGATCTGATAACATGTCTATCTCATGCCATCTCAAAAACAATATTTTCAAATATTAAAATTAAAAATTTACTGACAATTACCTGTTTATGATGAACAAGCTGCTTTCTGATTTTTCTGGAATATAATCTATCAAGGCTACTGCTGCCTTTGGAAGATCTATTTAAGCTCTGAGTATGCAGATTATTGTTAATAAAACTCCACTGGTTACCTAGAGAGAAAAAGTTTCATTAATAATTAGTTAAATATAATTTTAAAGTACCTTTCATACCCAGAAAACTAGAAACACAATTATGAATGTGTCAATCATGACAGTTTGAAGGAAATTACAGAAACCACTATAAAGAAATTGCTAGACTAGCTGACCTTACCAAGGTTACATAGCTGTCACTGCTCTAACATGGACTCTAAATTACTTCAAGTCCAGAGTTCTCTATCTCCAATGCTTCCTTTAGGACAAGAGTAATTTCCTCTAAAATTATTTACATAAATCTTTGTACAACTGTGTTGATGTCACTCAATTCTAAAAACACTAATATCTATTTCAAACAAATGCACTTTTGTACAGAGACCAAAACAGGGTATTCAAACCAAGATATGTAGCTATATTCATTTTCTTAATTTGGAATATAGCCAGACTATTCTATGCAACTTGTTAACCCAATTTAGGCCCAATACCCTTTTCCAATTATTTATTCATATTTCCTTAATATTTTTTCTCCTTCTCTACTTTCCAATCGCCAAATCTTAATTCAAAATCATCAAACTCTAAAATAACACTCCCACTTCCACTGCAGTATCTGAACAATAAAAATGAAAACAAAGATTTCCAATATTATGTTATATTCTAAGTATATATGATAAATTTTTAAATTGTGTATATTACCTCTATATCCTATAACTAAGTAAAGTGACCCACAGATATACATTAGTTTGTTTAGAAAAACGACATAAAGCAAATTCCTAGTACGTAAGAACTCCTCAACACATTTCAAAACGTAGTACAAGCACACCACGGAGATAATCCAACTTCAGTTCCAGACTACCATAACTAAAGCAAAAATCCGAAAACGGCGAGTTACACAAGTTTTTTTTTCCTTAGTATGTATAAAAATTATCTTTACACAATACAATAGCCTATTAAGTATACAATAGGATGTAAGAAAACATATATATATATATATATATATATATATATATATACACACACACACGTTATATATATTTTGTGTTATAACTTAGGCCACAGCAGCTAGATCCTACACAGTCAGCTATGTGGTTTGAGTTGCAGGTGTGGGCTCTTGCAAAAAACACTGGGTCGGGACCAGCAGGTGGCGTGGTGGTTAAGGTGCTGGACACTCCCACGTGGCCAACCAGGGTTCTAGTCCCTGGACCTGGTGGCTTGCTTTCTCACTTTCACTTTCCCTTTCTCTCTCTCTATCTCTGTCTCTTGCTGGTCAAATTAAAAATAAATGAATGAATAGATAAAAATTAAATAAATAATTATTAAAAAAAAAAAAACACTGGGTATACACATACATGCCCAAATCCGGAAAGGAGAAATGGAGAACGACTACAGTATGACTATTACCCATGAAAGGTGCTTTCTCACTTTCCTTCTCTCTCTCTCTCTCTCCCTCTCTCTGTCTCTCTGTCTCTCTTTCTGTCTCTCTGTCTCTTCATGTAGAGCACACAAGCCCTCTAGCGAATTAAAACAAAACAAAAAGCAAAAAAAATTTTGATCCCTAAAAATGCTAATAATTAGCCAAGCCTACAGTAAGGTTTTTGGCAGTAGAATATCTAGCTTCAAAGTTGATGGCTGTGGTGACTGCTGAGGGCCAAGGTGGCCAGGTAATTTCATACAGTAAGACAACAATAGTGTGATACACCAAAGGTCCTTCCTCAGTAGTGTGCAATGTCATCTGAAAGCCCTTCACTACCAGTTGAACTTCTTCAAAACTCAAGTCAGTTTTCTCAAATCCTGGTGCTACTTTATCCATGACAGTTATGCAGTATCTTTGGTATCATTTACAACAATGTTCACAGCATCTACATGAAGAATAGATTTCATCATCAAAAAAAAAAAAAACTTTACTTGTTCCCTCTTAAGAAGTAACTCCCCTAGGACCAGCAGTTAGCGTAATGGCTATGTCGCTGGACTCCCATGTAGCCGACAGCGGTTCGAGTCCCGGACCCGGTGGCTTAAACTCATGCTGGGCGCGTGTGCGTGCGTGCCCAAAATCACGAGAGGAGAATGGAGGAGAAGGGACTGCGGCATGGCAATCCCCCCCTGGGGGGTGATTTCTTGCTTTCTGTCTGTCTGGTGAGCGCATGCGCCCTATAGCAAAAACCTCTCAAAAAAAAAAAGAAAAAAAAGAAGAAGAAGAAGAAGAAAAGAGAAGTAACTCCCCATCCTTACAGTTTTATCATGAGACTGCAGCCAATCAGTTACAGCTTCAGGCTCCCTTTTTAATTGTAGGTCTCTGGGTATTTTTACCACCATTCTGCAGATACTTCCCCTACTGAAATTTTCAAACTCTCAAAATCATTCATGAGGGTTGGAATCAATTTCTTCCAAACTCTTGTTAATGTTGAAATTTCTGACCTCCTCCAATGAATCACACATATCCTTAATGCCCTCTATATTGGGGAATAGCTTTTCAAAAGGTTTTCAATTTACTTTGCCCTGACTCATCAGAGGAAATACTTATGTGTGATAACTACAACTTTGCGAAATGTGTTTCTTCAGTAATAAGATGTGATAGCTGAAATTATTCCATAATCCATGGGCTACAGAATGAAATTCCTCCTTGATCCATGGGCTACAGGCATATGGTAGCAGACATGAAAACAACATTAATTTCCTTATTTATTTCCACAAGCGCCCTTGGGTGAACAAGTGCACTGTCAATGAGCACTAATATTTTGCCCCCCCCCCCCACCACCACCACCAAGAGAGAGATTTTTGCTATGGAGCTGGTAAACTTGCTGGGGTGACACAGTGTCAGCAAGTGAGAAATCATTCCACAGGGGGGAAGGTCATGCTGCAATCCCTTCTCTTCCATTCTACTCTCAGGATTTTAGGCACACATGCACACGTGCCTGGCATGAGTTTCAAATTCCTGGTTCTGGGACCCAGTTTGCAGTCAGCCATGTAAGAATCCAGCAACATAACCATTATGCCATTTGCTGGCCCCAAGTTCTAATATTTTTAAAGAAATCTTTATGCTAAGCAGTAGGTCTTAACAGTCGACTTAAAACGTTTACTAACTCATTCTGTTAACAGATGTGCTTTATCCAAGCTTTGATATCCCACTTATGAGCAGAGGCAAAGAAGATTTAGCCTAATTCTTAAGGGCCTATGATTTCTGGATTGGTAAAATGGCTACAATGTAAAGGCACCAGCTGCATCAGCCCCTAATAAGAGAGCCAGCAGGTCCTTGGAAGCCAGGCATTGATTTCTCCTTTCTAGCTATGAAAGTCCCAGATGGCATCTTCTTTCAGTATATGGTTGTTTCGTCTACACAAAAAAAATCTGTTGTTTAGTTTAAAGATGACCTTCCTCAATGATCTTAGCAGGTAGCTTACTACTTCACCTTGTACTTTTATTTTATGAAGACAGCAACTTCCCTTGAACCCCATAAACATGTCTCTACTAACTTCAAATATTTCTTCTGCAGCTCCTTCAGCTCCTTCACAACACTGAAGAGAAAGTAAGGCCATTCTCAGCATTCTTTGGCTTAAGAGAATGCTGTGGTTGAATTACTCTTCTCACCATTTCACAGTATCAGCAATAGGCTCTTTTGCCTTCTTTTCTTTCATGTGTTCATCAGAGGAATACTTGTCATTTCTTTCAAGAACGTTCTTTGCATTTGAAACTTGGCTAACTGACACACGGTCAACCTTTTAAGCCATCTCAACTTTCAACATGCCTTACTCCCTAAGCTAAATCATTTATAACTTTTATCTCAAAATGAGAAAAGTGTGACTCTTCCTTCCACTTGAATACTTATAGGCCATTGCAGAGTCATTAACTGGTCTGATATCAGTATTGTTGAGTCTCAGGGAATAGGGAGGCCTGAGGGAAAGGATGTGAGATAAAGGTTGGTCGAGTATGGTCGAGTAGTGAGAACACACACAATATTGATAATTAAGTTTGCTGTCCTAGACGGGTACTGTTCATAGTTTGCAAAACAATGACCATAGTAACAAACCTCATTATAACAGTTATAATAATTGGGAAAAGTTTCAAGTATTTTAAGAATTACCAAAATGTGACTTAAGAAAACATTAAATGAGCACATGCTGTTGGAAAAACAGTGCTAACAGACTTGCTTGAGCAAGGATTGCTATAAACCTTTAATTCATTTAAAAAAAAAAAAAAACACAACACGTAATATTTGAGAAACACAAAGCAAAGTACAATAAAATAAGAAATGCCTACATACACTACAAATTAGAGAGAGAAGGAGAGAGAGAGAGATAGAAAGTGAGAAATCAGCCCCCCAGAGGGGAAGGTCACACCACAATCCCAATTTCTCTATTATCTTCTTGGAAGTGTTTTTCAAGCCACTGGGTCAGGGACTCAAACCTCATAATCAGCAATAAAGGATACAGCTACCTTAACCACCACACCACCTGCTGGACCCATCTCAAGGTGACTTTTTAAAATATTAGGATGATCGGGCCAGCAGGTGGCGTGGTGGTTAAGGCACTGGACTCCCAGATGGCCTACAGTGTTTCAAGTCTAGGACCTGGTGGCTTGCTTCCTCCCTCTCCCTCTCACTCTGGTCAAATTGAATAATACTAATGAATCCCAAAATCCAAAGAGGGGAAGAAATGGCAAAGTGGCCATCCCCGCTAGCAGTGCTTTCTCACTTCCTCCACCCCTTCTGTTTCTCTGTAGTGAGCCCATGCATCCTACAGCAAGGGAAAAACAAACAAACAAAAAAAAAACCTGTGAATTTTCTCCATGTAAGCATAAAGGCCATTTGTAGTTATTAAGCAGAATTTGATAAAGGTAAATGGAATGAATCACTATACAAACTCCACAAACCTCCCTTTCACAACACACTGATGTCTAAGTTTTCATGTACTATTTAAATAAGTAGGTGGAAAACCTTGTGAAATACAGTTGTTTGTAGAAACTAAAAGTTGTGCTCAAAGGAATTTGTCTATCAATTGCATCAAATATGAATTCTATATTTAAACAGATTCCTGATAAAATTAATTCATATTTTATATAAATTACATACAGCTGGTATCTCCAGGTCAATAGCCAGTTCTGGAACAACTGCGGAGTCACTCAAAATCCCCACCAACATATTATTATAAACATCTGATACCTGTCAGAAACCTTTCCCTGTCTTTACCATTCAAAGGTTTCTTTGCTGCTGCTGCTTCATCTTCAACGGTTGCCACATAATCCAGCAATCTGGACACCAGCATAACAACCCAGCTGATCATGGGGATATCTAACACTCCTACACGGAGAAGCATGGAAGGAAAAAACCCAAATGAATATAAGAATCCTAATGAAGTCTAATGAAATGATTGCGATAAAACATTCATAAATCAAAACTACATTACTAACACTAATATTTATAGATAATAAGACTTAGAATTAGATACTTATGGCTAAAACTTGAGTTGAACACCAAATTTAATAAGAAAAACACGTTTCATGGTATGACAATAGATTAAACATATGATGAACCCAATAGGTAATTTATAAACCAGAACACTATAGCTGCTATCCTTAGACTCATGGGTAACTGAAATAAAACATTGTAACTCTCATGTTATACTTCATACAGTAGGAAATTATGTTCTAGTTTTTATTTCTCTCTAACAATTTTCTTGCTCAAATGAAACTCACTGTTATTGACCAAAATAGCAACTGTGCCTTAAAGCTCAGAAGCACGTAAGGGAGTTTCATTTTATTTATGATGGTATAAGAAAAACAAAGATGACAATTTTTATTTTCAAAGTTCAAATAATAAAACATAAACTAAAAAAGTAATAACTATTTGGTAGTAAAGGGCAAAACAGGAAGCTCATCTAAAAAGTCTACATCAGGCCACCCAGTTAAGGAAATCCTCCTGGTTAAGGAAGCCAGATCCTAAAACATCAATGTCATAAAAGTAGTAACAAACTATGGTACAATTAATATTAAAATAAGTATTTCAGGAAAGATATTTTATAAAAGCAATATTGATAAGAATCATCAATTTTGAATAAAGGTCACTGCTTTGTATTAATACCTTCTGTCCTCCTATGCACAGGTAACTGTGGCTGAAGAGGTGACAATAAATTATCCAGGAGATTAAGTAAGCTTTCCAATACTCCACTGTTGCTAAGTGATCGTTGACCAATGCAAGAAAGTAGCATGAAGACCCTAAAAATAAATATAAAGCAATTATCCAGTAACAGGGCCACCACGTGGCATGGTGGTTAAGGGCGTTGGACTCCCACATGGCTGACCATAGTTTGAGTCCTAGATCTGGTGGCTTTCTCTCCCCACCCCCACTGGTCAAATTTAAACAAATAAATAAAGTTAAATAAAATCTTAAAAAAAAAAAAAAGAAATTATCCAGTAAACCATATATTGGATTGTATTTTTTTTCTATGCAAAAATATGTCATGACTTTACAACAACCCTACAACAATAAGAACTAATTTAAATTTTCAATTTTTAAACTAATTTACATTGAAACTTAATAGAGCAAAATGAAATTTCTGATTCATAAAACACAGCATATTTCAGGTGGGTTAAGCAAAGTTTACATCTTATAAGTATAATGTTAAAATTAGTTCTTTTTCTAGCTATGGAATTTAGCTAATGTTAAATACATGAAATCAGATATGCAATGAAGAATGAGAGAACTTTAGCTTAGCCTCAAAAAAACCACACTGAACATGTGTTAAAACATAAATTAACAGAATATGATAAGAAATATCTGCAGTCAGTTAACATCTTTTTTTTTTAGAGGTTTTTGCTATAGGGTGCGTGCACTCACTAGAAAGACAGAGCGAGACAGAGAGACAGAAAGTGAGAAATCACTCCCCCTAGGGGGATGGCCACACCAAAATCTCTTCTCCTCCATTCTCCTCTCAGGATCTTGGGCACACACACGCACATGCGCCCAGATTGAGTTTAAGCCACTGGGTATGGGACTCAAACCATGGTCGACTACATGGGAGTCCAGCGACATAGCCATTATGCCAACTGCTGGTCCCAGGAAGCCAGATCTTAAACATCTACATCATAAAAGTAATAACAAAATATGGTATCACTAATATTAAAATAAGTATTTCAGAAAAGGTACCTTATAAAAGCAATATTGATAAGAATCATAAACTTTTAATAAAAGTCATTATTTCATATTAATAACAAATTTCACAAGTTCAGTTAGGAAATTAAAGAATATAGTCTAGTTTTATCAAATATAATCTTTTTTTTTTTTTTTGGAGAGGTTTTCACCATAGGGCGCGTGCGCTCGCCAGACAGACAGAGAGAGACAGAGACAGAAAGCGAGAAATCACCCCCCAGGGGGGATGGTCACGCCGCAATCCCTTCTTCTCCATTCTCCTCTCGGGATCTTGGGCACACACGCACACGCGCCCGGCGTGAGTTTTAAGCCACTGGGTCCGGGACGCGAACCACAATCAACTAAGTGGGAGTCCAGCGACATAGCCATTACACTAACTGCTGGTTCCCTCAAATATAATCTTAATGTAATGTTGGTGCCATTCACTAAGACTCCTCAAAACCCGTAGAAAACCTGCTACACTTTCTCCAGAGTTTGGACTCAGATGAACAAAATCTGACCAAGGAGTGTGAGAAGTAAAATCATTAATAACAAATAGCTCCAATATTTTGTGACCTACCTGTCTTGTGGAAAGATGAGAAGCTGCTCTGAATTGTATAATTCCTGAAGAACATTAGAAAGAAATTGACCCCACCATCTTTCACCACCACACAGCTGAACAAGCAGAAGACCAGTATGTAATCGTATCTTTGGGGTTCCACTGATGCACAAGTGTTTAAAGAGCTCTTCACAGGCCTGGGCATGAAATGTGCTCTGCAAAACTGCAGGAACAGAGTGTCCTATTACAAGAAAGAAAACAGTAAAATTTCCTATTTATCAAAATCAACATACCTAGATATGCTTTCCTCTTCATGAGCAATCAAGAGATAATTGGGAACCAGCAGTTAGCGTAATGGCTATGTCGCTGGACTCCCACGTAGTCGACTGCGGTTCGCATCCCGGACCCGGTGGCTTAAAACTCACGCCGGGCGCGTGTGCGTGCATGCCCAGGATCCCAGGAGGAGAATGGAGGAGAAGGGATTGCGGCGTGACCATCCCCCCTGGGGGGGTGATTTCTCGCTTTCTGTCTCTATGTCTCTCTCTGTCTGTCTGGCGAGCGCACGCGCCCTGTAGCAAAAAATCTCTCCAAAAAAAAAAGATAATTGTATTCTATTTATTTACTCCTCATGTAATTGTCACATACTTGAAGAGGAGAAAAACTAGCATTTAGGTTGATTTGCATTTCTTGCATGTGGAATGAGGAATAACGATGGCTATATGAGTGAGTGAGTGAGCATGTGTGTCAGTGTCAGCATGAATATGTGTAACGATCAAATATAGCTTCCGATTTGTTAAATAACAGTTCTGTCAGGTTGGTAATTTATTACAAGTTTTTACTGTTGAACTTGTAAGCAATTTCCATTACTTGCCAGTAACACAATGAAGTGCATATCAATAGAACAAACCCAAGAAAAGAAACCCATCAGAAGTCCATTTAAGGGGGGCCAGCAGGTATCATAATGTTTGCGTCACTAGACTCCCACAGAATCAACCACAGTTCGAATCCTGGACCCGGCAGCTTAAAACTCATGCTGGGTGACTATGTGCACGTGCCCACAATCCTGAAAGGAGAATGAAGGAGAAGGGACTGAGGTTTGGCCATTCCCCTTGTGGGGTGATTTCTCACTTTCTGTCTCTCTGTCAAGTGCATGTGCTCTACAGCAAAAATATCTCTCTAAAAAATTTGAAATTTAAATTTTTACAAGTCCATTTAAGGAGCAAGCCTGTGGCATCATGGTCACAATGGCTGGATCCCACATGGTCAACAGTGCAGTTCAAGTCCTGGGCCCAGCAACTTCAGAAACATACCAGGCATGTGAGCATGCGTGTCTAAACTCCCAGAAGGAGGGAGAGATGGAGGAGAAGCAAAAGCTTTTATTCTGAAAAACATCCATTTAAGAAACATTAAAGTAAGGGGGGAGAAGTAGGTGAATTTTCACAGAAATTTCATAAATATTCACATTGGAGTAAATCAACACTATACAGACAATATTAACAAAGATCCTAAAATACACAACAAAATAAGCAAAATACAAACCATTCGAAGAATGAAGAAGGCTGAGCAAAGTGTCCAATAGATATCGAATGATGGTACGTAACTGCTCTGTCGAAGACATCTGAATTAAATCTTCTGGATCTGATGTTTCACTCAACATCTTCCGGTTTGCACCTAGAGCTACTCGAAGCCTCTGCACAGCATTGTGAGCCAAATTCAGCTGAAGTTGTAGCTGAATGCAATCCTGATAAGCAGAAAAAACCCTACTGTCTTCCTCCACTGCCTTGTCTGGTTTTCTCAAAAAGTATTGCGCATTGTTTGCACTATTCAGAGGAGGAAGATCGATACTTTGCAAAAGAGTTTCCAGACGATGGCAAGCCAAGTTATATCTACAAGTAGAAAATAAATGGACAAAATTATTCCTGCAGTGTTCTCTTGATGCACATGTACAAATAAAGGTAAGAATTAGCTCTCTGAAACACAGTAATATACAACTATTAAGAAAAATTATTCGTTTTGTAAGTACTAATAAAAGGAGTCGATTATTCAGTTGTTTCATACATTCATACTGTAACATGTGTCCAACTTCCCTTTTGCTGTTTTCTGTACATCTGTAAAGATACTTAACAGAAATACACCCAGGACATTATATGAAATACAGAGTTTCAATAGGATCAAAATACATTCGCAATTTTTTACTAACCTACACTGTATATCCTCCTGTAGAGCAACCATCATTGCCAAGTGCTGGTCAATTTCTGGCTGGTTTGCAGATTCTCCCTCTCCTCTTAGAGGATCATGCATTAACTTCAGCTCACTTTCCCAAGGCAAGATGTACGTATGTCCATAGTAAAATCCTAATGGAATTTTGGCTCTGGCATTTGTACTTCCATAACGTCCAATGACAGTGATCTGAAATGAAAAATTATATACACACACAAATATACATCTGCCAAAATAAAAATATGAGCAGTTCATTTAAAAAGATATAGTTACCCTTTTCAATTATATTTCTGAGTATGATGGAAAGCACATCAACTTATGATACTTCTTGAAGTTCTTTACCTTCATGAATCGGCACACTGGAGGTGGTATTAAGTCATGAAGTATCAGTGAATGGGTGCTTATGTCAGTTGCCACTACCAATCGCCTTCCATCCACTTCTTCTCCTAATGTCCAAATGTCAATTGATAAGGAGGCCAAGTCTCCACAAGTGGGAATCAATACATCTGTCAACAATATTGGTCTGCCAAAATCCAAGGTGACAAATCTTCTTGCTCCTATGAGAGAAAAAAATAGTTGACAAAAAGTAATCAGTCAGATGATCCTAAAATATGAAATCAACTTACAAAACTACAAGTAAGAGGCAAAGTAAAACAGTCCTGTGTATTCTTTCAAAAAGTTGGTCATGGGACCGGCAAGTGGCATGGCAGTTAAAGGCGCTAGACTCCCACATGGCCAACCACGGTTCAAGTCTCGGACCTGGTGGCTGGCTTTCTCACTTCCTCTCTCTCTCTCTCTCTCTGATCAAACTGGAAAATAATAATAATAATAATAATAATAAATAAAGTTAAATAAAATAATTATTTAAAAAAAAAAAGTTGGTCATGAACCTAAAGACTTAAGTTCTATGAAGGCAATCAACTACATACAAAAGAGTTGTTTAAAATATAATTGGGAAAAAATTAAATCAGCAAAAGTAGGAAGAGTTAATTCTGCAAAGCGTAATCTACTATTCTTTCAGCCACTACAATTTTATTTTGCAACTACCTGCATTATTTGATGTAACTTTGGATAAACTTAACCTCTTCTGTTTCTGCATACTGTACTGAGGTACAGATATAAAGTGTAAGCGTAGCTGAAATCATATATAGTCAAACTACCACTAAAATGTCTCAGGAATGTCTTCCAATAGAGACAGATGCAGGTTTTATCTCAAACAACATTCCTCCCTCCCAGTATGGACACATCATGGTCTCTCTCACTCAGTATCAGATGACAGCAATGATAAAAGGGTAGATCAGCATCTCTCAACTCATGCTCATAACAAGCACATGTCTAATTAGTAGAAAAGAAGGCAGAGCATCACAGTATCATAATTCTTTTACCTCTTTATTGTGTTGGGGTGAGAGGAAGTTATTAACCTTACCAACTACATCTTACAGTGGAGAAAAATAAGTTTAACTTCTGGCTATTTGCTATTCTTGATGGGCTATTGAGATGTATTTTTTCTAAGCTTTCTATGCAAAATTGTGTCATGGCTTTTCTAACAATCCAATAGTTTAAAAGAAATAGGCAGTTACTAATACTTTTCTAAACAGAAAAATTATTAAACAAGAAAATAGTTCTCAGGGCCTGTAGGTGGTGTGGTGATTAAATGCACTGGATTCCCACACTACTGACCGCAGTTTGATTCCTGGACCTGGCAGCTTGCTTTCTCGCTTTCCCTTTCTCTCTCTCTCTCTGTCTCTGTCTGGTCAAATTAAAAAATAATAATAGTAAGTGGAATTACATAAATGAGTAATTATTTAAAATATATATATAGTTTTCTGACTGGGGGCTTGTGTGCCACAATCATTTTCATGGATTAAAAAAAAAAAATCCTGTTGTGTGAAAATATACTCACATCTCTTAAGAATGGAGAATACATTTTCTTTCTTTCTTACTTTCTTTCTTCTTCTTTTTTTTTTTTTTTTTTTTTTGAGAGGTTTTTGCTATAGGGCGCATGTGCTCACCAGAAAGACAGAGACAGAAAGTAAGAAATGACCCCCCAAGGGGAGTGGCCCACTGTAATCCCTTCTCCTCTACTCTCCTCTTGGGATATTGGGTATGCACGCACACGCACCCAGCATGAGTTTAAGTCACCAGGTCCAGGACTCAAACCATGGTTGACTATATAGGAGTCCAGCGACATAGCCATTTTGCCAACTGCTGGTCCCTAGAATACATTTTCCCTATAAATATTATAAGCACTAAGGTTATTACCAATATATACCTAGTTGGAAATACAATGAGACTTCTATTATCTTTGAAATTTCTTCTTCCAAACTAGAAAGAACTCTTTAGAATAAAGCAAATTGTTCATAAGAACAAAAGTACTACAGTTTGCACACTACTTAGGCTACTTCCCTAAGGATTTTGTTTAACTCTGCTGCTATTCAAATGCTGCTAAAGAAAAACCTGCCTAAAATTGATATACTCCAATTGAAAGCACTTTTACCACTCACAGGTCTCTAGCTTATAAGCATGAGACAAACTTATGTAATATTTAAATTATCCAAAGACCATACAGTGCTATTAATCGTACTTAGTTATTACAATGACTAAAAGTTCTATCTCCTATTTTCAACAAATGGTTACAGCTGCACCGTAAGAATGCCAGTTTTAGGGTGTACCCCATAGCCTAGTGGTTAAGGGAACCAGATTCCACATGCCCACCATGCAGTTCGAATGCTGGTCTTAGCAGCCTGAAATACATGCCAGAAGTCCCAATGGAATGGAGAAATGGAAGAGAAAGGACTACAGGGTGGCCTCATTCCATTGGGGGGTGCTTTCTTTCTCTAGCATGTACCTACGTCCTATAGCAATTAAAAAACAAATTTTAGGGGCCGGCAGATGGCATGGTGGTTGTGGCACTGGACTCCCACATGACTGACCACGGTTTGAGTCCCAGACCTGGTGTCTTGCTTTTCCTTTCTATCTTTCTGTGTCTCTCTCTGGTCAAAATAAAAATAATAACTAATGGAGTTAAATAAATAAAAATAATGTTTTAAAACTTTTAAAAGAATGCCTGTTTTAGGAGTACTTCCTTGTACATGACTTCCAGTGCAATGAGCAATGACAATAAAGGCACGTATTTGTCAATCATACTTCAACAGGCAAAGTTTAGGTACAAATCAAATCTACTATGTAAACTACAAAACCTACTCAACAATACTCTCTGTTCAATTTACGGAGCACACTTAAGCTTAAACCTTAAGTACTGCTTATTCTTGGTAAAACGTACTTACTAAGAGCAAATGTGACTTCTTTGCAAAGGAAAATCAAACTGAAGAATAATAAGTCTTAAAGGACCAGCAAAGTAAGTAAAATATATTTTAGAAAAATGAAAGATTACCTGAATGCATTCGCTCTATTATAATGGACTGGTGAGGTGGAGGTTGAAGAAAATGTGAAGCATGAGAAATTGCAAGGGCTAGACCAGAACCAAGTGGATTCTACAAAAGAGAAAAGTAGAACTCTATATTGATATTACTCTTGTTCTTTAAAAACTAAACCATAATATCAAATTAACAAATCACAATCCTAATGTATACTCTATAATCTTCTTTAAAAGAATCTAATTTGATTCACTGAGTTGGTATTTTGCTTTCTAAAGCAAGAGTATACTTCAAAACAGCTTTAAATGTCTAAGCCAACACCTATTTAAAACATAATTTACCATTCTGGACTTGTTGGAATTTTTGTTATGTGCAGCAAGATTGACTGTTGGGGGATCAATGACTGAGCCAGGGAAAAGCTGTGCAAGTTCGGCATTAATCACAACGGAAACTGCTTCATTGGGTGGAGTGAGTGGTGGAGTCATAAAAAGTGGTGTTGTTTTTGGAGTGGGTGGAATAACATCAGATGGATGGATGAAGAATCCAGGGGCAGCCACTGGGTTGGAAGGCACAGAGTTGTGAACAGGACCTACTGCTGATGCTGCTGATGCTGCTGCAGCTGCTGCAGCGGTTGTCTGATGTAACTTGGCTTCCAGCTTCGCTTTCTGTAAAAGAAGTAAAAGCAACATATATAGACTAATCCTGCCTACCCTCGTAGTGGGGAATACTACGCATGGGTTATATTATGAAGATAAACAGTATCTGGGTACTAATTAAGCAAAGATGAAACCAAATCAAAACTGGCCTCAATGCAAAAAGAACACTGCTTTGTTATGTGTATTTCTTTAAATACTTAATACAAAATTTCCTATGTATTTGGCAACTAGGATTTTTTCCAAAAGGAAGGTAAAAGGGGAAACAAAACAATTAAATGGAACTAAAGTTCTGCTCAAAATAAAATAGTAGCTGGAGATAGATCCTCCCATTGAATAGTCTGATATGATTTGTCATGTGAAATTGCTACAGGTTGAATTTAGACCACAAAGAAATCAGTAATCATTAATAAATTTTAAATCACACTAATTTAATTGCCTTAAAAATATTGTTTAAGTTCTATACTCCATGTAAATGTTAACTAGTATCTGTGTGTAATGTATGATCAAGTGTTTAAACAAAGAATGGAATTACTTTGAGAACAGACAGAAAGTATAAATCACAGTCCCTCTAATATGTGCCAAACCAAATACATTCATAAAATTGTAACAAGTTTAAATATATCACTAAGTCTTTACCTCCATTTCTGTTGAAAATCATTAGCTCAGACCGGTCAACCTACTTTCCTTTATGAAAATAATGGTCATTTTTTTATAGTACTTTTTCAGCTTTTGAAGTTTAGAGACAGCATGAACAAAGAGCCAAATAGTCTCCAACCTGTTGCTGAAGCTTCAAAAGCTGCTGCTGTTTCTCTTGCAGCACCTGTAGCTGTTGCTCGGCTGAAGCCATTGCATGAGAGAGAGACTGCAAAGCTACCTGGGCTGCTGAACTCAGGGCTGTCGAGGCTTCCCCAACTGTCCCAGAAGATAGTCCACCTACTGCAGGAGTAACCCCGAAGGAACTCACTGGCATAAGACAAGGGGGAAAACAGAAACAAAAAACACCAGGATGAAGAAAAGGTTCTCAGAGAAACATATTCAAGGAATACTATTTTGACATCAAAACTACAGTTAATATTAATCATTAAAAAAGGAATCTAAGAAGTATAAATAAGGAAAACTTAATGGAAAAGTAATATTGATAATACAACCATTCATGTTCTAAGGAATGACTTCTGTATTTTCAGTATATTACAAATTTTATTTGCTTTTATTTAAATGACTAAAATAAGAGTAATCTTATACAATTCAAGCATAAGAAATCAACTTAAATGTGATTTACTAAGTTTTCTTATAGCACTAACCTCTATACCTCAGAAAAGCTCTTAAGAGAATCATTTCAAAAGAAAGATGATCAGTGCCAGCAGATGGTATAGCAGTTATGTCACTGGACCCCCACATGGCCATGGTTCGAATGCCTGACCCGGAGGCTTGAAACTCACAGTGGCCTGTACGTGTGTGTATGTCCAATATCTCGGGAGAAGGATGGAGGGGAAGGGTTTGTGGCATGGCCATCTCCCCTGTGGGATGATTTCTCCCTTTTCCTCTTACTGTCTCTCTCTCCCTGGCAAGCACATGTGCCCTAAGGCAAAGACCTCTACCAAAAGAAATTTTTTAATAAACAAGAGAGAGTTGATCATTGTTTCTTCATTTTAAAGTATGACCTAAACAACAAGGCCTGCCCAGAATACGTAAACAAATATTTCCTACTATAAGCTCTCAGAACACTACGACAGGATGATACATGTCAGTCAAATCTAGTACACACTGCTAACCCATGAATATCATCCATCAACAAAGGTTCTAGGAAATCTTGCACATTAAGAAATTTCTGATGAGACTGGCCAGGTGGAGTGATGTCTGGGACACCGGATTCTCACATGGCTGACTACAGTTCAAATCCTGGACCTGGCGGCCTGCTCGCTCGCTCGCTCTCTTTCTCTCTCTCGTCAAATTTAAAAAATAATAATAATGAATAAAATTGAATTATAGAATAGTATTATGTTACAAATATTGAATAATTTCTTTAAAAAAAGAAATTCCTGACTTCCTTTTAAATGTTAGTCAAATATGCATTATAAAGAACCATTGTTCCATTAAACATTGGAATTTATGAAATATATTTTCACAAAAGCTGTTATTAAAAATTTAATTTCACAGGGTTGGCAGGTGGCGTGGTGGTTAAGGGCATCAGACTCCCACATAGCTGACTATAGGTTCGAGTCCCAGACCTGACAGCTTGCTGTCTTACTTTCCCTCCCTCTCTCTCTCTCTCTCTCCTTTCTCTCTCTCTCTCCCTCCCTCCCTCCCTCCCTCTGACTCTCTCTAGCAAACACACATGCACTACGGCAAAGTTAAAAATAATAAGTAAATAATCCTTAAAAAGTATTTATAGGGACCAGCAGTTAGCGTAATGGCTATGTTGCTGGACTCCCACGTAGTTGACCGTGGTTTGAGTCCCGGACCCGGCGGCTTAAACTCACGCCGGGCGCGTGTGCGTGCGTGCCCAAGATCCCGAGAGGAGAATGGAGGAGAAGGGATTGCGGCGTGGCCATCCCCCCTGGGGGGTGATTTCCTGCTTTCTATCTCTCTGTCTCTCTCTGTCTGTCTGGCGAGCGCACGCGCCGTATAGCAAAAACCTCTCCAAAAAAAGAAAAAAAAAAAAAAAAAGTATTTATAAAGATTAATATTTATATTATAACAGGATTTTTCTAAAATGTTACATTGCAAGAAAAGATAGCAGCTAAACTAAAAAAAAAAGTATTTGGAAGAAATTATTAAACTTACTTGTATTTTCAAGTAAGATAAGTGATTCAATACTGTGGACTTTTATTCTAGATAGACTTTAAAACCTAAGGCATGGATAATATTTATGGGAAAACAAATTAAGTCACTACAAATGCACATGAGACATAAGTCAACTGCTACTACAAAATTAAAAATCTTCTGCACACTGAGTTTTAAAAACCCTTTTGTATTTTTATACTAGAAGGGCCTCCAAAACTCTACATGTAAAAAAGAGAGGCCCGGATGCATGGGGAATTGGCAGTGCCGTCACGTGGAAGGGCAGTGGGCACATCGAAGGCAAAGGTTCAGTTCCTGGTTGAGTGTGGCCGCAGAACTTTTAAAATGAGCCAATTGGAAAGCTAGGGAAGGATTGTGACACCGTGAACAGAAACCCCTAGCTCTCCTTTCCTTTCTCTATTCCTCTCTTGTGCTCTCCCTGCCCTTTCGCCCTTAAGGGAAAAAAAAAAAAAAATAGAGGTGAGAAAATAATACAAAGGTAAGTAGGTAGGCAGAAAGAATCACCACTGCTATTCAACAGCACATTAAGAAGGTATAGAGGCCAACCACAGTTCGAGTACTGGACCTGGTGGCTTCCTTTCTCACTTTCCCTCTCTCTCTTTCTCTATGTCTCTCTCTGGACAAATTAAAATAAATGAATAAATCAAATTAAATAAATAATTCTAAAAAAAAAGGTATAGAGGGGCCAGGGAACCAGCAGTTAGCATAATGGCTGTGTCGCTGGACTCCCACCGCGATCGCGGTTCCCGTCCCGGACCCAGTGGCTTAAAACTCACGCCGGGAGCGTGTCCCTGTGTGCCCAAGGTCCCAAGAGGAGAATGGAGGAGAAGGGATTGCAGCGTGACCATCCCCCTGGGGAGTGATTTCTCGCTTTCTGTCTCTCTGTCTCTCTCTGTTTGTCTGGCGAGCGCACGTGCCCTATAGCAAAAAAACCTCTCCAAAAAAAAAAAAAAAAGAGAGAGAGAGAGAAGGTATAGAGGGACCAGCAGATGGGGTGATGATTATGTCGCTGGACCCCACATGGCCACGTTCAAGTCCCAAACCCAGAGTTTGAAACTCATGCCACATGGGCATGCATGCTCAAAGTCCTGAGAGGAGAATGGAGAAGAAGGGATTGTGGCATGGCTATACCCTGGTGGGTGGTGATCTCTCGATTTCTATCCTCTGGTAAGCACGCACACCCTATAGCAAAAATCCCTCTAAAACTTTTTTTAAAGTAAAATAATTTAATAGTCATATGAATCTAAAAGGAAAAGTCTATGCTGAAACTACAAACATCACCAATACAAATCAAAAACCTAAATATACTAAAAAATGTATTCTATGTTAATGGATTTAAAGGCCCAATATTAAGATGCTAATTCTCCTAAATTGATTGATATTCAAACCCAAAGTTCAGGGCAATATCATGTATAATAGCCTCCAACCCAAAAATAGTCTAACTGACGAAAAAAGAAAATGTGGCATATCCATACAAGGGAATTTTCTGATATAAAAATACCAATACTGACAAATGGAAAAAACTAGAAAATATTAGTAACAATGAAATAAACCAGAAATCAAAGGACACATACTATATTATTCTATTTATACAAAATGTTCAGGCTAGGCAAATCTACAAAAAAAGAAAGTAAATCAGTGGTTACCAGGTGTCAAGGGAAGAGGAGAACTGAAAGTAACCGCTAAAGAATACAAGGTTTCTATCTATGGTAATGAAAATGCCCTAGATTGAGTTCTGATGACCACACATTATGAAAACTTTCCACTTTTAAAATAATTTTTAAATATTTTCATATGTACCTAAAATGAAAGAGAAAAATTAATGGATTTGAAGCGCTATCAAAACTCAGTATAAAATTATAGTAAATAAGACAGTGAGGAGCTAACCAGTAGCATGATGGTTAAGGTAACTGGATCCCACATGGCTGACTGCACAGTTCAAGTCCCAGTCCTGGTGGCTTGGAAAACACACCAGGCATTTATCTGTGTATGCCCAAAATCCTGAACAGAAATTGGAGGAGAAGGGAATGTGGCATGGCCATCCCCCCATGGAGTATGCTTTCTGTCTGTCTGCCTATCTTTCTCCTCTCTAGTGAGAGAAGATATCCTATAACAGCAATAAAAAAAGATAATGGAGTACTTTGGCAAATAGCAAAAAAAAAAAGGAACACTGAAGAAGAATAGATGCATATATATTTGAGACACTTCTTTATAACAGAGGAAACACTACATGGCACTAGAGTAGGAAATGGTAGTAGTCTTTTTCCATAAAAAATAGGTTGGAAGTAAATATCCATAATAAACTAAGGAAAGATAAAATAATTGAAAATGCTATCAGTTATAGTTATGAGATATAATACACATGAAGTTAAAGGTTCAAAAAGAGGAACAAGACCCAGCCACAGAAGTTGCATGAGACACTAATGCACAAAAACACAGCTGGGTCCAGCAGCCTGTGCCTGTAGTCCCAGCTCCTCAAGGGCTGAGGCTGGACAACGAAGACTTTGCACCCAGCATGGACACAATGAGATGCTGTATGAAATCATCAGTGCGACCTACTGTCTCAGTGAACCAGCAGACTGAGGAAGGGAGATCAAAATTTGACAAGATCCTGTCCTAAAAGAGAATTTTTCAATTTAAAGAGCGAAAAAAAAAATGTGTGTGTGTGTGTATGTGTATGTGTGTGTGTGTGTGTGTGTGTGTATGTGTGTGTGTGTGTGCAATATATGAAGGATTCATGGCTGAGTGCTTTCAAAAGCTGATGGAAGTTATCAAGGAAAGTTCAAAAAGATGAAAAGACTCGAGCATATGAAAATACAAGTAGCCCTATCAATCTGAAGCAGAATAAATACAAATTAAACCACATGCAAGAACAGCCCAGAAAAATTCTGAAAACAAAAGGGCTTAAGATGCTATTGTAACCTTAAAAAAGCATCAGGACTAATACCATGACTTCCAACAAATACAATGTAAGGCAGAAGAGTATCTTTTTTTTTTTAAGAATTATTTTATTTAAATTTATATATTTATCTATTTATTTTAATTTGACCAGAGAGGGACAGAGTGAGTGTGAAGTGAGTGAGAGAAAGTGAGAAAACAAGCCACCAGGTCCAAGATTCAAATCGTGGTCAGCTATGTGGGAATCCAGCGGCCCCAACCACCACGCCACCTGCTGGCACCAGGAAAGGGTAACTTTACATAATTACAAAATTTAATTATGTATTAAAAACCAGATACCTGGGAACCAGCAGTTAGCGTAATGGCTATGTCGCTGGACTCCCACGTAGTTGACCGCGGTTCGCGTCTCGGACCCGGTGGCTTACAACTCACGCCGGGCACGTGTGCGTGCGTGCCCAAGATCCCAAGAGGAGAATGGAGGAGAAGGGATTAGGGCGTGACCATCCCCCCTGGGGGGTGATTTCTCGCTTTCTGTCTCTATGTCTCTCTCTGTCTGTCTGGCGAGCGCACGCGCCCTATAGCGAAAAACCTCTCCAAAAAAAAAAAAAAAAAAAAAACAGATACCTTAAAACTGAATATGAAACTATTATTTATAATTATTAATGAATTTAGTTGATTATGATAAAAATGACATCAGTTAAATAAAATATCCACATTAAGACAGATCTATCTGCATTATGTATGGAGAGGTAAAAATGACATAATATCTACGATTCATTTTAAAGTACCTTAGCAAAACAATAAACAAACAACAGAAATGTGAAGAAGTAGTAATATTAAAATCTGGATCATGGTTTGTGGTTCATTCATTCAATTATTCACAAAATTTTACATTTTTCCAAAAAAGTTAAATTAAGTAATGATATTATCTATATGAGCTAGAGCTACAGCATATTTTTTAGACCTCTGAAAAACCATACCAAATAAAAGCTCAAAAATAAAAAAAGTAATAAAAAGCAATGAGAACTGAATTAGGAATGAAGATAAGAGAATACTATTTAGAATTTTAATAATGTATTATGGAGATTAAAGGACACATAAAAGTGGGACCAGCAGTTAGCATAATGGCTATGTCGCTGGACTCCCACGTAGTCGACCGCGGTTCGAGTCCCGGACCCGGCGGCTTAAACTCACGTCGGGCGCGTGTGCGTGCGTGCCCAAGATCCCGAGAGGAGAATGGAGGAGAAGGGATTGCGGCGTGGCCATCCCCCCTGGGGGGTGATTTCCTGCTTTCTATCTCTCTGTCTCTCTCTGTCTGTCTGGCAAGCGCACGCGCCCTATAGCAAAAACCTCTCCAAAAAAAAAAAAAAAAAAAAAAGGACACATAAAAGTAAGATGTAAACCACAATGCCATATAAATTGGGAAAGTGGTAAGTAACATTCAAGATATTTTCACTGTATGGAAAAAACAATAAGACTTCTAAAATCTAGTGTATACTACGATCTCAGTGATATAATTTCTAAAAGAATGGTAAAAATAAAAATAGAAAAAAAACAGACCAACAAAAAATATAATCAGTCAAGGCTACCCCAAGGCCTAGTGGTTAAGGGAGAAAGATCCCACATGACTGACAATGGTTTGAATCTCAGCTCTAAAGCCTTAAAAAATATGCTGGATGAGTGTGCAGATATACCCCAAATCCTGACAGGGTGGAGAAATAGAGAATTGATTGAAGCGTGTTCCATTGGGGTACTTTATCCCTCTCCCTCTAATTCCCTCTAGTAAAATAAAAAAAATAAAATAAAATAAAGTAGCAGCAGCAAAACTGAGAGCCAGCCGGTAACGTGGTGGTTAAAGCAGATGGATCTCACAAGGCTGACTACGTGGTTTGAGTTCAAGACCTGGTGGGCAAAGGTGCGAGCATGCCCACAATTTAAAAACAGAAATGAGATTTTACTGTGTCCATTTTTCATAGTGGGTGCACACAGCCTTCTGACAGTAAATAATAATAATAATAAGAAGAAGTAAATAAAATAATAAAGACAAAAAGTTTGAAGAAAAAATTAGCAAATGTGATTAAATGAATCTATCAAGTACACTTCCCCACCAAGTGCAGAGCAAGCATTAAGCCTACATGTTGTATTTCTAAAAACTGACTCACAATTCTCAACAAACTTTGCAAAATTAATAATCTGAGTATTTTAACCCCACAACAATTTCAATAGCAATCAACACTAAAAAGGGAATTGAGAAATCCTCAAATATTTGGAAATACAAGAAATGCAATTCTTTAACATTACTTACTGAAGGTGAACACATGACTACCCTATGAAGCAGCAAATCAACTTCTACATTCATACACAAGAGAAGAATGTATCCACTAGTACCAATACCCCCTTGATATGAAAACTCAAAAGTCTACCAACAGTATACACAAATAAATAATAGATATATAAATTTCATTTTATTCACACAATGGAACTGTAAGTAGCAATAAAAAAGAACCAACTATCTATATGCAATGATATAGATTAATGACAAAATTACAACACTGAACAGAAGAAATAGAGAAAGATACATGTATATAGTCAGGTAGATATTCCTTGATATTACATAGACCCTAATCAATAGTGTTCAGAAATGTTAGACCAAGTGATTAGTCAAACAAACAAAAACCAAGAAGTGATCGCTTTACAAGTTAAGGCAATGTTTACCTTTCAGAGAAAAGAGGGAGGAATAAACAGAAATCGGTAGGAAGACCCTTTATGGAGCATTGGAAATGTCCCGTCTTTACTCAGTTGATGGTAGCATAGGTTATTTTGCCTCATGATAAACTGCTGAGCTATGTAACTATTTTCTACACATATACTGTATTTCACAATATTAACATGTTTTGAAAAGTAACAGCACGTTGAGAAACAATAGTCATCCTCCAGGATCAAATAATCACTAGCCAGGACTCTGCCCAAATATCTAACTTGAAAGAGAGAGAGAGAGAGAGAGAGAGAGAGAGAGAGAGAGAGAGAGAGAGAGAGAGAGAAGGGAGGGAGGGAGGGAGGGAGGGAAAGAAAGAAAGAAAGAAACAAACAAACAAACCCTGCTAATGACAGTTTCAAGCCGCTGAAATTCAGAGGTGATTGGCATGTACTATATATGCACAGACTACCTCTGGAGAGACAAGAAATTGGTTCTCCTGACTGCTACACTTCTTCAAATCTAAATCTTTTATCTCTTCGATTTTTATTTTTTATTTTTTTGAGATGATTTTGCTACAGGGCAAGTGTGCTAGCCAGAAAGACAGAGACAGACAGAGAGATAGAAAGCAAGAAATCACCCCCCAATCCCCAGGGATGGCCATGCCGCAATACCTTCTCCTCCCAGAATGTTGGGCACACATGCACATGCGCCCAGCATAAGTTTAAGCCACAGGATCCAGGACTTGAACCGCAGTCAACTATATGGGAGTCCAGCAACATAGCCATTTGGGACCAGCAGTTGGCTTTTTAATCTCTTAAAATGTTTATAATTTCCAAAAACATCACTTACTAAAAAGCATGACTTGAAATAAAAATAGTCAAAAACTTGGGGACCAGCAAGTGGCATGGTGGTTAAGGACAATGTACTCCCACATAGGCACCAGCAGTTCTAGTCCTGGACCTGGTGGTTTGTTTTCTCCCTTTCTCTGTCTCACTTTCTCTCTCTCACTCTGCCCCTCTCTGGTCAAATAAATAAGTAAAGTTAAATAAAATAATTATTTCAAAAAAATACAAACAAAATTTTTAAGTGAAGGTATTTATTTATAACATCAACACATATTCAACACACTCAAAGAGAGTTTTAAATTTCCAGAGTATCTGTAAACTAGTTAAAAAAAAAAAAAAAAAAAAAAAAAAAAAAAAAAAAAAAAACAGTATTCCCTTTGAATTCATCTCTGCCTTCTCAAAGACATTACCAAATAACTGTTAACTTTAAATACAAAAAATAACATTATGGTGCCGAAACTACAAACACTACAGACAAAACAAGGCTGAGCACTAACTGAAGACTGTTGAAGCTGGGCAACGGGTACACTGAGTCTGTTTCACTCTTCTATTTCCATTACGCTTGACACACTCCAAATTAAGGATTTCTTAAAATGTACACAACATAACCGTAAAGTGATTTATCAAGTATGTAATAGGGGAAAAAACTAAACCTATGAACTGGTTTAGAAAATAATATAAAAGTACTTATGATTTTTCCACAAAATGTCCCTCCCATAAATAAGTTTCCATTTAACATGACAGCCGTGAAACTTACACATAATATGAACGGATATTTAAATACTTACATATCACTTTATTACTGCATAAAGTATATAATAAAAGAAGGTATATACCAGTAAACGTACTTGCATCATCCCTTTCTATTCTGGTTCCATCACTAGTTGACACACAAGTAAAGTGCAGGGGTTCAACTTCTAGAAGTCCAGTGAGAGACGTGAAACTACCCTCAGCCGCTGTGCAACTACTGACCTTTCCATTTCCTAATACGGAGAAAAGAACAAGTCTTACATGTGGAGACAATCTTTAAAAGGCAATATTTTATTGATACTTACAGTGCTAATCCAATTTTTAATTAGAACACAAAAAACACACCTAAAAACCCTGATACAGTGCTTCAACGATAAGAGTGATATTAAAAAACACTAAACAGAACATATTAGAACCAGTACCTTCCCACAAGAAACATGAGTGATAGTATCCTGTAACACTGGAACTTATATTCAGTAACAAGTCATTTTGGTTTTAAATGAAACAAAATAATCATAAACTAGCTACTAACATTAACTATCACCAATTTGTTAAGCATACATAAAATGAGAATGTACTCTATGATGTCAACTGTGTAAATACAAAACACTAAAAAAAAACTAAAGAAACACTTTAAAATATTAATAAGACTGATCTATATATGTGGCTTTTTTTTTTTTTTTTTTTTTTGAGAGGTTTTTGCTATAGGGTGCATGCGCTCGCCAGAAAGACAGAGACAGACAGAGAGACAGAAAGTGAGAAATCACCCCCCAGGGGAATAGCCACGCCACAATCCCTTCTCTATCTTTCTCCTCTCGGGATCTTGGCCATGCACGCACACGCACCTGACGTGATTTTAAGCCACTGGGTTCAGGGCTCAAACTGCGTCAGCTACATGGGAGTCCAGTGACATAGCCATTACTCTAACTGCTGGTCCCTGTGGCTTTATATTTTATATGTTATCAGTAGTCTAGAATGAAGCGAACTATTATGAAAAATAGCTTATATTAAGATAAGTAGCTTTAAAAAAAAAAGTCATTACATGAACAATAAGAACACAACAAGACCAGATGGAAAAATACAAAGGAATTCCTACTGACTGCATGGTTTGGGAGGTACATGGCTTAGGAGAACAAGAATTACTTTCACTGGTTTTCCAATTTTCTGGAGCTTGCAGTACTTTTAAAAAAAATTCTTTACCAGATAAAGAAAACAGAACCAGGACATGAAAAGAATGGGGAGATATTAAAAAGCGTCAGTGGGGCCAGCAGGTGGCATAGTGGTTAAGGCTCTGGAATCTCACATGGCTAACCACAGTTTACATCCCAGACACAGCAGTTTGAAAAATCACAACAAATAAATTTAAAACATTTTTTTAAAGTGTTATCAACATTTGAGGGACTATTTAAGATAAAATGAAACCGCTATAACCTTGTTTTCCAACATCTCATTAGTGACCAGCATACAGCCTGATACACATGTTCAAAAAATGTTTTTTTTAAAAAGATTTACTTAGGGACCAGCAGTTAGCGTAACAGCTATGTGGCTGAACTCCCATGTAGTTGACCGCGGTTCAAGACCCAGACCCGGTGGCTTAAACTCGCGCCAGGCACGTATGCGTGCCCAAGATCCCGAGAGGAGAATGGAAGAGAAGGGATTACGGCGTGGCCATCCCCCCAGGGGGTGATTTTTCACTTTCTGTCTCTCTGGCAAGCTCACACACCCTATAGCAAAAACCTCTCAAAAAAAAAAAAAAAAAATGTATTTAATCTCGAGGGCAGGCAGGTGACGTGGTGGTTAAAGGCACTGGATTCTCACATGCATGGCTAAACACAGTTCTAGTCCCAGACCTCGTGGCTTGCTTTCGCCTTTTCCTTTTCTTTCTGTCTCTCTCTGTCCAAATTTTTAAAAATAAATAAATAATAACAAATGGAATTAAATCATTCTTTTGAAAAAAATATTTATTTAATCTTATTTATCATTATTATTTTCATTTTCTATAGGGCACGTGTGCTCCCCAGAGAGAGGTGCAGAGAGACAGACAGAGACAGAGAGACAAAGTGAGAAAGCAAGCTACCAGATCTGGGACCCCAACTGCAGCCAGTCATGTGGGAGTCCAGCACCCCAACCACCAGGCCACCTGCTGCACTACATTTGAGGAAACAAAAGAGCAATATGCTAGAGGCACAATTCTCAGTCCTGCGATCACTCCACATTACTTTAAAATATGATGAAGCCTAAAACTCTCATTTACATTGGTTGTATACACACTAATACTTACCATAACA
The DNA here is from genome assembly GCA_026018925.1 of Tupaia tana. Taxonomy (NCBI): domain Eukaryota; kingdom Metazoa; phylum Chordata; class Mammalia; order Scandentia; family Tupaiidae; genus Tupaia; species Tupaia tana. The sequence continues at coordinate 201,267,723 of JAKSZU010000003.1, forward strand.
GAAATATAAGAAAAAACTATAAATATTAACTCATTTAATAATAAAACCATTATAAGAAAATATAATTTTGATGATGAATAACTGTCTTCAAAAATAAAAATAACTTAGTAAGAGTGACAATGTTTTATTTACTTTCAAATTTTTTTTTTGGGGGGGGAGAGGTTTTTGCTATAGGGCGTATGCACTCGCCAGAAAGAGAGACAGAGAGACAGAAAGCAAGAAATCACCCCCCAGGGCGGATAGCCACACCGCAATCCCTTCTCCTCCATTCTCCTCTTAGGATCTTGGGCACGCACGCACAGGCGCCCAGTGTGAGTTTAAGCCACCGGGACTCAAATGGCGATCAACTACATGGGAGTCCAGCGACATAGCCATTACACTAACTGCTGGTCCCACTTACTTCCAAATTTCTTGAAAATCTGGCTCATCAGAAGATGGCTCGATTCTACTGTGTGCCACTGCATTCAATGTGTTGCAACATGATAATTTGGTAAAAGTATATGGAAACAAGTCTGGTCTTACAGAAATATCTAGTCAGAAAATGAGTATTTCAACAGCTTTCATACTCGAAAACTTGACAAAATGTAGCTCCTTACATATCAGTTACATTGTGGTATCTAAAATCTTGTCAGTAAACTTCTCGCAGGTTTGTTATCATTGGTATATCCTGCACTTTCAAGGAATCTTCTACCCGTGCATGATGTTGTACTGACCATTTGAAAAGTATAGCACACTAATATACACAAATCTTCCAAATACTGATACATCCCATTATACCATACCTGAAAATGGCACTTACTAATGTAAGCACATCACATCACAAAATAGTCACATATTAGGAAACCTAATATATATTCACACATATTAAGCTTACTGCAAAGAACACAAGTTTACCAAAATTCTAACTTTTGCTCAAAAGCTCTATTTTTAAAAAATACTATCAATATCTCCCAAATTGATATGCTATCTGTATTCATATTTGAAAAAATAATCTGCCAAATAAGGAAGCATAAATGAGCACACTTTTGCCTGAAGCCATTATTGCAAATTACAATGGTGTGGACCGGCCCAGTCAAGCATTAGTAGTAAAGTCCTGTGCATAAAAAGCAGGATCCCTCATGGCTGACCAGTTTGAATCCCAACCCCCGGCAGCTCGAAACCATGCCAGGCACATGTGCGTTCATGAACGAAATACTGACGGGATGGGGAAACAGATGAATAAGACTGCAGCATGTTAACGCCCTGCTGATGGTTCTCGCCCTTTCTCTGGTGAGTGTACAGAGCCTCTAGCAATTTGAAAAGTTCTATGAAACAATTAACCAATTCAGATTTTTAAGTCAAATACACAAATACATATCTTTCGATAACCATGGTATTTCAGCCTGCAGAATCGCTTTATGACTATTTCCCATTTCATCCCGAGATATTTAAAGATGTACACTCATGGGTTCAAAATCTAACAAAATCAGTAAGTTACTACTTCATCAAGGACATTCATAAATGAAACTGGCCTGTTTTTATTTCAAACACATAATGAGAGAGTACCACATTTCTGCATAAGTATGGATGCAGAATACAGTAAAAAAAAAGTAAATAACATAGTTTTTATTTTTTTTTTCATGAAATATTTCTGATCCCATGGATCACCTTTAAGACTAACAGGAATAATGGCACGACTTTAGATGATAAGGGTAAGAAACTCAGATCAAACAGGATTTTATGATCGCTTAGATACTCTGAACTTCAGATTAATAAGAAGACCTCGTAAGTGTTTTAAGGAGAGAGGTAAAGTGATTGAGTCTGCATTCAGGAAAAGACTACATTCATTGTGGTGTGGAGACTGTACTGAAGTGGGTAAGGACCGATGCAGGAAGACCAGTTTGAAAGCTATTACTACAGTCCTGGCTCGAGATGACTTCGGCTTGGACTATAACTGTGTGATCAAGAGAGGAAAGAGAGCAGGCAGATTTGAAATTTACATTGGTGGAGAAATAGGTCGACTCTGATGACAGCCTTAATATGAAGGATAAGACAGACAGAAGTATCAAGGATGACATTCAGATTTCTGTCTTCTGTCACTGATGCCATTAACTATAAAAAGTGATGGCACAGAAGGTCTAATGATGATGAGACATTCATATGGCTACATACCATGATTTCTAGGTCTATTCTCCTAGGTCTTCTTGCAAACTGACTGCCTCAGAGCTTGACCTGAGACTTACAGTTCCTTTCTTTACACTCAAACCCTCAGGGATTTATTCTGTCCTAAGTTACACTATAGGTTTCGCTAGGTCTAGCTCTAGCCCCTCTTCTGAGTTTCCTATCAGCAACTGCCATGGCCTAATTGACAGGAAAGATGGTAGATTAAAGCTAAACAGTTGAATATCCGGTTAAGAATGGTAAACTAGGAGGGTGGAAAGGTGGTAAATTCAGGTATTATATGTTTAATTTACTTTCCTATTTTGCTTTAGTCACAATTGATTATTTACTTTACAATAAAGAAAACTGAGATCAACTCCCCAAATTTACTAATATTTCATGTTCTAATTATATTAATTTGTTTGAAATAAATTTTCCGTATTTTGGTTTACCAGCAACACTTACAATAAGTACAATTAGATGGAAGAAAATAAAAAATAAAATGGTCATTGTCCTATCTAGTAAAAATAAATACCAAATCATAACACTAAAGAAAAGATAATACACGGGACCAGTACATGGCATAATGATTACATCACTGGACTCCCACGTAGTCGACCGTGGTTCGAATCCCAGACCCAGTGACTGAAAACACTCCGGGCATGTTTGCGTTCATGCCCAAGATCCCAGGAGGAGAATGAAGTAGAAGGGCAGCATGGCCATCCCCCCTCAGAGGTGATTTCTCGCTGTCTATCTCTGTGTCTCTCCGGTGAGCACACATGCTCAACAGCAAAAATCTCACAAAAGAAAAGATAATACAGAGTATAATACATACAATCCTAAAAGCATATTCTTCAGAAATGTGTAGAATACATGTAATATATACATATATAAGTGACATTTATATATAAATGTAACGTATACATTTGTACCTTTTACAATGCACATTGTACACTGTACAAGATACATATACATATCTTGTAACATATACAAGAGAAAGAAAACAAGTACAGATAAACTGTTTCTTTCTGCATCCTTACTACAGTAAGTATCAATTTTATATTTTTGAAATATGAAATAAAGTTCTTTAACTTTACAGAGATACCAAATAAAACTGACAAGGCTGTAACAAATCAAAAAATTTTAAACCTTTAATTTTATTAGTAGTAGTATTTTTAATTTGCTAAAGGGCACATGTGCTCACCAGAGACAGACAGACAGACAGAGAGAGAAAGAAAATAAAGCAAGCCACAGGCCCAGGACTCGAACCATGGCCAGCCATGTGGGATTCCAAGGCCTTAACCATCATGCCACCTGCTGATCCAACAAAACATATTTTAAATAACCAATTGTGAGCACTGAAATCATATGGACATGCAATGAAAAACAAAATCAAAGAAGTTCACATTCCTTTCAAAGATAATTTAAATATATAGGTTTTTTTCTGGTAGATCAGCAGGTGATTAAGGCATTGGACTCCCACATGGATGACTCCAGTTCGAGTCCTGGACATGGTGGTTTCCTATCTTCTCTCTCTCTCTTTCTTTCTCTCTCAAGTGCACATGCCCTATAGCAAATTTTAGAATAATTATAATAAAAATAAAATTAAATAATTATTAAATATATACTTTTTTAAAGAAAAGGGGGAATTTAAGAAATTAAGGCAAACACTTTCAAGATCTACAAGTGTTAAAGTTATAAGAATTTTATTTCTCTAAAGACAAAACAAAGTAACTACAATCTATGGGAATTTAAATCTGAGATACAGCATTCAGAAATTCTATTAATAAAAGAAGTCACTACCTGAAAGGACATCTGATAAATCTATTTCATCTGACTGGACACCAATGCTGCTGTTGTACACATTTTTACAAGAAGAGCCACTCATCTCCAAATCGAAGAGGACTGGATCAAACGGTGAGCTATACAATCCGTATCTGAAATATAAAAGAATGCACTAAAAATTTTCCTGTCAGCCACCTACGTAACAAATTACCCACTTAGTTTTAAAAGCAATTTAACTAACAAGATAGCAAAGGATGCTACCAAGATTTAAACCCATCAAATTCAGTAAAACTCAACCAGGTTCCCTACAATTTATACACCAATAGACACTCTCCAGAGACTCAACAAATATGATTCCAAAAAGCTAGCAGCTAATGTATGAAGACTCCCACCTAGAGACTGCAAGGAAGAGATATCGGGCATCCTTTCTTTCTTCCTGTCACTACAATGACACAGCAGAAAGTACAAAAGTTTTGACTAAAATGTCACTGAAATCAAGATTTCTAAACATCAGAAAAATCTCAGCTCTAAATAAATACCCCAAATTTCAAATGTTGAAGATAAAGCAAAAACTCGCATCTTTTGTTATTTGTCAATTAATTATATTAAAGTCACAGAAAAATAACCTGCAGGAAGGAGAATACTAGTTTAGGACAGTAAGAGTCTTACATAATTTCAACTATAAAGTTGTAACACTACAGAAACAAACCACATTAAACATTAGATGGGACCAGCTGGAGGTGTGGTGGTTAACGGCCAACCACAATCTGAGCCTCAGATCTAGAAACATAAAAAAAAAATCACACCAGGGTCATGCGTGAGCGAACCCAAAATCCAGAGGGGAGAACAGAGCAGAAGAGACTGCAGCATGGCCATTCCTTCTGGGGGCGATTTATCTATTTATTTATTTATTTATCCCCCCCCCCCCCGCCCGGCAAGCACACATGCCATATGGCAAACCGCCCCCCCCAAAAAAAAAAACTTCCGTTAGCAAGGAATATCACTTCTAAGTATTCAATATAATTAGCCTCTGAATAATATCAGGACTATTCAAATTGCAATGCCAATCACAACCACCCAAAATGCAATCCAAAATAATATCCTGAATGTTGAAATCTCAAAAGGTCAAAATCGTTCATGTCTAAAATCCCCAAAATCACAATCCTGAAAAACTTCTATCCTGAATGGTGAAAGCCAAAATCACCAAAGCCACAATTCACACTAAAAGAAAAAAAATTTTAAAAAGCTATACAAGAGAAGGTAGAAAACCAAATTCTGTGTTTCTGCCAAATTTATGACTTGTGCATGCAGAATGGACTTCAGTGTGCCCAAAAGAATACAGAAACATAACACAGAATATTTAATAGGGAATATCCATGGGGATATGCATCAAATTACAGAAAAACTTCAAAAAGAATTATACCACATAGAAAATGAACACGAACAAATTCTCCAAGGAAAGCAATACCCTAAAGGAAAAGCTGCTATCCACCACAATGCAAAACAGACTGTGAAAGTTGGCCAGCTTTCACAGACTACTCCTGTGCAACTGCCTATAACCCATCCTTATGACACACTTTCATTGTCAAACTTACTCTCAATTTTTTTCTTTCTTGGTTTTCTTTTTTCCCCACTATCTTAAATTGTCGGCGTTATTTTTAGAATTTGTTATGCTGTGTGTTTCATTTTAGCATAATCTCCAATAACGAAGGTATAAATTGGATAAAGAATTCTTAAAGATTCCTAACTCAATAGATGCATTTTTTCCCCCAAATTTGACTCTACAAAAGTACATCATGGGGCCAGCAGGTGGTGTGGTGGTTAAGTGCTGGACTCCTACATGGCCAAGTATAGTTCAAACCCTGGTGTCAGTAACTTGAAATCACACTAGGCATGTGTGCATGCGTACCCAAAATTCCAGGAGGAGAATGGAGGAGGAGCAATTGTGGTGTGGCCATCTCCCTGGGAGGTGATTTCGCACTTTTCCTCTCTCTATTTCTCTCTCTCTTTCTGTCAAGTACACATATCAGATGACAAAAACGTTTAAAACAAAACAAAACAAAAAAAAAGTACATCACAAGGTTGACTTTGTGTTAAAACTTCTGAATAAAGAGATGTCTAAAATTTTTGTACATTTGTATTTGTGAAAGATAATTTTATTCAATATCTCAGGAATCTGGACAGCGGTATATGCAATAGTAATCTACCAATTTCTGATCAACCTTGTCAAACAACAGGTTGCCTGTCATACTTTAGATGACCACAGCTACAAAGCTGGGTTCACACAATTACAACAATAGTGATGTATTTATACATTTTGCTTTTTGACCTCTGTCTTTATAGTTTGTCTTCTCACAACTGTTTAACAATGGGTGTTAGTACACCTGAATGTTTATGCTTCTATAAAGCATTCTGTCATTTTTTTCCATGTTTCACAAATAAATCTCTTTGCAAAAAAATAAAAATATATGGCTTTTAAAGAACTTGTACTATTTTTTTTTCCAGAATTATAAGTATTCTGATTTGGGGGGAATTTCAGACTTGAGGGATTCTAATCTTTCAAGAGAGCAACATTCAGAATTATGGCATTCGAATTTTTATCTTTCAGAATTATGCTGAAAACTCTCAAGTTGCTAAAGGGAATCATTTCATACAAAAGAAGGAAGAAGAAACCTCAGGCTAATACCATTTGAAAAAAGGTAAAGCACAAAGTAAACAAATTTTTGCAACCAAAATGAGTGTTTAAATAATATGCATTAACAACAATTCCGTGTACCAAGAAAGGTCCGACAGTAGTCATTACATATACTAAAATACCTGGTCTGCAGCAAAGCCTCCATTGGTGTTAGCCTGTCCTGTAACTGTCGGGACACGGCAGTAAGCAAAGAGGCACAAGATGTACTGCACCCAGCCAAATCTTCATCTTTAACATAATTCAGTAAGACAAAATACCAATAGACAGAACCTGGAAACAATAACAAAAAAGATTTTTGTTGGATTTTCTCCTTTTCATCTAACAAAAAGAACTTTAGATTACATATTTGTCAGTACACCTCTCTTTGCTAGACAGACACCTTTTTTTTCACCCAGGTTTTTTCCAAAGGGTGTGTACACTCACCAGAGAGACAGAGAGTGAGAAGGAAAGTGAGAAATCACCCCAAGGGGGGGATGGCCATGCCCCAATCCCTTCTCCTCCATTCTCCTCTCAGGATTTCGGGCACCCATGCTCAAGCACCCAGTGTGAGTTTCAAGCCATCTGGTTGAGGACTCAAATCATGGTCAGCCATATGGTAGTCCAGCACCTAACCACCCCGCCACCTGCTGGCCTGAACAGGTACCTACCTCTTCTGACTAGAAATAAAAAATTTAAGGACAGGGACCAGCAGTTAGCGTAATGGCTATGTCGCTGGACTCCCACGTAGTCGACCGTGGCTCGAGTCCCGGACCCGGCGGCTTAAACTCACGCCAGGCGCGTGTGCGTGCGTGCCCAAGATCCCGAGAGGAGAATGGAGGAGAAGGGATTGCGGCGTGGCCATCCCCCCTGGGGGGTGATTTCCTGCTTTCTATCTCTCTGTCTCTCTCTGTCTGTCTGGCGAGCGCACGCGCCCTATAGCAAAAACCTCTCCAAAAAAAGAAAAAAAAAAAAAAAAATTTAAGAACAACTTACAAAGACAGACCAACTACCAACTATCTGGAGGGATCAGAGGACACTGACAATATGAACCATACGCTGAGGAACATTCTTATACATAAAAATTTTAAACATATTTTTTGATATCAGGTCACCCTAGGCATTTAGGTATATAATAATGTGAGATGGCTCTGAAGGACATTTTAGAATAACTGGAAGAGTGGAGAGACTATAGGTACTTTGAGCCATACTTTTTGACAAAGAGAAAGGATGTATTGCTTCTTACTATTACCCTTCTCAAAAGACAGAGTGCCAGTGAGTTTCAGATGGCTCAGCTTACCAAGCAAATGGAGTGTATACGGTCAGGAAAATCCACATCAATATTACTTTTTAAAATGACCATAATGGTATGTTTTAATATTCTTTTATAAAACATGAGATGTCTAACCCCAGAGCCTCTAAACCAGTCTTTAAGAAACTGTTTTAAACATCAGACTATTATATTGAGCAATGGAGTCCAAAATAGTCTACTCTGTATAACAAAGTCAATACTTTCAGCCAAGATATGTGCTCTACATAAAAGACAAAGATAAAACAATCACTTACCAACCAACTTTGAGAAACCATTTAATTCTAGTAAGCCACATCATCAAATACTTATAAAATATGAGGCATCTTTGAAAAGTTTACAGAAAATGCATACTATGAAAAAACTAAGTATGGGGACCAGCAGTTAGCGTAATGGCTATGTTGCTGGACTCCCACATAGTCGACCGCGGTTCGAGTCCTGGACCCGGTGGCTTGAAACTCACACCGGGCGCGTGTGCATGCGTGTCCAAGATCCCGAGAGGAGAATGGAGAAGGAATTGTGGCGTGGCCATCCCCCCCTGGGGGGTGATTTCTCGCCTTCTTTCTCTCTCTTTCTGGCAAGCGCACGCGCCGTATAGCGAAAAACTATGCATAGATTGCAAAAAATAAAAAAGTTTTTGAAAACAAAACAAACTTAAGATTCCTTTTTTCCATGAACTTACAAAAGTACTACAGTATCTATCTTGCCAAGGTAACTTGTTAAATTAACTGGAAAAAGATAAAACATAGGGACCAGCAGGTGGCATGGTGGTTACTTAAGGCACTGGATTCCCATATGCCAACTGCGGCTCAAGTCTCAGACCTAATGGCTTGAAAACTAACGCCGGGTGTGTGCCTAAAACCCCAGGAGGAGAAAGAAGAAGGGATTGCAGTGTGGCCATCTTCCTGGGGGAATGATTCTCACTTCTCACTCTATGGAAGGAACATGTGCCCTATGGCAAAAACCTTAAAAAAAAAAAAGATAAAACATAAACTGTTAGATCGTCAGAAAAGTCAAGATGTATTTTTCTGTTTCTCTATGCCAAAATGTATCATAGCTTTCCTGACAACCCACTATTTATGAAATATTATTTATTTGTAATACAGAAGATTGTGACAAATATGTACAAAAAATAAAATTAGGTTTAAAGGTCAAATCAGTAACCCTTCATAGCCAAAGTATAAATAGCAAAAATGAGAAGATTCTAAAATCTTCATTATCTTATGTATGTGCTATTTTAGAGGACTGCTTTGTAAATTCCTACTTGCTAACTATAATCATTCTTGAAAGGCATTTCCAAAGAGTCTTCGGGTACTAAAAAAAAATCTTCTGGTCCATTTTAGGAAATTCTAGCTTACGGATCACATACAACATATACACGTCAAGACACCTGGCCCATTTTGCTTATTTGTTTCATGTCCCCAGCATTTTAGTTTCTGATATCTGATCTACAATCATAAAAATCAAACAACTCAGTAGTTATAATGAAGTACAGAACAATTTATAAATTGGCATAACTTAATACTTAACTGTCACACTAACCTTTTCCTAGGGATATCATTGAACAGATTAGATGCCTATCTAATGGTAATTTATCAATCTTCTAGAAAATATCTCTTGTAATATTAGCAGGACCAGCAGGTGCCATAGTGGTTAAGGCGCTGGACTCCAACACAGTTGACTGTAGTTCAAGTCCAGGCCCTGGCAGCTTGAAATTCATGCTGGGCACAAGTGTGTGTGTGCCCAAAACCCTGAGAGGAAAATGGATGAGAAGAAACTGCAGCAAGGACATCCTCCCCGGTGGGGGGAGATTATTCATTTTCTTTCTCTCCAGTGAGCATACCTGTCCTACAACAAAACTCTGTATCTCTCTCAAAAAGAAAAAAAATACAGAATAAGCTACGGGGTGGGGTGTCAGGGGGAATAGTCACTATATAATCCTAAGTATACCTGTGAGATGTTCACTATAGTTATTAGTAACCTATAACTATTTGTGATTAAAATAATTTTACATACCACCAGTAGCTGCTGCAGGTAAAAATGGCATGTTATCAAGTAACGCCTTCAACAGAACAGATCCAAATCCTGGTTGGCACGGGTCACATTTTCCATTACTAAAAAAAAAAAAAAAAAGAAAAACTTTTTTTTTTTAATTTTAACATCACTCAAGATCTAAATTCAGCCCTAAGTCTGGTAGGTATACTACTAAAAACTCTTAAACTGTATTCAAACTAATTATGAAAAAAACCTACTTAATGCCCAAGAGACACAGAAAATTAGTAGGAAGTGAGTATACTAAGTGACTTTGTAAGAATTTTCTTATGCATTAAGTTACTAGTTTTACTAAAACAGATAAAAACCAGGTACAGTCAATATTGTCCATTAGCTCTTAAATACTTCCTAGATGGTTTTACTTTTCAGGTTTACAGAAAATAAGCTACAGGGTCAGCGGTAGCATGATGGATGGCTGGATATCACTCAGCCAACTCTGTAGTTTGAGTCCTGGAAAGGGGGGCTTGAAAGATACATTCTGGGGACATGTGCGTGCATGTCCAGAATCCCAAGAGGAAAATAGAAACAACAAGATGGCAGTGTGGCCATCCCCACCACGGGGTCCTTTCTCTTTCTTTCTCTCTCTCTCTTGCTCTCTCTCGCTCTCTCTCTCTCTCTCTCATTAGTAAGTGCACACACTCTATAGCATATTGATTGTGTGTGTGTGTGTGTGTGTGTGTGTATGTGTGCTCTCTAGAAAAACAAGAGAGATAGAAAATGAGAAATCATCCCCCAGGAGGGATGGCCACACCGCAATCCCTTCTCCTCCATTCTTCTCTTGGGATCCTGGGCACACATGCACACGTGCCCAGCATAAGTTTAAGCCACTGGGTCCAGGACTCAAACTGCGGTCGACTACATGGGAGCCCAGTGACGTAGCCATTACACCAACTGCTGGTCCCAGCATATTAATTTTTTTTTTTAAAGAAAATTAAATAAGCTACATAATGTTACAAAAAAAAAAAGTCCAATAAGATTGGCACATAACTGGGGACAAGGCTTCTGGTGAAGAAAAGACAATCAGGCAGTGCAGGAGTAGAAAGAGAGGAAGGGTTTGACTTACCAAATTCTCCAAACTGCTACTAACAGGCAGAGAATTCTAGTAGACTTCTCTTATTAATAGACTTATTTAACATGACATTTCCCCCTCCCCCAGAACCCCAAATTCTTAGAATCTCAATAGCCCTCATCAACTTAGGAATTATAAGTTTTACATACATTAAATGAGGATCAAATTAGACTACAGAAAAGGTATCACCCACACGCTGTAGATGTACCTACAAAGTATGCCTTCAACTTAAAAACACACCAACCTAATGCACAAGGCTAGAAATCGGGCACATTTATGGGCTATACTTCGTCCTGCCTCAAAGAAGCAAACACGTACGATGTCTGAAAGACATTTTCGTGTTTTTGAAAGTAGGCTCTCATTTCCTTCCTTTGAGCTGCAAAACAAGAGCAAACATTTAGACTAATTTTTAACTTCTAATCATAACATCCACAGAGCAATCAGTGTTAAGTAAAACCTTAACCATTCACCTTCCAGGTCCATTTGAATGTACTCCAGCTAACCAACAGAGTGTATCCAACACGAGACTCTGGGAATGCTCTGTGATCTGGCCATCATCTGCTTTTCTGCAAAGAGTGCTAAGAAGTTTCTCATGAAATTCTGAGAACTGTAACATGGCACATCGTTGAACTCTACACAGAAAGAAACTATTATAAATATATTATCAAAAGGGAACAATTAGACTAAGCTATCACATCTTGGTGGGAATATTTTAGTTGAAATAACAAATATCATGATAATGAAAAAACAATTTTTAAAATAGCATATATAAAGTGGGCAAGGTAGTGTTAAGCCCATAACCGCGGCTACTTAGGAGGCTGAGGCAGGGAGATCAAAAATCTAAAGCTAACCTGGACAATAAAGTAAGCCCCTATCTCTGCGGGAAAAAAATAGCATAAATAGACTACTTCGTTAGTAGAAAGTTTTTTGTTTTTTTTGTTTTGTTTTGTTTTGTTTTTGTTTTTGTTTTGAGAGGTTTTTGCTATTGGGCACATACGCTCACCAGAAAGACAGAAACAGACAGAGAGAGACAGAAAGTGAGAAATCACCCCCCCGGGGGGGGGGGGGGGGGGGGGGAGGGGGAGGGCCACGCCTCAATCCCTTTCTCCTCCCAGGATCTTGGGCACGCATGCACACGCGCCCGGTGTGAGTTTTAAGACACTGGGTCTGGGACTTGAACCGCAGTCGACTACATGGGAGTCCAGCAACATAACCATTACACTAACTGCTGGTCCCGGTAGAAAGTTTTAAAACAAATGAAGTTTATGATAATATGTCATAATCTGACAAAGAAGGGCCAGCCAGGTGGTATTGTGGTTAAGACAGCTGGATCCCCCCTGACTAACTGTATGGTTCGAGTCCCAAACCCTTCAGCTTAAAAAACATGCTGGAGGGGCTGACAAGTGGCATGGTGGTTAAGGGCATTGGACTCCCACATGGCTGACCACGGTTCAAGTACTGTTTCTAGCAGCTTGCTTTTACACTTTCCCTCTCTCTTTCTCTCACTCTGTTCCTCTCTAGACACATTTAAAACTAAATAAATAAAGTTAATAAACAAATAAAGTTAAATTTTTTTAAATTTAAAAACACGGGACCAGCAGTTAGCATAATGGCTATGTCACTGGACTCCCACGTAGTCGACCGCGGTTCGAGTCCCGGACCTGGTGGCTTAAAACTCACACCAGGCACGTGTGCGTGCGTGCCCAAGATCCTGAGAGGAGAATAGAGGAGAAGGGACTGCAGCGTGGCCATCCCCCCGGGGGGTGATTTCTCACTTTCTGTCTCTCTGTCTCTATCTGTCTGGCGAGCGCACCGCGCTCTATAGCAAAAAAAAACTCTCAAAAAAAAAAAAAATTAAAAACGCACTGGACACATGTACATACATGGCCATAATCCTGAGAGGACAGGGGAGGAAAAGGGACTGTAGTATGGTCATCATCCATGGGGAGGCAGGAGAGACACTTTCTCACTTTCTCTCTTTCTTTCCCTCTCTGTCTCTCTTCAGTGAGTGTATGTGCCCTATAGCAAACTATTAAAAAAAAGTCTGACAAAGAATGAATTAATTTCAAATCACATTTCTTTTTTCTTGTCTATTTCTGGTATGTAACAATTACTATATAGAAACAAAGCATGAACCAATGAAATAGAAAACTCAAACTCTAACTAAGATTATAATTTTCTAAAAAAAATTTTTTAATTTCTCAGGTGAAAGTCAGACTTTTAAACCTTTGTTGGTATGTGTTTTTTTTTTTAATAACTATAAAAACAGCAGGAAAATGCTGTACCTTTCCTTAGAAATTGAAGTTTTCTTAAATCTTCGAATGGTGACCGAGACTTCTTGAAGTAAGTCACAACCCCGGAGGTTTTCAGACTTACGGCTGCCACTTGCATTTTCATTTTTAACATTAGATGATTTTTCCTGAACATACAAAAATAAACAATTGAATAAGCAAATGAAATTATAATATTATTTGCTATTTAAGGTGTGAAGTAAAAGAAATAAATTATGATTATCAAAACATAAGTCTCAGATTGAAATGGTTAGCTGCTACCTGCATATTCAGTAAACAACTAATTATCCCCTTAATTATAATAGAAGGGTTGGGAAAAAAAGGAAAGGCAACATCACTATTTTAAAGGTAATAACCCAATGATTGAAGATTATAAAACTGGGCCAGCCATGGTGTGGTGGTTAAGGCAGTTGGATCTCACATGGCAACTATGAGATTCGAGCCCCAGATCAGGCGGCTTGCAAAACATGCTTGGTGCAGGATCATGTGTGCCCCAAGTCCCAAGAGGGTAATGAAGGAGTTGGGGATCGTGTCATGGCCATCCCTCCAACATGCTTGGTACAGGATCATGTATGCCCCAAGTTCCAAGAGGGTAAGAAAGGAGTTGGGGATTGTGTCATGGCTATCCGTCCAAGGGGGTGATTTCTCATTTTTTTTTCTCTCTCTCCAGCAAGCACAATGGAGAGAGTTTGTGCCCTATAGCAAAACATAAAACAAACAAAAAAATTATAAACTATAATTCCAAATCCAATTCCTAGTTATAGCACTTAAAAACTAAATGAGAGGGGTGGCAGATGGCACAGTGGTTAAGGTGCTGGAAGCCCATATGGCTAACCACAGTTCAAGTCCTGGACCTGGCAGCTTGCTTTCTCTCTTCGTCAAACTGAAGAATAAGAAGAAGTAAATTTTAAAAGGAAAAAAAGCTAAATGTGATATGCCAGCTCCCCAATTGCCAAGGTTTACTCATTTTCAATATTTAAAAACTGAAGACAACAGAGCCTGCTCTGCCTACCCAAGTTATTTTGAAGATTAGATCAAATAAAGTACACAGAAGTCCCTGAAAAATCAGAAGATCTATACAAATACAAGGTGATTAGTGTGACTGATATTGCTGGTTTTTTTTCCTTATGAATAATGATCACAGAGAAATAAAACCTCCAAAGGTCAGAAAAATCCAAGGCATGGTACAAACCTAGTAGTAGAAAATCAACCGTGAATATTATGACATATCTCTAAAATTACTTCTCCACTTCTCTTCCTACATCCTCTCAAGTCTCTGAGATTAAAAAATTAGCTTACCAGTAGAGAAGACAGGAAAACAACCCAAAGCTACAAAAAATAAGCATTATGATCTAAAATAATTACAAAGGGAAGTACCTGCTAACAATTACTCCCAACTGAGTATATTTTATAAAAGCTAGTTCATTTACCTAGAGTTAGTGCAAAACATTTTCTTCTTATATTTATGTCACTATAACCAAAAATACAGAAATGATTCAAGTGTCAGGTAATCATCAATTCCCAATAATGTGTCAGTTTACTTTCTATGTTCAAAACAGCATTGCTTTTGTTCAAAATGACAGTTTCATACCTTGCCTGCCGCAACTTTTGCCAAGAGTGAAGCAAGAGAGTAACCCTTGTTACTTTGGTGTTTTAGAGATGGAAGTCTTACTACAGGTCGTATACCACCATTACAAATCTCATCTGTTCCTCTTTCATTCACTGCCTTAACATGGATTAGAAAGGAACGGTATTTTCCTCCTGCCATACCTAGAAAAATGGAGTAGAATGAGGTAAATAATTGAATCACCAAAATTATAAACTGGTTTTCAATTTGAAAGAGCAAGCCAAATAACTCCAAAAAAAGGTACACTAGGTCAAAATTTTCAAATTATATTATTCAAGTATAATTTGGTAAAACAACCTTTATATGTTGGAAGAAGAAAAAAGAAGGCCCAGAGTTATATGAACAGTCCAAAAAAAACACATTTTCATTTCATACCAAAATTTAAGTTTTACACTCCCAGGGAAAAATGTAACATACTTTTAAACAATACGAGGGAAGAAATTTTTATGTTTTTGCTCACCAGTGTACGGTCTAACACATCATAGGATCTCAAAAATTTAATAAATAACATAGTCAAGAAAGCACAATAAACTGGTAATATACGCTATGTCTGCAACAAAATGTAAATGTGCAATGTGTACATACATTATGAAGATGTACACAAGTTAACATTGTCATTTAGGTGTTCAGCTATTTTCTTTGGGGAAGGATCTCTATGTTCAATCAATTCCACTGCCAAAGTTCTTCAAGAATCAAGATGTTGGCTTTTTAAATTCACTCCTAGGAAACGAAAACTAAAAAATGTCCTACTACTGATATTTTGATTACCCATCTAGTAGCCACTTTTTTTTTTTTAGAGAGAGACATTTTTGCTATAGGGTACGTGCACTTGCCAGAGAGACAAAGAGAAACAAAACAAGAATCATCCCCCTGCGGGGATGGCCATGTGGCAATCTCTTCTGGAACCAGGACTAGAACCATGGTTGACTACGTGGGAGTACAGCAACATATAACCATTATGCCATCTGCTGGTCCCACACATTTGTTTTTAGAGAGATTTTTGCTATAGGGCGCATGCACTCACCAGAGAGACAGCAAGAGATAGACCACAAATAGGAAATCACCCCCTCAGGGAGGATGGCCACACTGCAATCCCTTCCCCTCCTTTCTCCTCTTGGGATTTTGGGCATGCCCACATACATGTATGCTGTGAGTTTGAAGCCACTGGATCTGGACCATGGTTGATATGTGGGAGTCCAGCAACATAACCATTACACCATCAGCTGGTCCCAACAGCCACATATTTTTAAATATATATTCATTCTAATTTGCATTTACAACACTGAAATCATTTAAAAACCCTCTTTTAAGGGAAAATACTAGAACAATACACAGCCAACATTCTAAAGAGATGGGAAAGACAAAAATGACAGTATGCAATGTCAGATTACATGGGAGAGCCCGGTTAGGTCATACTAGGTCACCCTGTAGTCATTTCATTCGCTTTTTCAAAAAGTATTGAGGCCTCCATGACACAGAAAGTACAATCAGGCAACCAATTGCTTTGGCTGTCAGCAAACTGATAGAATTTCTAATGATGGTCCCAAAACAAAACAATATTTTACATCTTTAGCATAAAATTTTCTTCTTCATCTTTTTTACAACTATGGTATTCTTTATCCTGCTTTTGTAAAATATAGTACTTCACCTTTAACAAGTTTGGGGCTTGTTAATGTCAACATCCCAGCATGCCCTGATAGATCAAGGCCACTAGCAAGCCATACGGGCCCGCAAAGAATATCTTCTTTATGGTCCTCTAAAAATGGACACAACCTAAGACCTAAAAGAGAAACACAAAATTTTCTTTAAAATTATTTTTAATGTAATATTTAATAAGCAAATATCCATCCCATTTATATATAATACCACCACACAAAATACCATACTTAGAATATATTCAAATAAGAAATCATTGCCATGCTAAAGAATTGTAATCAATCATTTCATATATTATGGTGCTTTTTATTCCCTTGATTTAAAAAAAAAAAAAAGAAAAATTTATAAAACCATGACTTGATTTCAAATCCCAAGGTATTAAAAATAAGAATGCAAGTATTAGCGCAGCTGTGTTCACAAAGAGGAGCTGAAAGTTAAAGCATATTGCCAAAGCAGGATTACAGGTTATTTTTTTTTTTTTATCATGTTCTTAAAACCATGTTTTTGCAAGCCATAGGAAATCTTTGCCCACTGTGATGCATTGGGATCACTACTCCTTGTACTGTCATGGACAACAGCTCTACGATTTAACTCACACTGTGATTCCTCTACATCCATGTGCTGCATTTCTTCATTCAAATCAACCAGGGACGGTTTCCCATTTTGTTCCACTTCAATGTTAAGAGCTGGAGACAAAGGAAAGGTGATCTGCCTATCTACTGCTGTTTCTAGAGGATAAAAATATTAGTAAACTTAAATTTGCTTAATATCAATAATTTATGTGCCTAAAAATCTAAAAATTTTGGTTAAATTGGGAAATACTGTGATTTTCATCACGAATGCTATAAGATAGTTGTCAGGAGAAGAGGAAAATTAGGTTCAACTAATTCATTAATATACTCTTCTCTCTTTCCATGGTAATGAAATATTCACCTGAAGAAATAATTTGCTGGCAACTAAACTAAAAGCTTAGTAAAAACCCTAGGAATGCAAAGTACAAGAGCCTACAGTTGTAAAAATACTAAGTTAATACTAATGCCTAGACCCAGTTAAATCAAAACTTGTCACAATTCAAAGGAATACACACAGACACAAGCATACTAATACATACTCAGACTCACATAAATACACAAACATATATGCATATATAATTTTTGACATGGGAATTTTTTTCCCCCAGATTTCAGTGTTTGAACCATTGGTGTTAAGTTGGCATTTTACGCTGAAATTATCCCTAGCCTTTTTAGTTAACCTATCTAGGACAAAACATCGAGCTGTAACATCTAGTTCCTGGCATGCTAAATGTGTACAATCTATTTTAATAACTCAGTATAATAAGTTCTGAACATGTAAGAAAGACAAATAAAACCAAGTATGTTTTTGGCCTTATAAAAAAGATCGGCTTCAGACATAATCTTTAATTAAAACTCTTTGTTTTCATGACAAAGTGTGAACAAAGTTTACAGTCCTTTTAGGAAAAAAATGTATAAAACTAGTGTGCTAACTGAAACTAATTCACAAAAAAACTAATCCAAATTCTCAAAAAACATCATTTCGTTATTTAAGTTTATGTAATTCTGAACATTACTTGAGTTACTGAAATTTTCAGCTCTGAATTTTTTTTCTGGATCAATTCCATAAAAGAAATCACAAAAAGTAGAGTATACAAATAGCAAGGGGTAGTGAGGAAAGGACAATCAAACCTAGGTAGCCAAGTTGAGTATTAACTTTTTTAAGAAACCAAGCTTCAAACATAAATCTTGATCTGTTCTTACCATTGACTTTCCCTAAGCCTGGAGCTTTGTTTTTCAGCAGTGTCACTTGTATCTGTGGAATATTGGTGATGTTTGAGTTCAAAACAAATTTGAAGTCCACATGTCCAACCATACAAGCTTTAGGTAAAACTAATTCAAATACATGTTCATCCCAGCTGTTGCTGTCAAGTAAGGGGAAGAAATGCTAAATAAAGCGAAAATTTAACTTCAGCAATAATTGTATTATCATTAATATCACCCTTCCTACTACTTGATTTGAAGTTAAATAAAATGTAATGTTTCTGGACAGGATTAAAAGAGAGGATAAGTAGCTCCCAATGTAGAGGTTAAACTTAAAGCAATGAACCTTAGGAACTTACAACACTCTTGATATTGTACATACCAATATACCCTGGGGCTCAAAGTATGGACTTCCCTGTGTCAGAATTAACCTGTATATTCCTGGATCCCATCCTAGATCTATGACTGGGGTCCCAGATTTTCATTTTAAAACAAGAACTTCCTGTATTTCTTATGAGAAGTGTAAACTTTATATTTATATATATATATATACACATATATATGTATATATGTATATATATATATGCACATATATATACATATATATACACATATATATACACACACATATATATATGTGTGTGTGTGTGTATATATATGTAAAAATATATATACACTCACTTTCGTTTAAGTGTCAAAAAGTGAAAATCTCTAAATCATATTGCTCCACTAAATTAAAGACTCATATCCAAATGCTTACCAGATATTTAAAACTCATCGTGAAAAAAATCTTAATTATATAATCCTAAATATCAGTAAACAGAAACTCCATTTTTTAATTAGCCCAAGTCGAAACTTCAGAGTCATCTTTGACTCCTCTCTCACACATATGTTCAATGTATCAGGAAACTCCTTCTGCATCTAAATTATAGTCAGAACTTTTTCCACAGTCTCCATCACTATTCACCATGATCCAAGCTACCATCACCATTTAGCCTGTATTTCCATAAAAGCAACCACAATAGAAATCATGCTATCACTGCCCACTCCCACCATTAGAACCACCTATAATCTAGTCTCACCACAGCAGTTAGACATATTTCTAAGACAGAAATCACATCATATCACTCCCGTGTTCAGAACTCTCCCAGACCTTTCCATCTACACCTCATGCAGGACAACAGCCTCCCTTGCTCATGACGTGGTGCCCAGCTGCTACCTCTTTCACCTTACCACCTACGTGGCTCACCTGTATTCCACTCCAACAACGATGGCCTTCTTGCTCTTCCTACAGCTCATAAAATACACTCCTCAGGTCTTTGTGCTTGCCTCGCCTCTCAGTTAGTATGTCTAAGTAAGGCTTTCTCAGTCCCTTCATTTAAAAAAATCTCATACACATTTTCTCTCTTCCTCTCACACGCATGTTCATACCCAACAGCTACTGTGGTAACATTTACCACAGCTTTTATGACCATATTGCATTATATGTATCTGTTCACTGCTGTTCACCACTAGAATGTAAAGTCCACAAGAATGATATTTTCAGTGCCTAGAAGGGGGTCTGATTTTACAAAACAAGAATTTAAATATTTGGTAAGGAAATTTATGGACAAATTCATTGCCTTGGTGGGTTACTCACTATTTTATCCCACAATTAAGAATAAGAAGAGAGCAATTTCAAAAATTCAAAAGACAAATGAAAGGAACAAAGTTATTAATATATAAAGTTAAAAGATATACTAATATACCTAGAACTTCTATGTTATATCTAACAAATACATAATATGGACATAGAAAGAACTTGGGAAACAGTGTTACCTGTCAGTCTGTAGCTTCCAGGTCCTAGTATGCTGGGCAGCATCTCCATGGTGCTGCTGATGCAAATGCTGAGGATGCCTCCGCTGCTGCTGTTCTTGCTGAACTTCTACCCAGCATGGAGGAACAGTAGCTGAAAACCGCGGAGTCAAAGTCTCAAAGCGGGTTAGCTCCACGAGAGATGTCAAGATTTCAAGGGTGAATGGCTGGTCCACCAGTAAATCAACTCCTTAACATTAGTGAATGTAGTATTTGAAACAGGTTTAAAAAAAAGAAGAAGAAGATGATGATGATGAGATGAAACTTTAATTCATGGTTTTGGTCTATTCAATTTGCAAACTACCTGCCAAATGCCCTGAAAGCTAACAGAGGGTTCAGGCATCTGTACGTAACTAAAGAATATAATATACCACAGAAGAAAAATTCACGTTACATGTTTTAAATTATACAGAGAGTATTTACTATTGGAAAAATCCAAACCCAAACTATTAGAACAGGTCTTACCAAGATTTAAACTCACCCTACATTATTATGGGAAACAAAAGCAGTGGTACTAAAATGCAAGCCTATTTAAATCAGATAATTAACTTTTAGACTTTGTTATTTATGAAACAAAATACTAGACATCAACAAGAACATAACATGAGGGACCAGCAGTTAGCGTAATGGCTATCTCACTCGACTCCCACGTAGTCGACCACGGTTCACATCCCAGACCCAGTGGCTTAAAACTCACGCCAGGCATGTGTGCGTGCGTGCCCAAGATCCCGAGAGGAGAACGGAGGAGAAGGGATTGCGGCATGGCCATCCCCCCTGGGGGGGGGGGGGGGGGGTGATATCTCGCTTTCTGTTTCTCTGTCTCTGTCTGGCAAGCCCACGCGCCCTATAGCAAAAACATCTCCAAAAAAAGAAAAAGAAAAAAAAAAAAAAGAACATAGTATGTATCCTTGTATAATAAATTTAAAAATAATTTTAAAAAATTCAAAGTTTTATTGATTGCAAGTAAATACAAACTGAGAAATTAAACTGTATTTTTTCCACTTCCGTGGTAATTAATATCCTATATGCATACCAGTATTACAAAAGTAACAACCTGCTTTAGATAGATAATTTTTTTACAAATATATATTTTTCCTATCTGTGAAATGTCTATTAGATAAAGTTGAGAAGCTGTTGTTCTGATTTCAGTTAATAAAAATAAGTTTAAAAAAGACTGAAATCTGCACTCTGTATGTTTAAAATATCTTCACAAAGAAACATGACACTAAGTTTTATAAAAATCATTACAAATTTACTTCAAACTACATCTTTTTCTCAAAGTTTAAATTATTTTAAATCTGATTAAAACCGTATTAAACAGTCTGTAAACATTAACAACATGACAATGTCTTTCTTTACATTATTTATTTCTCTATAAACTAATTCATCTTTTCTCCAATGAAATGTATTTTATGTACTTGATTTAAAAATTCTTCTCCATTCTATCAGTAACCTACAAAATATGAAAATACACGTATGTTAGCTTTTCATACCTAGTTCTATAGTTAACCAAGGAAATTAAATCATGAGAAATTACAGCAAGTCATTAACTAAATGATCATTTTATCTACAAGGAATCATTTGGAAATATTTAATTATCATTATAGGGACAATGGTATGCAGTGGGTAGGAGCCAGAAATGCATCTAACAGCACAGAACAGCCCTCCTCAACAAAATTCAGAAATCATCTGATTCCAAATGATAATACTGCTGAGGTTGAGAAATCTTAACGTATAAAATAGTGTAAATGAAGACTGTTACACGTCATATTAGTAATCCCTAAAAATCACTAAAGCCAACATATACTACACTAGTAATAACTAAAATGTGTTTCCAGGGTAAGCGAGAATACCCAAACACCCAAATGTAAGTGCCCATGACGACTGGATACCAACTTGAACAATCGTTTCTATCTCGAATGTGTTTGAGTTTAAACATACTTTTCACTAAAAATTTACTGAACTTTTTTTAAATGCTAGGTTCAGAGGATAAATGGTGGTAAGTAGCAAGAGTAAAATAACAGCTGGAAGCACAAAAAGACAAAGTGTAGGTATAAAAACATGAGATGAGAAAGCTTAGTGCAACATGTGAAGAACCTGAAATCGAATCACATTCTGAAGTCATGAAAAGTACATCATAAAACTGGAGAATGAGAAGCGAGGTAGAGCTACTTCATGAAACACCACAAAGCAAGTAAAGACTTTAAAGTAGAGAGTAACATGCTGTCGTTATTTCTTTGGGAAAAAATACTGATAATTTCGAAGGACAGTGAAGAACACAGGTAGGGAAAGAAGACAAACAGCAAAAAAAGAAACAAAAACAAACCTACTTGGAAATTCACAATGGGACAATGTAGTTTTGAATATACAGACACAATGAAAGCATTTTTTTATCTGCTTTTCAATTCCAATAGTATTAAGAATATTAGCCAATCTTCTGATTCTATACTTACTTAATGAATTCTTTTTCATGTTTTCTCCCTAACTAGACTAAAAGCTCCTTAGAAGCAGAACAACTCCATTGATACTAACCTACCACAAATAGAGAATCCTTTATTTTAATGTTTACAACATCTTCCAGAAACTATAAAAATAAATGATAAATAATAAACCTGATAAAAGAACATTAAGGAGGAAAGGAACGAGGCAATCGAGAATTGTTTATGAACTGAAAAAGAAGCCAGGCAGTGTTATGGCAGTAACACAACAGGGCCACATAAAAGAAAGGCCCTGAATTCACATCCCAGGACCTCCCTGGGTAATCCTCATGCCTATGGCTGGCTGCGGCTAGGGCTGGCCTAAAACACGAGGACCCTGTTGAAAGTGCCTGTCTGTCTGCCTTTCTCTCGTGGAAGAAATAAATAAAAATAAAAACTGAAATAACATTCAATATTATATAAGAAAGGTTCGGTAGTCGACCGCGGTTCGAGTCCCGGACCCGGCGGCTTAAACTCACGCCGGGCGCGTGTGCGTGCATGCCCAAGATCCCGAGAGGAGAATGGAGGAGAAGGGATTGCGGCGTGGCCATCCCCCCTGGGGGGTGATTTCCTGCTTTCTATCTCTCTGTCTCTCTCTGTCTGTCTGGCGAGCGCACGCGCCCTATAGCAAAAACCTCTCCAAAAAAAGAAAAAAAAAAAAAGAAAGGTTCGAAGAATTTAGTATCATAAGAATTTGCATTTTTTTAAAAAATCATTTAAAAACTTAGTATCATGAAATTTCCTACCTGAAATGCCAGGACTTGAAGGATTTGATAAAGGTTTAGAACCTTCTGAAGATGGTTCTATTCCTTTAGAAAGAGATCCATCCACTAATATATCAGCTTCATCAATATCGTCACAGGTTCCTCCAATTTGGAGAAAATGAAGCTCACCACCTACAGGGTAGTAAAATTCCATCAACATAGATACATAACCATTCAAATACAACACAACCTAGTTAAGAAGTTTAATTTATCTTAATATCACGATAGGCAAATAAAGCTATCAAAATGACATATCTCCAAGAACTGAGAAATTCAATTGCCACAAAAATTCAAACTGAAAAAGCATTTTAATGAAGAAAATGACAAATACATAAACATACATGAATGCGTATTTATCCAGTACTTACGTTGTGGAAGACATTACTTAAAGTGTTTTAATTAATTCACTTAATCTTCACCAAAAACCCATGAGGTAAGGAGTATTACTATGGCTATTTTACAAATGAGGAAACTGATACACTAGCTCTAATTGGGATTCACAGCCCAATCTCTTATTCCCTGAAGTAACAAAACTGAATATATCTTTTGAAGTACTCAAATGAAAGTACATCCAACTTCCAGTTTTCACATCTCTGTCACAAGAAAAAACTGACAGCAAACTTAGCAAATATTTGGGACCAGAAAAGTAATAATAATAATAGATGACAGTATATTCTAACAAGAACATTTGAAGATTCACTAGCAGCATGACAAAAGGATGACAATAAATTCTCTTTCTCTTTCTGAAAAGCAACCACTATATAAAGCTGGACAAGACTGCCATTTGACCAGACAAGTCATGAAAACCAGCACATTCATTGCTATTTCAGAAGTGACAGCTCATTTGACTTGGAGAGCTTTCCATTAAAAATGGTTATCTTAGTGAGAAAACAAGAAAATCTGCTACCTGCGGTCATGATCTTATGTGGGGCCAGCAGAGCACCAGGCACACCAGGAATCTAACACACAATTACGAAACGAGAAGTTCAGGAGGGCCTGGTAAACTCTCCCTAATAGCCCATATTGATCGGGCTGTAAACTTGTATGGACCCGACCAAAGGAGGACCAAAGCATCAGCACAACCCCAGCCAATTAAGCTAAATGTCTGTGCAAAAGAGACTTGAAAGGTCACAACAGAAAATAAAATCCAGGGCACACTTGAACTCTTTCTTACTGGCAAAAAGAATTTGAGTAGAATTCAGCAATTTTCGGCTAAATACTAAGCTATGCTGACACAGAGCAACAAATAGGAAACAAAACTAAAATTAAAAAAAAAAATTTTTTTTAATTAAAAAAAGAAAAAAAAAAAAAAAAACAGAAAAAAAAGGGCCAGTCAGATGGCAAAACAGAGTAGCTGGATCCAACAAAGTCAGCTGCACTTAGAGTCCTAGCCCCAGTGGCTTGAAAAAAAACACTGGGAACGTGTGCATATGTACCCAAAATACCAAGAGGAGAGTGGAGGACAAGGGACTGCAGCATCGTCATCCCTCCTAGGGGGTACTTTCTGACTCCCCCTCCATCCCTCTCTGGAGAGCACACACACTCTAAGTTTAAACAACAAAAAAAAAAGGCGAAACACAACAACTGCACCTTGCCAAAAGAAACACATTTCGCAGATTTAGTCAGGTAAACTATAAAATAAACAAAGTTAAAACAAAAGAAAACAACTACTAAAGAGGCATAAGGGAGAATCTGCATCCAGATTTTCTGTAATATTTTTTTAAATGTCAAATAATAAAATATTATGAGGCCAGCACATGGCTGGACTCCCATGTAGTCGAAAATGGTTTGAGTCAGGGACACAGTGGTTTAAACTCAGGCATGCTCAAAATCCCAAGAGGAGAGGCGAATGGAGAAGCAATTACCATGAGGCCATCTCCCCTAGGGAGGATGATATCTGGTTTTTTGTCTGTCTTTCTAGCCAACACATGCTCCCTTATAGCAAAAATTTCTCTTTAAAATTTTAATTAATTAATTAAATATTACAACACATGAAAAGAATGACCCAAGTTCAAGATTAAAAAAAAAAAAAAGAAGAACAAATAAATGGGAAAATGCTGAGCACCACATAAGTCATATTTAGCAAAGACTTTTAAAAGCTATGGTAGGAGCTGGCAGGTGGCATGATGGTTGTGGTTCTAGACTCCCACATGGCCAACCAAGGTTCAAGTCCCAGACCCGGTGACCTAAAAAATCACAACAAGGGACCAGCAGTTAGCGTAATGGCTATGTCGCTGGACTCCCATGTAGTCGACCGTGGTTCGAGTCCCAGACCTGGTGACTTAGACTCACGCTGGTTACGTGTGCGTGCATGCCCAAGACCCCGAGAGGAAAATGGAGGAAAAGGGATTGTGGCAAGGCCATCCTGGGGGGGGGGGGGGGGATTTCTCGCTTTCTATCTCTCCATCTCTGTCTGTCTGGTGAGCGCACGCACCCTATAGCAAAAATCTCTCAAAAAAAAAAAAAATACAACAAATAAATAGCTAAATAAATAAATATTTAAAGGGGGAAGGGCTGGCAGATGGCATGGTTGATAAAGCCACTTGATTCCCACATGATCAACCATGGTTCAAGTCCTAGACCTGGAGACTAGCTTTCTCACTTTCCCTTTCTCTCTCTCTCTCTCTCTGTCTCTGTCTCTGTCTCTCTCCCCCCCATGTCTCTCTGGTCAAATTTTAAAAAATAATGATAGTAAATGGAATTAAATAAATAATTCTCTTTTTTTAGAAAAGTGATAGCAGGTCAGCAAGTAGTGTGATGGTTAGGGCACTGGACACCAGCATGGCTGACCACAGTTCTGGTCCAGGACCTGCCAGCATGCTTTCTCACTTTCCCTCTCTCTGGTGAGTGTACATGCCCCATAGCAAATTAAAATAAACAAAATTAAATAATTATGTTTAAAAATAAGTTATAGTAGGTATATATAGAACAAGAGAAAATCAGGTATAGAGAATAATAGGAAAGGTGGTACATAACTCAAGAAAGAAAGAAATTTTTTTTAAAAAGAAAGATTTTAGAGTAGAAAAATAACAGAAATAGAAATTCAATAGAGATCAAAGTAGATTTGAAATGGGAGAAGAAGGAGCCAGTGAAATAAAGCTAGATCAACAGAAAGTAATACATCTGAATAACAGAAGGAAAAGTTGTGTTTCTGTTTTTTGTTTTTAATTATAAGAGGCCCAGCTGAGGTGGCACAAGCTTGAGTGGTGTCGCTGTGTGGTGCTGGAGACCATTTGGGAATGCTCTGCTTCTCAGGTCTATCTCAACAGGCCTGACCCTGGATGGCTGCAGGCCTGGGGAAGGACAACAACATGAAGACACTGTTGAGGTTGCCCTCCCTCACTCCCTCTGCCTCTCCCTCTCTTACACATGAAGGAAATGAATAAACAAAAATGTCTGAAAATGCATAGAACCTTAGAGACCTGAGGGATGGATCAAATACAAGAAAATACTTGTAATGGGAATTCCACAGAAAGGAAAAAAATCATTAGAAATCAGAAAAAAAAAAAACTTTCCAAATTTGATGGAAAATATTACAACACAAATCCACTCAGTTCAATGAATCTCAAGGAGGATAAAGACAAAGCGATACACACATACATACATACAAGCTAGAGAAACAAAGGTAAAGTGAACATGTGAAAACAGCAAGATAAAAATGACTCAACAGACACAGAAACAATAAAATGAACCCATTACTTCTCAGAAACAATGGAGGCCAGAGGCACTGGAATGAC
This sequence comes from Tupaia tana, assembly GCA_026018925.1. Lineage (NCBI taxonomy): Eukaryota > Metazoa > Chordata > Mammalia > Scandentia > Tupaiidae > Tupaia > Tupaia tana. Next base: position 201,294,929 of record JAKSZU010000003.1, read on the forward strand.
ATTCAAGGTACAGAAAGGGACTCGGCTACCTGGCACAGAGGCAATGTCCTGCTCAAAAGAAGCTGGATTCAACAGGGTAACCTCGGTGTGAATCCCAAGCCCAGTCAGCCTGAAAACATACCAGGCATGCCAAGATACAACAGGCTGGAGGACTAGAGGAAGAGTATCCTCATGTGTGCAAACCCCATGAAGGTTTGCTCATTTTCTCTCACTCCTCTTGTTCTCACAAGCACACACACATGTTCTATCATGAACAAATTTAAAAAATCCAAAGCATAGAGAGAAACTGCCAGTCAATGGCAAAAGCAGTAATTAAAAAGAAACACATACAACAACAAAGACAGCCTTCACAAAAAATAGTTTGGAAAAGTAAAAGTGGATGTCTATAACCTGCAACAAGCAAAATTCTCCAAGAGAATTAAATTTCTAGAAGTACCACATTGCAATACTCAGAATGTCCAAATCTCTCTGGCATGTGCGCTTGCCAGATAGAGAGAAACAGAGACAGAAAGCGAGAAATCACCCCCCGGGAGGATGGCCACGTCACAATCCTTTCCCCTCCATTCTTGTCTCAGGATCTTGGGCAGGCGCACACACACACACACACACACACACACACGCCTGGCCTGAGTTTAAGCCACAGGGTCCAGGACTCAAACCACAGTCAACTACATGGGAGTCCAGTGACACTGCCATTACACCAACTGCTGGTCCCGAACATCCCAATCTCAACAAAAAATTACAAAGAAATAGCAGAGTATGGCCCGTTCACATGAAAAAAAGCAAATTAAAGAGAAACCATCCCTGAAAAATCCCAGATGTCAGAATTTCTAAAGATGTTAAATCAACTCTCTTTAATGTGGCCAGTTAAAGAGAACAATAGAGGGGGACCAGCAGTTAGCATAATGGCTATGTCTCTGGACTCCCATGTAGTCGACCGCGGTTCGTGTCCCAGACCCGGTGGCTTAAAACTCACGCCAGGCACGTGTGCGTGCGTGCCCAAGATTAGAGGAGAATGGAGGAGATGGGAGTGTGGCGTGGCCATCCCCTCTGGGGGGTGACTTCTCTCTATCTCTCTGTCTCCCTCTGTCTGTTTGGCGAGCGCACAAGCCCTATGGCAAAAACCTCTCCAAAAAAAAAAAAAAAAAAAAGAGAGAACAATAGATGAAGATTAAAGGAAAACAGGGAAGTAATGGATGTTCATAAGATTATCACTAAAAGGCCAAATCAAGCTTTTTCACAATTAAAATCTGCTGTGCATCAAAAGACACTACTAAGACGGTAAAAAAGAAAACCCACAGAGAGGAAGAAAATATTTAGAAGTCATACCTTTACTATACTGAACACATAAACAACTCTTAAAACTCAACAAAAAAGTAACCCAATTTAAAGTGCACAAAGAACATAAAAAGACATTCCTCCAAAGAAGAAATTAAAATGACCAATAAACACATTTAAAAATGTTCAGTATCACTAATCAGTTGAGAAATGCATATCAAAACCTCAATGAGACACCTTGACATCCATTAGAATGGCTATTATCTCTCTCTCTTTCTCTCTCCTTCTCTCTCTCTCTCTCACACACACACACACACACACACACACACAGACACACACACACAAAATCCACAAGTGTGGGTCAGGATATAGACAACTTAGGACCCTTCAGGGGCCTAAGGGTAGCATAGCAATAAAGTGTGAGTTATGAGATGGACCCAGATAAGAAGGTTCCGCGTTCACATATGAAACCTCCCTGAGTAAACCAGGCAAACATGTGCCCATAGTCAGGGCTGGCTGAGGCTAGGGATGGATCAAGATCCTGCTGAGGATGCTATCCCTCTCTGTCTCTCTTGATCATAGAATAGGTAAAAAACAAACAAATTTGGACACATTTGAATTGCGTATGAAAACGTAAAATAGTGCAGCCTCTGTGGCCAATCATTTGTTGATTCCTAATAAGTTGAATATAGGCCCGGTGGTGTGGTATAATGGTAGCACAGTGCTCTACAATGCTAGGAGCCACATGGAAAATTAGGGTTCGTTCCTGGGGTGACCCATATACACCAAGCATACATGCATGCCCATGATCCTGGTGGGCTGAAAGGGAGAGGTAGTCGGCAGAGAGAGACTCTACTGAGAGTGTTTGTCTTTCTCTGTTTCTCTCTTATGAAAGAAATAAATTTCAAAGTAAAAAAACATCAAATATAGAAATAACATATAACCCAGCAATGCCACTCACAGACACAGTCCCAAGAAGAATTTAAAACAGGGCCATGTGAAGGAGCAACAGTAATACGATTGAACACGCACAGAAAAAGTCCTGGGTTCACATGACAGAACCTCCCTGAGCACAGGGTGCACACACGTGCCCATGATCCAGGTTGGCTGAAACTCGAGGTAGACTCGACATCAACAGTCTGCTTATGGTATCTTCCTCTCTGTCTCTGGTGAAAATAATAAACTTAAAATGAAAATTGAGCAGCCAGCAGGTGTGGTGCAATGTTTAAGGCACTGAATTCCCATGTGGTCAAGCACAGTTCAAGTCCCGGACCCGGAGGCTTGAAACACACTGGGTGTGTGTGCACGTATGCCCAAAATCCCAAGAGAATGGAGAAGGGACTGTGGCATGGCCAAATGCTCTGTGGAATGATTTCTCACTTTCTGTCTCTGTTTTTCTCTGTCAGTCTAATATGCACACGCCCCCTACAGCAAAAATCTCTCTTTAAAAAATAAAATGTTGAAAAATAGAACTCAGATACTTAAACAGTTACAGTAGCAATATTCAGAATAACTAGAAGGAGCGTATGTCCATCTACAAATGAACAGATATACAAAATGTGCTTATATATACAATGGAATATTACTTGATATTAAAAGAAATTAAGATCTGATACATACTCCATGATGAACCTAGAAAATACAGTAAGTAAAAGAAACAAGACAAAAAAAAATTTTTGATTCCATTTACTCATAAATAAGGTATCTACAATAGGCAACATCACGAGCCAAAAAACAGAAGAAAGTTTTCCCAGGTAATGGAGTAGTGGTAGAAAGACTTACTGCTTAATGCATACAGAGTTTCCGCACAGGATCATTGATGAAAAAGTTCTGGACATGCATAGGGGTAGTTAAAGAACATTATGAATTCACTAATGGCCACTGTATTATATATTGTAAAATGATAAACTTCATTACAAGTATTTTAGCACGTTCTTTTAAAGGCAAGAAAAATTATTTAAAAAATGGTGTTTTCTTTAAGCAACTGAACTCTCAGGATATATTCTATGGAGCCTCTTAGATATGTAAACACAGGAACTGACACAAGATGTGTATGGCAGCAGACTTCTCCCCCCCACAAGGGACATGCACTTGCCAGAGACAGATAGAGAGGGAGAGGAAGAAAGCACCTCCAACTGGGTGTGGTCATGCCACAATCCTTCCTCCTCCATTTCTTCATCCTTTCAGGATTTGTGGAATGCACACACACCCATTTGGCATGTTTTCCAGGTGCCAGAGCTGGGATTAAAACCATGCAGTCAACCTTCTGAGATCCAGGGCCCTGGGACCAGTCCATAACAGAGTTCTCAAAGTTCTTAAAAACAAAACAAAACAAAAAGCTGGAAATAAACCAGATGCCCACTCACAGAAAAACAGATGAATCATTTCTAGGTTTTTACACAGTGTAGAGTACTATGCACAAGTGAAAATTAAATGATCTACAGGACCAGCACAAAATTATTAGTAATCTTAAAAACATAATAAAACAGGGGAAAAGCAAGTGTCCAAAACCTACTTAAACTTTGATACCTTTTCTGTAAAGCACAAAAACGAACTCAACAATGCGCTGTTAAAATATTCATAACTATAAAACCAATTTTCATTTCAAAAGGAAAATAAGGGGCCAGCACGTGGCGTGGTGGGTAAGGCACTGGACTCCCACATGCCAAACAGAGGTTCAAGTCCCAGACCCAGGGGCTTGAAAAATCATGCCAGTGCATGTGCGTGCATGCATACCCAAAATCCCCAAAAGAGAACAGAGGACAAGGGATTACAACATGGCCGTCCCCACTGGGGCATCATCTCTCACTTTCCTTCTCGTTCTCTACCTGGCAAATCCATGCACCGCACGGCAAAACCTTAAAAAAAAATTCCAACATGGAAGAGAAAACATTATTCTGAGTAATAGTTACCTCTGCTAGAAGAGCAGAGTATGGAAGAGGGGTATCAGTAAATGCAAGGTACCAGTACTTATCCAGTTCTTGTTTAGCTAGTAGATTTCTAAACATTACTAATAAATTATTCTGTACTAATGTTACATAAATGTTTTTCAAATCAACAGAAAAATTAAAATGGTACACTTAAAATATTCATTCAATATAAAAGAATGCAGTAAAGGAATAACAAATACTTTAAAATGAAACAACTATTTAAAAATCACAATGATTTATACAAATGCAACCATTACAACAATTACATTAATGTGAACCAATTCAAATTAAAAAGGCAGAGGTTATCAAACTCTATATGAGCCAGATCCTGCTGTATGCTGTCTATGAGAGAGCCACCGTAGATTCAAAATTACAAACTGCTTGAAAGTGAAAGTATAGGGGGACAAAAATGATGCAAACTGTAACCAACAGAGCTTGACTGACATTGTTAATATGGGTATGGCACAAAATAGAGATGAAGGGGACTATTTCATAATGACAGAAGGTTAATGCATCAGGAAAATATAACAATTATAAGAGAGCCCCAAGCAAAACAAGTGAAACAAACACTGACAGTATCAAAAGGAAAAATAAATAGTTCAACACAAAAGAGCTGGCGAGTACAACACTCTCTAAAATGATAGAACAATTTGATATAAGATGAGAAAATAAGACTTAAACCATTTTATCAACAATGTAGAACAAGTGAAATTTACAGAACACTCTATCCAATGACTACACAATACAAATTCTTTTCAAGTGCACATGCAACATTCTCCACATAAACCATATATTGGATCATAAAATGGCCTCAAGAAATGTAAAAACACTGGCATCATAAAAAGTGTATTATCTGACAACAGTGGAATTAAATTAGAGATCCTAAACAAAAAGAAATCTAGGGAGGAACCAGCAGATGGCACAGGGGTTACATCACTGGACTCCCACATGGCTGATCTGCAGTTTGAAACCCAGACCCCCTGGCTTAAAAATTACACCAGGCGCGTGTGTATGCATGCCCAAGATACTGAGAGGAGAATGGAGAAGTGACTGAGGAGTGGCACAGTCTCCCCCCTGGGTGTGGGGGCGTGGATGAATTCTCACTCTCCCTCTCACTGTCTGTCTGTCTTTGGCAAGCATACCCACCCGAAGGCAAAAAAAAAAAACTCAAAAAAAGAAAAACACACATTTTTGTTTGACTCTTGGGTCAAACAAAAAAATCACAAGAAAAAATAAAACACATTTTGAGATAAAAGAAAGGAAAAACACAAGATATTAATATTTATCAATATTTAGGAGATATAGCTCACAAAGTGCTTCCAAGGGAAACCATAGAGTTTTTGTTTGTTTCATTGTTTTGAGAGATTTTTTTGCTATAGGACACTTGCACTCGCTGAAGAGACAAGAGAGAGAAGACAGACAGAAAGTGAAAAATCACCCCCCATGGGAGATGGCCATACTGCAATCCCTTCTCCTCCATGCTCTCTTGGGATTTTGGGCATGCATGGACATGTACCCAGTGTGAGTTTTAACCGGCCAGGTCCGGGACTAGAACCTCAGCCAACTATGTGGGAATCCAACAACGTAACCATTTCACCATCTGCTGGTCCCAAAATTTATAGCTTTAAAATGTCATTATCAGATAAGGTGTCAAATCAATGGAGGAGAAGGGACTGTAACAGGGTCATTACCCCTAGGGGTTGACTGCTTACTTTCCATGCCGAATGCACAAGCACCCTATGGAAGGCAAGAAATATAAAGTCATTTAAGCCAGAAGTTTATATCGTCAAAAAGAATAAACAAAACTGATAAACCTTTAGGCAGATTGATCAGGAAAAAAAAGAGAGAAGGTAGGACCAGCAGTTTGTGTAATGGCTATGTCACTGGACTCCCACGTAGTTGACCGCAGTTTGAGTCCCGGACCCAGTGGCTTAAACTCACGCAGGGCGCGTGTGCATGTGTGCCCAAGATCTCAAGAAGAGAATGGAGGAGAAGGGATTATGGCGTGGTCATCCTCCTGGGGGGTGATTTCTCACTTTCTGTCTCAGTCTTTATGGCGAGCGCATGCGCCCTTATAGCAAAAACCTCTCCAAAAAAAAAAAAAAAAAAAAAGAGAGAAAGAGAGAGAGGTGTAAATCATCAGTATCAAAATGGAAACAATGACATCACTGAAGAGTCTACAGATACTAAAAGGATTGTATGTGGAACCAGAAGATGGCATAATGGCTACATTGCTAGACCCCCCCATGTAGTTGACCACTGTTAAGGTCCTAGACCTGGTGGCTTAAAACTCAGGCCAGGCACCTGTGCATTCATGCCCAAAATCCCAAGAGAAGAATGGAAGAGATGAGATTGCAGCATGGCCATTCCCCCTGGAGGGTGATTTCTCACTTTTACTGTCTTTCTCCCTCTCTCTCGCTCTCTCTCTCTCTCTCTGTCTCTCCAGAGAGCATATGCACCCTATAGAAAGAACCTCTCTTAAAAAAAAAAAAAAAGATTATAAGTTAACTCTTCCATTCTAAATTTTTTAAGCATTATTTACCTTTCTTTCTTTCTTTTTTTCTTTCTTTCTTCCTTTATATTTGACCAGAGAGGGACAGAGCAAGGAAGTTAGGTGGGGTGAGGAAGCATGCTTCGAGGTCTGGAACCTGAACCCTGAGGTCGGCCATGTGCAAGTTCAGTGCCCTTAACCACTGCTGGCCACAGGAAACTCTTTCATTCTAAAATTTGATAACTTGAATGAAATTCAAAGAAATAAACACATAGAACTCACTAAAGAAGAAATAGATAATCTTTAAAATTCTCTGTAAAATAAATTAAGGAGTCAGCCAGTGGTGTGGTGGTTAAGGCAGCTCGACCCTACATGGCTGACTGCTCGATTGGAGTCCTAGACCTCAGCACTGAAAAATACACTGGGTGTGACCATGTGCATGCCAAAATCCCAAGAGGAAATCGGAGGAAAAAAGCCTAATCCTCCATGAGGAAAAAGTATTTTACACTATCTGAAACACTCAGATTGTCATACACGTTTGATCAGTATTCTGACTTTTTAAAAATAATTATTAATTTATTAAATTCCATTTGTTATTATTATTTTTTTAATTTGACCAGAGAGAGACTGAGGGAGAGAGAAAGGGAAAGTGAGAAAGCAAGCCGTCAGGTTCAAGACTCGAACTGCAGTCAGCCATGAGGAAATCCAGAGCCTTTAACTACCATGCCACCTGCTGGCCCCCTGACATGCTTTTTAAAAATATATGGGGACCATATATTGCATAATGCTTATGTCACTTGATTCCCTCATAGTCGATCACAGTTCAGGCCCCAGACCCAGTGGCTTAACACTCACAGCAGGTGCGTGTGTGTGCATGTCCATGATCCCGAGAGAATGCAGGAGAAGAGACTGCGGCATGGTCATTCCCCAGGGGGGTGATTTCTTACTTTTATGTCTCTCTGTCTCTGTCTCTCCAGCAAGTGTACACACCCTATAGCAAAAATCTTTCTTAAAAAAATAAATCACACATGTTACTACCCAATCTGTAAATATATATCCATCTGGGGGCAGCAGATTAAAGTGCTTTTGTAACAGTATGGCAGTATAGTGTAACTTAAGGTATTCTGCTGACAGACTGCCAATGTTTGAACACTAGCTCCACTCTATTAGCTCTGTGATATAAGAAAATTATTTAATCTCTCTTTCCTTCAGTTTCCTTATCTACAAAATTGAGACAATAGTATATACTTCATAAAGTTGGTATGATGACTAAATAAATGAAAGTAGGTAGAGTTCCTGCAACAATGAACTGGCACATTTGACTGAAAATTCAAATTATCTTTGATGCCACATAGTATTTAAAAGTTTGAACTTTTCAACTATAAATCAAAGTCCTATTAGACTAAAATAATTCTGTATTGTTAGCTTTTAAAATTAATTTAGTTGTGAGACTGGCAGGTGGCATGGTCATTGAGGGCACTATACTCCCCCAGAGCTGACTACAGTTCAAGACCTAGACCTGGCAACTTGCATTCAAACTTTCGCTCTCTCTCTCTCTGTCCCTCACTGGTCAAAATTAAATAAATAAATAAATAAATAAATAAATAAATAAATAAATAAAGTTTAGAAAATTCTTTAAAAAAATTAATCCAGGGAACCAGCAGTTAGCGTAATGGCTGTGTCGCTGGACTCCCACGTAGTCGACCGCGGTTCACGTCTCGGACCCGGTGGCTTACAACTCACGCTGGGCGCGTGTGCGTGCGTGCCCAAGATCCCGAGAGGAGAATGGAGGAGAAGGGATTGCGGCGTGACCATCCCCCCTGGGGGGTGATTTCTCGCTTTCTGTCTCTATGTCTCTCTCTGTCTGTCTGGCGAGCGCACGCGCCCTATAGCGAAAAACCTCTCCAAAAAAAAAAAAAAAAAAAAATTAATCTAGTTGCATTTTGATATTATTTAACATTTTTTTCACTGTTATGTTTACTAGATGTAGACTGAACAAGGTAATCTGAACACTACATTAACCATTATTCTGACTAAATACTTAAAATCTCTTTAAGGAGAGAAAAAAACTCAGGGTTAATTCCTAGAGAGCCACAGTTGAAAAGTACATGTAATTCTTCTCAAACCTCAATTCCTCTTCTGAGTCTTGGTGATAGTCACCTAGGTTTCAAATGTCTCCTGGATGTAATTTCCTAATAATTATCAATAGGACTATTCACTTTGCTTGACTGTCACCAATCCTTTTAAAAAACTGCTTTATCTCCCTAACTTAAAATGTATATGGAGGCCAGCAGGTGGCATACTGGTTAAGGTGCTAGACTTCAACGTGGCTGACTACAGTTCAATACCTGAACATGACAGCTTGCTTTCTCACTTTTTCTCCCTTTCTTCTTGTCTTTCTCTGGTCAGCACACGTGTCCTCTAGCAGATTTTAAAATAATAATAAATAAAATAATTATTTTTAAAAAGCTATCTAAAGGAACCAGCAGTTAGCGCAATGGCTATGTCGCTGAACTACTATGTAGCCGAACACAGTTCGAGTCCCGGACCCGGTGGCTTAAACTCACGCCAGGCACATGTGCATGTGTGCCCAAGATCCCGAGAGGAGAATGGAGGAGAAGGAACTGCGGCATGGCTATCCCCCCGGGGGTGGGGGTTGGGGGGGGTGATTTCTCACTTTCTGTCTCTCTGTCTTTCTGGCGAGTGCACGCACCCTATAACAAAAACCTCTCCAAAAAAAAAAAAGTTATCTAAAAAAAGTATGCAAAGAATTGTACACTAATGTTAGCGTTACTGCACACTAACGGTACTGTTATTCCATAAGGCCCTGAGATATTGCAAAATTGATACACTAGTAGCCAAAGGTTAGCAATAGAATAAACAGAAATAACAATTATTATTATAAGTATTTTTATTTCGGGATAAAGCCAGGACCAATATCTGTGCCTGAAACTTTAAATATATTTTTTCATTTAACTTCAACATGCCTGGGAAATAGGCCTTCTTAATCCTAGTTTATATATAAAGGAACACATCACTAAAGTTAAAGTAACTTGTCCAAGGTTACAAATCTGAACAGATGCAGAGTCAGGACTCACAGAAACAATAGCAGATTATTTTCTTGAGGGTAAAACAGAGCATATACTATCTGACAAACGTTATTAACTTATTTACAACAGGAATCTTTACCTAAGACAGTAGATAAAGGTTTTAAGAAAGACTAAAACAGTAGGAAGATTTGCCACTTAATTATGAAAAGACTAATTCCTCTATATCTAAATGGATCTAAAACTCTTATTAGGTATGCACACAAATGTACGTGGCTGCTCTAAGATTTACAAGAGAAGCAAACAAACAGCTTACCTTTGGTGCATGCACACAGCCTGTCTGTGCCCGAGCAGTAAATGACAGAAACAAATGTGTCCTGTTCCTCAGTGCCCTCCTTTTTGGGAGGTTCCACTTTGGCCAAAATTTCAAAGTTTGAAAGATCTAATATTTTTACATATCCTCCCTGAGTGGTTATTACCAGATGTCCAAGAGTAGAAATGTCAGATTTTTTCTCTCTCTCCATGCCATTCTTAGAGGATAACTGCATTTCCTCAACAGGTTCCTCACAGTCATCCTCTCGATTATCCAAAATATCTGGTGGAAGCAAAATGAGCGAGGTAATCGTGTCCTGGGGATCTTTGATATGTTGAATTTTTATTGGCTCCTCTTCTAAAGTCACTATCCGAGTGGCATAATTCATTTTATAAAGTACTAAATATCCACCACTAACATTCCTCTGCTCAGGCTGAATGATCAAAGGAGTCTGTACATCTGCTGGTGATTCATGATGGATTACACTAATATTTGCACCATTCACTACAGCAAGATTTGATTCCAGCTCACCTTTCCGTCTATTACATAGTGCAGAGTTTAATTTATTTAAATTATTCAAGGCCTCAACTTGATTTATTGCACTCAAGGATTCAACAGGGCATGTCCGCAGTCCTACCAACAAATGAATTCCATCTGCACAAGGAGTTATTGAGTCTATACAGAGATTCTCCTCCTCGGCAAACTTTGGCAGCCTCAAGCACTGAACCAAAGTCCCAGGCTTGGGAAACACAGAGTTCCACTTCTCAGAATCTGGAGAGGTAAGGTTGGCTGCTGCATCTGCAAATTGCTGAATATAAGTCACAGGAGGGTCCTGCAACAACAACTGTTCCTGACTATCCAGCTCCATTTCAATAATCTGAGGAACAGTAAAACCATCATCATGCAAACTTTTACTCATAATATTGTTCATCTGTGAAAAGATTTTTCCTGCTTTTTCATCAGATTCCTTGATGCTATAAAGAAGCAAAACAGGTAAAGTCCTCCTTACCAGAGGAGAATTGAGTTCTGAATTAGTGCAGGATTCATTGTCAGTTGACCCTTGTTCTGATATATTTTCGCCCTGAGTTCTGCTTAAACCATCCAGTGACCTGTGAGAATTACTGCTAATTGGTGAGGTAGCAGGAGATTTATATGTTAATAAACCTCCAGCTAATAAACATGGGAAGGGAATGTTGTGTTGTTCCTGGTGCTTTTCTTTCGTCTTTTCACTCTTAGAGTTTGTTAAGCAAGGATTTGCCCCAAGTTCTTCAAGATCCTTAACAGTATCTTCAAGTACATTTGCAACAATCTCCCACTGAAGTTTTTCCGGCTGTTGGAGAACGCTGAGTGCTGTTATATCAAGGCTGACTTCCATGGCTTCTTTCTGAGATGTATGCCCTTTGAAAAGAACCAATATTCATTAGATATGGGCTTATAAAGCTAAATAAAACTCTGTGATTTTATTTTAATTCATCCAAACAGTACATTATGATGACATAAGCAGATTTTTTTAAACTTTTCCTATAGGGCACATGCGCTCACCAGGGAGAACTGCAGGAGAGGAGAGGAGCAATGACAAATCACCCCCAGAGAGGCTGGCCAAGACCAATCCTTTTATACTCCATTATCCTACAGGAATTTTGGTCATGCATGCACATGCATCTGGTATGTTTCTCAAGCAACAGGTATTCAACAACGGACTGGAACCCAGCAGTGGGCCACGTGAAATCCAGCGACCCTGACCACGCCACCTACTGGCCCACACATAAGTAGAATTTTTTTTTTTTAAAGAGAGATTTTTGCGTGTGCTCTCTGGAGAGACGGACAGAAACAGAAAGCAAGAAATCATCTCCTGGAGGGGTGGTCATACCACAATCCCTTCTCTTCCATTCTCCTCTTGGGATTTTGTGTGCGCGCGCGCACACACACACACACACACACACACACACACAAACATACGCACCCAGCATGAGTTTTAAGCCACAGGGACCGGGACTTGAATCACAGTAGACTGCATTGGAGCCCAGTGATGTAACCACTACTCCATCTTTTGGTTCCCATAAGTAGAATTTTAAAGTAGTTCAAAAAAAATTTAATTAGGGCCAGCCATGTGATCTAGTAATTAAGGGAGCATGATCCTACTGGGATTTGAAACCCTGGCTCAGTATCTTGAAAAACACTGGGTGGGGGGACCAGCAGTTAGCGTAATGGCTATGTCGCTGGACTCCCATGTAGTCGACTGCGGTTCGCGTCCCAGACCCAGTGGCTTAAAACTCACGCCGGGTGCGTGTGTGTGCGTGCCCAAGATCCCAAGAGAAGAATGGAGGAGAAGGGACTGCAGCGTGGCCAATCCCCCTGGGGGGTGATTTCTCACTTTCTATCTCTCTGTCTCTGTCTTGCGAGCACACGTGCCCTATAGCAAAAACCTCTCCAAAAAAAAAAAAAAAGAAAAACACCAGGTGTATGTGCATGCATGCCTGAAATACTAGCAGAACAGAAAAATGGAGCAGAAAGAATTGCAATGTGACCAGATCCCATTGCAGGGTGTTCCCCTCACCCACCCCCTGCCCGGCTCCAGTGAGAGTACATGCGCCCTGGTGATAAAAGAAAAAAAAAAGTTAGTAAATCTGAGATGAACCTACTTAGAAAAACCATAAAGGTATTTGAAGGTCTCAAAATTATTTTCAGTTCAGAATATATTCTTTAGTAATTTGTGACCAAAACCACTTTTTAAAAACAAAATTAGGAGATGAGGTCCACTATAGTCACATGCACTGTATGCTGCGGCTTGGCAAGCTGAGGTCACAGGGAAGCCCACCCCTAAATTAACTGGGTAAGGTGGTACACACCTATACTCCCCACTATTTGAAGACTGATTCAAGAGAACCATGTACTTTTAGCTAGCATAGGCAACAAAACAAAACCCTGTCTGAAAGAGTCAGGCGTGGTGGCATGCACCTATGGTCACACAGCTACTCAGGAGGCTGATGCAGGAGGAACATAACAAAATGAGACACACTCTAAAGCAATGCATATGCACATGCATGCATGTGCAAACACAAACCCCACAAAAAATAGATTAAAGAGTTAAAGTATTAAGATACTGATTCATTAATTTAAATTATGTCAAAACAATAGCATTTATGGGATAAGCAGATGGCCTGTAGGTTAAGTCGGCTGGATCCCCACACGGCCCAGCTGGGCAGTTGAAGTCCCAGATTCAGTGGCTTAAAAAATACACTGGAAGCGAGTACGTGCATGCCCAAAATCCTGAAAGGAGATTGGAGAAGAGATTGCGACTTGGCCATTCCCCTCTGGGGGTGATTTCTTACATGCCCTTCCTCTCTCAGATTTCTGCATTTTAATTCTTTTACAGTTGTTATTGTCAAAGGGCAAGTGTATATGCAGGTAGGAGATGCCAAAGTGGAGATACAGTTACACTATAATCTTCTTTCCTTCATTTCTCCATCATGAGGAGCCTAGGCATGCCCACATTGTTTGTCAAGCTGCCTGGGTCAGGATGAGAAGAACCATATGAGCCATGTGGGATCTAATCCCCAAAGCACAGGTATTAACTGCTGGGCTACAGGACTGGCCCTGTGCTTCAATTCTAAGCCAAAAGAAGATACCAATTTAATTCATGTGTTTGTCATTTATGTACTTTGCAGAATATCCATGAAATTTTACTATAATCTTAAATCCCTTTATTTCATCATTGAAAAAGTCATAACTTTTCTTTTCTCTCCACCTTGCTCATTATTAGTAGACTATCATAATATGCAAGCTAACTTCAACATGATCTTAGAGAAAAGAGTAACTATAAAGAGTAAGTTCCCAATGTTTGTCATTTTAAAATGAAATGTGTCTTCTATATTATCTGCTAAATGTTAGTTCATTTAAAGTCAGACAATTATTGGGAAAGTCATGACATATTCTTGCATGTTTTCCTATGCAAAACTCCATCATAACTTCCCTGACGATCCAATATACAGTATTATTCTTAGAGAATATTTTTCTGTTGGGTCTTCTTTAAGCTGTCCTCTTACAAAGAGTACAAAGGTCATTTCTTAGTCTCAACTATCTAAACATGTGACCTTTGTCTACACAAAACCCAACTATCAATGTCGATGAACACCCAAATCAATTACTGTCTCTGAACTGAAAACCTTCACCAATCTGTATCAGTCAGGCAGCAATAATATTAGCAACAGTAATGGAAAGACCACTCTAAATGGTCTGTGAAATAAAAAATGTATGCATACACACACACACACACACACACAAAGACCACTCTAAATGGTCTGTGAAATAAAAAATGTATGCATACACACACACACACACACACACACACACGCGCACATATATGTGAAACTGTCTTTTTAATTTACATAGGAACAGCACAAAAGATCTTGCTGGACTGTGGGCACTCAAGCATTACCACTGCAGCATAAAGCCAGCCCAGTGCCTATAATTTTATACTTTAAGATCTATTTCCTATTCACCCATTTTCTTTTGGGAATAAAGAGCTTTAATTTAAATGTTATTTTATTTGAAAGTATATACTATACAAATAAACACATTCTCAATTTCCTAACATATGTGACAAAGATTTACTATAACAACCACTTTAATTCCTTAGTACCAGTTAAACAGTAATTATGAAGCACTATGTACATACTATTAATTCAAGATCTCTGACATAATATTTTTTTCTGTGTGTATTAATGAAAATTTTGCATTATCTAAGTAATTTATAATTAAGTGGTATTTAGTTTTACCTAGAACTGTATAAATCCAAGAACTTAAAAAATATGTATTATGTAACTTTTCACATACCTGTCACAGAATCTGATCTGGAATGCTCTTCACTGTCTGAATCCTCCAGTAAATCATCACTTAAATGAAAAGACACAGTAAAAACTATTTAAATTTCAAAAAACATACACATCAAATGAAAAAGCAAAGAAAAGAGTTCAAAGTTAAAAACCATTCCTGGGGCCAGCAGGTGGTATAGTGGTTAAGGCGCTGGACTCCCACATGGCCAACCACAGTTCAAGTCCTAGACTTGGTGGCCTGAAACAGCTACCAGGGAGTGATTTCTCACTTTCTCTCTCACTGTCTCTGTCTCTTTCTGGCAAGTACATGCACCCAATGGAAAAAAAAAACTTTAATTTCTTTTTGTTTAAGTTAAAAAAAAAAAAAAAAAAAAAAAAACACTGCCACAGGGCTAGCAAGTGACATGATAGTTAAGGTACTGAACTCCCACGTGGCCGACCACAGTCTGAATCGCAGACCCAGTGGCTTAAAAGGCTTGAAACGGGACCAGTAGTTAGGATAATGGCTATGTTGCTGAACTCCCATGTAGTTCACTGTGGTTCAAGTCCCGGATCTGGTGACTTAAACTCACGCCAAACGCTTGTGCGTGCGTGCCCAAGATCCTGAAAGGAGAATGAAGGAGAAGGAATTGCAGTGTGGCCATACCTCCTGGGGGGTGATTTCTCACTTTCTGTCTCACTGTCTCTCTGTCTTTCTGGTGAGCGCACAAGCCCTATAGCAAAAACTTCTCCAAAAAAAAAAAAAAAAAAAAAAAAAAGGCTTGAAAATCACACCAGGCACATGTGTATGCATGTCCAAAATCCTGAGGGGAGACTGGAGGAGAAGAGATTACAGTCTGGCCATCCCCACACAGGGAGTAATTTCTCACTTTCCCTCTGCCTGCCTCTCTCTGGAGAGCACACCCACACGATAACAAAAACGAAAACAAACCACTGCTACACATCTCAAATATAAGCAACATACAAAATTATTCAAATTAGTTTACATAAAATATACAGTTTGAGATCACAAGTTATTGACAATGCTAAAACTGAATCACTTCAGAGACAAGCAGATGGCATAATGGTTACATCACTGGATTCCCACATAGTCGACCTCAGTTTGAGTCCCGGACCTATCAGCTTGAAACTCACACTAGACGCATGTGTGTACATGCCCAAAATACCAAGAAAATGGAGGAGAAGAGATTGTGGTGTGGCCATCGCCCCGGAAGTGATTTCTCGCTTTCTGTTTTTCTATCTCTCTGTCTCTCCAGTGAGAGCATGTTTCCTATAGCAAAAATCTCTCCGAAGAAATTAAGTTTTTTTAATTAAATCACTTTAGACGATTAAATAAATATCTACCTTGTGAAAGGTAGGGCTTGTGAAAAATCTCTAAAAATCTGTAATAACATCTGAAGGGGTGTGAAGACTACTAGATGAGTGAGTACAGTTTTGTCAGCTAGGAAGATAAAAGAGAGCAACAGCTAATAAAATCAAGTATAAGTTTGCAGTAGTAAAAGTTTAGTGACTATCCTCCCAATGAACTCAAGAAATACTCTAAACCAAAAAGAATACATGTCTAAACACCTGGATGTACCTGTATTCCCACACACACACATTTGGTTGTATTTTGTTTGTTTGGGAGGTACTGGTAAGAACTCCTTGACATGCAGAAAAGTCACTGCAGCTCGGAAGATAGTCAGCACAAGACAACAATCTCGTTCTTTGCTTTTTACTCAGATGGCAAAGAAGCTGTCAGCTCTCCTTTGTGCATCTAGGTTTATCCTATATCTTTTCACTGTTAACATATAAGAATTACAGATATTCTAACACAGTAGTAGGATCAATCTGTGCTGTTACTCAGTCAGTACACACACACAATACTTTCTAAAATTCTGATTGCCTCACTACCAAAAATAAAAAGATGCCTCTTACAGAAAGAAAAAGCAATTCTTCCTTTTGAAACAATATATTAAAATTACATCTAAAGTGCACAGGAATTTACGTGTTTTTTTATGTATTATAAGTTGGTACTTTCCATTAAAAATGCGTAACAATACTACACACAAATGCTGAAATTTGCAGGGGAAGAACTTGTGTAAATATTTTTAACAAAGTGCTTGTGTTTAGTTTTCTCCAATGGTAACTGTCCATAAACCAATTTAGTGCTATAATTCAAAACAAAACAAAAAAGTTTAAGATCAGTTGATAACATCTTACTAATTATTATTATTTTAATAATAAAATTTTTTTCATTAATAAAATTTTACTTGTTATTGGAAACTGCAGGCCACTAACAGGGCTGTGAAGTAAAATTGTGCTTTATGGAAGACTCATTCTGACTCCCTAAAAATACAGCCAATGCTGATGTGTGATCCTAAACCAGTTCAGATCACACTGCCAGAGATTCTTCGGAAGTGGGTGAAGTGGAATTATACTTTGACTCTCCTGCCCTCACAGAGATCAGATGCAGTCATAAAGTCAGGACCCTGCCAGGAAAGGTGAGTGAAGAGAATCCATACAGCAAACCAAAATGGTGATAGGAATATGCCTCAGTTCACTGCTGACTACTAACACACTGCTATCAATAACTAGGTCCATCTGCCTTGCTTCAGGTCATTTGATCATAACTTCAGGTGCTAATGAAAAAAGGGAAACTTGGGGCAGGCAGGTGGCGTGGTGGTTGACGGTACTGGACTCCCACATGGCTGACTGTCGTTCGAGTCCCAGACCTGGCGACTTGCTTTCTCATTCTCGCTCTCTCTCTCTCTCTGTCCCTCTCTGGTCAAATTAAAATAAATAAATAAAGATAAATATCTCTTTAACAAAAAATAAAAAAGAAAAGAAAAAGAAAAAGAAAAAAGGGAAACTAAAATCACTTAGTTCAAATAGTCTATGAAAAAATTTAGTATAAAGTAAAATTATAAATCTTATCCAAGGACTTCATTTCACTGTTTATGCTTTATGTTTCAATGTGACAATTATTTCCAAATGACATTGACTGAGAAAGAAAATTAAGTTGTTTTTAGACAACACCATTTAAGTGAAAATTTTCCTTCCAAAATCACACAACTTTTAAGTTTCTATCTAAATTTTATTCTATAGTCTCTGTCTCTCCTCCATTCCTCTCTGTTTCTCTCTTCTGCTACAGGGAACATACACTAGCAGGAGAGAGACACAGAGAGAGGAAAAATAAGTGAAGTCAGAAATCACCCCCCAGAGGGATGACCATGCGAAAGTCCTTTTCTTCCATTCTACTATGAGGATTTTAGGCACACACATATGTGCCTGGCATGACTTTCAAGCTACAAGGTCCGGGACTCAAAAACTGTGTAGTTGGTCATGTGGGATCCAGCACTTTAACCTCCATACCTTCTCCTGGCACTCTCTCTCTTCTATTTTTTTTATTAGCCAGAGGACACATGCACTTGCCAGAGAGAAATAAAGAGAGGAGAATTTGAGGACAGAACACAGCAATAGAAAGTGTTCACACAGCAGTCCCTTCTCCATTTCTCCATCCTGTTGGGATCTGAGATATACACATGGATGCACCTAGCATGTTTTTCAACCCACTGAGAATGAGGTTCAAACTGTGGTCAGCCTTGTGGGATCTGACACCCTTAAACATGAGGCTACTGAGGTAGCCAAATTCTCTAACCCTTAACCTGATCATTTCTCTGCCTCTTTTATATTCTTTCATAAGAATATAAAATTTAGGAAAAGAAAAAAATGTAACGTTTATAAATCCTACTAAAACAAATCCACATACCTATCTCCTTCTAATTTCGGTATATCTGAGCAACTAGAGGAGTCCTCCAGCCATGCCAAAGTTGGTCTCCTTGAATCAACTCCTGAGCCTGGTTCTCCAGATAGAATAAGCTGCTGTACAATTGCTGGATCATAGGCATTAATTTCAAACTTCAAATGCACCTAAATAAATGAAAAGCCTATGTGTTTAAGTGGCATTTTTCTTAATTACAGATATTCAACTTATGTTAGGGTACATCCAATAAATCTACTGTAATTGGCAAATATCAAATGAATTTAATACTTGAATCCATCAAAAAGTCAGAAAATAGTAAAAGCAATCATTAAAACTCCATACATTCTTCAAATTAAAATGGGCTTCATTCTAATAAATGCGTGGTAAAGTGAAAAAATCATTTTAACAGAACCATCTTAACTTAGGGCCCATCTATTCTAATCTGTTACTTCTCACTTAAGACATACCTTCATGAGTTTAGAGACATCCCATATGCAGATCTTTCCTCGTTTAGTTGCAGCAGCTAGAAAATGAGGGCAGCTCCCTGACCCAAAGCAAGATATTCTGTCAGTTCCATCCGTACAAGGAAATTGTGCAGGACTTGTTGCAAGAGTGACTGACAATGGCACATTCTGTGTGTGCTCGCCTTTCACAAACGGGCAGTTTGGGGAATGTCTTTCATGTTCAGACCTTTAAATAAATGGAAAAAGGATAAGTTCACTAATACCAACAGTTAAGTTTGTACATTAAAACAGAACTCCAGGATTATCTCCCTTTCAAAAAGAATTGAAAGTTACAGTATTCATTATTAAAAAGACTTACTCTTACAAAAATCATTCAAGTTTATCAAGATTACTCTAACACGTTCAACCATTCACAATACTCACACATCCCAATTCAGTATTCACAACATCCTGGGGCCAGCAGGTGGCATAGTGGTTAAGGTGCTGGACTCCCACAGGGTCGACCACAGTTCGAGTACCAAACCCAGTGGCTTTAATCTCACGCTGGGCACATGTGCGTGCCCAAGATCCCAAGAGAAGAATGAAGAAGAAATTGCCATGTGGGCATACCCCTTGGGGGGTGATTTCTCACTTTCTGTCTCTCTGGTAAGCATATGCACCCTGTAGCAAAAATCTCTATTTAAAAAAAAAAAATAATATTCACAACATCCAACAATAACAGTTGTTATTTTAATTAACAGTCTTAGCTAAAGCTGTGAAACCAATGCTTGTGTAACTTAGGCTGTATTACGATATACTGCTTAAACACGACTGTTTAACAAAAGTGTTTAAGCATGGAATTTTCTCACACTGGTTTCCAAAAGCTCTGAATAAATAACTCTGTGTCAGTTTAAAATTTCCCATCCTATCAGGGCCACAACTGTAAATGACATATGGTAAAAATCCAATAAATGCCACTCACGTCACAAAATGCTTTTACATCTAAAAGCAAAGACATCTTCAGAATATAATTAATAAGACAAATAAGATTTTCAAAAAGTTCACAGAAATGGGTATTATAAAAATACTATGCATAAATTTTTTTTAATTGCACCAAAATAAAATCTCACTGGAATTTTGATTTTCAACCAACTTTTTAAAGTCCCCTCATATTAAGAGCACAGATTTCTACCTTACATACTCATTAAAGGACACAATAAGAAACACAACAGACTCCAGACAAAGCTTTTTTCAAAGACCCTTAGAAAGGCAAAATTCCTAACTTATTCATTATTTCTTTCAGATAAGTGCCTACTGAACAAAAAACAAATAAATTTGTTTACTAGAAAGCCATAACATGTTGGGGATGGCAGCTGGCAGGTGGCATGTTGGCTAAGGACGCTGGACTCCTACCTGGCCAACCATGGTTCAAAACCCAGACTTTGCGGCTTGCTTTCTCACTTTCCCTATCTCTCTCTCTTTCTCTCACTCTGTCCCTCTCTGGTCAAAGTTAAAAAAAAAAAAAAAAAAGGTAAATAAAGTTATTCTCTACAAAAAGAAAACTGTAACATGTTTAAGAAGAATAAAACACTAGAGTGACAGATCAAGAATGGTATAATTACACTCTTCTCGTAAAAGACCTGAGGTAATCTTTGAAAACGGTTCGCTATTCACTTGACCCAGAGAACCCCATAAAGTCATGCAAGTCAAGAGGTTCCAATCTTCGTGTTCACTTGAAGGACACTCATGAAACTGTCCAGGCCATCAAGGGTATCCATATTCGAAAAGCCACCAAATTATCTGGAGGATGTTACTTCACAGAAGTAGTGTGTGCCATTCTATCATTACGATGGTAGAGTTGGTAGATGTGCCCAGGCCAAACAATGGGGCTGGACACAAGGCCGAAAGCCCAAAAAGAGTACAAAATTCTTACTGCACATGCTTAAAAATGCAGAGAGTAATGCTGAACTTTAAGGGGTTAGACGTAGATTCTCTGGTCGCACCCAAGATGCGCCGTCAAAAGTATAGTTCTCATGGGCGGATTAACCCATACATGAGCTTTCCCTGCCACAGTGAGAAGATCCTCACTGAAAAGGAGGATCCTCACTGTTCCTAAACCAGAAGAGTAAGTCAAACAGAAGAAAAATATATTCCAAAAGAAACCGAAGAAACAAAAAATTTATGGCACAGGAATAAAGCCAGCATAAAATGAACATAGATAAAAGTAAAAAATAATAATAATAATAAAGAATGGTACAGAACTCACGGTCGAACCGTGGTTGAGCATATGGGAGTCCAGCATCTTCACCACCTTGATACCTGCCAGTCCCAATATCAACACTTCAAATTTTCTGCCCAAGGGCCATGATTAAGGCAGTCAAATCACAGGAAGTCGATCTCTTGGTTCCAATTCCAGACCCAGTGGCTTAAGAGTCACACAGGGTGCATGTACATGAATGTCCATACCCCCAAAAAAGGAAGAGATGGAGGAAGGATTGTGATGTGATTACTCCCACTTAGGGATGCTTCCTCCTCTCCCTTCCTCCAGCAAGTACGCATATCTTTTAGCAAAAAGAAAAAAATTACCTGCCCGACTCTGTAATTCCTTTACACAAAGTCAATGCCATGTTTCCAGTACCAGATCCCGTGACTGTAAAGACATGCCAACTGTGTGTACACGCATGCCCAAAATCCCAAAAGGAGAAACAGAGAAGAAGGGATGAAAGTGTGGCCATCTCCCACTGGGGGGTGCTTTCTCACTTTCCCTCTCTTTTGCTCGCTCTCTCTGGTGAGCACATGCTCACCAAAAAATTAAAATTGAAAAAGAAAATTAAAAAATTTTTAAAAAGGAAAGAAATATTTGTAAGTTAAGTGACAAGACAGAACATACACAGGGTTACCTCATGCTCTTAAGACAATGGCAAAAATATGTATCATCTTAGGACAATGGTAGAAAGGCACGAGGATTATTATACGAAGATTAGAAAAGGGAAATTGGGACACACATTTATAGGACTAAGTTAGCCCCTTAGGCCCACAAAAATCAAGACTCACCAAGGTTCATCAGTAGGTTCCCAACAAACGAGACATACACTACAAGTAAAACACATGGCTCTATCGTCCCCAGATGATGCTGGCTGCAAAGGAACAAAGAAAGGAGACCAAAAAGGTTAATCAGTATTAAAATAGCCTTTTCACAAAAAACACTTTTATAAAAACAAATTTCATAATTTAAATAAAATTTTATACTGAGAAAAGGAAAATTAGCCTATACCGTTAAGTCCGAATAACATACTGTTTATAAATGTTTATAAATAGTCTGATTTGAAAAATGGTGTTTTATCAGAAAAATGACCACTAAGGGACTAGCAGATGCCATAATGGCTATGTCGCTAGACTCCCATGTAATTGATCATGGTTTGAGTCCCAGACCTGGTGACTTAAACTCACACCGGGAGCATGTGCAATGTGTGTCCAAAATCCCAAGAGGAGAATGGAGGAGAAGAGATTGGGGCGTGGCTATCCCCCTGGAGGGGTGGTTTCTCACTTTCTGTCTCTCTGTCTCTCTCTGTCTTTCTGGTGAGCACACGCCCCATAGCAAAAATCTCTCTTAAAAGGAAAAAAGAAAGAAAGACAAATTATTAAAATGGTTTACATTCGATCCTTAATTGAGGAAATAATTTAGCTATTTTAACATTAACATTAAGCCATATCCAAACTTACCTATCTTTGACTGAAAATACAACAAACTTTGAAATAAAATACTCACATACATACAGTTTTCTCACTTAATTTTAGTTAAGATATGCAAAACACTTCAAGATAACTAAGGAATAATCACTATTATTCTTTTTTTTTCCCCAGTTGCCAGAGAGTGAGTGCCTAAAATAACCAAAAAGAAACAGAGACAGAGGGAGAACGCACCCCTTGATGGGGCATGGACCTAACACAATCTCTTCTCACTTTCTCCTTCCTTGGGGAAATTAGGCACTCTCATACACCTATCAGGTATGTTTTTCAAGCCAACGGGACCAGGATTGGAACTGTGGTCAGCCATGTGAAATCTGTTTCCCTTAAGGCACTGGGCCACAGAGGGCCAGCCCTCTTCACATTCTTTATGACGGTAACTGATATATACTTCAAAATTTACTTGAATTCTAAAGTTAAATAAGTATACTTCGTGAAAAACCAAGATATAAGTACTAGATTTCTTAGATTCTTTTGCAGTGCTCAAAGGGTGGCAAGCTACTCTATATTACTAAATTGAGGTCACATATTAATTACTACACTAGGTAAAATTACTTTTCTTAACTTCTATCTTTAATACATTAGCTTACTGAACCTTTCTATAAGGACCTTCCCTCATGCCTTTTTATCATACTTATCCGTACACTGTACACCCTCTTTTCCTACATAAAACTATAACTATTGTTCTTAACTAATTCTTTTATCTATGCAACTTCTTAACCAGTTCTTCAACACATAAATATTCAGGCTGCTCTGCACTACTTGTAATACTGCATCTATAGTTATTTAATACATGGGCAATTTGAAGGAGCAACTATAAAACTACTTTTATTACATGCCCCTAAGCATCTCCTACTCTGTTATGAATACAGAAGTTTAACACTGAAATTAAACACATACCCAAAGAGAACACTTATCAAAAAGTAAAACTGGGAGGACCAGCAGGTGGCATGGTGGTTAAGGTGCTGGACACTCCCACATGGCTGACCATGGTTCAAGTTATGAACCTGGTGGCTTGCTTTCTCACTTTCCCTCTTTCTCTGTCTCTCTCAGATCAAATTAAAATAAATGAATGGATAAATAAAATTAAAATAAGTAATTTCTAAAAAAGTAAAACTGTAGAATAATGCCTAGTGAAAAAAATGTTCTCTAGTCTAAGAGAAAATACTTAAGTTATTAACTATTGACTAACTCAGCTGTTAGTGACTTTTAATAACTTTTTTTTTCTTTTGTACACAATGCTCAACACAGGAAATAGCCCATCAATATCATAACCAAAGGGACAGGTACAAAATAAAGACACACATATACACGACAAAGTTGTACAAATTAAATTCTTGAAAAAGTATTAAAATGTTGATGAATTTACTAAAGACTACAAAAACATACTACAAAAATATTCTTTTCGATGGTTTCTTTTACCTGATGATAAAATCCAGCTTGGGCCATGGGATCTGGTTGTGCCCACCTATAGCCTACATGAGGCCATGAGGTAAACGTCTCCCGTCTGTTAGCTTCGCTATACATCAACGATCTAAAAAGAAAACATACTTTATGTAATTGAAGAAAGGCATCAAATAACAGTGTAACTCCTTTTAACAATTTAGAAAAAGTTTGGGTTATCAACAAAAAGGGGAAATAATCTAATGACCAAGTTAAATTTTAATTTTAAACTAACAATGATCAGTTTTACGAATTTCCCTTAAGTGGGTAAGAGAAAATACCTTACTGGTGACATCATCCAATAAACAATTCCAGGGGTAGATTAAATTAACCAGTATTGCATACTTATCACACAGAACAGATCATCTGTAAATGCACAGGCAAAGAGACTCATGCTTTCATCACATGCCAATCTGTATATAAGTGGATACAGTAGTTGATTTAATCTCAACTACATTGAGAATCTTAAAAGCTTAATTTCCTGGGGCCAGCAGATGGCATAGCAGTTATATCGCTGTACATCCACATGGCCAATTAAGGTTCAAGTCCCAGACATGGTGGCTTAAAGATCATGCCAAGTGCGTGTGTGTGCCCAAGATCCCAGGAGGAGAATGAAGAAGGGACTGTGGCATGGCCACCTTGCTACCCCAGCTTAAGGTGATTTCTCACTTTCTCTCTCTCTGTCTCTCTCTGTCTCTCTCTCCAGCAAGCAAATATGCCCTTTGGCAAAAACAACCAAAAACGAAAAGTCATCACAGAGAAACCAAAAAAATACCTCCCTTAAATTCTTCCCTTAAAGGTGGGGCCGGCAGGGGGTGTGGTGGTTAAGAGTTCTGAACTCCCATGTGGCTAACCATGGTTCAAGTTCTGGACTTGGCTTGCTTTCTCACTTTCCCTCTCTCTGTTTCTCACTCTGCCCCACTGTAGTCAAATTAAATTTAAATAAATAAAGTTAAATTAAAAAATACTTCTGTAAAAAAAAATTTTTTTTACAAAAAAATTCTGGCCCCTTAATACAGATCTCCTATAATATTGCTAATGAGCTTTTAGGTTTACTCATAGCTGCATTCTGGTTTAAAAAAAAAAAAAATGGTTGGGTTTTAAAAAAAAACTTCCATTTATAAGTTATATACATCTTCAGGATCAGTCTCAAAATTAAAAACCAGTCTAGGGACCAGCAGTTAGCGTAATGGCTATGTCGCTGGACTCCCACGTAGTCGACCACATCCGGGTTCACATCCCAGACCCGGTGGCTTAAAACTCACGCCAGGCGCGTGTGCGTGCATGCCCAAGATCCCGAGAGGACAACGGAGGAGAAGGGACTGCAGCGTGGCCATCCCCCCTGGGGGGTGATTTCTCGCTTTCTGTCTCTCTTTCTCTCTGTCTGTCTGGCGAGCGCACGTGCCCTATAGCAAAAATCTCTTAAAAAAAAAAATTTAAAAAACAGTCTTTCAGTCATACAGGTACTCCTCACTTAGCAATCAAATCCCGATCCTACAAGTAGCACATTGGTAATAAGCAAGGCACTTAAAGGCAGATGTCTTATGGTGAGTCCTGGTGCCATATGGCATGTCTTTTTCAATAACTACCACTCAATACCACACTACGATAATGTAATTCTATCCATACAAAAAGCATGTATCAGAAAAATGGCAGTAAGTGACAAGTCACACCACAATAATATAAATCCTGCATAATTGTTACTTATTCTGAATACTACTACAGGTATACAATAAAAGACAAATCTCTAAGTGAAATACGTAGTGTTGTGTGATTATAATTGTTTCATGTAGTGAATACTAACCAACTGCAGGAATGAGACCAAAAATTGAAAACTAGGATTCCCTGCACTCGAGAACTGGTCATAAACTGAGTATTCCTTAAACAGGAAGGTCGTTAAGTGAAGAGTGGTTGTGTTACTAAACAAAACAGCTGTAGCATCCGATAGACCCTAAGTCAAACTTTCAACAGAAAAACGTTCATCAAAGTCCTAATACAGCGCCTAGATTCACTTTCAATGAAATAAACACCATAGACTACTTAAAAAATAGTATTTCTGGGACATTTTAACATCTCCAGAAACACTTTATACCCTATGTACTAGATGAACTTCCTAAAATATAACATTTACCGCAGCTTGCACTGATTTCTCTAAGAAACGCTTCGAAACAGCTTACTGCATACAAAATAGTTCTGCAGGGCTATTTTATACTCTTAGCATAGGCATAGCTCTTAGGGAAAAAAAACACTTGTTCTAACTGCATAATTCTCTTTATCTTCCCCTCCAGATATATTACAAATAATTTTTAAATGATAACTACAGCGTATAACATCTGTTTAAAAACAGTTTCTGCATTTTGCCCAAAAGTTAATATTACTATAAAACATAAAACTTCTTTCCATTGTTAATACAACAGTAACTATTTATATATAAAACAAAAACAATTAATTAAAAGTAGGACAACTGATTAAGCAATCAAAGTTTTAGAAAAAATTAAATATTGCAAACCAATATAAGACCCATACTTAAAATAATAGAACTTAAAAATTAATCTTTCAGAGACCAGCAGGTGGCGTGGTGGCTAGGGTGCTGGATCCCACATGGCAGATCATGGTTCAAGTGCCAGACCTGGCAGCTTGCTTTATAGCGCGCTCGCTCTCTCGCGCTCTCTCTCTCTCTCTCTCTCTTTCTCTCTGCTGAACTAAATAATAATAAAATAATAAAATAATTCTTTTTAAAAATTAATCACTCAGGGATCAGTTGTTGATGTAACGGCTATGACGCCAGACTCCATGTAGTCGACCGCAGTTCGAGTCCCAGACCCGGTGGCTTACTCATGTTGGGTGCATGTGCATGCATGTCCAAGATCCTGAGAGGAGAATGGAGGAGAAGGGATTGCGGCATGGCCATCCCCACTGGGGGGTGATTTCTCACTTTCTGTTTCTCTCTCTCTCCCTGTATTTCTGGTGAGCGCACAAGCTCTACAGCAAAAACCTCTCAAAAAAAAAAAAAAAAAAGAATCATTCAGTAGTACCTTTACTACTATCAGCATATACTGTTCAGAAACATACTTCAGAAAGATGCAATTACAGGGCTACAGGTAGTGTGGCGGTTAAGGCGCTGGACTTCCACATGGTCAACCATGGTTCAAGTTGCAGTCCTGGTGGATTGCTTTCTAATCTCTCTCTCTGTCTTTCTCTGGTCAAATTTTTAAAAATCGTAGTAATAATAATTAATAAAATTAAATAAATAGTTCTTAAAAAAAAAGGATGTCACACAATTTGTATACGCTGAATACAGCGTCAGTAGTGTGGTGGATCCCATATGGCCAACTGCATAGTTCTGAGTCATAGACCCAGTGCCTTGAGGAGCATATCAGGCATGTGTGGCTATGTTCAAAATTCCAAAAGGAGAAATACAGGAAAATGAAATGCAGCCTGATCACCTCCCATGGGAAGTGTTTTCTCACTCACTTTGTCTCTCTGGCAAGTACATGCATCTTCTGGTAAATTTTGGAGAGGTTGTTTTCACTATAGGGCGCGTGCGCTCGCCAGACAGACAGAGAGAGAGAGACAGAGAGACAGAAAGCGAGAAATCACCCCCCGGGGGGATGGTCACGCCGCAATCCCTTCTCCTCCATTCTCCTCTCGGGATCTTGGGCACGTACGCACATGCACCCGGCGTGAGTTTTACACCACCGGGTCCGGGACGTGAACCGCGGTCGACTACGTGGGAGTCAGCGACATAACCATTACGCCAACTGCTGGTTCCCCGTCTTCTGGTAAATTTTAACTCAAAATAGTACATGAAAAAGTAAATATGAACACCTTATCAAAATTGCACACCTGGAGGCCAGCAGTGGCATAGTAGTCAAAGCACTGGACTCCCATATGGCGGACTATGGTTCGAGTCCTGGACTTAGCAGCATGCTTTCTCACTCTCTCTCTCTCTCTCTCTGTCTGGCGAGCACACGTGACTTACAGCAAATTTTAAAATAATACTAATACAGGCTGGCAGGTGGTGTGGTGGTTAAGGGTACTGGACTACCACATAGCCAACTGCAGTTCAAGTACTGGACCTGGTGGCTTGCTTCATGTTCTCCCTCCCTCTCTCTTCTTCTTTCTCCCTCTCTCCCTCCCTCCCTCTCTCTCTATGTTCCTCTCCAGTCAAATTAAAATAAGTAAATAAATAAAGTCATATAAAACAAGTCTTTAAAAATTAATAATAAAATAAATCATTCTTTAAAAAAAAAATTGAACACCTGGTGTTTGTCCATACATTCCCAAAATCCCAAGAGGAGAATGAAGAAGAGAAGACAGAAGTGTGGCCATACCCTAGTGGGGTAATTTCTCACTTCTTCTCTCTGTGTCTCTCTGTGTCTCTCTCCAGTGAGAGCATACACCCTATGGCAATAGCCTAAACTGAAAGAAAGAAAGAAAGAAAGAAAGAAAGAAAGAAAGAAAGAAAGAAAGATTCCTTTAAAAAAAAAAAAAATTGGTGGGGGCCAGCAGGTTGGCATGGTGTTTAGGGGCACTGGACTCCCATATGGCTGACCATGGTTCAAGTCCCAGACCTGGCAGCTTGCTTTCTTGCTCTCTTTCTTTTGCTCTCTCTCTCTCTGTATTGCTCTGCTGAAATTGAAAATAACAATAATGATAAATAAAATAAAGGAAATAATTCTTTAAAACAAAAATTGGGGGGGGGCTAGCAGGCAGCAGGGTAGTTAAGAGTGTCGGACTCACGCATCGCCTACTGCAGTTTGAATCCTGAACCTGGAGGCCTCCTTTCTCATTCTCTCTCTTTCTCTCTCACACACACACACACTCTTTCCCTCTCTGATCAAATTTAAATTAATTAATTAATTTAAATAATTCTTTAAAAATTTGCTTCGTTTTACATTTCAGTACAGCATTTTTTTCCATTCCTTTATTCTTTCCCACATTGTATTGATTCACAAACTATCCAAATTAATCTAAATATTTTTAATAGTAAGTTCAGCTGATATATACACATCTTTGAACAAAAATTGACTTCAGTCATGAAACTCTAGATAGAATGAATATACTACAAAATAGCACATAGGTGAGGCTATATAGCTTATTGTGGTTACCAAATAGGTACTTTTTAAATACACTTTTTAATTTCAAGAAAGGCAGTTTTAGCTTTAAAAAATCAAAATCAAAAAATGTTAAAAGAACTTTGCTTAATACTTAAAGCCAGGAAACACATTAGGATTCTGTTTGAATAGGAGGTACATGGACCTGTCCACAACTTGAGAAGAGAAAAACCTCCTTAAAACTGGAAAACAAAGCATAGTAGGTCAGTAAGGTCAAAAAGTCATAAAACTCTATTTCACCAGTTCAAGCTCATGTATTTTATCTTCTGCTGTGGTCCGATCTTTCCATTTAAACTAGGAAGAGAACATTCAACTCTGTACTTGTCCCTACCTTTAAGCTGGCCATTTTCTGAGTTGTTTTTAAACTCTTACTTCTATGTGTCTGACTTTAGTTTTCCTGGGATAACACTCCCTTCAGAACTTCTTGGAGAGCTGGTCTGGTATTGGTAGATTCTTTCAGGTTTTGTTTATCTGAGAATGTTCTTGTCTTCTCTTCCCATATGAAGGATAATCTTGCCAGATACAGTATTCTTGGTTGAAATTGGTTTTCACTCAATACTTTGAATATATTTTCCCATTCTTTCCTTGCTCGCATTGTTTCTGATGAGAGGTCTGCTGTTAAGACTGATGGGATATCCTTTGTAGGTAACATGACGTTTCCCTCTTGCCAGTCTGAGTATCCCGCCTTTGTCTGTGGTTTTTGGTCATTCTGGCTATTATGTGTCTTGGAAAACATCTTCTTGGGTTGATCCTATTTGGGGTTCTTTGTATTTCTTGGGTCTGGATTTTTGAATGACTCTCTAGTTTGGGAAGTTTTCTTCCAGGATTTCATGGAATAGATTATCAATGTCCTTATAAGTCTCTTCACCTTCTGGGATACTGATTATCCAGATGTTTGGACATTTAATGGTATCCTAGTATTTCCCGTATATTATTCTCATTCTGGGGGCTATTTTCTCAGTCTTCATGGTGGATTTTTCTAGTCCAGCAATCCTGTCTTCTACATATGAGATTCGATTTTTTGTATGATATAGTCTGCTTTTAATACTTTCAAAGGAGGTTTTGACTTCCTGTATTATAGCCTTCATCTGCAACAGTTCCATTTGACTCTTTTTTATGGTGTGTATTTCTTCTTTCAGCTCTCCCAAGAAATTCCTCACCTGCTGGGAATCATCGGCTTTTTTCTTCTGGCGATCATTGTCCCTCTTCCATCTCTATTAGTTTTGTCATTATGAATACTCTAAATTCCTTATGAGACATTTCCATGATTTCCATTGTACTGTCTGTGGATGAAGACGAGTTATTCTTTTCGCTAGGGGGTGAGGTATTTTCTAGGTTTTGCAAATTTCTTGTGACCTTGCAATGATTTCTAGTCATCTGATGGGTTATCCGTTTCTTCCTAATTTCTAGAAGGTCAATCTGAGCGATCAGAGGTGCACAGGAGGATATGGTCTGCAAACTCTTTGGCACTGCATTTTTCTTCCTTTGCAACACAGATTCAGTGGGAGTTGAGGAATATAAGGACTCAAATAGTATTCAGATTTTGGCAACTTTTCATTTAGACTTGTCTAAACACTCAGTAGGTGGATGCTAAGTAGCAAAGTGATGAGGTAAAAAAGGATAAGAAAACAGATAAAGAGAGAAAGAATAAAAAGAGAAAAATGGATAAAGCAAACACAATTATTTATTTGTTAATTATAAAAAGCAAAAAACAAAAACTGTGCAGCGCACTTGTTAAATCACTAGATCTCAGCTCTCATGGCAGCCTCAGTCTTCTTCTGGCCTATCTTTTTTTTGCCTAGGTGGGAGGAGAGAAGGGGAGGGGATTATTACTAAGATAAAGGATTTCAGAGTCAAGAAAAACTTTATCTTAAAAAAATTTTTTAAAAAGAAAAATTTTTTAAAAAATTAATAGACAGAGACAGAAAGGCAGAAAGAGACAGAGAGAGACAGAGAGAAGATAGGTGCTCTACCAGGGTAGGTTCTCAGCAGAACATCTTCATTGCTCTTATCTCTGAAATCACTAGAGCTCAGCTCTCATGGCATCAGTGTAGCATTTCTAAACTTCAGCATTTTTTTTTAAAGAATTGTATGTATGCAGGACCAGCAGTTAGCGTAATGGCTATGTCGCTGGACTCCCACATAGTCGACCGCGGTTCGCGTCCTAGACCCGGTGGCTTAAAACTCACGCCGGGCACGTATGCGTGCGTGCCCAAGATCCCGAAAGGAGAATGGAGGAGAAGGGACCGCGGCACAGCCAACCCCCCTGGGGGGTGATTTCTCGCTTTCTATCTCTCTGTCTCTCTCTGTCTGTCTGGCGAGAGCACGCACCCTATAGCAAAAACCTCTTTAAAAAAAAAAGAACTGTATGTATGTATGTATGCAGGTATGTATGTATTTATTTATTTTAAATTGACCAGAGAGAAAGTAAGCTGCCAGGTCTAGGACTTGAACTGCAGTCAGCCATGGGGGAGTCTAGCACCTTAACCACCATGTCACCTGCTGACTCATAAGCTTCAGTATTTATAAAAAAATCTGATTAATGTCATTTCAAATGATCCAATACTGGATTTTTGGTTAGTTTTACACAAAACAGGCAATCAATAAATCTGTACCAAAGAAAACAATGGTCGAGGTATAATTTTTATAATACTGTTTAAAGCCAGGACAGACAGCATAAATATCTTAATTCAAAAGTGCTCCAGTTGATTTTTGTAACTTTTCTTTTTTTTTTTTTAATTAAAAAACAAAAGTTGGCTTTTTTCTTATACTTACACTTGGGGCAGTTTTTATATTTGTAAAAATTTATCTCGAAGGTCACAAAATTTCAGCAATGGCAAAATAATTCCTACACATTGCGTGATTATAATAATTTTAAGTTGACCAAATACTCACTAAGTAAACACTACATCAGAGTTTTCAAAATATGGTTTTTCATACCTTTAAATACCTTTATAGCACTAAAAGAAATTGTTTAACAACAGCAATTCAAGGAGTGGATTCCTTCAATACTTCGCTAAAAATGAGAATCTAGTTTTCAAAGTAATTTCAATTATGCTTTTAATCATCATATTTTATAGCTACTCTTGGTTAATTCCAAAACTAATTAATTCAGTCACAATGCAACTTTTTAAAGCAAGATTCATACCTGTCTACAGAACGGCCTGGCCCCACTCCGAGTTCTGGACGTGCACTAGGTAAGAGGTAAGACAGTCTGTCCATCACTGAGGACGCCACAGGTAAGGCAGCAACATTTTGATTTATTTTCTTGAGTTCATTAACAATGGCACTCGCAATGGACTTCAACACATGATGAGGAAGATGAAATGTAACTGTGGCCCACTGAAAGAAAATGGGAGTATAAGCGAAGGAAAATGTACTCAAGAGGTTTAACCAAGATCATAACTTACACATTATCAAATAGAGAACTATTTACCAGTCCCAAGTCAGTTTATTCAATTAGTTTGTAATTTAAACCAAGAACTATAGAAATGTATTTTAAAAAAAAAAAAAAAAAAAAAAAAAAGAATCTCTTGGGCCTGCAAGAGGCCCGGTAGCTAAGACACTGGACTCCCACATGGCCAATCATGGTTTGAGTTCCAGACCCAGAGGCTTGAAACTCACACCAGGCTAGTATGTGTGTGTGCCCAAAATCCCAAGAGAAGACTAAAGAAGAAAGGACTATGGCATAGCCATACCCTGTGGGAAGTATAATTTCTCTCTCCTCACTGTCTCTGTCTCTCCAGCAAGTGCATGCACCCTATGGCAAAACCTTAAAAATTAAAAATATAAAAAAAAGAAAACTTTATTCACAAGAACCTAAGTATCTACCAACAGACAGAGATAGATAAAGAAAATGTATTTATATAAACAATGGAATACTGTATGACCTTTAAAAAGGAAATGCTGTCTTTTCAATCAACATGCATGAAGCTGGAAGACTTTATGCTAAATGAAATAAGCCAGACCACAAAATGACAAATACTGCATGGTCTCATGTGTAGAATCTAAAAAAGCTGAACTCATAGAAGCAAAAAGTAGAATGGTGGTATCCAGAGATTGAGGGACCAAGAGAGGAGAAAGGACGGGAAAAGGGAAAAGACTGGTCAAAAGGTACAAAGTTTCAGTTAGATGAGAGAAATATCAGTTTTCATGATACAGCAGGGTGACCACAGTTAATAATAATATATATTTCAAAAGTGCTAAAAGAATAGCGGTTTTTCTTTTGTTTTATGGGGTTTTTTGTTATTTTAACTTTTTAGAAGAGTAGATTTTAAACATTCTTATGACAAAGAAGTAATATGTGAGGTGATAGATATGTTAATTAGCTGATTTAATCTTTATATAATATGAGAAAACATCACATTGCATCCATAAGTAAATAAATAATTTGTCAACAAACAATAAACAATTTTTTTTAATGGGACCAGCCCATGGCATAGCAGTTTTGGGGTGCTAAATCCCACATAGCTGACTACTGTTCAAGTCCCAGACCTGGTGCTCGAGAAACACGTGGCAGTATATACATGCATGTCCAAAATCCAGAAAGAAGGGAGAAATGGAAAAGGGATTATAGCATGACTATTCCCCATAGGGGAGGTACTTTCTCTCTCTCTTTCTCTCTCTTTCTTTCTCTCTTTCTCACTTCCCTCCCTACTTTCCCCATGAGCACATGGGCCCTCTGATAAAATTTTTTTAAAAGAAAAAATTTTAAAATAAAACTTCAACTAACTACCCTAAAAATGTTTGAACCAGATGGTAATATATCTTATATATCACACCACAATCAAGTTTAACTAAAATCTGCCATTTTTCATATTCATCTAGCACAAACATAATGTTAAACAAAAAACAGGCATTCAAATATGTCCATTCATAAAAATATATCTGGTCAATTACCATTACTGGAGCATACAAGGATTTAGTTCCGCTTAGCAGATGCATATATTTTTTCTTGCTGTCACCATAATCCAGCACCAGTAACTAAAAGGATAAGCCTTGTAGTCACACAGACCTGAATTTCGAGTTTAGCTTTATTATCAGCATTATTCAATAAATGTTAACCATGACTACCTAGTATTATGATAATTACTGAAGGAGATGCAAAACTGCTAAATATTATTTTTCCAGAGAAGTCTATAAAATAATTTCATTTACTTAGCCTGTCCCCAGCTCTATGAATGGCTTCTACTCTGTTTAGTACATTGTAGGCTGTCTAGTAAATTATTTACCTATATAACTGGAAAACTTGTCTCAAGGTTTTGTGGTCAAAAACTTGACTTGAAATACTAAAGAGAATGAAAAAGTCTCTCTTCATTTCTAGATCTAACCTATGCATAGACACAGAGCCTCTTCACTGAAAGGGAGGCTGATCCTCTTGAAAAAGGATCCTACGGAGCCCGCAGGTGGCATGGTTAAGGCAGTTTGATCTCGCATGTGTGGACCCAGAAACTTGAAAACCACACTAAGCTTGTGTATATGCATGCCCAAAATCTTGAAAGCAAAAATGAAGAAGAGACCGCAGGATGACCATCTCTGTGGGGATGCTTTTTCATTTTCTCTTTCTAGCTAGTTTACACACCCTCTAGCATATTAAAAGGAAAAAAAAAGGAACGTACAACAATACCACCTATACACTGTAATCATACTCCAAGCCATCCTCTAAAGGGACCTGTGGATATTCACTACAGTGATCATGCACGGGAAAAGGATTTTTAGGCATTAGAAGAAAGAGCATTGAACTAAACTAAAACATCACTGTGGCCTACCAATATGAAGACATGATAATCAAGAAATCAATAGAATTCTGGCATAGAGCTGTTTCAGCAAAGTCTGTGGGTCCGTGGACTCATCCTATCATTTCCCCAAGTGCTTAGTATGTAATTAGAAGAGACACAAAACAGGCAACTGGAATAATCCCATTAGCTCTCTGTTTCTCTCTGAGAACCACTTAGGTGGAAAGGTCAAGTAAAAGCCCATGGTACTTCCCTTCTCCACAAGGGTATTAAACCAAAGCAATACCACATTCCTGAGGAATTCCTGAGATTAATGACACTATAAGAGACTTGAAAGATATGGAGGTAATCAAAAGATCTCACCACCGTGTAACTGACTTGCTTGTCCTCTGCAGAGTATAAATGGATCTTGAAGAATGACTCTGGAATGTAAACGCTCAGGTGCTGACACCAGCTGTTCCAAATGAAGTATTTTTACTCAAGCAAATCAATACCTGATTAGCAGCTATAGTTTTCTCAAACACCTTTCTATACTAATTTTTAAGGACTATCCTAAAAGTCTGCTTTTACTGACACGAACGACAATAAATCTTCGTCTTACCCTAGGATTATATCTCATGATCCTGCAGCTCACCATACTGCTCCACTATGTACAACAGATACTGTGCTGATTGGTCCACATGAGGAACAAGTAGCAAGAAACTTACATACAGACAAGCCAGAAGGGATTCAATAATTTCCAGAAAACTCCAGGTCTCATAACCCTTGTGAAGTTTCTGGAGGTCAAGTGGTCTGAGCATGACAGGATACTGCCTCGAGATTAGTGTATTGTAAGTGATACAACTTGTAACATCAACAACTGAAAAAAACGGGGCAGTGCTTGGTGGACCTAACTGGACGTTGGAGCCAATATTTAGTATATCTGAACGTGCTGCTCCAACCCAATTATCCAATAATGTGTACGGCTGCCAACTCTGAGTAACCTGAATAGGGATAATCACACAGCAAAAAACTAGGGTCTTAAAGCAAAGTCATTCTCTCTCATGCATATAACTGTTATCCTTTTGAGAAACAGCTCCTGGCTTCTTACTGGTCTCAGACATGGATTAATACCTATTGGACAAATTTCAATGCAATCGAAGTTGTCATATCCATAGCAAACTAGATGTTAGTGACCAAACCATAATACTAAGTAAGCACAAGCAAAAAGTACCCTTCATTGGGATTTATGAGATATCTTGAGAAAATACAAGTTGAATAAGCAAGTGGCCCAGACTTGTTCAATACCTACCTACTCCTGCCACAATGCCTCCTCCTCATTCCACATCAATAACTTTATAAAGAAGTCCTTATGATAAAGTAATTTGAGGGGAAAGTCCTTTGCCCTGATTTACAGATGGTTCTGCACAATATGCTGGGACCACACCAAAGAGGACAGCTATAGAATTACAGCCCCAACCTGAAGGGCAGTAGTGAAGATAAACCTCAGTGGCCAGAACTTCAACCAGTACATATGCTTTCTCATTGTCTGAACTGAGACAATTCATAAGTAAAGATCCTTACCAATTAATGGATAGTAGCTAATGTGTTAGCTGGATAGTCAGGCACTTGGAAAGGTCAGGATCAGAAGACTGTTAACAAGGTCAAGATTAAAGATTATGCACAGACTTCTCAAAATAAACAGTGAGGGGAGCAGCAGGTGGCATAGTGGTTAAGATGCTGCACTACTACATGGCCAAATGCAGTTCAAGTCCAAGAACTGGCAGATTGCCTTCTCACTTCTCGCTCTTGGCAAGTTAAAAAAGTAGTAATAATTAATTAAATAAAAATAATTCTTTAAAAACACTGCATCACGTCAGAGGAAATGGACAAATAAGTACATTCTAAAAGTCAATGAGCCGCTCTCTATAGCCACTTGAGAGCTTGCTCAAGGAACCTATATACAAAACGTCATGGCAACAGAGAGAGGGGAAGATATGCTTGGGTCCAACTCCCCTTACCAAGACTCACCAGGGTACTGATATTGTTAACTGCCTAATCTGCCAATAGCAGTTACCATGAGCCACCATATGACACCAATCCCAAAGGGAACAGCCAGCTATCTGACAGTAGGTTGATTCTATCAAATCCTCTAGTCATGGATTGGGTAGTATTTGCCTTCAGTGGAATAAACTTACTGGATATGCATACACCTCTTCTATTCATAATGCTTCTGCCATAATACTACTGTCTGTGGACTAACAGAATAACATCCTATGCACCATCATGGTATTCCACACAACTTTGCTTCTGACCAAGGAAAACACTGCAAAGCAAAAAAAAAAAAAAAAAAAGGGGGGGGGGGTGGAGGGTCTCTTACACAAGAAATTCACTGGTCTTACTGGATTATCCTCCAGAAGGAGCCTGACAGAAAAGTGTAATGGTATACTCAACACTCATTTTCAACGTTAACTGGAAAAGACATCTTGAAATGTTAGCGTTCTACCTTATAAGATGACGTATATTCTTCGAATTAACCAAAAAATGCAGGAGAGTTTCTCCCAGCATGTTTACTTATTATAGTTAATAAACTCATTCACAGATGTTTTTTAAGCTTTAAGCTCTACAGATGTTACTTCCTAAAGGAGAAATGTTTCATCAAGGGTCTAATAATAATTCCATTAAACTTGAAGTTAAGAGAGCTACCCTTGGGGCC
The DNA here is from genome assembly GCA_026018925.1 of Tupaia tana. Taxonomy (NCBI): domain Eukaryota; kingdom Metazoa; phylum Chordata; class Mammalia; order Scandentia; family Tupaiidae; genus Tupaia; species Tupaia tana. The sequence goes on from JAKSZU010000003.1 coordinate 201,332,748, forward strand.
AGCAGGTGCCAAAGTGTTAAGGCAGGGGACTTCCATGTGATCAAACACAGTTCAAGTCCTGGACCTAGCAGCTTGAAACTCATGCCAGATGTGAGTGCGTGCATGCCCAAAATCCCAAGAAGAGAATGGAGGAGAAATGACTGCAGCACTCCCCCATGGGGAGTGATTTCTCACTTTCTGTCTCTCTGTCCCTGCGCCGTATGGCAAAAAATCTAAATAAACAAATAAATAAGGCTACCCAGCACGGTCAACAGATGGCATGGTTAAGGTGCTGGATTCCCACATGGTCAACCACTGTTCAAGTCATAGACCTGGTGGCTTTAAAATCACACCAGATGCATCTGCATACATGCCCAAACCCCAGGAGAATAAAGAAAAAGGGATTACAGAGTGGTTGTCCCCTCTAGGGGTGATTTCTGACTTTCCCTCCCTGGCAAGTATGCACGCCCCATACCAAAAACCTTTAAAAAAAAAAAAAAAAAAAGGTGAGAGAGAGCACTATCCAGCAATCTTTGGCTCCTCTTACCACAGAAGGAGCAGGCAAAGGAGCAGGTTATTCTACTGATTGGTACAACTAAAGCTGACAAATGGGGAAACTGGATTGATGCTAAATAAAAGGAACAAGAACTTAAACGGAATCCAGGACATTCTCTAGGAGGCTTCTTAGAGAATGTGTCCAATAGTGAAAGTGAAAGGACAGTTATATCATTAAAACACAGAACCACTGAGGATTCAGATCCTTCAAGAGTGAAAACACCGCCAGCCCTGTAGCCTAATGGTTAAGGGGGCTGCATTGTACACGGCCAACCATGGTTTAAATCCTGTCCTTGGCAGCTTCAAAATCACACCAGGTCATGTGCATGTATGCCCCAAATCCTGACAGGATAGAGAAATGGAGAAGCAGCAATTGGGGCATGAATATGCCCCAGTAAGGGGGTGCTTTCTCCCTCTGTTTCCTAGTTTCCCTCTCTGGCAAGTGCATACATCCTTTGGCAAGGAAATAAAAAAGAATGAAAACATGGGTCACATTCCACCATATGAAGAATCCTGAGAAGAATCCGGAGCAGATAAAGTGCTGGCTGAAGACAATGGGAATAAGAAATAGGTAATTAAAAAAAAAAAAAGTTTATATATCCTATATATCCTCTTGACCCTTGTAGAATAGAGGACTTCAGCAGATCATTTCTTCTCTCATTACATGAATAACAGGTAAGTAGATAGGTAGATGAATGTAGATTTATGTATAGGTATTATATAAAGATGGACATAAAGACCTTTAATTCTATATAAAAATTTTTGGTAAACTTGGTCTTTAGCACAATTCTTACTTAAACAATGAGACTATAAAGTTTAGGAATAGTTAATGTCACTTATAAATGGATAAAACAATTGTTGAAAACTTTGTGTCTCCCCGTTCTGGGAAAGGGGAGAGAGAATTTAAATTCGTAAAATAAATCTATCTTGTTAAATAAAGTATAACATATTTTTATTACATAAAGTTCAAATGCATGTAGAACGTGTGTACAAAGATGTTGAATAACCAAAGGGGTGGACTGTGTCAATTATGAAACTATTTTCTCAGGCCAGCGGGTGGCATGGTGGTTAAGATAGCTAAATCCCACATGACAGACCAAGCAGTCAAGTCCCAGACCAGATGGCTTGAAAACACACTGGGCACATGAGCATGTATGCCCAAAATTCCAAAAGGACAATGGAGAAGACAGACTTGACCATACCTGACGGGGGCTGGGGGTCTACGTTCATGCTTTCCCTTTCTCTCTCTGTCGCTTTCTAATAAGCACACATGCCTTCTAAAAAATAAAAAACACAAATACTCTCTCAGCTCCAAACCTACCCTGTAATTCTCTGTTCTGTCATATTGGTGCTGGTGCTCTACAAACTGTCTTCTCTGTCATCCAGTTTCTTGGCTGTTCCGTTCTGACAACAGTAGCCCAAGAAGAAAATTTAAAAGGATGATGAGGCGAGAAAGACTTGCTTTCTACCATTATTTGGCATTGCAGTAGCATTATTTCAGAAAAGATCTAGTGGTAGTAGTTGATTCTTCCAGGCTCAGTGTATTTTTGCTCTGTTTATTTTATTTTATTTTATTTATTTATTTTAGCATTCTCAAAATCAATCTTTTTTTTTTCATTTTATTTATTCATTCATTCACTTTTTAATTTGACCAGAGAGAGTGAGAAAGCAAGCCACCAGGTCTGGGACTTAAACCATGGTTGGCCATGTGAGAATGTCCAGTGCCTTAACTACCCACGCCACCTGCTGGCCCCCTCAAAACCAGTCTGATAGAGCTCTCTCAGAGGAGCTTAAACTTAAAAGTTTCTACTTTGGGATGACTTATACTTTGTTCCTTAAAAGACATAAGAAAAAACCTAGAATTAAAACATTACCAAAGATGGAACAAAGGAAAAGCAAAGGATAGAGATATTCATTCTATTATAACCCCAAACAAGATTATGTTCTAACTTCTTACCTTAGCAACTTTATGGTTAGCTGCGGTCTCATGAGATGTATTTTTTAAACCATCTTTGAGCTGCGTGATGAATACATCATAACCGTCTGTACTAGAAATATCTACCTTTTCTAAACAAGCTGATAAGAGCTGCTGTGCCTAAATAAAGAGAAGATGGTCACAAAAAGTTAAATACATACATACAAAAGTTAAATTCAAATTCTTATTATTTTATAACGATGACAGGTACTATATTAAACTCACTGACTTTTGTTTTCTACAAACGCAATTAAGCAAATAATGATTTGAATAACTGTTATAAAATTATGATAAAATAATGTATTCAGTATAATACTACATAGTACAGTTTCAATATACAGTAATTATTAACCAAATCAGTTGAGAAAAAAATGGACAAGTTGAAACAAGTAGGAAAAATTAATATATAAAATTTTAAGGAAATAAATATAAAGTCTTCTAATGAGCTATAAATGCTCAAACTACAAAAAGTCACAAAAACGGACAGTCAGAAGTCAGCAAGTATTAAGAGTCCTTTGCACTATTACCCACATATTCAATATGAATTACCTTAACAGAATATATAGTTGACAGAGAGAAAGAACAGACCTATATTGATCAAAGCAAACCTAGTACCCTATACTCTAGAGACGACAATGACAAACTAATGTGATGCAATACAGCATGCATGAGACAGAAGAAGGTCTACGAACAACATCATGTGAACAGCTAAGAGTTGCGATTATTTAGGGTAAGAAAAGAGAAAGCCAGCAATAGATATAATAGCAGAAGGGCAAAATAGAAGAAGGGCAAAAGCCAGCTAAACACCAGCATTTTAGTCAGTGTAGCAAGAAAAATATTGACTCGAGTTAAAAAATGTTCAAGTAATTGAACCAGCTGTTTGGAGCAATGGACTTCTCATCCCAGACATGGCCCAGTTTGTCCATAACCTCATGGAGAAGGGCCCCAGTGTGGGTGAACACCGCTGTGACTTACACAAAGTCTCAACTGGCCACATTCTGGCACTATGCCAAGGTTGAGCTGGCTCCTTCAACTCCTGCTGGGATCCCTGCAGCTATTCAAGAGCCTGAAAATTACAGTCAATAGTGCTCACACTGGTAGCTTCAGTTCATGGTTAAGGAATCTCTGCTGAATGGTTTGGTGGCCACTGAGGTGTGGATGTGGTTTTAGGTTGATGAGATCACAGGCAAGCATGGCATCATTGGTTATAATGTTTGAAGACCAATCTTCAAACATAAACATCTGATTATACATAACTATTATTTGAATGTGCTTAGAACATGTCTGATTACACTATCTAAATAAAATAAGATGTGTCAAAAACCTTCAAGCATTTTATTGCAATTCTTTAGCTCTTTTTAAAATTCTGAACACAATTTGATACATCTTAAATTGCATCACTGCATCATGTACATATTATTTATATGTTATATATCTTTTATCAACATATTAATTGTCTATATTCCTTAAATTAAGAGAGGAAAAATATGATCTAAAGAAGGAGAACTAACATTTTGTCCAAAGATTTTAGACATGCCCCCAGATGCAGACATTCTGGTTACAAAAAGATGGGTCTCCTCTCTTTGGAACTCAAATTTCCAGTAACAAGCTTTGAATATTAACAAGTGATAGACTACCATTACAATACCGTATATGAAATCTAGGTGGATATTTTTTGATAACTAAAAAATTCTTATCCAAACAGAAAAATAGAAAGAAAAATAAAAACATGAAAACATAAATGTATATACCGAGGTGAGCCAGTGGCAGGATGTTCTTTTTTATTTTTTAAGAATTATTTTAGGGACCAGCAGTTAGCGTAATGGCTATGTCGCTGGACTCCCACGTAGTCGACCACGGTTCACATCCCGGACCCAGTGGCTTAAAACTCACGCCGGGCGCGTGTGCGTGTGTGCCCAAAATCCCAAGAGGAGAAGGGATTGCAGCGTGGCCATCCCCCCTGGGGGGTGATTTCTCACTTTCTGTCTCTCTGTCTCTCTCTGTCTGGCTGGCGAGCACACGCGCCCTATAGCGAAAAACCTCTCAAAAAAAAAAAAAAAGAATTATTTTAATTACTATTTATTTATTTTAATTTGACCTGAGAGGGACAGAATGAGAGTAAGAGAGAAAGCAAGCCACCAGGTCCAGGACTCAAACCACAATTGGACATGTGGGAGTCCATTGCCCCTACCACTATGCCACCTGCTGGCCCCTTTTTCTTTTTTTCTTCTTTTTTAAGATATTACCCCCACTCCCAAGGGAGATGGTCATGCCTCAATCCCCTCTCCTCCATTCTCCTCTTGGGATTTCAGGCATGCACATACACGCACCTGACATGAGTTTTTTAAGCTGCCAGGTCCAAGACTCAAACTGCTGTCAAATACTTGGGAGTCCAACAATGTAACCATTATGCCATCTGCTGGTCCCGAGGCAGGATGTTTAAGGGAGCAGATCTCACATGGTCAACCCCATAGGTGGTGTGGTGGATAAAGCATTGGACACTCCCACAAGGCTGACCGCGGTTCAAGTTCTGGACCTGGTGGCTTGCTTTCTCACTTTCCCTCTCTCTCTGTCTCTTTATGGTCAAATTAAAATAAATGAATGAATAGATAAAATGTACTTATCCTTTAAAAAAAAAAGAAAGAAACTATCATGTGTAAGCCATTGTATTGGGGGATCTCTGTTACAGATATTTCACCTGTGCTAATGCACAGTTCACACTTGCTGAAGTACCACTTTAACAAGTATTAACTAACTAGGCAGAGAAAAGGCAAACATTTAAACAAAGCTGTGTTTGATAAATCAATTCCTTGTTTTTATAGGGGCCCACATATAATGTCCTTTAAAAAAACAAAGTAATTTCATTTAACATCTAATAGGTCTGAGATTACATTAAGCAAAAGAGCACACAGACACGTATTTCAACTTACCTCTGTCACTGGTAATTCAAGCTGAACCACATCATCCTGCTTTGAAACTGGAGTTTGCAGAGCAGTGTCTAACAATAAAATTCCATTCAGATCCTTTCTACACCCTACTGCATAATCATCCACAAATATAACTTTATCCACAGCAGAAATATACTGACATTTCACCTGTCCACCTGGTTTAGCTGTCGAAAAAAAATAAGACAACAAAAAAGCAACACTTAAGATTTTAAGACCAATAGTCCATTAAGCATAAATGTTTACATGGCAACTAAACAGACGCATGGACTAGATCCTAGACTGGGAAAAAATTGCTGTAAAGAACATTATTTGGATAACTGATTAAACTGGAATATGCATTATATGTATTATAGATAAAAGTATCAATGTAAAATTATCAGAATTTGATACTACATTGCTATTGTAAAAGAGAATATCATTTTTCTTAGAAATAAACACAGAAATAACATGGGGTAAAGGTGCAACATATGCAAGCTACTCTTGAACAGAAAAGCAATGTGTGTATATACATGGGAGAATGATAAGCAAATGTGGTAAATATTTTTGGGCACACACACATACACACACACACACACATCTTATTTATCTTTATTCATTTATTTATTTTAATTTGACCAGAGAGGGACCAGGCAGAGGGGGGGAGGGAGAAAGCAAACTGCCAGTTCCAGGACTGGAATCAAGGTCAGCCATGTGGAAGTCCAGTGCCCTTAGCCACCACACCACCTGCCGGCCCCAAGAACTTGTAACGGTAGTTTTAAAAATTATTAACTGTAATTTTTAAATCTAGAACTCCTGTTTTTGTCTTTTAAAGATATATGAGGGACCAGAAGTTGGCATTATGGCTGTGTCGCTGGACTCCCATGTAGTCGACCGTGGTTTGCATCCCGGACACGATGGCTTAAACTCACACCGGGCGCGTGTGCATGCGTGCCCAAGATCCCGAGAGGAGAATGGAGGAGAAGGGATTGTGGCGTGGTCATCTCCCCTGGGGAGTGATGTCTTGCTTTCTGTCTCTCTGTCTCTGTCCGCCTGTCTGGCGAGCGCACACACCCTACAGCAAAAAAACCTCTTCAAAAAACAAACAAACAAACAAACAAAAAGATATATGATGAGATAACAAACTATAAAATCCACAAATTTGGGGGCCGGCAGGTGGTATGGTGGTTAAGGGCACTGGACTCTCATATGGCCAACCACAATTTGAGTCCTGGACCTGGAGACTTGTCTCATTTTCTTTCTTTCTTTCACTCTGTCCCTCTCTGGAATAAATGAATGAATGAATCAAGTTAAATAAAATAATTCTTTTTTAAAAATCCACAAATTTCTTAAAAATCTTCACAGGTGTGGGCCAGTAAGTGACATGGTGGCTAAGGTGCTGGATTCCTACATGGTCAACCGCAGTTTGAGTCCCAGACCAGGTGGCTTGAAAAATCAAGACAAGGGACCAGCAGATGGCGGAATGGTTAAGTTGCTGGACTCCCATGTAGTCGGTTCAAGTTCTGGATTTGACAGCTTAAAACTCACATCACGTGTGTGTGTGTGCGCGCGCATGCGCGCGCGCCCAAAATCCTGAAAGAAGAATGGAGGAAAAGGGACTGTGGCATGGCCAGCCCCTTCCCCAGGCGGGGGGATGATTTCTTGCTGTCTTTCTCTGTCTCTCAGGCAAAACACATGCCCTATAGCAAAAAATCTCTCTCTCAAAAAAAAAAAGAAAAATCATGGCAAATAAATACAAATATAAATAAATAAATATTTTGTTTGGGGATAATCACATGGCATATGGTTAGGTTACTGGACTCCCACACAGTCAACTACGGTTCAAGTCCTGGACCCAGCAGCTTAAACTCATGTCATGCCAGGTGTGTATGTGTGTGTGCCCAAGATCCTGAGAAGAGAATGCAGGAGAAGGAACCTGTGGCATGGCCATCCCCAAGGGGGTGATTTATAACTCTGTCTCTCTCTGTCTTTCCAGGGAGCGCACACGCCCAATAACGCAAAAAAAAAAAAAAAAAAAAAAAAAAAAAAATCAAACAACACTCTCTTCAGAAAAAAAGTTTGTTTTGTTTTGAACTTTCACAGATATGTATAAATTTGATTATTATATGCCAGGAGCATGAGCACGAATGCCCAAAATTGTAAAAGAAGAGGTAGAGGAAAAGGTACTACAATATGGCATCCCCCCCGCCGGAAGGTGCCCTCTCTCCCTCTCTTTAGTAAGCACACACAACCTGCAGCTAGTTTAGCTAGTTAGCAAGCTGGCATACATCAACAAACAAAATGTTGAGAATCTCCAGCTTTTCAAAAGGAATTCCATAGGCTAGCAGGTGGCATGGTGGTTAAGGTGCAGGACTCCCACATGGCCAAACGTGATGTGAGTCCCAGACCTGATGGCTTGCTTTCCTTCTCTGTGTCTCTCTCTGGTCAAATTAAAAAATAATGATGATGACTAATAAAATTAAATTAAATATTTTTTTTTTAAAAAAAGGGTTTCCATGAAACCCCATGATTTCATAAAATGTCACTAGAGGGAATGAATCCTCAAGACAACATGACTGAAAAAACAGTCAACAATGTTATTCTTGAACTTCATGGACAGTGACCCAACAGTCTTACTGGCAATTTCTCTAGCAGTCTAACAGGCTCACATGGCAGCGTGCAATAGGATCATGTCAGTTGGTTGAGTACATTCTCACTTTCTGACCTGAGTTACAGAAGAAGATTCATAAATGGTGAGAGCAATACTGCACAGAGAGGAAAGACAGGGTGATGACAACCATACTCTCTCAAAGGATCTATGACCTCAACTTAACCAATTACATCAGCCAAGACCCTATTTCCAAATAAAATCATACTCCTAGGGTTCTCGTGGACATGAATTATGGGGGAATATTATTCAAACCAGTATAGACCCTTTCTCTGTATCATTCACTCCCCCTGAGAACTTTATTTTGAGATAAAATTCTGTTAATGTAGTCGGATAGTGTGCTCAAGATAAAATGTAATGATCTACCCCAGACAAATAGAATATTTCTCTGAATTTAAAGTGGCCTGGAGGACTGGCAGGTGGCATGGTAGTTAAGGGTACTGGACTCTCATATGGCCAATTGCAGTTCGAATCCCAGACCTGGCTGCTTGCTTTCTCACTTTCTCTTTCTCTCTCTCTTGCTTTTTCACTTTCTCCTGCTCTCTTTCTCTCATGTCCTCTCTGGTCAAATTATTTAAAAAAATGAATAAATACAGTTAAATAATTCTTTATAAATAAAGTACCCTGCAGTGAACAAAGAACATTTTGCAGAACTTTCCACCTTCCTATATGGTGAGCAAGCATTTTCTTTTTTAATAAGCAACAAAACAAGGACATAAATTTTCTAATTTCAATTCAAAATCAAATCCATATGTGTTTAAGTCTGACCCAAAATTGAGTATTAACACAGTAAAATACGAGCACAAGTTTCCGTATTTACTGTGGCTTGAAATTCAAGCCAGGCGCATGTGCATTCCAGGAGGAGAAGGGATTCAGTTTGGTCATTTCCCACAGGGGGGTGATTTCTCGCTTTCTGTCTCTGTCTGTCTCTCCAGCAAGAGCACACACCCTATAGCAAAAATATCTAAAAAAATAATAATAAATTAATTAAAAAATAACAAGACTATGCACTAGAGATCCATTAAAGAAATCAAGAAACCAAGAGATTTATATTAGAGCCTAATTATAACATTCAGCAAAGGTCTCTTCAGTTTCGTATACTATCGTAGCCTCATTTACTTTCATTCATTGCTTTGACCTATGGTCTTACAACAGTAGTGTTATCATTCAACACTGTCAAAAGTTTATTACTATAAATAACACTAATTAAACTCAACTTACAACCTACATTTATATTAAATCTTCCAAGCCTCCGATTTAAAAAATTAAATCTCAGTCCAGCCAGGTGGTATAGTGGGCAAGGCAGTTGGATACTACATGTCAGGATATGTGGTTCAAGTCCTGGAGCTGGCACATGGAAAATACACTGGGTGCATGTGTATGTATGCCCCAAATTCCAAGAGAATGATAGGGAAGGGACTGTGGCATGGCTGTTACCCAAGGGGGTTATTTCTCACTTTCTCTCTTTCTGTCTCTCTCTGGTGAGCTCACACACCCTGTAACAAAAAACTTTTAAAAATGAAAAGAAAATTAAATTTCATTTTTATATAAACCAATTATTTTAAAGAAACTTATTTTGCCTTATACGTTTTAAATGTCTGAAAATATGTTTCCTAAAAAAGATAGGCTATGTTAAGCTAATATTTGTTTTCATAAAGAGACATTTTTGATTCTCAAATGGGGGGAAAAAATCCTAGCACATACCATATGTAACATATATCTCCCTGTTACAGTATTTATTGCATAAAGAGTATTTGTAAAAACACTTCATCTATATGGATAAAGTTTTTTAAAATTTGGGTAGGGAAATTTAAAGGAGGAAAAACTGATATATCTTCTATGTACACCAGAGATCAGCAACTTCTCTTGAAAAGAGTCAGGTAGTAAATGTTTCAGGCTTTGTAAGCCATTTAGTCTTTCAAACTCTGCCTTTGCACAGCAAAAGCAACCACAGACGACATGTACATAAATGGGTATGGACACGTTCCAGTAACACTCTACAAAACCAGGAAGCAGCCTGAGGTCCACAGCAATAGCAAGCCATAGTCTGTAGACCCTGATTAACACAATCACTTGCATCAGTGCAAATTTCTTTCTGGAGAAGGGGGAACCTTGAAATAGTAGATTAAAAATAGTAGGATTAAAAATTCACAGCCAAGGGGCTAGCAGATGGCATAGTGGTAATGACACTTGACTCCCACATACCCAACCACAGTCTGAATTCTGGCTCTGGAGGCTTGAAACATCTCGCTGGGCATGTGTACTTATATGTCCAAAATCCCAAGAGAACAGAAAAGAAATTGTGGCGCAGCCATCCCCTCAAGGGTGATTTCTTACTCTCTCTGCCTCTTTCTGTCTTTCTACAGAAACCACATGTACCATATAACAAAAAAAAAAATCTTTAAAAAAAATTTTTTTTAATTTTTTAAATACCTTTGCAAACATAACACATTGTAGTAGACTCAAAAAAAAAATACATGACACATTTTGCATAGAAACACGTCATGACTTTTCTGATGACCCAATAAAATTCCATTTCCGGGACCAACAGATGGCATAATGGTTATGTCGCTGAACTTCCATGCAGCCAACTATGGTTCAAGTCCCAAACCTAGCGGCTTGAAACTCACGCCAGGCATGTGTGTGTGCATGCCCAAAATCCTAAGAAGAGAATGGAGGATAAGGGACTGCGGCATCAGCATGCCCCCCTGGGGGGTGATTTCTCACTTTCTGTCTATCTCTCTGGGGAGAACACATGCCCTATAGCAAAAACCTCTCCTAAGAAAAATAAAATCCATTTCCACTAAGACATCAGATTCTCATGCTTAAAACAGCCTACAATCATAGATTATACATAAATATCATTCATAATCAATAAAATAGCAAAATGAACATTCCATTCTCATGAAGGATTTAAAATATAATTAACTAAAATGAAATCATTTATGAAAGGAAAGTTGTTAGTAACGCTGCAGGGTTTTGTGTTTTTGTTTTTTGTTTTTTTGGAGAGGTTTTTGCTATAGGGCGTATGTGCTCGCCAGAAAGACAGAGACAGAGAGACAGAAAGCGAGAAATCACCCCCCAGGGGGGATGGCCACGCCACAATCCTTTCTCCTCCATTCTCCTCTCGGGATCTTGGGCACGCACGCACACGCACCTGGTGTGAGTTTAAGCCACTGGGTCCGGGACTCAAACGGTGGTCGACTACATGGGAATCCAACGACATAGCCATTATGCTAACTGCTGGTCCCAACACTGCAGTATTTTTTAAAGAATTATTTTAATTTTTATTTATTTGTTATGGGACATGTACGCTCATCAAAGAGAGACAGTGAGAGGGGGAAAGTGAGAAAGAAAGCTACAAGGTCCATAACTTGAACTGCAATTTGTCATGTAGAAGTCTAGCACCTCAACCAACACACCACCTGCTAGCCATAGTAACACCATAGTATTAAGAGCCAAAATAAATATCCATAAAATATAACTGCCAGCAGATGGGGTAATGATTGAGTCACTGGCCTACTATGTAGTCGACCGTGGTTCGAGTCCTGGACCTGGCCACTTAAAACTCACACTGGGCACGTGTGCGTGCATGCCCAAAATCCCAAGAGGAGAATAGAAGAGAAGGGACTGCTGCATGGCCATGCTTCTGGGGGTGATTTCTCACTTTCTGTCTCTCTGTCTCTCTTTGTGTCTCTGATGAGCACAAGTATTCTACAGTTAAAAAAAAAAGAAAAGAAAAGAAAGAAAGAAAGAAAACTCTCACAAAAAAAAAAAAAAAAAAAAAAAAAAAACTTAGTTCAAAGCAAAGTAAGTGTGGGGAAGTTCAAGAAAACCTAACAATAAAATGCAATGCAGGATAGTAGAGCCCAGGCAGAAGAAACAACATCCGGGACCAGTAGTTAGCATAATGGCTATGCCACTGGACTCTCATGTAGTCGACTGTGGTTCGAGTCCCGGACCCGGTGGCTTAAACTCACGCCATGTGCATGTGCGTGTGTGCCCCAGACCCCGAGAGGAGAATGGAGGAAAAGGGATTGTGGCGTGGCCATCCCCTCTGGGAAGTGATTTCTCACTTTCTGTCTCTCTGTCTCCCTCTGTCTTTCTGCGAGCGCACGTGCCCTATAGCAAAATCCTCTCTAAAAAAATTAAATAAATAAGCAACAACATCTAACTAAGCACAGAGGTGGAGGTACTCTGAAAGAAACATAATTATTGAGAAAGTTCCAAATTCCAATTCTCTTTCTTCACTTCAAACAACACTGTCACAAAAACCACTCTTATTCTACTATAATGTCAAGTAACTGACATCAATGGAGACTTTTTACACAGTTGCCACTAAAAACATTTTCATGGATAAGATTCAAATCTCTAAAAAGAGACCTACTGCTCTTCTACAAAATACTAAGGCCCTTTTTCACATAAATTATTCAACTTGTCACAGTTAAATCTCTCAATACCTTGGGACACATGGAATATATTCTTCCTCAGGATTCTGACCTAGCTATAAATAAAATTTGAGGGCTAACTTTCCAATTAAATGTTGCTCAAGAGAACTCCTCTTTTTTAAAAGAATTATTCCATTTAACTTTATTTATTTATTTATTTATTTATTTATTTATTTTTAATTTGACCAGAGAGGGACAGAGTAAGAGAGAAAAAAAGTGAGAAAACAACCTGCCAGGTCCAGGACTCGAACCATAATCCGCCATGTGGGAGTCCAGCACCCTTAACCACGTCACCTGCCGGCCCCCAAGAGAACTCTTAATTACCTGTACATAAAATAGCTGTTGCTGCACAAAGCTGCTAATATGAGAAGCACCCAGCCACAAGTCAATTCAGTGGTCCCCCTTAGCCAGAGAATATATTCCATGATCCCAACGGTTGCCTGAAACTGTGTACCAAGCCCTGTAGCTACCATGTATTTTTCCATATACCTATGATAAAGTTTAATTTATAAATTAGGTAAGATATTAACAACAATAACTAGTAATAAAATAGAACAATTCTAACAATTTGCTATAATCGTTAAATGAGTTTGATATTTTTGTGCCTCTCTCCCAAAATACTAAACCACAGGCTGGCAAGTGGTATGGGGATTAAGGTTCTGGATGCCCACATAGTCGATAGCAGTTCAAGTCTCAGACCCAGCGACTTGCTTTCTCACTCCTCCCCACCTCACCACCCTCCCCAGCCCCCTCTCTCTGGTCACATTAAAAATAATAATAAATAAAGTTAAATAAGTAATTATTCAAAATAAAACATTCTACCACAGCTGACCATGTGTAACTCAAACTACAGAAAATATAAACCACAGATAAAGGGGATTAATAATTTAGTGTGTGTGCCCCATTGATTTTGTATATGGAGCTCATATTGAAAACTACTGTTTCCTGTGTAATATAGACAGCATGTACCTCCACGACAGTAGTCACAGGGACCCCTCATCATTCTTCATATACCTACATTTTAAGTCAGTCTAAGTCAAGTTCCATCCAAGGAACATGAAAATCCATCTTGTTGTTTTTGCCTACTGTAGTAACAGACCAAGAAAAACTTCTGCATATCTGTACCGCTGCTATCTCTCATCAGTTACATCTTTGCTCAAATGTCACCTCAGAGAGACTCTCTCAGGTCACCTAACAACAGACGTACCAACATTTTCAAAACAGCTTTAATTGTCCTTGTGACATTTACTGCCATCTGACATACCATGATATCATGACCTGTGTACATGTATAACAAACCAATCTCTTCCCACTGAGCTATGAGCCAAAGGCAAGTACTCTAACTGCTTAACCACCAGTACTTCAAGCACACTAGTAAGGGTTTTTAAAATAATTTTAAATTTACTTATTATTTCTCCCAAGAAAAATACAGAGAGACAAGCATGTCCAATGGCATCCTTATGCCATGATCCACTCTCAGGTTCAGCCAACTGGATCACAGGCATACACATGGCATGCCTGGTACACTCAGGGTGGGTCTAGGACAAACCCCAGATCTTTCCCACAGAGATCTAATTGCATTACCACTGCCACCTATCACTACAATAAATTTTTAATAAATGAATCATTTTCTATAGTTTAGAAGAACTTTTTCCTATACTAAACTATAATGTAGTAAAACACAATACTCTCAGTTTGGTTTTAATACAACATAAAACAAAGGCACAAAATAAGTTGATCTAGTAGTACAGATGCCAGCTATCTCTGCGATCCCGTTTCTCTCCTTCTTCCTGCCAGTATGAGGTCACTCTTTTGGGCTGCAGAAGCATGCTAATTAAAAAGTATCAGAGGGTGGGCCAGCAGATGGCATAGTGATTAAGGTGCTGGATTACACATGGCCAACTGTATGGTTCAAATCCTGGCTCCAGTAGCCTGAAAAATACTCCAGGTGGGTGTGTGTGCATGCCCAAAATCCCAAGAGGAGAAGGCAGGAAAAGGGACTGCAGTATGGCCATCCCACCTGGGGCATGATTTTTCACTTTCTTTCTGTCTGTCTTTCTACAGCAAGCACATGCACCCCATGGCAAAAAAAAAAAAAAATCTATCAGAGGGCAAGCCCCATGGCACGGCAGTTAACATGGCCAACAGTAATTCCAATCCCTGCCCTAAAGGCATGGATCGGGACCAGCAGTTAGCGTAATGGCTATGTCGCTGGACTTCCATGTAGTCAAATGCGGTTTGAGTCCTGGACCCGGTGGCTTAAACTCATGCCGGGAGGGTGTGTGTGCGTGCCCAAGATCCCGAGAGGAGAATGGAAGAGAAGGGAATGGCCATCCCCCCAGGGGGGGTAATTTCTCACTTTCTGTCTGTCTCTGTCTTTCTGGTGAGCGCACACACCCTATAGCAAAAACCTCTCCAAAAAAAAGAAAAGAAAAAAAAAACACAATGGATCGTGTACATGTATGCCCCAAATCCTGATAAACTATAGAAAGACGATTGCAGCAAGGTCACACTCCACTAGGGGTGTTCTCTCTCTCTCTCTCTCTCTCTCTCTCTCTTTCTCTCTCCCCCTCTCTCTCTCTCTCTGAGTGTAGAGGCTCTATGATTAGACACTGTGCATAAGGAGCCAGACTCCACATGGTCAACTGCAGTTTAAATCCTGGACATTGAAGCTTTAAAAATATACCAGCCGCATGTGCATGCATACCCAAGATCCCGAGATGGAATGGAGGTGAGAGACTGCAGTGTCGCCATCCCCCCTGGGGAGGTGATTTCTCACTTTCTATCTCTCGGTCTCTCTGTGTCTCTCTGGTGAGCACATGTACCCTATAGCAAAAATTTCTCCAAAAAAAAAAAAAAAAAACACCAGGCACATGTGCCCAAAATCACAAAAGGACAGAAAAAGGGAGAGGGGATTACAGTATGACCATGCCTCTAGGGGAAGGAAGTGCTTTCTCTTCTCTCTCTTCTTCTCTCTCTGGCAAGCATAACTTCCTCTGGCAAAAAAAAAAAAAAAAAAAAAAAAAAAAGAGTACTATTCAATTCAAATGAAAACTGTCTCATTTATTCAAGACATACCAAATAAAGTTGACTGTCTAAAGTCCTAGGCAAAGTTTGAACCCCTAAATGTAGCTGAACGTGAAAACCAGTTGGCAAGCTTCTAAGGGGGAAAAAAAAAGAAAAAGTATGCCTGGGCGCCACTCCAGACCGTTTAGGTCAGAATACTGGGGCCCAAGCAGAGCATTTTTTAAAAGCTCCCCTGATGATTCTAATGAGCAACCAAAGCTAAGAACAATTGCCCTGTGCCATCTCCCGAGTCTTAGTTCCGTCTCTCCTCTTTCATAAATCAAAGTACAGAAACAAATCATAAAGATTTAAATTCCTGGTGCCCACAGTAAATTAAAAGACATTCCCATTTTCTCCACTTGAAAATTTATATAATTTCCTCTAAAAAAGCTTAAGTTTTTTTTTTTTTTTTAAGAGGTTTTTGCTATAGGGCGCGTGCGTTCACCAGAAAGACAGAGAGAGACAGAGAGACAGAAAGCGAGAAATCACCCCGCAGGGGTAATGGCCACACCGCAATCCCTTCTCCTCATTCTCCTCTCGGGATCCTGGGCACGCACACACACATGCGCCTGGCGTGAGTTTAAGCCACCAGGTCTGGGACTCAAACCATGGTCGACTACATGGAAGTCCAGTGACATAGCCATTATGCCAACTGTTGGTCCCGTAAGCTTAAGATTTTTATCTCCTCTAAAATACATCCCTGATTGGGCCCAACAGATGTTGTGGTGGTTACGACACTAGACTTCCACATGGATGACTACGGATTGAGTCCCAGACCTGATGGCTTGCTTTCTTTTTCTTTATCTCTGTCTCTTTCCGGTGAGCACACATGCCCTATACCAAACTTTTAAAATAATAAGTAAAACTAAACCTTTTCTGTTATCAAGAAGTTTTTGCTACAGAGCACATATGTTTGCCAGAAAGACAGAGAGAGAGAAAGCTAGAAATCACCCCTCAGGGGGGATGGTTATGCTGCAATCCCTTCTTCTCCATTCTCCTGTGGGGATTTTGGGCATGCATGCACATGCGTCCAATGTGAGTTTTAAGCCACTGGGTCTAGGACTCGAACCACAGTCAACTACGTGGGAGTCCAGCGACGTAACCATTACACCATCTCTCTCTCTGATGAATTAAATAATAATAATTACTTTTTTCAAATAGTAAATGAGAGGGGCCGACAAATGGCATGGTGGTTAAAGGCGCTGGATTCCAACATGGCCAACTATGATTTGAGTCCAGGACCTAGCGGCTAGCTCTCTCACTTTCCCTTTCTCTCTCTGGGTGTCTGTGTCTGGTAAAATTAAAAAATTATAACAAATGGAATTAAATAAATAAATAGTTTTTAAATAATAATAATACATAAGAGGCCAGCAGGTGGCTTGGTGGTTGGAGGCACTGGATTCCCACATAGGCGACTGCAGTTTGCATCTCGGTGGCTTTCTTTCTCATTTTCCCTCTCTCTGTCTCTCTCTGGTCAAGTTCAAAACCAATAATAACGATAAATAACATTAAAAAAATAATAATAATAAATAAATAAATAAATACATCCCTGATTTAACACCCTCAAACTAGTTCACAGCTACTACTTCTTAGGAGCATTGTCTCAATTATAGACTGTTTTATATAGCAATTACTTTATTATTCTGGCATTTGTACTTTAATTACTTCCTCTATATCTGTCTTTCTTTTTTTTTTTTTTGGAGAGGTTTTTTTCGCTATAGGGCGCGTGCGCTCGCCAGACAGACAGAGAGAGACATAGAGACAGAAAGCGAGAAATCACCCCCCAGGGGGGATGGTCACGCCGCAATCCCTTCTCCTCCATTCTCCTCTTGGGATCTTGGGCACGCACGCACACGCGCCTGGCGTGAGTTGTAAGCCACCGGGTCCGAGACGCGAACCGCGGTCGACTATGTGGGAGTCCAGCGACATAGCCATTACGCTAACTGCTGGTTCCCATATATCTGTCTTTCTTTTTGTAAGCTGTACCTCTATTATCTCCGTTCAATACCTAAAGTTTATCTTAACTTTTTTGCATCCATTATATTTGAAGTGCTACAGTCTGCAAAGAATTTCTGCATTCACTGCAATCCCTTCTCCATTCTCCTCTTGAGATTTTGGGCATGCATGTGCATGCACCCAGTGTGTGTCTTGGGGGGGGGGGGTTGTTTGTTTGTTTTTTGTTATTGTTGTTATAGGGTACATGTGAGAGAGAGAAAGAGGAAAGGAGGGAGAGGAAGAAAGTGAGAAAGCAAGCCGCCAGATCTGGGGCTGGAACTGTGGTCTGCCAGGTAGGAGTCTAGTCCCTTAACACCACACCTCCTGCTGCCCCTCCCCTCATCTCCGTGTGTTTTCAAACCACTAGATCAAGATAGAAACCATGCAGTTAGCCTTGTGGGATCCAGTCACCTCACATCATGGCCCTAAACTAGGAGTTCTTGTAAAAGAACTACAGCCTAGAAAAATCAAGCCCAAGGTTCTCAGGTTATCTCATCACTGCTCTCCACATGCTGTACCTGCACTCTAACATCAAACTGCTTATAACAAATATCACCTGTTTCATCTCATGCCTTCACTCTTGCTCATGCTGTTCCCTCTAGCTGGCTAACTCCTTACTCTTCAAGTTTCAGCTAAGCAGCACCTATTCTAAAGGGTCTTCCAAGTAGGCGTGGGAGATGAGAGTAAGGGAGCCTTCAAATTCATTCACTGTAATGACCCCATATGGCAAACACTGGCTGAACTGAAGCATACAACTTAAAATATCAATACAAAAAAATTACTTTTATCCAGTACTTATGGTGGGTCAATCAGTGTTCTGTACATATTAGTTTATCTAATCTTTCTAATAACCCAATGGGTTAAGTACTAATTATGAAGCACAGAGAGAAGTTAAGCATCTTGCCTAAGGTCACAACTAATCAGTGAACTAGAAATTGGAATTTACATAATATAGCTCCAGAGTCAATATCCTAACTACTAGACTGTCCAGACTACCTCTATAACTGCCAATGCTTTCCAAATCTGTATTACCAATCTTCAAGCTTCAACCCTGAATTTCCAAATACCTTCTGAACATCTGAACATCTCTACTTGGATGTCTCTCAAGAACTTCAAAATTAACACAATTGAAATCACTTTCTCCCTCTTGTTTCCCAGCCTATCCAACAAAAACTAGTCACCACAACTTCTTCTATTTGTAATCTGGGTTAGCAAATACATTGATCCAGTTACCCAAAATAGGAATCCAAGCATAAATTGCACCTTGTAAATTTTACTCATCCCTTTCATTCCCCAAAAATACTGCTCCTATTTCTCAAGCTTAACTTACATGAGATTCTCATCACTTTTCACATGTGGGAATTAGCTAACAGTCTTTCTAAACACAACTTTGATTATGTCAAGACCTATAATGGCTCCCTACTATTGCCATCAAGCCCAAACATGGTTTTTTTTTTGGTTTTTTTTGTTTGTTTTATTTTTTTGGTGGCACTAGAATGTATTAAGATGTGCTTTAATACAGATGCTGGGGCTTGCCCATGGTGCTCTTGATGTATAAAGCCCAGACGTTCTGCCATTTCTTCTTGAGTAATGACTCCAGGAAGGTAACAGCCACGTGGACATTGAACACAAGCTCATCATCTGTCATCTTCACATGGCCAGAAGCCACAGCTAGACACAGTACCTTCTTCATCTGGAACTTGATTGTGGACTTTACCTCCCTGACTCTGGCCATCATGTTCTCACTGTGTGTCACCCAAGAAGGGAACTTGCCAGCCTTATTTAGATCTAAACCCAGGATTCATGCGATCTGCTTGATCAGGGACTCTGAGGCCAAAAAGGCATCATACTTCTTAGCCAGCTTCTTGGCCAGCTTCCTATTCTTGTTGAGTTTCTTCAGTGCCTCGATGTCCATGTGGGGGATGGACAGCCTTGGCCTCGTCACAGTGCTGCTGGTCCCCCAAGACGCACACGGAAAACTTAGGGTGGGGAATGGCCATAAGCCTGACGGTGCCCGAGAAGTGCTTGTCCTTCTGAGGGTCATAGTTCTTCAAGCTGATCTGCAGCCCCACCATTTCCAAAAACTTCCAGCGCTTGCGCTGGTTCTCATGCAGGTCTTCCCTCATCACCTCGTATAGGGTGTCGTGAGAGACTTTGCTGCTCATTGTGCTTCACGCCAAGAGAGCCAGTAAAGAGCAGCCCAAACTTCTTAAAAGAACATATAAAATGCTCTCGTCCCTGCCTATCTCCCAGCTTCAACTGTAAACATCCCCACATACTGTAAATGCCAATTCCCTCAACCACCTCTCTCCATTCCTTGAAACCACCGTTTTTCAGGACCAGCAGATGGCATAACGGTTATGTCACTGGACTCCCACGTAGTCGACTGCAGTTCAAGTCCCTGATCCAGTGACTTGAAACACTCTGGGCACGTGTATGTGTATGCGTGCATGCATGCCCAAAATCCAGAGAGGAGAATGGAAGAAAAAGGACTGAGGCATGGCTATCCCTCCTGGGGCGGTGATTTCTCGCTTTCTGTCTCTCTCTCTAGTGAGTACGTGTTCCCTATGGCAAAAAACTTGCAAAGAAAAAAAAATCACAATTTTTCAATACCAATATGTCTCTGCACCAGCAAGTATCCTGACTTACAGCAATTATCCCTACAACATTCCCTTACTACATCTACCCCACAAAACTAATGATAAATGCTCTATTTTCCTCAAACTGAAGTAACTCCCTCCTCTATATTCAGATATTCTGTATGTCTGTATTGTAGAACTTATGATATTATGCTAAAATGTCTTACCTAAAAACATCACCTAGAAGGCCAGCAGGTGGTAGGGTGGTTAAGGACGCTGTACTCCCACATGGCCGAACACAGTTGGAGTCCTGGACCTGGTGGCTTGGCTTGCTTTCTCACCCTCTCTCTCTCTCCCCGCTCCCACCCCGGGTCAATTAAAAGTGAATAAATGGATAAAATTAAATAAAATGTTTTTTTTAAAAAAACTCATCTAGCATTGATTCAAAGGTAAAAATGTTACCTTAATGAGCCAGCAGGTGGCATGGTGTTTGAAGTGCTAGACTACCACATAGTTTGAGTCCTGGACCTGGTGGTTTGCTCGCTCGCTCTCTCTCTCTCTCTCTCTAAATAACAAAAAAATTAATTTAACTAAATTAAAAATTATTTAAAAGGGACCAGCAGATTGTGTGATGTTTAAGGATGTTGGACTCGTACATGGCTGACCGCGGTTTGAGTCCCAGACCTGGCAGCTTGCTTTCCCACTTTCCCTCTCTCTCTCATTCTGTCCCTCTCTGGTCAAATTTAAGTAATTAAGTAAATGAATGAATGAATGAATGAATAAATAACGTTAAATAAAATCATTCAAAAAAATTATTTTAGGAAAAAAGTTAGCCCATGTTCAATAAATGCCTGAATGAATACCAATCAACTAACTGTCTCTTCACATCACTTTTCTAACAATTTCGACACTAAAATCTA
The DNA here is from genome assembly GCA_026018925.1 of Tupaia tana. Lineage (NCBI taxonomy): Eukaryota > Metazoa > Chordata > Mammalia > Scandentia > Tupaiidae > Tupaia > Tupaia tana. Next base: position 201,353,857 of record JAKSZU010000003.1, read on the forward strand.
TTAACTTACATAGTTTATAACTCCAGTGTAATACAAAAATCACTGCTCTTATGTCTACCAGTCAACCCAGAAACATTTCCATATACACAGAAAGCTGGAAAAAACACTGTAATTTCAATAGAATGCCTGTAGCAAAAACAACCACTGCACTCAGCAACCTTTAAAAGAAGCCACTGCTACCAAGAGAATTTAAAACAGAAACAAAAAATAAATGAACAAACAAAACCACCTACATAGTACCTACTATTACAAAGTAATGCTCTGGATGCTTTACAAATAATAACTCACTTAAATCCTCACAATTGGGAATGGGAGCAGAAGTTGACATAATAGCTATGTTGCTGGACTCCGTGGTTCAAGTCCCAGACCCAGTGGCTTAAACTCACGCCACATGCCCAAGATCCTGAGAAGAGAATGGAGGAGAAGGGACTACAGCGTGGCCATCCCCCCTGGGGGGTGATTTTTCTCTTTCTGTCTGTCTCTCTCTCTCTCTCTCTCTGTCTCTGGTGAGCACACATGCCCTATATCAAAAACCTCTCCATAAATAAATAAATAAATAGGGAACCAGCAGTTAGCGTAATGGCTATGTCGCTGGACTCCCACATAGTCGACCGCGGTTCGCGTCTCGGACCCGGAGGCTTACAACTCACGCCGGGCGCATGTGCGTGCGTGCCCAATATCCCGAGAGGAGAATGGAGGAGAAGGGATTGCGGCGTGACCATCCCCCCTGGGGGGTGATTTCTCGCTTTCTATCTCTCTGTCTCTCTCTGTCTGTCTGGCGAGCGCACGCGCCCTATAGCGAAAACCTCTCCAAAAATAAATAAATAAATAAGTAAGTAAGTAAGTAAGTAAGTGAATAAATAAATCCTCACAATCTACCTGGGAGATATATATTATTATTACCCTCTTTTTACTTTCTATGACTTAAGTATAGGATCTTTTGCTCCAAAGTCTTAGCTCTTACATACTGCCTCTCATTGATAAGTCTAATACAAAGACTAAGATAAATTTTCTGCTAAAACAAAACCAGCTTTGAGCACTCAACAGTCGGGAAAGCCTAGGAAACATACGTAAATTAAAATAAATGCATGAAGAAATAAAATTTCTTAAAAAAACTTTCGGAAAGGTTTTTTGCTATAGGGCACGTGTGCTCACCAGAAAGACAGAGACACAGAGAGATAGAAAGCGAGAAATCACCCCCCAGGGGGGTTGGTCACGCCGCAATCCCTTCTCCACTCTCCTCTTGGGATCTTGGGCACATATGCATGCGCGCCCGGTGTGAGTTTAAGCCATCGGGTCCAGGACTCAAACCATAGTCGGCTACATGGGAGTTCAGCTACATAGCCATTACACTAACTGCTAGTCCTTAAAGTTAAATTTTTAAAAATTCGAAAAATAAAAACTTTTAGGGAAAAGATGTATAAAATATAATACATTGGAGGAAGCACTATTTCAGGAAGCAAGAGAAACCACCACCACTACTAATTAAATAATCAGGAAATTCCTTAACATCTTACTTTTCCAATAAAGCAAAAACTAGATGGGTTCAGTAAAAGAGTGGGTTAAGGGGCCAACAGGTGGAACAGAGGTTAAGGCACTGGATTCCACTCCAAAATTCAAGTCCTAGATCTCATGGCTTGCAAATCGCTCTGAGTTGGGGTCGGCAGGTGGCGTGGTTGTTGAGGGCACTGCACTTCCATACAGCCAAGTGTGTTCAAGACCTGGACCTGGCAGCTTGCTTTCTCATTTTTCCACTTTCTCTCTCTCTCTTGCTTTCTCACTTTTCCACTTTCTTTTTCTCTCTTGCTTTCTCACTTTTCCACTTTCTCGCGCGCATGCACTCGCAGTAGCTCTGTCCCTCTCTGGTCAAATTTAAATACATAAATAAAGTTAGATAAAAAATAATTTTTGGGAACCAGCAGTTAGCGTAATGGCTATGTTGCTGGACTCCCACGTAGTCAACCGCGGTTCGCAGCCCGGACCTGGTGGCTTAAAACTCACGCCGGGCGCGTGTGCATGTGTGCCCAAGATCCCGAGAGGAGAATGGAGGAGAAGGGATTGCGGCGTGGCCATCCCCCCTGGGGGTGATTTCTTGCTTTCTGTCTCTATGTCTCTCTCTGTCTGGCGAGCGCACGCGCCCTATAGCAAAAATCTCTCCAAAAAAAAAAAAAAAAATTGTTAAAAAAAGAAAGAAAGAAAAATCACTCCGAGTATATGTGCTTGCATGCCCAAAATCTAAAGATAATGTAGGAGAGGGGATTGCAGCATGGCCATCCTACAAGCGGTGATTTCTCACTTTCCCTCTATCTTTTCCCATGTCTCACTCTGGTGAGAGCACACACCCTATAGCAAAAACAAAAACCAAAAACAGGGTTAAGTTCAAAAGACTTAACAAAGAATATAAAAAAGCCTTCTTAAGTATTTTTTAAAGAATTATTTAACTTTATTTATTTTTTTCATTTGTTTTCATTGGACCAGAAAGGAACAGAATGAGAGAGGTGGGAGGGAAGAAAAAGGGAGAAAGCAAGTTGCCAAGTCCGGAACTCGAACAGAAGTCGGCCATGTGGGGGAGTCCAGTGCTCTTAACCACACCACCTGTCGACCCCTAAGTTTCAAAAAAAAAACCAGTAGGGCCAGCAGAGAGCATCGCAGTTATATCACTGGACTCCCGCATGACTGACCATGGTTCTAATACCAGGCCTAGTGGCTTGAAACTCATGCCAGATGCATGTGTATTGCCCAAGACCCCAGGAGAATGGAGGAGAGGGATTATGACATAGTCATCCACCCGGCGGATGACTTTTCACTTTCCTTCTCACTGTCTCTGTTTCTCTCTCAGCTTAACATACATGCCCTAAGGCAAAAACCTGTTACCAAAAAAAAAAAAGGCCCGGCAAGTGGTTAAAAGCATTGGATTCCCACATGGCTGACCGTGGTTTGAGTCCCAGACATGGCGACTTGCCCTCTCGCTTTCCCTTTCTCTCTGATCAAATTTAAAAAAAAATAATAATAATAAGTGGAATTAAATAAATAAATAAATAATTCATTGGGGGGGGAAAGGCAAGTTATTTACAGGAAATTACAAGTGGATAAGAGGAACAATTTTTGAGCATCTGACTAGTAAGTATGCTGTTCCAAGCACTTTATAGAAATAACATTTAATTCTCACAAATAGCACAACTATCATCCCCATTTTGCAACTAGGAAAACTGGACTAGAAGTGATAAGTAATTTAGTCAAGTTTCCACAATTAAGAAAAAAGAAAACGGAGGATCAGCAAGTGGCGTAGTGGTTAAGGTGCTGGACTGCCACATGGCTGATGGCTGTTCAAGTCCCAGACCTGGTGGCTTGCTTGCTCGCTCGCTCGCTCGCTCTCTCTCTCTCTCTCTCTCTGGTGAGCACATGTGCCCTATGGCAAATAAAAAAATAATAATGATAAACAAAATAAATTTTTAAGAACACAGAAACTTAGATTTTTTTTTAAGTTTTTTATTTCTTGTATTAGATGGGTAGACAGACAGACAGACAGAGAAAGTGATATACCTCCAACAGGGTCATCACAATGCAATGAGCACATATCTGCCATGCACAAGAAACCAGGTCATGAATTCTGGACCTTCTCAAACAGCCTCTGTACTGCAGTTCCATCATGGCTGGCCAGAAACTAGGACTTAACCCAAGCCAATTGTCTCTACAACCAAGCTCCTTCCAAACTATTATGCTAAATTTCATGAATAAACAACAGCTAAAGGAAGGGACATATCTAGTAATATGAACAATACAGTCAAAGGCATGATGTAGCTTTTTGAATTCTTAAGTCCAAAGTAGGCAAATAAACATACAAAAAAAAGGAAAATAGGGTCAGCAGGTGGTATGGAGGTTAAGGCAGCTAGATCCCACATGACCAACTGAGCAGTTCCAGTCCCAGACCTGGCAGCTTGAAAATCACGCTGGGCGCATGTGTGTGCATGCCAAAAAATCCCCAGAGGACAATGGAGGAGAAGGGACTGCGGCATGGCCATAACCTGAGGGTAGAGGAATTTCTCACTCCCCCTGTGTCTCTCTGTTTCTCTTTCTTTGGCAAGAGCACATGTTCTATAATAAATTTTTTTAATTAATTAAAAAAGGAATAAAAGCATATGAAAAGATGCTCAACATCGTATGTCATTAGGAAACTGCAAATTAAAACAAGGAGATAGCTCTTCACACTTACTAGAATAGTCAAAATCCCAAACTCTGATACCACCAAATGCTAGTGAGGATGTCGAGCCCTGGGACTCTCATTCTTTGCTGCCGGCAATACAAAATGGTATAGTCATTTTGAAAGACAGTTTGGTATTTTCTTATAAAAGGAAATATACTTTCACCACACAACTGAGGTCTTTAGTGTTTATCCAAATGAACTGACAACTTGAGTCCACACAAAAACTTGCACACAGAGCCAACAGGTGGCTTGGTGATTAAGGTGCTCTATCCCACATGGCCAACCACAGTTCAAGTCTGTACCTGGCAGCTTGAAAATCCCACCAGGCACACGTGCATGCACACCCAAAATCCAGAGAGGAGAATGGAAGGGAAGGGAATGTAGTGTGGTCATCTTCTGCAGGGGAAGGTTTCTCACTTTCCCTCTGTCTCTGGCAAGCACATGTACCCTATGGCTAAAACATTTACAAAAACTTCATTCATAATTGCTAAAACATTTAGAAGGCAGCATTATGTCCTTCAGTACAGGAATGGATAAAATGTGGGTACTGATGGACAGTGGAACAGCATTCACGGTTTAAAGGAGAGTTTATCAAGCTATGAGACATCATGGAAGAAATTTAAATGCATTATTTCTTTTTTTTTGGGGGGGAGAGATTTTTGCTATAAGGCACATGTACTCACCAGAGAGAGAGAGACAGAAAGCAAGAAATCACCCCCTGGGGGGATGGCCATGCAGCAATCCCTTCTCCTCCATTCTCCTCTTGGGATCTTGGGCACGCACATGCCCAGCGTGAGTGTAAGCCACCGGTCCGGGACTCGAACCGTGGTCAACTAGATGGGAGTCCAGTGACATAGCCATTATACCAACTGCTGGTCCCTAAATGCATTATTTCTAAGTGAAAGATGCCAATCTGAAAATCTATGTAGTATATGATGCTAACTATGATATTATGAATAAAGCAAAACTATGGAAACAGTAAAAAAATATCAGTGGTTGCCAGGGGGCTAAAAAGGAGGGGAGGGGAAGAGAGAATGGGATAGGGAGAAGGAAGGATTCTTTAGGACAGTGAAACTACCCTGTAGGATATTACAACAGTGGATAATGTGTGTTATTATTCATTTGCCCTAGCCTATAGAATGTACAACACCAAAAATAAACATTAAGAGACCAGCAGTTAGCGTAATGGCTATGTTGCTGGGCTCCCATGTAGTCGACCCCAGTTCGCGTCCCGGAACCGGTGGCCTAAACTCATGCCACACATGCTCAAGATCCCGGGAAGAGAATGGAGGAGAAGGGATTGCAGCATGGCCATGCCCCCAGAAGGGTGATGTCTTGCTTTCTGTCCTCTGTCGAGTATACACGCCCTACAGCAAAAACCTCTCAAAAAAAAAAAAAAAAAAAAAAATTAAGGGGACCAGCAGTTAGAGTAATGGCTATGTCGCTGGACTCCCATGTAGTCGACCGTGGTTCGTGTCCCAGACCCGGTGGCTTAAAACTCACGCCGGCCGCGTGTACATGCGTGCCCAAGATCCCGAGGGGAGAATGGAGAAGGGATTGCAGTGTGGCCGTCTCCCCTGGGGTGATTTCTCGCTTTCTATCTCTCTGTCTCTGTCTGTCTGGCAAGCGCACGCGCCCTATAGCAGAAACCTCTTCCAAAAAAAAAAAAATAATAATATGTAAACTATGAACTTTGGGTGATAATGATTAATAACTGAGACTCAGCAACTGTAACAAACATGCCACTGTGGTGTCTACTGTGGAAACTGTGAGCAAGGAGGCAGAGAGTATATGGGAACTCTCCAGAAATATATACCAGGAATAAATGCTGGCATGCCCAAAATTCAATGAGGAAAATGGAGAAAGGATTTCAACATGGCCATTCCAGCCAGAGGTGATTTCTCGCTCTTTCCCTTCCTTTCCTTTCTGGAGAAACCACACTAAAAAAAAAGGAAAAAAAGGTCTGGTTTAAAAAAAAAAAAAAAAATCAATGAAGGGGACCAGCAGACGGTGTAACGGTTATGTCGATGGACTCCTACATAATTGACCATGGTTTGAGTCCTGGCACCAGGAACTTGAAACTCTGGGCACGTGTGCATGTGTGCCCAAAATTCTGAGAGGAGAATGGAGGAGAAAGGATTGCGGCATGAACATCTCCCCTGGGGGGTGATTTCTTGCTTTCTGTCTCTGTCTCTCCCGCAAGAACACGAGTCCTATATAAAAAGTCTCTTTTTAACATTGGAATTTTATTTAATATTTTTAGGCATTTACAAAGAAATCTAATTTTTGAATTAGATTTGTAATCTAATTCAATCTAATCTTACCAATTTGTATTGACCAAGTTAGGGTGTTAAAGATGAGGCACTTTTTTTTTTACTAGAGACTGAGAGTTAGGAATCCCAGTAGTATTTGGAGGCACTGCAAAGGGGTGTTAGCACCTGACGGGCAGTTTTTCATCATTCTGACATGAAGGGGAGGCTAGATGTTTCCTGGCCAATGCACCAAAATAGGACACAGGAACACAGAGGCACAGGGGTGATTGGGCCCACACTTGCAGTGAGTCACAGGTACTTGTTCCATGTTCAGAAAGAATTACAGTTGTGGACGCAGAGTAGGTATAGCAAAGCAGGGAATTCATTAAAAGAGAGGGGAGGGAGGAACAGCAGGTGGCACAGTGATTAAGGCACTGGACACACCCACATGGCCAACAACAGTTCAAGTCCAGAACCTGGTGCTTGCTTTCTCACTTTCTTTCTCTATCTCTGACCAAATTTAAAAAATAAATGAATGAGGAACCAGCAGTTAGCATAATGGCTATGTCGCTGGACTCCCATGTAGTCAACCGCGGTTTGAGTCCCGGACCCATTGACTTAAACTCACGCCAGGCACGTGTGCATGCGTGCCTGAGATCCCGAGAGGAGAATGGAGGAGAAGGGACTGTGGTGTGGCCATCCCCACTGAAGGGTGATTTTTCGCTTTCTATCTCTCTGTCTCTGTCTTTCTGGCGAGCGCACGCGCCCTATAGCAAATACCTCTCAAAAATAAATAAATAAATAATAAATGAATGAATGAGGGACCAGCAGTTGGCATAATGGCTACATCGCTGGACTCCCATGTAGTTGATCATGGTTCCAGTCCCAGACCCGGTGGCTTAAACTCATGCTAGGCGCATGTGCACACGTGCCCAAGATCCCGAGAGGAGAATGGAGGAGAAGGGATTGTGGCATGGCCATCCTCTCTGGGGGGTGGGGTGGGGGGGGTGATTTCTAGCTTCCTGTCTCTCTGTCTCTCTCTATCTTTCTGGAGAGCACACATGCCCTATAGCAAAAACCCCTCCGAAAAATAAATAAATAAATAAAAAGATTAAAGAATCCTTGAAAAAAATACATTTTTTTAAAGAGGGGAGGAAAAAAGAGAGCTCCCAAAAAGGGAGGGGTCCCAGAAAAGGGTTGCCCAAGTGTCTCTCTTAAAATAAAAAGTCAATAAAGGCTCTCTGGGCTCGGATCCAGTTAGTGGTCTTATGGCTTAATGCACCAAGAAGGTCAACACTGTGGGTAAATACAGGACCTACTATTGTGCCCCGCTCCAGAAAATGGTGAAGAAAATTGAAATCAGCCAGTATGCCAAGTACACTTGCTCCTTCTGTGGCAAAATCAAGAAGAAGAGACAGGCTGTGGGGATCTGGCACTGTGGTTCCTGCATGAAAATGGTAGCCAGTGGTGCCTAGACCTACATACCATTTTGGCTATCCCAGTAAAGTCTGCCATCAGAAGACTGAAGGAATTGAAAGATCAGCAGAATCTCCACAGACGTTTGGAATACCACTAACCTATAATAAATGAATTAATTTAGAATATAAAAAATAAAATAAAAATAAATCCAATAAAAGTCAATGAATATGTTTATTTAGCAATTGGTATATAAGGAAGCATCCATTTAAAATATTCACTGGTATATATGTACCAAATCAAAAACATCTGCGTTGTACTTTGCATTATGCATCCTGGAGAGGGGACATAAACAGGAGCAGCGGTGGCATGGCAGTTAAGGTGGCTGGGTCCCACGTGACCAACTGCACAGTTGAGTCCCAGACCCAGCATCTTGAAAAACATGCCAGGAATGCCCAAAATCTCGAGATGAGAATGGAAGAAAGACAATATACCATGGCCGTCCCCCACCCCAGGATGCGTTCTCATTTTCCATCTCTCTCCAGCATGCACACATGCCCTACAGCAAAATTGAGGGGGGGAGACGCCATATCATCCTAAAAGAAGTTTGAAATATGAGACAGACATCACATATTTACTAAAAGCTAACTAAAGTGTAATATAAACTAAAAATCAGTAGGCTGCCAAATCACTAAACTGGACACTACCAGAATATATGGTCAGAGGTTCAGTGGATCACTTCTGGCTAAAGGAATCAGGAAGTTAAGATGTACTCGAGTTGTTGAGAAATGGGTAAGATTTGTCTGACTGACTACATTGGTGCCTTCCAAAAAAAAGAGCAAAACTACTGTGGCAGAAATGAAAATAAATGGGCCAGTTTCAGGAAACAAAAAAGAGAGACAACATGGTGACTGGTATAGGCCAGCCCGGTAAAGTCACTGAATGCAGGTTGGCTCAAATCCTTCTAAACTGATACACTACCATGCTTTACTACACATATACTGATCCCGCACTGTACTATATACTGATAGCCACTCAATCTGGTGAAGGTTTAGTTATAAACATTTACATCAGGTACACTGTACACCTAGTTAAAAATTCACCACCTTAGCCAACCAGCTGAATACATACACACACACACACACACACACACACACACACACACACATCATCCCATCCTTCAATTTCCAATCTACACTAACAGGCTACCCATAGCCCTATAAACTGAACATAATGCATCTACAGGACATTACCACTCAGTCGAACCCCGTACTGTTACCCCACAGACACAGATATCTTTCCTCTGGGGTAGAAAGGAAGGTGGCTCAGAGCCAGCTGGTGGTATGGTAGTTAAGGTGGCTGGATCTCACGTGGTTGACTGCAGTTGAAGTCTCAGACCTGATGTCTTGAGAAACAACCAAGAGGCATGTACCTGAGTGGACACAATCTCAGGAGGAGAACAGAAAAGGGTCTATGGCATGGCCACACCCCTGGGGAGTGCTTGCTTGCTTTCTCTCTTTCTCGCTATCTCTCTCTCCCTCTCCAGTGAGCACGTGCATCCTATAGCAAAAAATTTTTTTAAAGTATAAACATTTAGGAACTGACAGGTGGCGTGGTGGTTAAGAGTGCTAAACTCCCACATGGCTGACCATGATTCAAGTCCCAGACCTGGCAGCAGCTTGCTCTCTCATTTTGTCTCTCTCTGTCCCTCTCTGGTCAAATTAATATTTAAAAAGTCAAAAAACAAAAAGGTCTAGGGAACCAGCAGTTAGCGTAATGGCTATGTCGCTGGACTCCCACGTAGTCGACCGCGGTTCGCGTCCCGGACCCGGTGGCTTAAAACTCACACCAGGCGTGTGTGTGTGTGTGTGTGTGTGTGTGTGTGTGTGTGCCCAAGATCCCGAGAGGAGAATGGAGGAGAAGGGATTGCGGCGTGACCATCCCCCCTGGGGGGTGATTTCTCGCTTTCTGTCTCTATGTCTCTCTCTGTCTGTCTGGCAAGCGCACGCGCCCTATACTAAAGACCTCTCCAAAAAAAAAAAAAAAAAAAAAAAAAAAAAGGTCTAGATATGTATAAGGGACCAGCTGATGGCGTTGTGACGACGGGCGTTGCCGGACCTGGTAGCTTGCTTTCTCACTTTCCCACTCTTGCTCACTCTCTGTCACTCTCTCTCTCTCTATCCCTCTCTGGTCAAATTTAAATAAATAAATAAAAATTAAAAATAAGTAAATAAATAAAGGCACCAGAGTACCACATGGCTGACCATGGTTCAAAGTCTCAGACCTGGTAGCTTGTTTTTTCACTTTCCCTCTCTTTCTCTCATTTTGATAAAACTGGAAAATAATAATAATAAAGTTAAATAAAATAATTCTTTTCAAAATTTAGACACTTATGAAAATGGCATAACGAAATTAAACATAAGGAAGAAGAGATCTGGGGGAATGCAAACCCAGGAGGGAAAAAAAAAGAGGATTCAAATCTATTTGTAATTGAATAGGAGATGTTTGGTTGCTCACTGCAATTATTCATTATACCTTTCATATTTAAAATATTTCTGAGGGTTTTTTTTTTCTTGCTATAGGGTATGCAAGCCAGAGAGAATCAAAGAGAGTGAGAGAAATAGAGAAAGTGAGGAATCACCCCTCATGGAGATATCACCCCGCAATCCCTTCTCCTCCATTCTCTTCTAGGGATTCTGGGCACCCAAGCACATGCACCCAGCATGATTTTCAAGCCACTGGGCCCGGGACTCAAGCTACAGAGTTAGTCACGTGAGATGCTGCTACCTTAGTCTCCACACCACATACTGGCCAGTATTTTTAGTTTTAAAAAGAAAGCTGGGGACCAGCAGATGGCGTAATGGTTATGTCGCTGGACTCCATGTAGTCAACTATGACTGAGTACCAGACCCTGCAGCTTAAAACTCACACTGGGCACAAGTGCGTGCATGCCCAAAATCCCAAGAGGAAAATCAAGGAGAAGGGATTGTGGTGTGGCCATCCACCCTGGGGGAGGGGGGTGATTTCTCCCTTTCTGTCTTTTTGTCTCTCCAGTGAGCACACCAGCCATATAGCAAAATTTTCTCTAAAAAAAAGAAAAAAAGAAATCTGTCCAGTCAGCAGGTGGTGTGATGATAAAGGCTCTGGACCCCACAGGGGCATCGGTGGTTCAGGTCCCAGACCCAGTGGCTTGAAAATCAGGCCAGGCGAATGTGCTTGAGTACACAGAATCCCAAGGGGAGAATGAAGAAGGAGTGAAGAATTGCCATCCCCTTTAGGGGGTGATTTCTCATTTTCCCTTTCTCTCTCTCTCTCTCTCTCTCTCTCTCTCTCTCTCTCGGTGAGCCCTATGGCAAAAGACCTTTAAAAAAAGGAAGGAAGGAAGGAAGGAAGGAAGGACGGACAGACAGACGTCCAATTACTAATGAGCTTGTAATAGTGACAAGCTGTTATGGCCAAGCCACAGTATCTGATCAAAGCTACATCTGGGTCACCACCTCCTGTCATTTAACCAAGCCAAGAAAATAAAAAAATTACAAGTCTACCCCCCAAAACTTTCTTTTTCTTTTTCTTTTTTTGTAGAGGTTGTTTTTTGCTATAGGGTGCGTGAGCTCGCCAGACAGAGACAGACAGAGAGACAGAAAGCAAGAAATCACTTCCCAGGGGGGATGGCCACGCCGCAATCCCTTCTCCTCCGTTCTCCTCTCAGGATCTTGGGCACGCGCACACACACGCACCCAGCGTGAGTTCAAGCCACCGGGTCCAGGACTCGAACCGCGGTCGACTATGTGGGAGTCCAGCGACATAGCCATTATGCCAACTGCTGGTCCCCCAAAACTTTCTCTTAAGATCTAGTCCAGGGACCAGCAGTGGCATAATGGCTATGTCGCTGAACTCCCATGTAGTCGACCATGGTTTAAGTCCCGGACTGGTGGCTTAAACTCACGTGGGGTGCGTGTGGGTGTGTGCCTAAGATCCCAAGAGGAGAATGGAGAAGGGATTGCGGCATGGCCATCCCCCTTGCGGGGTCTCGCTTTCTGTCTCTGTGTCTGTTTCTGTTTTTCTGGAGAGCACACGCACCCTATAGCAAAAACCTCTCCAACAACAACAAAAAAGGTATATTCCAAGTTACATTCTATAACTATACACAATCCAGTTCTTTCACAACTTCCATATCAACAGAAACTGACTTCTCTAACTTAATCTTTGTATCTCTCAATTCCAATATATTCAGAAAGGTCTTATCACTCACACAGTGAACTTTTCCTTATTTGCCTATGCTACAAGTGGATTGGTAATGACATCCACTTGACTAAAAGCAGACAGTTGTATACAATATAACTCTGCGTGAGTCCAACTCACTCATATACTTACTTTTCAATCTTAACCTATAACGTTTAAATTGAGCTTGTAGTCTTTTAACCACAAATGAAATGTTATCTTGGCCAGGGCAATCCCAAAACACTCCCGGCCGGCCGTCGACTGAGCGCTCACCACATGCATTCTAAAAGTCGAGTCCCTAGACCAACGTTTACACACTCAGAAGTGCTTTCATCCAAGGGTGACCTCAAGACATAGCTCCAAATCCCAGTTTTTGGTTCGCTGTGGTAAAACAAGTAGAAAGGACCTAAAGTTGACACCGAATTACAAACCCAAAGGAACCTACATTTCATTTCATACACCCCGGGTCCAGAATTTCTCGTTACGGGAGGGGGGAGGGGGGATAGAGAGTGAAGGGAGTAGAAGCTGGAAGCCCAAAGCTGGCGGACTAGGTCTAGTCTTCTTCGGCGTCCGCCAGTCCCATGGTCGTCGACCCAGCACTACAGGCAGCTGGCCCGCCCACTTCCCTCCCCACCCCCACTCAGGTCCACCCCACCCCCACCCGGGCGCCAGGCCGGGGGCAGTCCCCGCACCTGCAGGACCTGGGAACAGCCGACTACCCTAACCCTAACCCTACCCCACTTCAATCCGAGCTACTAGTAAGGGCTCGGACGCTCCCCCCCTCGCCTCCGGCCACCAGCTTCTCCCTCCAGGGTCAACCCTTCGAGCCTTTCGCCCTCTCGTCTAGCAGAGCGCAGAACCGACACCCTCTCCACGAGCTACCGCGGATCTGGCTTCTCCAGCGCCGAGCGCCGAGGTCTCTTCACCTCTCCCCAAGAACCAAGCCAGACCTGACGCCCAAGGCCCGAAAGGGAACTCCTACCGCTCCCCGAGTCGCTGGGCTTTCCTTCCCAGCTGCTACTGCTGGAAAAGCCAAGTCCTAAGGTCCTCCTCTCTCGGCTTCCGGGCCTCCCTCCACTGCCAGGCCTGAGCCCCCAGTTCTGCCCTCCCGCTATCCCGCTTCTCCTCCTCCAGAGACCGAGCCCAGGGGCTGGGCGGCTTCCTTCTCCGGCATCCCGCCGGCCCGACTCCTCCCGCAACGGGCCCGGCCCCCGCCCGGCAAGCGGCACACTCACCGCTGAGCGCCGAGGCCTGCAGGGTGGCCCCCGAGGTGCCGTCGATGACTTTGATGGTCCCACGGCTGGTGACGGCCAGGATGGCGTTGAGCGCCGGGTGGTAGGAGAGGCTGTGCAGTCCGTCGGCGTCGCAGCGCATGCAGCCGTCCCGCAGCACCAACCACTCAGAGACCCCGGCCGCCCCCGCGCCGGCCGCCGAGGAGCAGCCCGGGCCCGAGGCCGCCGCAGCCGCAGCCGCCATCTTCCGGCCTGCGCTCAGCACAATCACACTGGGAAGCGGCTCAGTGACAGTCCCGGGAGGTGCAGCACCACCGCCAGTCACCATCCGGGGCCAGGGGGCAAGCGAGCGCGTTAACCGGAAGTGAAGTCAGGCGCCCGCACGCACGCGGAACGTCGGCCGTCGGCCGCCGGCCGGAGGGGCCAAGCTCGCGGGGAGGATCGCGGGGGAGGAGGAAAAGGAGCTGGGGCGGGGCCGGGAGACTGGCGACGGAGCATGCGCGGGAGGGCTTGCGCGTGCCACGCGCCGCTGGTGTGGCCAGCTCCGCGTCGGCAACGTCCCAGGCTCTTCCTGCTATCCCAGGGAGGGGCGGCGGCCTTACGTTCCGCCCGGTTCACGTGGGAGGGAAGGAGGTGGATTCCGTGTATTTCCGGTAGGCGGGGACGCCGGGCCGTGCACCTCCCGCGTGTGCCCTGAGGGCCTTTGCAGCGGTTCCAGCTGCGCCCTGACCGTTCCCAGCTCGCGCGGTGGCAGTGCAGATGTTGGACCGTGGCCGGACGCAAACCCTGCGCCTGGGCCCCAACTCCATCTAACCTGAGAGTGGTCTGAGAAGCTTCTAGTTGGGATTTGAAGGAACCGACAACCTTCCCAAGCCCGTCCCTTTCATAACTTCCCTCCTGGTTCACATCCCCAAAGCTATTTGTTGAATAAAAGTTCAAGGTGTCAGTACTGGTGTTAGTCTCTATCCACATTCCAAACAAGTCCAATTTGAATTGATAAGTGTGCATGGGGATATTACAGGGCCAGAAAGGACTCTAGTTAATAATTTGCTAATCACTCATCTCTCTTGGAGAATAACTTTATTTTTACTTTTTATTTCGAAGTAACAACTTAATTTGTAGTTAACTGCAGATAGAGTACAAAATTCTGTGGTCTTCCCCATATCCGTAATTCCTGTCTATGAGGAAAACAAACACAAATTGAAAGGTCATCTATAACATAGCCCTCAGAGGAAGAGTACAAAGAGAGGTCAATTTGCCCTTCACTCAGTTTCCCCAGAGTTCCATATTACATAATTTGGGAACAAAATAATAATCAGGGATTTCACATATGTATGATGCATGTAGAATTCAATGTCATTTTATCACATTTGCACCTTAATGAAGATGCAGAACTGTTCTGTGTATTTGAGAATCACTACATTATCTTGGAAAAGCCTAGTTTCTTCTTCCTTAAAAGTGATTTCCCAGGACCAGCAGTTGGCGTAATGGCTATGTGGCTCGACTCCCATGTAGTAGACCACGGTTTGAGCCCCAGACCCGGTGGCTTAAACACCCCTGGAGCGTGTGCATGCATGCCCAAGACACCAAGAGAAAGATAGAGGAGAAAGGATTGTGGTATGGCCATACCCCCTGGGGGGGTTGATCTCTTGCTTTCTGTCTTCTGTGTCTTTCTGGTGAGCGCAGGCACCCTATAGCAAAAACCTCTCCCCCCCCAAAAAAAATTGTAGAATATATATATGACCTAATACAGGTGCTCAAAAAAAGTTAGAAAGTTAATTGCCTTTTCACATTCCTGTAAACTTCCTTCAGGAAATCTTAACAGGTTATACCAAATAAATCTTAAGCTTGTTTATTCATGTTCAAATGTACATAATCTATTATATATTTATATATATATATTTCATTTCATTTGGAATGGCAAATATACCATTTTATCTAATATTGGAAGGCAATATAATAAAGTGAAATAAGTATTAAAGTTTAAATTAATATCTTGAGTCATTAGCATCATTGATAACTTCTATGAATCTGGTAAAGCATTTATACACTCTGGGAATGTTTCGCCAAGTGTCAAATGCAGGTGATAAAATTTCTTGCCCTTTGCTGAGGTTTGTTGGAAGCACTTCTGAAAGTATTTGTAAACCTTAATGATTAAAACACAGACAGGTAACATGGCTCACACGTGGTCTCACAGCTTATGGGATAAGAGTAACAGTAGCTATAGATTTTTTTTTTTTTTTTTTTTTTTTTTTAACTCAGGCAGTTTGACTCCAGAACTTGGACTCCTGACTTTACCCTCCAATAGAAATCTTCAATGCCTTGGAGTCAGCAGGTGGCATAGTGGTTTAAGGCCACTAGACTCCCACATGGCAGAACACAGTTCGAGTCCCAGACTTGGCAAAGTCCCAGACCTGGCCGAGTCCCAGGCCTGGCCAAGTCCCAGACCTGGCAGCTTGCTTTCTCACTTTCCTTATCTCTCACTCTGTCCCTCTCTGCTCAAATCAAAATAAGTAAAACAAATAAAGTTAAATAAAATCATTCTTTAAAAAAGATCTTCAATACCTTGATGTAAAAAACTATGAATAATATGAATGTAACTGGTGGAGATTGGGGAGGGGACTTCTAAAACAATTTTTAAATTTTTTAATTTCTACATAAGTAGAGACTGTAAATGGCCATTTCAAAAATTATTTTCTCTGAGAATCCCTTTTATCAAAAATTTTCCTTTAGTCTGAAAGATTCTCCTGAATAGATCTCCAGTGCAAATTAAGCTCTCCTTTTCTTTTTTGATAGACAAAACAAACTAAAAACCTTAACATTAAATTTAAATTAAGTGTACTTTTTTTTCCTTAAGTTTTTGCTGTAGGGCATGTGCACTTGCCAGAGAGAGACATGCATGGAGGTTAAGGCAGCTGGATCCCACGTGACTGACTGAGCAGTTCAAGTTCTGGACCTGGAGGCTTGAAAATCATACTGGGTGTGTGCCTGCATGCTCAAAATCCCAAGAGGAACATGGAGGAGAAGGGATTCCAGCATCGCCATACCCTCCAGGGGGTGCATTCTCATTTTCCTTTCTCTCTCATCTCTGTTTCTCTCAGGCAAGTGGACACGCCCTACCGCAAAAAACAAACAACAAAAATGATAACAAAGGAATTTCTAAACCAAAATGAAATCAGAAATCACCCTGATGCCTGAATTAATCAACCTCTCAACTGAAGTTTATCGGCAGATTTGCATTTCTAAAAGCAAAATATTATGAAACTTTAAGGATTTTTAATGGAAAGATTGATTTCCTGGGAATTCCTTCTCTCTGGCCTGATATATTGACAGCCAGTATATATGTAACACTGAAATTCATCCTAAAGGCAAAACTACAACGAAGTGCCACTTCACAACCATTAGCATAGGCACTGTTTTAAAAACAGAAAATATGGGCCAGCAGGTGACATAGTGGTTAAAGCACTGGACTCCCACTTGATCCACCACGGTTTGAGTCCCAGACTTGGTGGTTTGAAACTCATACCGGGCATGTATGCATGCATGACCAAATCTTGAGAAGAAAATGGAGAAGGGATTGCAGCATGACCATTCCCCCAGGAGATGATTTCTGGCTTTCTGTCTGTCTGTCTCTCAGGTAAGTGCACACACCCCATAGCAAAAATCTATCTTAAAAAAGAAGAAGAAGAAAAAAGAAAGAAAGAAAACAGAAAATAGGAAGGAACCAGATGGTGGCGTGGTATACAAGGCAGATGGATTCCACATGGTTCAAGTCCCAGACCCAATTACTTGGAAAACATGCAAGGTGCTTGCGTGTACGTACATGCCTAAAATCCCAAAAGGACAAATGGAAGAGGAGATTTTTACATGGCCATCCTCCCAGGGGGTGATTTCTCACTTTCCCAATCTCTCTCTTTCTCTCTCTCTCTCTCTCTCTCTCTCTCTGTCACTCACCAGGCAAGCATATGTGTCCTATAGCAAATTACAAAAAAAGATAGACAATAAAGCCCAGCTGGGGGTGCACACACTCATAGAAACTTACTAGGCAGAAGGCCTGGGTTGGATTCTTGGCATATCCTAAAAGCTAATGGAGGTGATGTGTGCATTGTTGCAGGGAATATAAAATGGTAGAACTACAGTAAAGATAGCATGACAGTTCTTTAAAAAAATTAAAAAGAAAATTGGGGACAGTAGGTGGCATGGTGTGTAAGGGCGCTGGACTCACACATGGCTGAACGCAGTTCACATCCTGGACCCATGACTCATAGGGCTTGCGTTCTCACTTTCTCTCTCTCTCTTTCACTCTGTCCCTCTCTGGTAAAATTTAAATAAATAAATAAATAAAGTTACATAACATTTTTAAAAATTATAATAATAAATTAAATATTACTGTGCAATATAGCAATTCCTCTTCTATATATATCTAATTAAAAGAATTGGAGGACTTTCAGGTGGTGTGATGGTTGGAGCCACTGGACACTCACATGGCCGACCGGTTCAAGTCTCAGACTTGGTGGCTTGCTTTCTCACTTTCTCTCTTTCTCTCTCTGTCCTTCTCTCAGTCAAATTTTAAAAATTAAATAAAATAAGTAAATAAATAAATAAAGTTACATAAGATAATTATTAAAAAATAATTGGAAACAGGGACTCAGAAATATTTGTGTACTTACTATTTTTTTAAAGAATTATTTTAGGGACCAGCAGTTAGTGTAATGGCTATGTCACTGGACTCCCATGTAGTCGACCACGAATCGGGTCCAGGACCCGGTGGCTTGAACTCACACCAGGCATGTGTGCGTGCGTGCCCAAGATCCCAAGAGGAGAATGGAGGAGAAGGGATTGCAGCGTGGCCATCCCCCCTGGGGAGTGATTTCTTGCTTTCTGTCTCTCTGTCTTTCTGACAAGTGCACACGCCCTATAGCAAAAAAAAAAAAAAAAAAAAAAAAAAAAAAAAAAAAAAAAAAAAAACTCTAAAAATAAAAAGAAAAGAATTATTTTAGTTATCTTTATCCATTCATTTATTTATTTTAATTTGACCAGAGAGGGACAGAATGAGAGGGGGAGGGAGAGAAACAGAGAGCGTGAGAAAGAAAGCTGCCAGGACTTGAACCACAATCAACCATGTGGGAATCCAGTGCCCTTCACCACCATGCCACCTGCCAACCCCTGTACTACTGTTCCTAGCATTATTTACCCTAGCTAACATGCAACAGCAACTCAAGTGTTGTGGATGAGTGACAGAGAAGATGTGCTATACATATATAAAATAATGAAATGTTAATGAACCTTAGGGAGGAAGGAAATCCTGACACATGCTACAACATGCATATACCTAGAAAACAATATGCTAAGTGAAATAAGCCAGAAGCAAAAGAACAAATATCTTACTATTCCACTTATATAAGGTACCTAAAGTACTCAAATTCATATAGATACAAAGTAGAATGTGGCAGGCATCTGGGGTTATTGAGAAAAGAGCAATTGTTTAGTAGATACAAAATTGCAGCCGTGCAAAATGAATTCTGAGGTTGGAGGGTGGTGATTGTAGCAAAACAACTGAATGTCCATCATACCATTGAACTGTATTACACTTAAAAATAAGTAATACAGGGGACCACATGTGACATGGGAGTTAGGGAGGCTGGATCCTACTTGGCATGGTTTGAGTCTGGGACACCATGGCCTGAAAAACACACCACACCCAAAATCCCAAAAAGAGAATGTAAGACAATGTATTGCAGCATGGCTACCCCCCAGAGGTGAAATTCTTTCTCTATCTCTTTTTCCCTTTCTCCAGGAAGCTCATACACTCTATAGCAAACTAAAAGAAAAAAGAGGGACCTGCAGTTAGTGTAATGGCTATGTTGCTGGACTCCCATGTATTCGACCGCAGTTCGAGTCCCGGACCCAGTGGCTTAAACTCACGCCGGGCGTGTGTGCGTGCGTGCCCAAGATCCCGAGAGGAGAATGGAGGAGAAGGGATTGTGGCATAGCCATGCCCCCTGGGGGGGGTGATTTCTCGCTTTCTGTCTCTGTCTCTTTCTGTCTTTTTGGCAAGCACTCGAGCCCTACAGCAAAAAAAAAAACCTCTCCAAAAAAAAAAAAAAGAAAAAAGAAAAAGTTAAGTTTCCACCAAGATGGGGCCAGCAGGTGGCATAGTGGTTAAGGCATTGGACTGTCAGGTGATTGACTGCAGTTCGAGTTCCAGCCTCGGCAACTTGAAACTCATGGGGGCACATGTGCGTGCATGCCCAAAATTTTACCCCCACAAAAAAAGGAAGAAGGTTGCACAACTACAAATGCACTAAAATGGATAAAGTTAAAAAAAAATTGAAAAAGAATAAAAATAACAAAACACTGGCAAGCACAAGGAGCAATAGGAACATTCAGTCATTGCTTGTAGAAATGCAAAGTGGTAAAATCACTGTAGAAAACAGTCTGGCATAGTTTCGGAAAGCTAAACACACACTCTCCAAATAATCTAGCATTAATATTTACCTAGTTGAGGACCAGCAGATGATGTAATGGTTTTATGGCTGGACTCCCACACAGTATTCTGTGGTTCAAGTCCCAGGCACAGAGGCTTAAAACTTACACAGGACAGTGGGGCCAGCAGATGGCATGGTCGTTAAGGTGCTGGACACCCCCCATGACTGACCACGGTTTGAGTCCCAGACCTGGTGGCTTGCTTTCTCACTTTCTCTCTCTCTCTGTCGCTCTCTGGTCAAACTTCAATAATAAATAAATAAAGTTAAATAAAATAATTATTTAAAAAACGAATAGATTGGGACCAGCAGGTTGCATGGTGGTTAAGGTGATGGACACTCCCACATAGCCAACCATGGTTCAAGTCCTAAACTGGTGGCTTGCTTTCTCACATTCCTTCTCTGTCTCTCTGTCGCTCTCTCTGACTGTGTGTGTGTGTGTGTGTGTGTGCGTGTGCGTGTGTGTTTCTCACTGGTCAAATTAAAATAAATGAATGAATAAATAAAATTAAGTGGGGACCAGCAGGTGGCATGGTGGTTAAGGTGCTGGACACTCCCACATGGCTGACCATGGTTCAAGTCCTGGACCTGGTGGCTTGCTTTCTCACTTTCTCTCTCTCTCTCTCTCTGTTTCTCTGTGTCTCTCTGGTCAAATTAAAATAGATAAACGAATAAATACAATTATAAATAAGTCATTATTATTTTTAAAAAATAAATAAAATTAAGTAAATAAATATATTTTTTTAAATGAACAGATAAACTATGGTACATTCATACAATAAAACATTGTTTGGTGATAAAAGCAAGTGAGCTATCAAACCACAAAAGATGTAGAGGAATCTTAAGTACATACTCCTTGGGAAAGAAGCCAGTATGAAAAAACTAAATTATTTAAAATACAACATTCTAGAAAAGGTAAAACTATCCTTACAGGGGGCTGGCAGGTGGCATGGTGGTTTAAAGCACTGGACTCCCACATGGCCATCTGTGGTTCAAGTCCTGAACCTGGTAGCTTGCTTTTTCATTTTCCCTCCCTTTCTCTCTCTTGCTCTGTCCCTCTCTGGTCAAATTTAAATAAATAGGGACCAGCAGTTAGTGTAATGGCTATGTTGCTGAACTCCCATGTAGCCGACCGCGGTTCGAGTCCTGGACCCAGTGGCATAAACTCACAACAGGGGCGTGTGCATGCGTGCCCAAGATCCCAAGAGGAGAATGGAGGAGAAGGGATTGCAGTGTGGCCATTCCCCCTGGGGGTGATTTCTCGCTTTCTGTCTCTCTGTCTCTCTCTTTCTGGTGATCACACGCGCCCTATAGCAAAACCTCTCCAAAAATAAATAAATAAAGTTAAATAAAATAATTATTTTTAAAAAACTATATTTACAGTAAAAGGAGCAATAGTTGCCTGAGGGCTTGGGAACAGGTGAAAGTGAGGAAATGAGTGGAACACAGGGGACTTTTGGTGCTGAAACTATTCTGTGTGGTACTGTAATTGTGGAAACACATTTCTTTTTTTTTAATTATTTATTTAATTTTATTCATTCGTTCATTTATTTCAATTTGACTAGAGAGACAGACAGAGAGAAAGTGAGAAAGCAAGCCACCAGGTCCAGGACTCAAACCGTGGTCAGCCATGTGGGTTTGTCTAGCACCTTAACCACCACGCCACCTGCTGGTCCCATGTAGATACACATTTCTGCATTTGTCAAAATCAACAGAACTCTACACACAAAAAATAAATCTTAATGTAAACTACCAACTTTAGTTAAAACTATGTATCAGTTCAGGTTCATATGTTGTAACAGATATACTATGTTAATGCAAAATGTTAATTGTGGAGACCAAGTGAAAGGATAAGCATATACACCAAGTCTCTGTATTATCTGATTTTCTATAAACCAAAACTATTCAAAAAAATTAAAGCTAATTAAATTTGTTTTAAGTTTGGGATGGAGAGGTCAGCAGGTGGTATGGTAGTTAAGTTGCTGGACACCCACATGACTGATTGCAACTTGAGTACCAGACCTGATGGCTTGCTTTCTCAATTTTTCTCTTTCTCTCTCTCTCTCTGATAAGTGCACATATCCTATAGCAAATTTTAAAATAATAATTATAAAATTAAGTAAATAATTATTTTAAAATATGCATTTATTTATCTAATTTGTTCTCATTTTCAAGCCACTGGGTTCAGGACTTGAACCACAGTTGGCCATGTGGGAATTCAGTACCATCTGGGAATTCACAAGGCCACCAGCTGGCTAGCCCTATGATGGTAATTTTTTTTGAGGGGGAGGGGTTTTTGTTATAGGGCGCGTGCACTCCAGGGAAACAGAGAGAGACAGAAAGCGAGAAATCAACCCCCAGGGGGGGATGGCCACGCTGTAATCCCTTCTCCTCCATTCTCGGCATGCATCCACATGTGCCCGGCATGAGTTTAAGCCACCAGGTCCGGGACTCAAAATGCAGTTGACCACATGGGGGCCTAGTGACATAGCCATTACGCCAACTGCTGGTCCCTCTAGGATGGTAAATTTTATGTTGTGTTTCTACTTCAAATATTTTCAAATTTTTTTCTTTTTTTAAAAGGTTTTCCTAATCATTGGAGAGAGACAGAGAAAGGGAAAGTAAGAAATCACCTCCCCAGGTGGGATGGTCATCTTAATCCCTTCTCCACTCTGCTCTTGAATTTTGGACACACACACAAACACACTCAAACTGTGGTCAGATATGTCGGAGTCCAGCACCTTAACTACCACACCACCTGCTGACCCTTAAAAAGATATTTTTTAAACTTCACCCTCAGAAGCCAGCAGGTGACATGATGATTAAGGTGCTGGGTTCCCATGTGGCAGACTGTAAGTTGAGTCCTAGACTCAGCTGCTTGAAAGTCACACCAGGCACGTGTGCATACATGCCCAAACTCCTAACTAAAGAATGGAGAAGAAGGGATTGTGGTGTGTCCATCCCCTCTGGGGACTGATTTCTCACTTTTCTGCCGTCTATCTTTCTCTCTCCAGCGAGCGTGTTCTATGGGGGGAAAAAAAAAAAAAAACAGCAGGTGGCATGAAGGTTGAGACACTGGATCCTATATGGACTGCTGTGTGGTGTGGTTAGAGTCCTGGAGCCAGTGGCTTGAAAATCATACTGGGGTCCTTTTGGCCAGAACCGCCATCTTCCAGTAATTAACCAAAATGACAAACATGAAGGGAAAGAGAAGAGGCACCTAACATATGTTCTCTAGACCTTTTAGAAAACACGGAGTGGTTCCTTTGGTAACATACATGTGAACCTAAAAGAAAAGTGATATTGTAGACATCAAGGGAATGGGTATTGTTCAAAAACGAATGCCCCACAAATGTTACCATGGCAAAATGGAAGTCTACAATGTTATCCAGCATGCTGTTGACATTGTTGTAAACAAACAAGTTAAAGGCAAGATTCTTGCCAAGAGAATTAATGTGCGTATTGAACATATTAAGCATTCAAAGAGCAGAGATGACTTCCTGAAATGTGTGAAGGAAAATGACCAGAAAAAGAAGGAAGCTAAAGAGAAAGATACCTGGGTTCAATTGAAGAGCCAACCTGCTCTGCCCAGAGAAGCACACTTTGTGAGATCCAATGGAAAGGAGCCTGAGCTTCTGACTCCTATTCTCAATGAATTCATGGCATGATGGGTGTTAAAAATAAACTAATCTATGGTTTATTTATTTATTTATTTATTTAGAAAGAAAGAAAGAAAGAGAGAGAGAGAGAAAGAAAGAGAGAGAGAGAAAGAAAGAGAGAGAGAAAGAAAGAAAAAGAGAAAGAAAGAAAATCACACTACATGTATGTGCATGTGTTCCCAAAATGCTGAGAGGAGAATTTGGGATTTTGGTGTGGCCATCCCCCCATGGAGGGTGCCTTCTCACTTTCTTTCTCTTTCTGACAAATGCACACGCCCTATAGCAAAAACTAAAGATTTTAAAAATCACCCTCAGCACAAAAGAACAGCACATTCACATTTGTTTCTCATCACTGGGAAGGAATTAGAGTACCTCAAAATTTTCCAGACCCAGTTTGATTTCACATTAGTGATATCCTGGAATCCTGGAAAGAGTCCAGAGCTAAGGCTGTCACAGGATGTGTATGCGTGGGATGCGAGTTTGATGATTTATAGAAGGGAAATGCTGTCAGGGGAACAATGACATGTTAGTTACAAAATTATGTATAGTGCCAAAAATCAAACTTCATGAAGTTAGTACAGTTCAAGAGGTACTTTTTAAAAAAATCACCTTCTACATTAATTCGAATAAATGTACTAGGTATGTGTAAGATTTTTGTACTTCAGAAATGAAAATTAATCTTCTTTAAATATGCCAATGTTTCTGGCTTTTCTCTGTATCTCTCTGGAAAGTGCACACACTCTAAGGCAAAAACCTCTAAGGAAAAAAAAAAAAAGTAGATTCTGGCAGTTGGGGCCTTAGATCCTACATTTTAGAAATTCCCAGCTTTGAGGCTATATTTTGAGAGGCAACGAACTAGAAGTTAGGAATCAAAAGGAGGGAGGATGCCAATATTTTTTCCTGGACTTGTCTTCGTGGTCAAAGCACACTCATGGGAACTAAAATATGTTAGATGTTTTCCATTTTCTGAAGGTTATATATAATAATCACAGGGAAAAGTCTAGTGCTTTGGGGCCAGCAGGCGGCATGGTAGGTAAGGCACTGGACCACATGGCTGATAGATATTGAAGTCCCAGAGCTGGCAGCTTGCAAATCACATGGGATACATGTGTGTACATGCCCAAAACTCCAGGAGAACGGAGGAGAAGGAATGGCATCATGGCCATCCCCCTTGGGAGGTGATGTCTCACTTTCCCTCTCACTGTCTCTGTCTCTCTTTGGCAAGTGCATGCACCTTATAGTAAAAACCTTTAAAAAAAGGTTCATCTTTAAAAAAAAAAAGTATAGGGGCTGACAGGTGGTGTAATGGTTAAGGGCACAGGACTCTCATGTGGCCAACCACGGTTCAAGTTTCAAGTCCCGGACCTGGCAGCTTGCTTTCTCACTTTCTCCCTCTCTGGTCAAATTTAAATAAATAAAGTTAAATAAAACATTTTTTTTAAAGTCTAATTCCTTTTTTGGTGTGAGCAATTATTTTTTTATGGAAAAAAGTTCCAATGTCGCAATTAGTTGACAGGCTTGTTTACCTAATATACTTTCCTTTAAATCAGTTTTTTTTCTTTATTCATGATAGAGCATATGCATGCATACATGCTTTTTCCGTCATGTTTAAATTTTTCCAGAAGGTGTACACACTGACCTGAGGTAGGCAAAGAGGAATGGGGAGGAAATAAAGTACCCCCACGGGGAATGGTCAATGCCACAATCCCCTCCCTTCCACTTCTTCTTTCTGGGATCTTGAGCTCAGGTGCACACACACCCACAAGTTCCTCAAACCACCAGGTCCAAGACTTGAACCATGCAGCTGGCCATGTAAAATCAATTTCCTTCAACCATAAGGCCATGGGCTGGGTCCCCAAATCTGTTTTTGTAATAATGATTTTGCAAACATTTATTGAGAATGTGTTATGTCTCATTCTCTCTGTTATGTTTTTATCTTTATTTTCTTTATTTAGAGTACATGTGATGCATGAGAGAAAGAGAGAGAGAGGAAGAGAAAGAAAGAAGCACCCTCCAGGGCTGGCAGGTGATGTGGTAGTTAAGGGTGTTAGACTCCCACATGGCTAGCCACTGTTCAAGTTCTGGACCTGGTGACTTGCTTTCTCACTTTCCCTCTCTCTGTCTCTTTCTCTGGTCAAATTGAAAAATAATGATAGGGGCTGGCAGGTGGCGCAGTGGTTAAAGGCGCTGGACTCCCACATGGCTGACTGCAGTTTGAGTCCTGGACCCTGGCACCTTGCTTACTTTCTCTCTCTCTCTCTCACTGTGTCCATCTCTAGTCAAATTAAAATAAAAATTTAAAAAATAAGTAAAAAGTTAGATAAAATAATTCTTTTTAACATGATAATAAATAATTCTTAAAAAAAGGGGGGGGGGGGGGGCGCGGGCAGAAGGTGGCATGGTTGTTAAGGACTCTGGAATCCCACATGGTCAACCACAGTTCAAGTCCTGGACCTGGTTTCTCACTTTCTCTCCCTCTCGATCTTGCTCTGTCCCAATGAATGAATGAATAAAGTTAAATAAAATAAATTTTTTTAAAAAAGAAAAAAGGAAGCACCCTTCCCATGCTGCAATCCCCTTCCTCTGGTCCTCTAGCACACTGGATCTTGGGTACTTGCACGCATGCCTGGCATGTTTCGGGCTCACAGGGCAGGGATTCCAAACACATTCTCCAGGTAGGATCTGGTTTCTCTTAAACAGCACATTACAGCTGCATCACTGAACCAGCCCTGTGTTAGGTGTTCATTAAACACCCATTACATACTAGGCTCTGACAACAGAGCAAAAGTGATAGGACTAGCAGAACAAAGAAACAGACCTAATCTCTGCTCTCTGGGATTGACAACCAAGCAGGCAGACAGTTGTTAACCAAATAATCACAAAGATAAGTACACGACTGAAAATGTGACAACCGAGTGAGGAAACACTCCGTGCTATGAGAAGAACAGAGACAACTGGAGGCTCAAATCAGGCTTTCACCATAAATGGAAGTCAAGCCAACATCTGACACTTGAAAAGCAGATGAGAGTTTAAGAAGAGAGCATTTGGGGATATCTTGGAAAGGAGAATATTCTGGGCAGAGAACACTCTGTGTGAAAATCCTAGGGCATTTGTTTGGCTTGGTCTAGCCATTGTGGCAGGAGTTCTGAGGGCAATGGGAAGTTTGGCGCAAAACAACCTGGTGCTTGCTTTCTCGATTTTCCTTACTCTCTCTGGTCAAATTTTTTAAAATGAATAAATAATGATGATGATAAATAAAATTAAATAAATAATTGTTTTTTTAAAAAGTTAATTTAAAAGCAACAAGTCGAAGGACCAGCAGATGATGTAATGGTTATGCCGCTGGACTCCCACGTAGTCAACTGAAGTTTGATGTCCGAACTGCCTGCTTAAAACTCACACTAGGGGGAACCAGCAGTTAGCGTAATGGCTATGTCGCTGGACTCCCACGTAGTCGACTGCGGTTCGCGTCCCGGACCCGGTGGCTTAAAACTCATGCTGGGCGCGTGTGCGTGCGTGCGTGCCCAAGATCCCGAGAGGAGAATGGAGGAGAAGGGATTGTGGCGTGACCATCCCCCCTGGGGGGTGATTTCTCGCTTTCTATCTCTCTGTCTCTCTCTGTCCGTCTGGCGAGCGCACGCGCCCTATAGCGAAAACCTCTCCAAAAAAAAAAAAAAGAAAGAAAGAAAACTCACACTGGGCACATGTAGGTGTGTGTCCAAGATCCCGAGAGGAGAATGGAGGAGAAGGGATTCCGGCCTGGCCATCCCCCCTGTGGGGGTGATTTCTCACTTTCTGTCTCTCTGTCTCTCCAAGAGCACACGTGCCCTATAGCAAAAATCTCTCAAAAAAGCAACAAGTAGGACCAAGATTAGGGAGAGGTGAGTGAAGTACTCACCTCAGATGCAAAAAAAATTTTTAGTGATTTTTGCTATAGGACATGTGTGCTTGCCAGAGAGACAAAGAGACAAAAAGTGAGAAATCACCAGCCAGGAGGTATAGCCAGGCTGCAATCCCTTCTCCTCCATTCTCTTCTTGGGATCTTGAACACACATGGACATGCACCCAGTATGAGTTTTAAGCCACCAGGTTTAGGACTCGAACCATAGTCAACTATGTGGAAATCCAGAGACGTAATCATTACACCATCTTACCCCAGAAGCAAAATTTAAAGAGTTGCCAACATACTCTGGACAAAGTCCAAAAAACTGACAATCCCAAACAGTGGAAAGCAAGGAGGAAGGAGAACTCATTGCTGGTAAAAATGCAAACCAGTAACAGCATGGGGACAGCAGGTGGCATGATGGTTAAGGCACTGAATTCTCACATGGTCAACCATGGTTCGAGTACTAGACCTGGCAGCTTAAAAATCATGCTGGGTTGGGGCCAGCAGCTGGTGTGGTAGTGGACTCCCAGATGGCCAACTGTGGTTCAAGTCCCAGACCTGAGTTTTTACTTTCTCACTTTCTCTCTCTCTCAATCTGCCTCTCTCTCTCTCTCTCTCTCTCTCTTTTTTTTTTTTTTTTTTTTTTTTTTGGAGAGGTTTTTGCCATAGGGTACTTGCGCTTGCCAGACAGACAGAGAGAGAGAGACAGAAAGCGAGAAATCACCCCCCAGGGATGGTCACACCACAATCCCTTCTCCTCCATTCTCCTCTTGGGGATCTTGGGCACGCACGCACAAGCGCCCAGCGTGAATTTTAAGCCACCGGGTTTGGGACGCGAACTGAGGTAGATTACATGGGAGTCCAACGACATAGCCATTACGCTAACTGCTGGTCCCTCTCACTGTCTTTCTCTGATCAAATTAAAAGAAAATCAGACTTCAAGCCTCTGATGGGTACTTCCTGTGGTCCTTCCTGTTCCTGCTCACTGTATTTCTTTTTTTTTTTTTTGAAGAGGTTTTTGTTATAGGGCATGTGTACTCGCCAGAGAGATAGAGAGAGACAGAAAGCCAGAAATTACCCCCCAGGTGGGATGGCCATGCCTCAATCCCTTCTCCTCCATTTTCCTCTCGGGGTCTTGGGTACATAGGCATACACACCCAGCGTGAGTTTAACCCACCTGCATCCGGGACTCAAACCATGGTCAACTACATGGAGGTTGAGTGACATAGCCATTCCGCCAACTGCTGGTCCCATTCACTGTATTTCTTTGCACCTTAGAATTGTGTGATTTTTGAGGCTAATGTGGATTGGTTCACTCACTTATGCTCCAACCTCCTTTGGGAACCCTTCCTCTGCTGCAGCAGTCGAATACTGAAATGCAGTTTGGCTCCTTCGAAGGGCCAGCTCTGGAAGGAATTAGCTTCTTCCATTAGACGTACTCGAGTGGCATTTGGGAGGCAGCAGTGAGGTGGAAGCTATTTTCCACTTCCTCTTGCTTGCTTTTCTGCTACAGGTGAGGTGGTGGAAATTGTTTCTCACAAAACCTCCTTTGGTGCTTCTTTGTAGTTTCCTGGGGGTTGAGATGCAGTTGTCATAGCAACAAAAGCCATGTTGGATTCCTGACCCCTGGATTGCCTCCATCCAAGGTATTGTGGTCTTGAACTCCTTCCTCAAGTAGAGGCCTCAAAGGCAGCTAGTAAGTCAATTCTTTAATATTGCAAGAGTCAAAATTTTTTTCCTTCCTTTTATTCAAACACACATGAGAGGGAGAGACAGAGACAGTGGCAGAGACATAAGTATTCTCCGCAGGGTCTGGTCGTGCTGGGATTCCCTCTCCTCCAGTCCTCCAGCCCGGTAGATGTTAGGCTGGTGTGTTTCAGGCTGACAGTGTGGGCATTCAAACCACAGTTGTCACGTGGGATCCAGCTTTTCTGGAGCAGCGCATTACCACTGCACCACAGAGCAGGCCAAGGAGTTATCCTTAACGTCCCAGCCTAGAATCTACTCCTTCAAGTCCTTGCAAAGATTTTATAAGCACATAAATCTCTGTAATGAATCCCTTCATGCTTAAAATACTTCTGATGGTTTCTGTTTTCTGCATCAAACCCTGGCTGGTACAATCAGTAAGATTTCAGAGAAAAATGATATAGTGAAATGTTCTGGCTAACCTTCATGTTCTAAATTAAGTTTTTAATTTAATATTTTTATTTTACTGGGGGCATGTGCACTCACTAGAGAGAGAAGAGAGAGATGGAAAGTGGGAAAGCACCATGCACGGGGCATGGTCACATGACAACCCTTCATTTCTCCTTTTGGGATTTGGGGCATGCTCACACACATACCCAGGTACCCAGCATGTTTCTCAAGCCTCTGGATCTAGAACCCAAACCACATGGTTAGCCATGTGGGATCTAGCCATCTTCACACCACGTCACAGGTTTGCCCTCTAATTCGGGTTATTCTATTTCCCCTAGTGGTCCTGGCCTGCCCTTCATCTCAGTCCCAGCCCTGACCCCAGGCTGATAGAAATGGAGAGCTCCAATTCATTAGCTTTCTGGCTTTGCTGTTTATCCTGGCCTTACTTGTTCTGTGTTTCTCAGCATCTGCCATAACCTCCCGTCAGTTTTTATGCTTGTGACCAATTTTCTGAAGAATACGTTTTTGCATCAGAACTTGGAGACTAAGTTGTTGCCTTGATGGTTAAAACATTCTAGTATCTGATCCCTGCAAGAGCTCCAGGCTGGGCGCCAACTCAGAGCCAAGACTCACCAGCGTGGCTGTACAGGAGGTTAAGAAATGGAAAGAGCCACTGCCCAGGACATCCCTGTGCTCTTTCACACCCCCTTTCCAACCAGCGCTACCTGAACCCTTCCTACAGGACATACCCTAAAAGCTAATGCCCAGTCCAGCAGGGACTTCTATGCCCAGGTTCCAGAGCCATGGGGAGCCTCCATCCTGATTAGCCCTCGACTGTTCCCTCTCCATTGTTCAAGATTTGGAAAATCACCCATGTATATAAGCCTCTGTGTCCTTCTTGCTTGGGCAGTCCCCTTGACCTCTATGCTTTACAGCTGGGAAACTTGCCTTCTATTTATTCTGTGACTTCCTTTCCAACTATGAGGACTCTCATTATCTAACTCTTGGCTTTAGATTCTATTATAGTTTCTCACTGATGCCCAGGACTTTTTTTTTAATTTTTAAAAATTATTTACTTATTTTTAATTTTATCATTATTATTATTTTTAAAGTTTGCTATAGGGCACAAATGCACACCAGAGAGAGAGGGAGAGAGGGAAAATGAGAAAGCAAGGCTCCAGGTTCAAGACTCAAATCACGGTTGGCCACGTGGGAGTCCACTCAACCACCACGCCACTTGCTGGCCCTAGGACTTTCATCTTATCTAACGCATTCTTTAAAAAAAATACATATATATACATATATATATATACACACATACATATATATATGTGTGTGTGTACTTATTTATTTTAATTTGACCAGAGAGGGACAGAGAGAAAGTGAGAAAGCAAGCTTCTAGGTCTGGGACTCCAACCACAGTCAGCCATGTGGGAGTCCAGCACCCCTAACCACCACTCTACCTGCTGCTGGCCCCATCTTATCTAACATATTCTTCTGATGGGTTACTCAGGCTTGATCAGCCTTACAAACTCATGTTTTATTATAGAGGAGGCTCCTGAGGTTATGAATCCCTTTTTTTTCGGAGAGGTTTTTGCTATAGGGCTCATGTGCTCGCCAGAAAGAGAGATGAGACAAAAAGAGAGAAATCACCCCCCCCCCAGGGGGGATGGCCACCCTGCAATCCCTACTCCTCCATTCTCCTCTAGGGATCTTGAGCACGCATGCACACTCATCCAGCATGAGTTTAAGCCACTGGGTCCAGGACTCGAACCACGGTCGACTACATGGGAGTCCAGCAACATAAACATTACTCCAACTGCTGGTCCTGAGATTATGAATCCCTTTTAAAAGACTCAGTCATTATATCATTACCTGCTTTTAGTCTCAGATTCCCAGGTTAATCCTATTATAAGCAACATTTATATGAAACAATTAATATTCTAAAAAACATTTTTTTTTTTTTGGCTATAGGGTATGTGTGCTGGCTAGAGAGAGAGAAAGTGAGAAATCACCCCCGGGGAAATGGCCATACCACAATCCTTTCTCCTCCAGTCTCCTCTTTAGCTTTTGGATATGCATGCTCACATGCCCAGCATGATTTTCAAGCCACTGGGTCTAGGACTTGAATGGTTCTGCTGGCCATGTGGGATCCAGTACCTTACCCTCCATACCATCTGCTGGGCCCAGAAACATTTTAAAGAGTATTTTTACGGCTGGTTTTGTAGCTCAGTCATTAAGTGCTATACATGGAAAGACAAATTTTACATGGCCAATCACAGTATAAATCCTGGCCCCAGTAATTTAAAACATTCTGCGTGTGTGTGCCTGCATGCCCTAAAATCCCAACAGGATAGAGAAATGGAGAAGGGATTGCAGTTGACCACACCCCCCTGGGAAGTGCTTTCTTTCTCTTTCTCTCTGGTGTGTGTGCATACCTTCTGGCAATAAAAAAAATAAAAAAAATAAAAAATAAAAAATAAAAAAAAGTCAGTTGTAAACTTTAAAATACGCTTCAGGACCAGCAGTTGGCGTAATGGCTGTCACTGGACCTCCATGTAGTCGACCACTGTTCGAGTCCCAGACCCGGTGGCTTAAACTCACTCTGGGCGCATGTGCATGCATGCCCAGGATCCCGAGAGAAGAATAAAGCAGAAGGGTTGCGGCATGGTCATCCCCCCAGAGGATGATTTTTTTGCTTTCTGTCTCTCTGTCTCTCTTTCTGGCGAGCACACGTGCCCTATAGCATAAACCTCTCCCAAATAAATAAATAAATAAATAAATAAATAAATAAATAAAATATACTTCAATTCTTTAGGTTAAATGAAAACTTGTATCTACTTTTTTATTTTTTAAAGGACTCTTTTTAAAAAATGATTTTATTTAACTTAATTTATTTACTTATTTTTTAATTTGACCAAGGAGGGACAGAGAGAAAGAGGAGGGACAGAGAGAGAGAAAGAGAGAAAGTGAGAAAGCTACCTGCCAGGTCTGGGACTCAAACCGCAGTCGGCCATGTGGGAAACCAGAAGTAGTTGGGACCAGCAGGTGGCACGGTGAAGTTCACTGACTAAATGGTTCGAGTCTCAGACCCGGTGACTTGAAAAACATGCTGGGGGTGGTGTGTGTGCCTTTCATGCCATAGATGGAGAAAGGAGGCACAAAATTATTTTTTTCAGTAGGGAGAAAAAAGACAATTAGAATCTATAAGAAAAGACTAGTCTCAGGAACCAGCAGTTAGCGTAATGGCTATGTCACTGGACTCCCACGTAATCGACCGCGGTTCGCGTCCCGGACCCGGTGGCTTAAAACTCACGCCGGGCATGTGTGCATGTGTGCCCAAGATCCCGAGAGGAGAATGGAGGAGAAGGGATTGCAGCATGACCATCCCCCCTGGGGGGTGATTTCTCACTTTCTGTCTCTATGTCTCTCTCTGTCTGTCTGGTGAGTGCACGCGCCCTATAGCAAAAACCTCTCAAAAAAAAAAACAAGACTAGTCCCATAGTCTAGTGGTTAAGGAAGCAGATCCCACATGGCCAACTGTGCAATTGGAGTCTTTTTCAAGTCCTAGACCCAGTGATTTGAAAAACACACTGGGCATAGGTATGCGAATGCCCCAAATTACACCAGGATGGAGAAACAGAGAAGAGATTGTGATGTGACTATGCTCCACTGCAGGCTGTTTTTCATTCTCTCTTTCTCTCTCCCTCTATGGTGAACTTGGGTGCCATCTCATGAATTTTTTTTAAAATTATATTATTATTATCATTATTATTATATTCCTATATCAACAGGAAAAAGAAAACATAAATTCTCAAGAAAGCCACAGTCCAGGTATGAAGCAAACTAAAAATTGACCTTCGTTGACAATAGATAGAATTTAAGGAAAAGGATGTTCTCTCTGAGGTTATGTGGTGGCACAGGGGTAAAAAAGTGGACTGCGGGGGCTGACAAGTGGTGTGGTGGTTAAGGGCACTGGACTCCCACATGGCTAACCACAGTTTGAGTCCCAGACCTGGAGGCTTGGTTTCTCACTTTCCCTTTCTCTTTTTCATTATCACTCTGTCCATCTCTGGTCAAATTAAAATAAATAAATAAGGGACCAGCAAGTGACGTGGTGATTGGGGTGCTGGACTCCCACAGGCAGACCCAGGTTCAAGTCCCAGACCTGGTGACTTGCTTTCTTACTTTCTCTTTCTCTCTCTGTCTCCCTTTGGTCAAATTTAAAATTATTGGGACAAACGGTTAGTGTAATGGCTATGTCGCTGGACTCCCATGTAGTTGATCACAGTTCGAATCCCGGACTCGGTAGCTTAAACTCACGCCGGGCATGTGTGCTTGTGTGTCCAAGATCCCGAGAAGAGAATGAAGAAGAGATTGCAGTGTGGCCATCCCGACTGGGGTGTGTGTGTGTGTGTGTGTGTGTGTGTGAGTGCACGTGCCCTATAGCAAAAACCTCTCAAAAAAAATTTTTTTTAATTATTAAACAAATAAATAAAATGTTTCAAAATAATAATAAAAAAGTAGGTAAAATTGAATAAAATAATTCTTTTTTAAAGAATTACTTTATTTCATTTTATTTATCCATTTGTTTTTTAATTTGACCAGAGAGAGAGAGAGACAGAGACAAAGAGAGAGGGAAAGTAAGAAAGCAAGCCACCAGCTCCAGGGCTTGAACTGTGGTCTGCCATGTGGGAATTTCCAGCTCCCTTAACCACCATGCCACCTGCTGGTACCTGAATAAAATAATTTTTTTTTTTTTTTTCTGAGAGGTTTTTGCAATAGGGTGCATGTTCTTGCCAGAAAGACAGAGACAGACAGACAGAAAGCAAGAACTCTCCCCCCGGGACGATAGCCACACCACTATCCCTTCTCCTCCATTCTCCTCTCCGGATCTTGGGCACACACTCACACGCACCCAGAGTGAGTTTAAGCCCCCAGATCTGAGACTCGAACAGCAGTCAACTACATGGGAGTCCAGTGACATAGTCATTATGCCAACTGCTAGTCACTGAATAAAATAATTCTTTACAGAAAAAAAAGTGGATTGTGGAGACCAGCAGTTGGCGTAATAGTTATGTTGCTGGACTTCCACGTGATTGATGAAGGTTTGAGTCCCAGACCTGGAGGCTTAAAACTCAAGTTGGGTGTGTGTGTGCATGCATGCCCTAAATCCTGAGAATGGAGGAGAAGGGATTGCAGTGTGGCCATCCACCCTAGGGGGTGATTTCTTGCTGTCTGTCTGTCTCTCCGGCAAGCGCATGCACTCTTATAGAAAAAGATCTCTCTCAAAAACAAAAAGTGGACTGTGAAGGAGGAAATGCTGTTCCCAGTATAGCTCCTGTGTCTGCAAAGGGAACTATTTACACAGTAATAATAAAGCAAATGCTGCTTATCACTGTTCAAAGTTTAGAATCAGTTACAGACAAAACATTGAACAGGGTGTAGTTGTCATTAACCTTGATGTCATAAAATAAAAAGACAGAAAGTGAAAGTGAAGGTGACAGCTTGGGTGGAAAAAATGAGAGAAGGGGGATGTGATAATGGCCTCATCTCACATCCTGAGAAAACAAGAGTGGCTATCACATTGATGAACGAGATACTGGAGTTTAAGAATCATGTGAGGGTCAGCCCCAGTGGTGGTGGCAGCGTTAGTGCAGCATTCCGCATCGCAGGACCTATGTGGGGAAGTCCCAGTTCCTCTCCCAAGTTCTCCCAGCACATGCAGGGCACACATGTGCGTATGTTCACAACTCTGGCTGGCTGAGGGTGGGGGTGGATCGTGGTGTGAGGACTCTGATGTGGTATCTCTCTCTCCCGCTCTCTTTCTCTATCTCCCTCTCTCATGGAAGACCAAAATCCTGGAAGGAGGGAGAGCTAGAGAAGGGACTGTGTCTTGATCATTTCCCATGGGGAATGCTGGGAATGCCTTTTCTTTGTCTGTCTCTCTTTCTCTCTGGAGAGTGCACACACCCTCTGGCAAATTAAGCAAAAATAAAATTAGTTTTTCCTGAGAAGCAGCACTGGAACTGGGTTGAAGAGTAGGGAGGAATGGCAGGGGTCCTGTGGTATACTTCATTATAAATCTTTCTAGAATTGGTCATTTTTAATCTATGTATGAAAATTTACTTAATTTCTTAAAACAGCTCATAAAATTAAAAGAACCAAGTTAGATTAAAAATAAATAAAATAGGGACCAGCAGGTGGTGTGGTGGTTAAGGCGCTGGACACTCCCACATGGCCGACCAGGGTTCGAGTCCTGAATCTGGTGGCTTACTTTCTCACTTCCTCTCTTTCTCACTGTTACCTTCTGTCTCTCTCTGGTCAAACTAAAATAAATGAATGAATGAATGAATGAATAAATTAAAAAAAATATTAGAAAAAATAAATAAATAAATGAAATAATAATTTTCATCTCTAGCACATCAAATGTGAGAGGATTAAGGATTTTTTAAAAACTTTATTTATTTATTTATTTTAAAAATTTGACCAGAGAGGGACAGAGTGAGAGTGTGAGAGATGGAGAGAGAGAGAAAGAGAGAAAGGGAGAGAGCAAACTGCCAGGTCCAGGACTTGAACCATAGTTGGCCATGTGGGAGTCCAGCACCCTTAAACATCACGCCACCTGCCAGCCCCCAGGATTAAGGATATTTTAGAATATAATATACAGGGTCCAGCAGATGGTGTAGTGGTGATGTCTCTGGAGTCCCACACAGCTGACCACAATTTGAGTCCTGGAACCAGTGGCTTGAAAATCACGCTGGGCATGAGTGTGTGAGTGCCAAAAATCCCAAGAGGAAAATGGAGGAGGGATTGCGGCATGGCCATCCCTCCTAGGAGTTGATTTCCCCTTCCCTCTCACTTTCTCTTTCTTGCTCTCTGGTAAGTGCACGCACCCTAAGGCAAAACTTAAAAAAAATATAGAATACACAAAAAACATCATGCTCAAATAAATATAATAGTAAGAAATGATAATAGTTGGGACCAGCAGTTAGTGTAATGGCTATGTCGCTGGACTCCCATGTAGTCGACCGCAGTTCGAGTCCTGGACCCGGCGGCTTAAACTCATGCTGGGCACGTGTGCGTGCGTGCCCAAGATCCTGAGAGGAGAATGGAGGAGAAGGGATTGCGGCATGACCATTCCCCCGGGGGGGGGGGGGGTGATTTCTCACTTCGTATCTCTCTATCTCTCTCTGTCTTTCTGGCTAGCACACAAGCCCTGTAGCAAAAACCTCTCCAAAAAAAAAAGGAGGTTAAAAAAAAAAGAAATGATAATAGTTTCTATACAATATTAATACTTATTTTTTCTTTAACCACTGTAGTCCCTAAGAAATTATTGCTTGGGGCTGGCAGGTGACGTGGTAATTAAGGCATAGGACTCCCACATGGCTGACTGCAGTTCAAGTCCCAGACCTGGAAGTTTGCTTTCTACTTTCCCTCTCTCTCTTTCTCTGTCTCTCTCTAGTCAAATTAAAAAATAATAATAATAGGGCTGACAGGTTGCATGGTGGTTAAGGGCACTCGACTCCTCATGGCCAATCGTGGTTCGAGTCCCAGACCTGGTGACTTGCTTTCTCACTTTCCCTTTCTCTCTCTCTTACTCTGTCCCTTTCTGGTCAAATTAAAATTAAATAAATAAGTAAAATAATGATAAAAAATAAAAATAAATAAAATTAATAAAAATAATTCTTTTTCTTTTTTTGGAGAGGTTTTTTTTTTTTTTTTTTTTTTTTTTTTTGCTATAGGGTGCGTGCGCTCGCCAGACAGAGAGAGAGAGAGATAGAAAGCGAGAAATCACCCCCTGGGGGGATGGCCACGCAGCAATCCCTTCTCCTCCATTCTCCTCTCGGGATCCTGGGCACGCACGCACGCGCACCTGGCATGAGTTTAAGCCACGGGTCCGGGACTTGAACCGCGGTCGACTACGTGGGAGTCCAGCGACATAGCCATTACGCTAACTGCTGGTCCCAAAAGTAATTCTTTTAAAAATGAGAAATTATTGCTTTTTGCTTGAGATTATTCTAGACAGATAAGGCTTTATTGAATATAACTCATTAAATGTAATTTCCTTTTTTTTTTTTTTAGTTGCCAGAGGGTGTATCTGTTTGCCAGACAGAGAAAGAGGGGGAAAGCACCCCCAATGGAGCATGGTCATTCTGCAATTCCATCTCCTCTATTTCTCTATCCTGTTGGGGTTTGGGGGGATACATGCACATGCTCCCAGTTTGTTTCTTTGGAGAGGTGTTTTTTTTTTTTTTTTTTTTTTTTTTTTTTTTTTTTTTTTTTTGCTATAGGGCGCTCGCCAGACAGACAGAGAGAGACAGAGAGACAGAAAGCGAGAAATCACCCCCTAGAGAGGATGGTCACACCGCAATCCCCTCTCCTCTGTTCTCCTCTCAGGATCCTGGGCACGCATGCACACGTGCCTGGCGTGAGGTTTTTTTTTTTTTTGCAAATCTTTTTTTTTTTTTTTTGGAGAGATTTTTGCTATAGGGCACGTGCGCTCGCCAGACAGACAGAGAGAGACATAGAGACAGAAAGCGAGAAATCACCCCCCAGGGGGGATGGTCACGCCGCAATCCCTTCTCCTCCATTCTCTCGGGATCTTGGGCACGCACGCATACGTGCCCGGCGTGAGTTTTAAGCCACCGGGTCCGGGATAGGAACTGCGGTCGACTACGTGGGAGTCCAGCGACATAGCCATTACGCTAACTGCTGGTCCCCCCAATTTGTTTCTTAAGTGGTCAGGTCTGGGATACTGGGATTTGAACTGCATGGTTGACCGTGTGGGTGCTGGCTCCCTTAACCACTAAGCTATGGAACCAGCCCTAAACATAATTTAAAACCAGTCTGAGGACCTGGTTTAAAATGTCCTGAGGGGCTAGTAAATGGCATAGTGGTTACATCACTGGACAACCATATGGTCAACTGCAATTCAAGTCCCAGACCTAGTGGCTTGAATCTCACACCGGGCACATGCAATGTGTGCCCAAGATCCAGGGAGAAGAATGGAGAAGAAGGTTTTTGAGGCATGGCATCCCCCCTTGGGTTTGATTTCTCACTTTCCCTTTCACTGTCTCTGTCTCTCTCTCTGGAGAGCACATACGTCGTAAGGCAAAAACCTTTTTTTTAAGAATTAGCTTTTATTTTAACTTTATTTGCTATTCTTATTTTCCAATTTGATCAGAGAGAGATAGCGAGAGAGAGAAGGAAAGCTAGAAAGCAAGTCACCAGGTCCCGGACTTGAACCATGGTCAGCCATGTGGGAATCCAGAGCCTTTAACCACCATGCCACTTGCTGGACCCAGGGCCTTTTAAAAAAATAATAAATAAATAAAATGACCCGAGTTTGTTTGCTCATTTGCTATAGACTGATAAAAGTCTTGGAGACAACTCCTTTCCTAGAAAGAAAGAAAACCAACTGGTCTAAAGGAATTCTCAGCAGTTCCTAATTTTTCATTTAACAGGGGCCAGAGCCAGCCTCCAGCTTGTCCTCCTGGGTGCAGAGCAGGGATAAGTTTTTACCACTAGAAATGCCAGTAACACGACTTCTTCCATTGTGTTGAGACAATATTTCCAGAAAGTGTAGGACAAAATTGGTGCTGGTTGAAAATCACTGGGTATCATCTTTCTTTCTGTTTTTTTTTTTTTTTTTTTTTTTTTTTTAAGAATTAAAAGTTTAGGGCCAACCATGATGTGATTGAGTTAGCTTCCACATGGCCAACTGCACAGGTCAAGTGCCAGACCCGACAGCTTGAAAAACCCACCAGGCATATTAGCAAGTGCCTAAAATCCCGAAAGGAGAAATGGAAAAGTGATTGTGGCGTGACCATTTCTCATCGGGAGTGCTCTCTCACTTTCTCTCTCTCATTAGTGCATGTTCCTTCTGGCAAAATTTTTTTAAAAAGAAGTATTAAGGCCAACAGGTGGTGTGGTGGTTAAGGCGCTAGATCCCATATGGCCAACTCTGCAGTTCAAGTCAGGACCTCGTGACTTGAAAAGCACACTGGGCACATGTGTATGCATGTCCAAAATCTCGAGAGGAGAATGGCAGAGAAGGGATTACAGTGTGGCCATACCACCCACCGCTCCCTGCACAAGTGGGAGATTATTTTCTCTCTCTCTTTCTGTGACAAGTGTACATTCCCTATAGCAAAACTAAAAATAAATAAATAAATAAATAAAAATAAAGAGAAAGAACTATGGTTTATTGAGCTGGCCCCTTTAAGCCCTATGCATAGAGAACCACATAGATCCCACATAGCCAACCATGATTCAAATCCCAGTTCCAGTGGCTTGAAAACCACTCCAGGCAGATGTGCATGTGTGCTCCAAATCTTGACAGGATAGAGAAATGGAGGCAAAAGAATTGTGGTGTGACCACACCTCACTAGGGTACTTTCTCTTGCTCTCTGTCTCTGGTCAGCACACATGCCCTCTGGTAATTAAAGGAAAAATAAAGAACTGAACTTTATTTAGTTTTAAAAATACTACTACTCCATCAACATTTCCTACTTCTTAGGTGATTAAATTTGTCTTATATAGTGTTGAATATTTGAACTTGAGACATACAAACCACAATAGATTCTGATTCTTCCATAAGATAAATGAGATCTTGAAGCACTGCAGTTTAGCAGTGTTTTCAACTAACTTATGAAAAGCAGAAGAAATACATTTCTGTATTTTTAGCTCAGGGAGTTTTAATCTTAGACCATATATGACTGATAAAAATGTGATATCATAATGAGAAATCATAAGCTCTTATGATTTCTCCTGAGTTAGCCAGATGGTGTGCTTATGCTTTGCCTACAAAATCTTTCCATTCTTTTCAAATAAAAAGTCATTCTTTAATTCCCACTTTAAGATCATATGCTTTTAGATTCTTTCAAAGTGAAAAAATTCCAAGCTCCCTTAGATACTAAAGTAAACACAAGTCCTAGGACTTGTGATAAATCTAAGGAAAATATCACCTCCCTTCATGCTCCTTGTCCTTAATTAATTACATTTATTTTTAAAAATTTTTGTCATAGGACATGTGTGCTCGCTAGAGAGAGACAAAGACACAAAGACAGACAGAGAAATGAGAAAGCACCTCCCATGGGTGATGGCCATCCCACAATCCCTTCTCCTACATCCTTCTCTCAGAATTTTAGGCATGCACACACACACACACACACACACACACACACACACACACCTGGCATGTTTTTCAAGCCTCCGGGTCCAGGACTCAAACCATGCAGTTGGCCATATGGGATCCAGCACATTAACACCATACTACCTGCTGGCCCATTTACCTTTACCTTGTTTTTATTTACATTTATTTTATACATTCAATCACTATACATCACTTAGCTTGCAAAATGAATTTATACAACATGAAATATACTTCACTCCAGTCCAGTTGAGGATCAACAGGTAATAAACCATTTCTGTGTCTCACGAATGTCTTGCCTCTTTCTTTTTCTCCCTACTTTCCCGCCCTACATTCTTCTCTACCTTTACCTTCTAATTCCTCACTTCACTTAAGTTTCCAGCTTATATTGAGTGTAAGTACCCAGGGGCTGGCAGGTGGTATGGTGGTTAGGGTGCTGGACTCACATATGGCTAACTGTGGTTTGAGTCCTAGACCTGGAGACTTTCTCGCTTTCCCTCTGTCTCTCTCTGGTCAAATTTAATAATAATAATAATAATAATAATAATAATAATTAATTCTAAAAAAAGAAAATAACTTAAAAGAGTAAGTACACATATACTTTTTTAAAAAAGTATATTTATTTAATTTATTCACTTATTTATTTTTATTTGACCAGAGAGAGACACAGAGAGAGAGACACAGAGAGAGAGGGAAAGTGAGAAAGCAAGACAGCAGGTCTGGGATTTGAACTGTGGTTAGCCACGTGGGAGTGTTCAGTACCTTAACCACTACACTATCTGCTGGTATCAGTACACATATGCTTCATTTTTTTTAATTCATTTTTTTATTTCATTTTCTTTTATACATTCGATCTC
This sequence comes from Tupaia tana, assembly GCA_026018925.1. Taxonomy (NCBI): domain Eukaryota; kingdom Metazoa; phylum Chordata; class Mammalia; order Scandentia; family Tupaiidae; genus Tupaia; species Tupaia tana. The sequence continues at coordinate 201,395,360 of JAKSZU010000003.1, forward strand.
ATTATTATTTGGCTTACAAAATGGATAGTTCAACAGGTGAACATTTCTCCCTGGTACAGTTGATAAAACTATAAAATGTCTTCAACAGATAATACCACATTTCTTTTTGCCATTAATGCTTTGCCTTCCTATTTTTCTTCTAAATGTCCTTCCTCAGACCCTCCTCTTTCACACACACTATCTCTGGTATTAACATCTATATACTATATTTCTATATCCTTTAGTCAATTAGTTTCAGTCATAGAGTGTGGACACTGAGTGTGTGTGTGTGTGTGTGTGTGTGTATGTGTGTGTGTGTATATATATATATATATATATATAAAATATATATATAAATATATATATAAAATAATATATATATACACACACACACAATTAAGGGCCAGGCAACATCCTGAGCTCTTTCATATATATTTACATTTTTAAAGAAGAATTATTATGGGAACCAGCAGTTAGCATAATGGCTATGTCCCTGGACTCCCACGTAGTCGACCGCGGTTCGCGTCCCGGACCCGGTGGCTTAAAACTCACGCCGGGCGCGTGTGCGTGCGTGCCCAAGATCCCGAGAGGAGAATGGAGGAGAAGGGATTGCGGCGTGACCATCCCCCCTGGGGGGTGATTTCTCGCTTTCTGTCTCTTTCTGTCTCTCTGTCTGTCTGGCGAACGCACGCGCCCTATAGCGAAAACCTCTCAAAAAAAAAAAAAGAATTATTATTTTAAATTTTATTTATCATTTCTTTATTATTTTTAAAATATTTGCTACAGGGCACATGTACTCACCAGAGAAAGAAAGTGAGAAAGCAAGTCACCAGCTCCCAGACTTGAATTGGTCAGCCATGTGATCTAGAGCCTTAACCACCAAACCACCTGCTAGCCCCTGTTAATTTTTGTTTGATTGAGTTTTTTTTACCATAGAGCCTGTGTTCTAGCTGGAGAGAGACAGGGAGATACAGTGAGAGTGAAAGTAAGAAATCACCCTCCAAAGGGGATGGCCACACTGCAATCCCCCCTCTTCCACTCTCCTCCTGGGACTTTGGGCACATACACACCACACACACCCAGGGTAATTTTCAAGCCAACAGGTCCAGGACTAGATCTGAGGTTGACAATGAGGGAATCTAGCACCTTAATCACTATGCCAACTGCTGGCCCCTATACTTAAGATTTTTTCTAATGTTCTTTTTTGCCTTTGTTTCAATCCCTTCTCCTCCATTCTCCTCTCAGGCATGCACAAGTGCCCAGTTTGAGTTTTAAGCTGCTGGGTCCAGGACTCGAACTGCAGTAGACTATGTGGGAATACAGCAATGTAACTATTACAGCATCTGCTGGTCCTGGGAGTGGTATCTTAAAATAAAACAATCCATGTGATATCGAGACCAGAAATTCTTTTACAAAATATAAAGGGAAGAGCCAGCAGGTAGCATGCGGGTTAAGGCACTGGACTACCACATACCCAACTGCAGTTCGAGTCCTGGACCTAGTGGCTTGTCTTTTTTTTTTTGAAATTATTTTACTGAACTTTATTTATTTGTTTGTTTATTTATTTTAATTTGATCAGAGAAGGGCAGAGACAGAGAGAGAGAGGAAGTGAGAAAGCAAGTCGCCAAGTCCAGGACTCTAACTACAGTCGGCAACATGGGAGTCCAGCACTCTTAACCACCACACCACCTGCTGGTCCCCCTGGTGGCTTGTTTTCACACACACGGTGAGTGCATGTATCCCATAGCAAAATTTTAAAATAAAAATAATAAGTAAAATTAGTCTTTAAAAAAATTCAAAGGGGTAGTAGGAAAGCTCTAAAATTAATGTTCTAACTATTCAAATTCTAGTCAGTCCATTAAATAAAAAGGAAAGGTTTTCTGGGGCCAGCAGGCTATATTGTGGTTAAGGCACTGGACTCCCACAGGGCCAACCACAGTTCGAGACCTGGACTTACCAGCTTGCTTTCTTGCTCTCTCTCTCTGGTCAAATTAAAAAATAATAAAAAATAATAAAAATTAAAAATTCTTTTAAAAAATTAAAAGCCACGTGCTGCCCCACCCCTCAAAAAGGAAAGGACTTTAAAATTGCCAATATAATGTATATGGTGCTCTCAGGTGACTTCACACAAACCCAAAATATCAAGAATGAATAGAAAAACATAAGACAGGGCCAGCCCGATAAATCTATGGTTAAGGGAGCTAGATACTACACAGCCAACTGCAGTTCAAATCCTGGCTCCAGTGACTTGAAAAACCCTCCAGGTGTGTGTGTGTGTGTGTGTGTGTGTGTGTGTGTGTCTAAAATCTTGACAGGATGGAGGAATGGAAGGGGGACTGCAGCTTGACCACACCCACTAGAAGTGCTCTCTCTCTCTCTGGTGGGTGAAAATGTATTCTGGCTATTTATATACACACACATATATAGCAAACACTAAGCATAGCAGAATAGAGAAGCCAAAACAAATATTTCTGTACAGACTCATATATACCTGGAAATTTGATACACTGCAGATCAGTGGTAAGCTGTGAAATGCTGAATTGCTTACTAAATGTTTCAGGGACAACTGGATATCCTTGTAGAAAATAAGTAAACTGGATTCCTGTTCCATACCATAAAAAGAAAGAAAAAGAGGATTAAAGTGCTAAATAAGAGGGGGCCTAGGGCCAGCAAAGGGTGGGGTGGTTAAGGTGCTGGACTCTCACATTACTGACCAGTTTGAGTCCCAAATCTGGCAGTTTGCATTCTTGCTTTCCCTTCCTCTCTCTCTCTGGTCAACATTTAAAATAAATAATAAGTAAGTAATTCTTTAAAACATCCTGAGATAGATACCGAACTTGAGCTGTGAAATATTGCTTTCCTTGACTAAAAATGAAGATTATCTGCTGAGACTTCTCCCTCCAGATTCATTTCTAGTGGGAAAGGCAGAAACCCAGGCCCTTCCTGAGATGCATACCAAACTTGAGCTGCGAAATGTTGTTTTCCTTGACTAAAAATGAAGATTTTCTGCTAAGAGTTCACCCTCCAAATTCACTTCTAGCAGGTTGGGCTACCTCCGTCTCCTTCTCTCCACTGCTCTCTGTCTCTCTCCATCTCTATGTGTCTCCCAGTGACTTTCAATTTTTTTCTTTTAAGGTGAAGTATTCTCTGAGCTCTGAAGCCCCTCCTTCATTGTGCTAATTTGCGCCTTTTCCCATTCCATTTAGGAAAAGCACAAACGCAGGCCCATCCTGAGATGGATACCCAACTTGAGCTGTGAAATATTGCTTAAGCATGGTGTGCATACACGCTACACCATTTTCATTTTTTGCTTTGTAAAATGAAAATCTAAAGATTTTTTATTACCTTTTTTCTTCTTTCCTTTTCTCTAAGTCTTTTCCTTTATTCTTTATCTTTATTCATAGGCTGTTCATGCTTTATGCACTAAGTGTCTAGACAGGTCCAAGTGAACAGGATCCAAACATCTGAATACGATTAGGGTCAGAATATTCTTCTATTCCCACTGAATCTGATGCACAAAGAGTGAAAATGGAACGGAAGAGATCACAGATCACTTCCCTCTTACACATCTCTGAATGCTAACATTGAACTTTAAGAATTAGGAAGAAACATACCAGCCATTAGATGACTAGAAATCACCAAAACCACAAAGACAAGATACTAAGATTGGCAAGAGAAAAACGGCAAGTCACCTACAAAGGATATCCCATCAGGCTAACAGCGATCCTCTCATTGAAAACAACGCAAATGAGGACAGAATGGGAAAATATATTCAAAGCGTTAAGGGAAAAGCAATTTCAACGAAGAATACTATACCCGGCAAGATTATCCTTCATATGGGAAGAAAAGACAAGAACATTCTCAGATAAACAAAATCTGAAAGAATTTACCATCACCAGATCAGATCTCCAAGAAGTTCTCAAGGGAGTGCTATACCGGGAAAATTAAATACAGATACACAGAAATAAGAGATCAAAAACTAAGAAAATGGCCAATTTAATCATAGGGACAAATTTGGAGTTGAATATTATATCCCAGAATTTAAGCAGGAAGATTGGACCACAACAGAAGATAAAGTACATGAGATTGAACTGGTGAAATAGAATTTTATGACTTTTGACTAAAACATTGCTGATTTTCTTCTAGGCTTTGTTTTCTGGTTTTAAGGATCTTTGTCCTGTCTTGAGCTGCCAATAGGTTCATGTACCTACTATTTGAACAGAATCCTAACCCATTCCCTAGCTTTAAGTTTTAAGCAAAGTTCCTTAGCATTTCCTTGATTTATTAAAATTAAAACTGCTTTTCTTGAAATTAAAAATATTTTAAAAATAACTAATGACCATAGTAAGCTATATAGCATCAGCTAGGTGCTACCTTATAGTATATACATTCTACTCAGAGTTTCAAGCCTAAAGTCAGACATGTACTCACAGATATGTATACATCAGCTGAACTTGCTATTGAAAATAGTTGGATTATTTAACAAATTTTGTGAATCAATAAAAAGTGGGAGAAAAAGGAATGGAAGACAACTGTAGATACCTCAGATAGTGTGGGAAGAGGGTAGGAAATGGCAGAGGGTGAGAAATGGGGGGATGGAGGACCAGCAGGTGGCATGGTGGCTAAGGCGCTGGACACTCCCACATGGCCGACCACAGTTCGAGTCCCAAATCTGGTGGCTCGCTTTCTCAGTTTCTCTCCCTCTCTCTCTCTCTTTCTCTCTGTCTCTCTCTGGTCAAATTAAAATAAATGAATAAATAAAATATTCTTTAAAAAAAATAAAATTCTTTAAGAAAAAGAAAGTTTTAATAAATCAATATATATATACATATATGTATATATGTGTGTGTGTGTGTGTGTGTGTGTGTGTGTATATATATATATATATATATATATGAAACTAGAAATGGAAAATTATTGATGATAACATGTATGATTAAGCCATTATGCAGTATATTCTAGATGAGAAATCACATTTTAGGGACCAGCAGTTAGTGTAATGGCTATGTCGCTGGACTTCCACGTAGTCAACCGCGGTTCGCGTCCCGGACCCGGTGGCTTAGAACTCAAGCCGGGTGCGTGTGCATGCGTGCCCAAGATCCTGAGAGGAGAATGGAGGAGAAGGGATTGCGGCGTGACCAGCCCCCGGGGGGTGATTTCTCGCTTTCTGTCTCTATGTCTCTCTCTGTCTGTCTGGCGAGCGCACGCACCCTATAGTGAAAACCTCTCCAAAAAAAAAAAAAAAAAAGAAATCACATTTTATATGTTGTGACAATGTTCAGTGGATGAATGTAAATTAATTAATTCAAAATAAAAAATTTTTAAAGTATAAAAGATAGTTATTTTAAAAATTATTATTCATTTAATTCCATTTGTTGTTATTACTATTTTAATTTGACCAGAGAAAGAGAGAGAGAAAGGGAAAGTGAGAAAGTAAGCTGCCAGGCCCAGGATTTGAACCATGGTCAGCCATATGGGAGTCCAGCACCTCAACTGCCACATCACCTGCCGGCCCCAATAAGTAAATCATCCTTGAAAAAAAAAAAGTGGCTAGAATATAACTTTAAAAATAAAGTAATTGGGAACCAGCAGTTAGCGTAATGGCTATGTCGCTGGACTCCCACATAGTCGACCGTGGTTTGCGTCCCGGACCCGGTGGCTTAAAACTTACGCCGGGCGCATGTGCTTGGGTGCCCAAGATCCCGGGAGGAGAATGGAGAAGGGATTGCGGCGTGGCCATCCCCCCTGGGGGGTGATTTCTCACTTTCTGTCTCTATGTCTCTCTCTCTCCGTCTGGTGAGCGTACGCGCCCTATAGCAAAAAAACCTCTCCAAAAAAATTAAATAAATAAATAAATAAATAAATAAATAAATAAATAAATAAAATAATTAGAGGGGCCAGCCATTAGCGTAATGGCTATGTCGCTGGACTCCCATGTAGTCGACCACGGTTCGCATCCTAGACCTGGTGGCTTAAAACTCTCACCAGGTGCGTGTCCATGCGTGCCCAAGATCCTGAGAGGAGAATGGAGGAAAAGGGATTCTGGCGTGGCCATCCCCCCTGGGGGTGATTTCTCGCTTTCTGTCTTTCTGTCTGGTGAGTGCATGCGCTCTATAGCAAAAACCTCTAAAAAAAAAAAAAAAGTAATTAGAGGGGCCAGCAGGTGGTACGTGGTTAAGGGGGCTGAACTCCCATGTGGTCGACTGCAGTTTGAGTCCCAGACTCACTGGCTTGAAATTCTCATGGGGTGAGGGTGCATGTGCATATACATGTGTGCCCAAAATCCCAAGAAGAGAATGGAGAAGGGAATGCGTATGGTCATCATTTCTGGGGTAATTTCTTTCTGTATCTGTCTCTTTGGTGAGCACCCACACCCTAATAGCAAAAATTTCAAAAAAACCCAGACAAGTCTAATTTTTTTTTAAACAAAATTAAAACATACAAAAGAAAAACATTGACTGCTGGATCCCACATGGCCAACAGTGCAGTTGGAGTCCTAGACTGAAAGGCATACCAGGCACATGTGCATGCATGTACAAAAGCCCTAGAGGACAATGGAAGAAAAGGGACTAATGTGTGGCCATCCTCTGAGGGATGCTTTCTTACTTTCTTTCTCCTTTTCTGGTGAGCACATGTATCCTAAAACAAAGAAAAAAAAGAAAAAGAAAAAAAAATAGACAGACATTTGACCACATTCAAGTTTAAATATCCAGAACACTGGGGACAGCAGGTGGTGTGGTGGTTAAGGGAGCTAGACTCCCACATGGGCGACCGTGGTTCGAGTCCTGGACCTGGTGGCTCGCTTTCTCACTTTTCTTTTCTCTCTCTCTCTCACTCACTAGTTCTGACCCGCTCTGGTCAAATAAAAAATAAATGAATAAATTAAAATTAAATAATTTCTTTTTAAGTTTAAAAATAAATATATAAATATCCTGAACATCCCTAAATATCACAAATTAAGTAGAAAGATGATCCACATATTGGGAGGATATATTTATAAATGCAAATGTCTCACAAGGGATTTGTTTCCTGAGTATTTAAAAAACTCCTACAAATCAGTACAAAAAAAAAAGATGGCCCAATAGGAAGATAATAATAAGAGGGTATGAACAGATACAATGGTCTTTTACAGAAGAAATTTGATAGCCATCAAACATACCAGGGATATTTAGAAATTTCATGAAAAATGCATATACTGAAACTATAAATGAATTTCAAAACATCTTTAGGCACCAAAATAAACTCATACTTTGTGCTAGCAGGTGATGTGGTGGTTAAGTGCTGGATTCCACATGGTTGATACTGCAGTTTGAGTCTGTGGACCCTACAGATTCTGTAGCTTGACAAATGTTTAGTGTGCACGTGCAGGCACAGGGATTGCAGCATGGTGATTCCCCGTTGGAAGTGATTTCTAACTTTCTCTGTCTTTCTCCAGTGAGTGTATCAACTCTAGCAAAAATCTAAAAACAAAAGTAACTACTTTAATTCCATCTGTCCAAAAACTACCTGAAGACCTTCTCATTTGAAAGATGTTCTACTTCATGGGTAATCAGGGACATCATAATCTTATAAAAGAATATTCTATTATATTGGCAAAAGTTAAAACTTCTAAGAATGCTGGGCATTGGCACTGGATTAGTAAAGCAAATGAAACTCTTTGGTAAGAGGACATGCTGATGTATTTACTTTAGAGAGCATTTTAGCAACTTACATTGCAGTTGGAAAAAATGCATTCCTTAGTACCCAGCAATTCTACTCATATGTCAATTTTCCTTCAGAGATGTGCTACCTGTGTGTACGAGATATTATGAAAAAGAAAGTTAAAAAATGTTAATAGCAACGTTGTATGCAATGGCAAACATTAGGCAACAACCTATATTTCCCATTCACTGGAGAATGGATAAATAATAAGTAGTATATTCATTCAAGTAAATTTTCTATAGTAGGGGAAATAAAATTGACAGCTATCTGTATGTTCACAAATGAAGGATACAAAAGGACATATATAGATTCAGTTGACATAAAACTTACTAAAATGCAAAAACCCCTATGCACATTGCTCTTTATATAAATAAATAATAAAACCCTATCATAATAGATGGATATGAGAAACACCAGACTGAGGAGAGTCAGCACCTGTGTTGATTAAGTTTGAACTGACAAACTTAGAGGGCAAGTTCACCAACAGGGTAATAATGCCACTGGGTGCCAGTCAGACCACATCAAGGTCCGAGGAATAGTGACTAGGCAAAAAGTGCTCTGAAGAGTCAAAGTGAGCTTTCAAGTTAACAATATTCTATGACTAGTCACTCAGAGTACACCAACCTATTTATTAAAAATCTCGTGGGGCCAGCAGGTGGCATGGTGGTTGGGGCGCTGGACTCCCACATGACCAACTGTGGTTTGAATATCAGATCCAGCACCTTGCATTCTCACTTTCCCTGTCTCGTCAAATTAAAAATAAATAAGTAAAATGAAATAAGTATATTTTTAAAAGCTTGCATCCACTGTGTATTACATAGGTAAATATTGTAAGAAAATTCAATCTTATGGATTTAAAAAAAAATTTGCTACCAGGTACATACATTCACATAGAGATAGACCAGGGGTGGGGGGCTGCCAGCAGATGATATGGTGGTTAAGGCATTCAACTCCCACATGGCTGTCTAGAGTTCAAATCTTGGACCTGGTTGCTTGCTTTCTCACTCCCCCACCCCCCGGGTCAAATTTAAAAAAATAAATAATTTTGAGAGGTTTTTCGCTATAGGGCACGTGCGTTCGCCAGACAGACAGACAGAGACATAGAGACAGAAAGCGAGAAATCACCCCCCAGAGGGGATGGTCACGCCGCAATCCCTTTTCCTCCATTCTCCTCTCGGGATCTTGGGCACGCACGTACATGCGCCCGGCGTGAGTTCTAAGCCACCGGGTCCGGGACGCGAACCACGGTCGACTACGTGGGAGTCCAGCGACATAGCCATTACGCTAACTGCTGGTTCCCAAAAAATAAATAATTTTTTAAAGAGAATTATTTTTATTATTTTTAACTTTTTTTTTTTTGGAGAGGATTTTGCCATAGGGCGCATGCGCTCACCAGACAGACAGAGAGAGACAGAGAGACAGAAAGCGAGAAATCACCCCCTGGGGGGGATGGCAACGCTGCAATCCCTTCTCCTCCATTCTCCTCTTGGGATCTTGGGCACGCATGCACACGCATCTGGCGTGAGTTTTAAGCCACCAGGTCCAAGATACGAACCGCGGTCGACTACATGGGAGTCCAGCAACATAGCCATTACACCAACTGCTGGTCCCTATTTTTAACATTTTTAATTAATTTAAATTTGACCAGAGGACAGAGTGAGAGAGAGAGAAGAAAAGCGAGAAAACAAGCCACCAGATCCAGGACTTGAACCACAGTTGGCCATGTGGAAGTCCAGTGCCCTTGACCACCATGCCTCCTGCTGGCCCCAATAAATAATACAATTTAAATAAAGAATTTTTTATTTTATTCCATTTGTTATTATTATTATTTTAAAATTTGCCCAGAGAGACAGAAAGTGAAAGCGAGAAAGCAAGCCACCAGGTTCAGGATTTGAACCTTCGTCAACCATGTGGCAGTCCGGTAAAAAAAATTTTTTTAATTTAACTTCATTTATTTATTTATTTAATTAAATTTGACCAGAGAAGGACAGAGCGTGAGAGTGAGAACGAGAGAGAAAGGGAAAGTGAGAAAACAAGCCACCAGGTCCGGGACTCAAACCATGGTCAGTCATGTGGTAGTCCAGCACCCCTAACCATCACGCCATTTGCTGGCCCCCCAAAATTCTTAAAAACAAAAGGGGGAAAGTGAGAAATCACCCACCATAGTGGATAGCCATGCTGCAATTCTTGCACTACTTGGTGATAGGGTATGTGTATGTTTAGTATTGACAGACAATAGTGCCAAATAGTTTTTTTTTATTTTAATTTTATACATTCTCCAATTTTTTTTTTTTTTTTTTCCTGGTCAGAGGATGTATTCACTTGTCAGAGACAAGGGAGGGAGGTAAAATGAGAAATCACCTCCCGGAGGGGATGGTCATAGTGAAATCACTTCTCCATTCTCCTCTAAGGTTTTTGGGCACACATGCACAATCAACTGTCTTTCAGGCTGCCAAGTTGAAGAATCAAACTGTAAAGTCAGCATGTGGGATCCATCACAATAACTACCACACAACCTGCTGGTCCACACTCTTCAATATTAAAACATTAAAACCCTATACTGCCTAAAATCCAGAGAGGAGAATGGAAAGGGACTGCAACATGGCCATCCCCCTGGGGAGTAACTTCATACCTTCCCTATCTCTTTCTCTGGTGACTGCACATGGCCTACGGAAAAAACCTGAAAAAAAAAATCACTTATGAAAGAGGATAAATAAAACAGTATTACTTTATTTACATAATAGAACTATCAGTGCAGAGAATTGCTGAGGGTGACTTTTTTCTCTTTTTTTGGAGAGGTTTTTGTATAGGGAGCGTGTGTTGGCCAGAGACAGAGAGAGACAGGGAGACAAAAATCCAGAAATCATCCCCTGGGAAGGATAGCCACGCTGCAATCCCTTCTCCTCCATTCTCCTCTCAGGATCTTGGGCACTCATGCACACATGCCTGGTGCAAGTTCAAGCCACCGGGTCTGGGACTCAAACCGCAGTCAACTACATGGGAGTCCAGTGCCATAGCCATTACGCTAATGGCTGATCCCAGCCAAGGGTGACTTTTAGGTCTATTAAAACTGGTTACAGGGGCTGGAAGATGGCGTAGTGGGTAAGGGCTAGACTCCCACATGGCCGATCATGGTTTGAGTTCCCCACCTGGAGGCTTGCTTTCTCTGTCTCTAACATTCTCACTCTTACTCTGTCCCTCTCTGGTCAAATTAAAATAAATGAATAAAATTAAAAAAATTGGTTACAGACTGTCATGCCATACAATTTGAAAGAACTGTAACGAAGGAAAATATTTTTTAAAAATAATTATTTATCGGGACCAGCAGATGGGTGTAATGGGTAGGTCACTGGGCACCCATGTAGTCAACTGTGGTTCGAGTATCAGACCTGGAAACTTAGAATTCATGCCAGGTATGTGTGCATGCATGTCCAAAATCCTGAGAGAATGAAGAAGGGATTGCAGTGTGGCCATATTCCCTGGGGGGAGGGGTTGATTTCTCAATTTCTGTCTCTCTGGCAAACACACACATCCTATAGTGATGTTTCTCAAAAAAAGAATTATTTATTGTATTTTTCATTATTATTATTACTACTTTTTAATTTGACTAGAGAGAGAGAGGGAAAGTGAGAAACCAAACCACCAGGTCTGGGGCCCAAACCGCAGTCAGCCTCAACCACCATGTCACCTGGTGGCCCCCAGGAAGTAAATTATTTTAAAAACAAATGCTACCAGGGCTGCCGGGTGGTGTGGGTGTGGTGGTTAAAGCTGCTGGATTCCCTCACAGCCAACCATGGTTTGAGTCCCAGATTTGATGGCTTGCTTTCTCTCTTTTTCTTTCTTTCTCTCTGTCTCTCTCCAGTCAAATTAAAAAATAACAACAAATGGAATTAAATAAATCTTTTTTTTTTTTTTTATGGAGAGATTTTTGCTATAGGGCGCGTGCGCTCAGACAGACAGAGAGAGACATAGAGACCGAAAGCGAGAAATCACTCCCCGGGGGGATGGCCACGCCACAATCCCTTCTCCTCCATTCTCCTCTAGGGATCTTGGGCATGCATGCACACGCGCCCGGCGTGAGTTTTAAGCCACCAGGTCCAGGACGCAAACCACGGTCGACTATGTGGGAGTCCAGCGACATAGCCATTACGCTAACTGCTGGTCCCAATAAATAATCCTTAAAAAAAAAATGTGCCACCAATCCCTAAAACTGGCTAAAATGTATACTTAATAAATTTGAAAAATCAGTAACAATCATTTTTTAAATATTCAATTAATTTTGCTGAATATAAAAATATTGTTTTTATTAGATTGTAGAAACATTTTATTCAATATTTTAATACATCAAAAAAATTTTAAATAAGTAATTGAAGTTTAAACAATATTTAAACAAAAATATCTACTTCATATTTTAATACGAATTTTCAATCATTTAGAATTTGACAGTAAACTTTTAATATTGGAGAATTTTTAGAAATGGATACATAATTATATATAAAACTGTTTTACAGACCTTAGAGATAATAGGTTTTAAAATAGTTCCTAAAATTTTACATTTCTCCCTAAATTATTAATACCCAATATTTAATTATATATAGACAGATTTTAAATCAAAATTTCAATGATCTTACAATCGATTTGAAACACAAATAAACAGATCTCATCATTCTTCTCTGGAGAATTACTATTCATCAAGATTACTACAACTAAAAACACTATCACACGCACATGAATAGGAGAGACAAAAGACATACTGCTGACCCTCTTTATCCACAGGTTCCATAACCACAGCACCAACCAATTGCAGACGGAAAATATTCAGGAAAAAATTAGGTGTGGTTATGATGAACATGTACTGTTTTCTTCTCCTTAATTTCCTAAACAACATGGTATAATGACTATTTACATGGTATTTACATTGGGTTTGGTATTATAAGTAATAGAGAGATGATTTAAGGATGTGGGAGAATGTGTATAGACCTTATGCAAATATTACTGCCATTTTATACAGGGGATTTGGCAGGTTTGGGTATCCATGGGGGTATTGGAAACGATCTCCTACACATACTGAGGGATCACTATAGAAGTATCTGGCTAGTACTGTTTAAAAAATATTAATTAATAATTAGAGTGGAAACCATTATTTAAAATCAGTACGACTTAGAAAACATAATTATATAAAAATGTAAGGAAAGTACATTGTCAGGATCATCTTAACCATCATTAGTTGTAGTGGTATTATTATGTTGTACATAGCTACAAATCATATCTTTAAACACAATCTGTTTTATCAACTTTGATCATTAACCAGCACATGAAAATGACATTGGTTGAAACATAAATGTTCTTATATATTCCCTAAATAAGGCGGTTTTCAAGATTAAGTGCTATTATTTTAAATACCTTGTTTAGAACACAAATACCTTTTTTTTTCTTAAATCATTAGGAATAAGGAATTCATATAATGGAAATTTTCAATAACACTTCAAAAGTTACAGTTTTAAAAAATTAAACCATTGGAGCTGGCAGGTGGCATGGTGCTTAAGGCACTGGATTCCATATGGCTAAAAGCAGTTTGAGTCCCAGACCTGGTGATTTGCTTTCTCACTTTCCCTCTCTCTCTCTCTCTCTGGTCAAATTAAAAAATAACAACAAATAAAAATTGAATAAATAATTCTTTAAAATATATATATATTTTTCCCATAGGGGTGGTTCTAAACTGCCTTGATTTATTAAGGAACAGCTTAGTAAAATTTCACCTCCTGTTCTTGACTCTCAAGCTTTTTGGGGGACAAACCCAAGGTCAACACTATGCATGTTTTTTAGCTTTTTTGTCACAGGTGTGTGCACTTGCTGGAGAAAGACAGAGACAGAGAGAGAGAAAGTGAGAAATCACTCCCCAGGGAGATGGCTGAGAGTTACACTCAATCATTTCTCCTCCACCCTCTTCTCAGGATTTTGGGCACAAATGTATATGAACTCCATGTCCATGTGCTGCTAGGTCCAGGACTGGAACTGCAGTAGGCCATGTGGGAATCTAGCACCTTAACTACCATGCCACCTGCTGGCCCTATCATAATATATATTTTTAAGAATCATTTTATTTAACTTTATTTATTTACTTATTACTTTTTAAATAAATTTGGCCAGAGAGAGACAGAGCAGAAGGGAGGCAGTAAGGAAGTAAGCCACCAGGTCTGGTGCTCAAACCGTGGTAGGCCAGGTGGGAATCCAGTGCCCTTAACTACCACACCACCTGTCAGTCCCTCATAATACATTTTTTTTTAGAGGTTTTGCTATTGGGCGTGTGCGCTTGCCAGAACAACAGAAAGAGATAGACAGAAAGCAAGAAATACCCCTCAGGGGGGATGGCCATGCCACAATCCCTTCTCCTCCATTCTCCTCTCAGGATCTTGGGCACGCATGCACACAAGCCCGGTGTGAGTTTAAGCCACCGGATCTGGGACTTGAACTGCAGTTGACTACATGGGAATCCAGCGACATAGCCATTACATCAACTGCTGGTCCCCATTTTTAACAAAGTATCAACCTCAGGAATTTCTGAAGTATGACAAATGTTTATTTTACAGTTCTTGTTTCAATAGCCATAGATCTTTCCTTACTATTTCACATTATTTTATGTTGGAGAAATTCTAGCTGGTGTTTTGAAGACTGCTTAAAAAAATCATTATATTTAATTTTCTACATTACCTTAGCTTAAAGGTGCTCCACACTTACCCTGAAGCTTACAATAAGTTTTTCTTTCCTTTATTGGGCAGGGTTTTGTGGGGAGAGGAAGAAACAGGGGTGTAATAGCTTGCTGATTTGTAGACTTGTTTCAGATGTGCTGGGTGTTTCCTGATGGGTTAGTCTGCTAAAGTAATACCTACCAAGACGTGGTCATGTTATCATAGATTGAGGACAGCAGTTAATTCTTCCAAGTCAGACCAGAAAGGATAATATAATAATTCGTTAATAGACAGACATTTGCTAGTTTATGAACACAAAACATTTTTCTCTACTTTACAAAGAAGTATTAATTAAAGGTATATCTAGAGTTCTAGTATAAAAGTATTTGCAACAAAAAATTTCACTAATAAAAGTCTCTTAATATTTCCCTTAGCAAAACTTTTATATTTGTGGAGTACCTGATACCTGTTAAAATATCAAGTAATACAGGACAAGATATTATAAAACAAAACACACGGCTGGGAAGCATTTTATTTTTTTCTACTTCATATAACATTTTTCAGGGCCACAAAGTCTCTTTCCCACAACTTTTCTGATTTAGCAATACCACTTAAAAATATTTACTGATACTATAAATAGTACTGTTTTTCTACATCTTAATGATTCCAAGGACTGCCACATCCGTTATACCTCTTGCACCTTTGGTCAGAAAGATAAATAGAAACTTTAAATCAGATGTTAAACATTCAAAAATGGTTTTTAAAGCACACCCAAACAAACCAAATCCACATCACCAAATATTAAAATTAGTTTTAGCAGTTAATATTAAGAATTCTTACTGAAGCACATGTGAGGTTTAAAAAATTATGTATAATTTAAAAAACAAATTTTAATTTTTAAATAAAAAAGATCAATGGTCAAATTAAAGAAAGTTTAAGCATCAGATTTAGTATCTTAATTTTTAGGCTATTCTGAAATATATTTTGTGAATAAGAATTATTTCATAAATATATATGTATAAATATAAATATTTATCTACAGAATCTGCAATGCAGGAGAAAACTCTTTAAAGGAAAAAAATTGCACTTTAGATCATCAGAATGTTGTCAAATTTACCCTTCAGGTGAAATATAATTAACAATCCAGATGCTTTTGGCACAAGTTTTTAGGTGAATATTGACACAATCTTAAAAACACAATGCTTTAATATTTTATTCAATGGAATATGAAGAATTAAACAAAATTTAGAATTCTGACCAAAAAAAAATCCCAAAAAGCTACAATTGCTTAAATACAAAAAAACCACACTGTTTTAAAAAGACCTTAAATCTGCCTTTACATCTGAAACATGTAAAATTTTACCAGAAACAATTTTCTCCAATCTTGTCAGCAAGAATTCCCAACCTACATACAAATGTAACATTGTCTTTTCCTAATCATGTATGACTTAGATCACACCCCAGTATATAAGGACAAAAAATAAATGTATAATAAAAAGATTGGATAAATCAGAAGAGGCTTTTTGGTCTTGAATTCTTCACCCACTAACAATGAAGCAGCACTGTACGCAGCCCAAAACACACCAAACAGCTTTAAAAAGAGAGAGACAAAAGGGAGCACATTAGCAAGTCAATTAATTATGTGTATTTCACAAAGCAAAAATAATGCTTACAGTATTTTTAAAAATCACCCACTAATTGTTGTAAAGAGTAAAACTTACTGCAAATGTTAAAAAAACTTATTAAGAATGTTCATCATTGCACCTTTCCTTCACAGCTGTGAATGTGTTTTTTTTTTTTTAATCGAAGCCTATGAATCATCCAGGATGTCTACTAAATAGACTTGGGAAGACTCACATTACTTCTGCTGAATGTGAATTAGATAGAAACTAGTGGGAACCAGCAATTAGTGTAATGGCTATGTCGCTGGACTCACGTAGTCGACTGCGGTTCGCGTCCCAGACCCGGTGGCTTAGAACTCACGCCGAGCGCGTGTGCATGCGTGCCCAAGATCCCGAGAGGAGAATGGAGGAGAAGGGATTGCGGCATGACCATCCCCCCTGGGGGGTGATTTCTCGCTTTCTGTCTCTCTGTCTGTCTGGCGAGCGCATGCGCCCTATAGCAAAAACCTCTCAAAATAAAAAAGAAACTAGTTACTAGTCTTTTAAACAAAAGTCCCTGAAGATTATGGAAAGACAACTGTTGAAAAAATTATACGGCCAGTGGTGGTAGAGTGGTTGTAGTTAAGGCAGCCAGATTCCACAAAGCTGATTGCATAGTTTGAGTACCAGGCCCAGCAGCTTGTGTGGGGTTGTGTACATGTGTGCCCAAAATCCTGAGAGGAGAACGGAAGAGAAAGGATTGCAGAGTGGCCAACCCTCCTGCGGGGTGACGTCTCACTCTCTCCCACCCTGTCTTTTTCTGTCTCACAGTAAGCAAATTAAAAAACAAACAAACAAAAAAATCCAAAAAAACCCCACAACTATTCTTTACTTTTTTTTTTTTTTTTTTTTTTTTTTAAGAGGTTTTCGCTATAGGGCACATGCGCTCGCCGGACAGACAGAGAGAGACAGAGAGACAGAAAGCGAGAAATCACCCCCCAGGGGGGATGGTCATGCCGCAATCCCTTCTCCTCCATTCTCCTCTCAGGATCTTGGGCACACGCACACGCGCCTGGCGTGAGTTCTAAGCCACCGGGTCAGGGACACGAACCACGGTTGACTACATGGGAGTCCAGCGACATAGCCATTACAGTAACTGCTGGTTCCCAATTCTTTACTTTTTTAAAGAATTATTACATTAGATTTTATTTACTATTATTATTTTTGAAATTTGACCAGAGAGAGAAGGAAAGTGAGAAAGGAAGCCACAAGATCTGGGATTCAAACTATAGCTAGCCATGTGGGAGTCTAACGCCTTAACCATTACACCCCCTGTGGCCCCCCCAAACTATTATTAAGCCAAATTTCTAAAAGAAAACTTAATAGACCCCTACGAAGTAAAACCACGTCTTTTTTCCTTCAAAAATGTGAGAAAACTGGGGTCAGCAGGTGGCATGGTGGTTAAAGTGCTGGCTTCCCACGCGGGTGATGTGGTTTGAGTACTAGACCCAGTGGTTTGAAAATCATGCTGGATGCATGTGTGTGCATACCCAAAATTCTGAGAGGAGAATGGAGAATGGATTGCAGCATGGCCATCCCCCATGAGGGAGTGATTTCTCATTTTCCTTCTCTCTGTCTCTCTATAGTATGTGCACACCCTATGGCAAAATCCTAAAATAAATAAATAAATAAATAAAAAGTGAGAAAACAGATTAAGTGAAAAATTCACACAATATGTAAGTATCCCAGTATTTTCCCAGGAATAGTTAGAAGTAGTACAGGATTAAATAAAAAGGAGAAGTAAATATCACAATTTGTTTAAGCATTAAATAAAATACACTGTGGTTTTCTAATTATACACATACTTAATTTTAAATTATTTCCACTGGAAACATATATAGTACTTATTGATAAAGTCACCAAAGGCATTTTACAGCATAAAATGAAGGTAGAGCCTCAAGGAAAGAAATCAGGGAATTTGTAATAGACTTGGCACAGAGTAGGATTTCTTTACCTTCCAACACTGACATTTTTAGGATGGATAATCTTTGTTGTGGGAGGCTCTCCTATGGATTGTAGAATTTCTCCCCAAGCCCCGACAAAAGCATGTTTGGCAGCATCTTTATCCATTACCCACTACACACTAGGAACAGCATTCCCAATCTGTGATGCTGAAAAATGCCTCCAAATATTGCCACATGTCCCCTGGGGGACAAAATTGACCAAAGTTAAGAGCCACTAGTGACAGAGGTTAAAAAATAAACATTGGCAGACTGAATTAAAATGTATTTGGGATGGCCTGACTTTCCACAGTGTATTTTAAACTTTAAAAAGAAAAGGAAAAAAAAAAGGCAGCCAGATCCCACATGGCCAACTGTAGAGTTTGAGTCCTGGACCCAGGAGCTTAAAAAACATACCAAGCACAAGTGCATGCCCAAAATTTAAAAAGGGGGAGGAATAGAGGGGAAGGGATTGCAGAGTGACCGCTATCCAGGGGTAGCTTTCTTGCTTTCCCTCTTGCTGTCTCACTCTCTCTCTCTAGGGAACACACATGCCCTCTGGCAAATACATAAGAACGACAAAATAAAAACACAAAATAATTCAATCAGGACCAGCAGGTAGCATGGAAGTTAATGTACTGGATCCCCTATGGCTGGCTGTGGTTCAAGTCCTGGACCCATCATCCTGAGGATCACTCTGGGTGTGTGTGTTTGTGTGTGCCCCAAATCCTGAAAGGGGAATAGAAAAGGGATTGTGGTATGGCCATTCCCCCAGAAGGTGATTTTTCACTTTTGCTCTCTCTCTCTCTCTGGCAATGCACACACCGTATGGCAAAAACTAAAAAACAAACAAACCAAAAAAAACTTGAACCAGCAGGTGGCATGGTGGTCAAGGTGGCTGGATCCGACATGGTTGACTTCACCTGGTTCAAGTACTAGGCCCAGCAACTTGAAAATAACACTGGGCCCATGTGCAAGTGTGCTCAAAGTCCCAAGAGGAAAATGGAGAAGGGATTGTGACATGGCCATTCCCCCTGACAAGTGATTTCTCTCTCTCTTTCTCCCCTTGTCTCTCTGGCATGAGCATGTGCCTCATAGCAAAAGCTAAGAAACAAGGGGCTAGCAGGTGGCATGGTGGTTGAAGGCTCTGAACTCCCAGATGTCTGACTGCAGTTTGAGTTCTGGACCTGGTGGCTTGCTTTCTCACTTTCCCTCTCTCTCTCACACTGTCCCACTCTGGTCAGGTTAAAATAAATAAATAAATTAATTAATTAATTAATTAAATTAAATAATTCTAAAAAAAAAAAAAAAAACCAACAACAAAGAAACAGCCCTACAAAACAAACAAAAAACCTCAATCATACAGGGGCTGGCAGGCGGCATGGTGGTTAAAGGCGCTGGGTTTCCACATGGCTGACCGTGGATCGGGTCCCAGACTTGGCAGCTTGCTTTCTTGCTTTCTCCTTCTCTCTCTTTCTGTCTCTCTCTGGTCAAATTTAAAAAATAATAACAACAAATGGAAATAAATAAATAAATAGTTCTTTGGGGGAAAGAAACCTCAATCATACAGAAAAATATAGGAAAATATATGAAATAAAATTATGAATAAATTGCATGTCTTTAATGATTAGAATTTTTCACTGTAAAGATGTAAAGATTGACAAGTTATAGAAATTCAATGTTAAATAAAAGTAGTGTTTGTAGATTAAATTATACTCTAACACTAGAGTTAACCAATGAGAGTTTTGTAATAGACCTTAGACTGAACCAAGAAACATGTGTAACAACAGCTCACTACCCACAGAAAATTAAGTGATTAGGAAAACAACTGGGGCAAAGAAAAATTTTAACATTCAAAATAGTTTTACCTAAATTTTTGATGACATCAAAGAGATCTTTCCATTTTATAACAATATATCAACACAATGACATAAATGACCAGAAGACAATGGTTTTAGCAATTTTGGGAGTAGTCGCAGAAATATTCAAACATAATTAAATTCAAGTAAAACCGTGCACAGTAGGGAGTGGCCCCAAATGATTTAGTGAAGTGGTATGTTTACTAAGGCTAGAATAATGAAATGACAGCATGAGGGCTGTATTGTAAGATCTTAAAAAAAATTTTAGGCTTAGGATACAGAGGGAAAAGCAAGGTCATCTTCTTGGTCTCTAAAGTATTCAAACAATTCAATATACTACAGATAAACTTAAGGTATTCTTTTATAATATCTGTAATAACAACAGCTACCATCTGAGTACCTACTCTGAGCCAAGCACTGTGCTAGGTATTAGATATATTTAAAGATCTTTGTAACAAACCCTAAAAAGTAGGTGTTAAGATTCCCACTGTTGAGCCAGCTTATGGTGTGGTGGCTGGGACAGGTGGTTCCCACATGGCCAACAGCACAGTTTGAGTCCTGGACTGGAAACTTGGTAAGTGTGCTAGGTACAAGTGCACATGCACGTGTGCCCAGAATGCTGCAAGGAGGTAGAAAGAGTGGAGAAGGAACTATGGAATGGCCATTCCTCACTGGGAATGTTTTCTCACTTCATTCTTTCTCTCTCACCTGTTAGCGCATGTACCCTATGGCAAAACTTAAAAACAACAACAACGAAAAGACTACTATCCTGAAGAATAAATTGAGGTTAAGAGAAGTTCACAAACAGTAAGTATGAGGCAGAACCAGGATCTGAATTCAGAATCAAATGGTTCCAAAATACACATTCTTGGGACCAGCAGATAACATAGTGGTTATGTTGCTAGACTCCCACATGGTCACCTATGGTTTGAGTCTAGGGTCCAGTGGTTTGAAGCTATGTCAGGTGCATGTACATACATTCCCAAGATCCCAGGAGGAGAATGGAAGCAAAGGGATTGAGGTTTGGCCATTCCTTTTCCCCAGGGGGTGATCTTTCACTTTCCCTCTCACTGTCTCTGTCTTTTCTCTGGCAAGCACACACACTCTAAGGTAAAAACCTCTTTTAAAAAATACACATTCCTGGGATCGGCAAGTGGCCTGGTGGTTAAAGGCGCTGGACTCCCACATGGCTGACCACAGTTCAAGTCTCGGACCTGGTGGCTTGCTTTCTCACTTCCTCTCTCTCTCTCTGTCTCTCTCTGATCAAACTGGAAAATAATAATGGTAATAGTAGTAAATAAAGTTAAATAAAATAATTCTTTAAAAAACCACACATTCTTTTTAAAACCCAATGCTTCCTTTAAAAAAAATCCATTTTTCCATGTACTTTTTGCAGACTCCCTGTACTTTAGTGTGGAAGCTATATAATAGCAATTCTGACAAATACATAAAAAAATTCTGTTTTCCACAAAGAATAAAAATTACATTCACTGTATAATATACATAAATCTGCTAAAGTAGTCATTTATTTCCCAAAGTTGTTTGACGTTAATAAAGGCTGAAATTTGAGTCATATAGCTATTTTCTTTTTTACAGGCCATGTGTACCTGTCAAGAGACAAAGGGAGAGGAGAAAGCACTCCCCATGGACAGTGGTCATGCTACAATCCTTTCTCTTTCTCTCCCTCTTTTCAGGATATTGACTACACACGCATATGTGCCCAGTGTGTTTCTCAAGATGCCAGGCCCAGGACTTGAACTGTGCCATGAATCATGTAGGATTCAGCGGCATCATCAGCAGGCCAGAGAACTGGCCCAGTCATATAACTACTAACACTTTTCAAAATTTGCCAGAGGATGTGTACATTCACTAGAGAGAGAGGGAGATGGAGAAATAACCCTTCAAAGAGGCATGATAACACCACAATCCCTTCTCCTCCATTTCGCCATCATTTTGAGATTTTTGAGCACACATGCACATGCACCTGGAGTATTTTTCAAGTCACAAGGTCAGCCATATGGGATATGGCTAACTTCACCACTAAGCCATGAGACCAGCTCTATTCATTCATTCATTCATTCATTCAATCAATCATTTATTTATTTTTTGAGAAGTTTTTGCTATAGGGCGTGTGCGCTCGCCAAGGAGACAGAGACAGAAAGCGAGAAATCACCCCCCCAGGGGGATGGCCATGCCACAATCCCTTCTCCTCCATTATCCTCTTGGGATCTTTGGCACGCATGCATACGCGCCCAGCATGAGTTTAAGCCACCGGGTCCAGGACTCGAACCGCAGTCGACTACATGGGAGTCCAGCAACATAGCCATTACACTAACTGCTGGTCCCACCAGCTCTATTTATTAATACTGAACAGCATCAGTAAATGTTTATAATGTGTACATGTTAATTTAATTTAACCCAACACAAAGAAGTTGTGATTTCTGCATTACAGAAAGTCTAATTTATTAGAATCATGTCTGTAAATCTGATAGAGAAGTTACTACTCAAACAGGAGTAATGGTGACTAAATGTCCAACATAATTTTAATTAAATATCCCTCTCAAAATTAAAGTCAAATCATTTTACATTACAAACATAATAAGAAAAAAAATAAAATCAGTAACAAAGTTCCCTATTTCAAAACACTACCAATTGCTTGATAAATAGTTTTATATTACAATATTCTTAGCCAGAGGACTAGTATACTTTTGCTAATGGAAAAGAGTAAGCTACTTTATAGAATACATACTACTTAACTTACTTTTATAAGTGTAGACACCACTTCAAATGATCCAACCACCAAAAGTATAGGAGCTATTACAATGAGAGGAAGTAATGAATATCCTATAACTCCAAGAACTTGGCCATATGCAACCTGTGAATTTTCAAAATTTTAAATAAGTATTGAAATCAAGATACTCATTTTAATTACTATTGAACATGATACAATATCTGCTATACTTACATAAAGGTATGAATTACGAAAAGTTGTAAAGTATCATACCCAATATATTTTAAATCATCAGAGAGTCTTCCGTGTTTCTGGGCAGTCTCAGCAACCACCACAGTTTCAAGTATCATCTACCTTTCCAGCCCTAACCTCTCTTAAACTTCAAACTTATATACCTAATTAACTTTTAGAGTCTTCTACATTACATTTTCTTACTACATCCCTTAAATTGCAGAAGGATTTGGGCTAGCAGGTGGCATGGTGGTTAAGGGCACTGGACTCCCACATGGCCAACTGTGGTTTGAGTCCAGGACATGGTGGGTTGCTTCCTCACTCACTCTCTCTGATCCTCTCTGGTCAAATTAAAATAAATGAATAAAGATAAATGAAATAATTATTTTAAAAAATTTAAAAGTAAAGGAAAAAAACAGCATTTGAAACAAATGATAAAATTCTAGCTTTTAAAGCAAAAATTAGAATATTGAAAAACTTGGTTTTAAGACTGTAAGATTGACAGTTTTCCAATACAAACTATTCTGGTGAAATGAGTGGTAACAGTAATGAATGTTATGGTATGGATAATGGTTTGTCTCTCAAAGGTTCATGTGTTTGAATTTGGTTGTGCCTCAAAACTTCATTAACTGGGACTTGATTGCATTGTGAGGGTGTTAAAGTGAAAACTTAATTCCTTCATGGTATTCCAGTGTGGGGCCTTTGGGTATGATAAAGTCATTATGGTGGAACCCCCATAACTGACTAGTCAGGTGTATATAAGGAGAAGAAATAAAGCAGGCAGAATCTCATAGACACGACTACATTCTGCTCTGCTAAAGATCTACTTTGCCCCATTTTGTGATGACTGGACTTTATATGTACTGGAAATAAACCTCTATCTTTTTTGTAAATCATTTAGTCTCAGGTATTCTTGTTAGCAATGCGAAAACAGACTAAGACAATGAACGTAATTTTCTGATACTGTATAATAAAATACATTAACATTGGGAAGATCTACAAAACTCTGTGAACCAGTGTTTTCTTTTTCTCTTTTTATTTTTTTGCTATAGGGTATGTGCACTTGCCACTGAGACAGAGACAGAGAGAAAGGAAAAGTAAGAAATCATCCCCCGGAGGGATGGTCATGCTGCAATCCCTTCTCCTCCATTTTCCTCTCAGGATTTTGGGCATTCACGCACGTACTTAGCCTGATTTTCAAGCCTACAAGTCTGGGATTCAAACCATGGAGTTGGCCATATGGGATCCAGCTGTCTTAACCTCCATGCACTTGCTGGTCCCAAGTGAACTAATGTTTTTTTAAATGACTGTTATAAAGTCATGCACCAGTAAAAAAATCCATTCAAAGTAAATTTTTAATGAAACAGTCTGAAAAGCTCCTTGAGATGTCTGGGATTATTTGCTACAACAAACTTTATAGAAATTACTATTTGTGGGGCCTGCAGTAGGTGTAGTGGTTAAGGTGCTCGACTCCCACAAGACTGACCACGATTGGAGTCCCAGAGTCAGAGCCTTGAAGATCACACTGGGGCGTGTGTGTGTGTGTGTGTGTGTGTGTGTGTGTGTTTGTGTGTGTACGTGCCCAAAATCCCAAGACAAGAATGGAGATGAGATTGCAGTGTGGCCATTCTGCCTGGGGATGATTTCACCGTCCCTCTTTCTCTCCAGGGATTGCTCTATAGCAAGCCAAAATTTTAAAAAAAAGGAAGCTACTACTTAATAAGTTTTGATGTAGTTATGGAGACTAGCCATAACTATCTGAAAAGGCTATTAAAATACTAATCCTTTACCAATTCTGCATCTGTGAGAGGCCTTATTTTCTTCATATATTTTAACTGAAACAATGTAACTCACGCAAATACACAAAGCAGATATTAGAATCTAACCTCCAGGCTAGTAGTTTTGGGTGATGCTTAAGGTGCTGGACTCTCACATCACTAAACATGCTGAGTCTCAAATATGGTGGATTGCATTCTTACTTTCCCTGTCTCTTTCTCTCTCTGGTGAGTACATGTGACCTGAAGCAAATTAAAAAATAATAATAAGTAAAATTAAATAAATAATTAAAAAAAAAATCTAGCCGCTTATTATGTCAGATATTAAAGCTACTTGTGAGGCCAGCAGGTGGCATGGTGGTTAAGATGCTGGATCCCCACATGGCCAACCATGGTTCAAGTCTCAGACCAAGTGTATTGCTTTCTCACTTTCCCTCTGTCTGTCTCTCTCTGGTCAAAATTTTTAAAAAGTAATTAATAAGGGGACTGGCAGTTGGCATAATGGCTATGTTGCTGGACTCCCATGTAGTTGACTGCAGTTCGAGTCCTGGACCCGGTGGCTTAAACTCACGCTGGGCGCGTGTGCATACGTGCGTGCGTGCCCAAGATCCTGAGAGGAGAATGGAGGAGAAGGGAGTGCAGTGTGGCCATCCTCCCAGAGGGATGATTTCTCGCTTTCTGTCTCTCTGTCTCTCTGTCTTTCTGGCAAGCGCACGTGCCCTATAGCAAAAACCTCTCCAAAAAAAACAGTAATAATGAGTAGGGGGCTGGCAAGTGGCATGGTAGGTAAATGCACTGGACTCCCACATGGCTGACCATGGTTCGAGTCCTGCACTTGGCAGCTTGCTTTTTCACGTTCCCTCTCTCTCTATGTACCTCTCTGGTCAAATTAAAATACATAAAGTTAAATAAAATAATTCTTAAAAAATAATAATAAAATTAAATGAAATAATAATTTTTTTAAAAGACTACCTGTAAAAACTGTAAAACAACATTACTCTTCAATAACTTTTTTGTTATGGAAAATAGTTACTTTTCTTTAAAATCTTACTACATTGGGAACCAGCAGTTAGCGTAATGGCTATGTCGCTGGACTCCCACGTAGTCGACCGCGGTTCGCGTCCCGGACCCGGTGGCTTAAAACTCACGCCGGGCGCGTGTGCGTGCGTGCCCAAGATCCCGAGAGGAGAATGGAGGAGAAGGGATTGCGGCGTGACCATCCCCCCTGGGGGGTGATTTCTCGCTTTCTGTCTCTATGTCTCTCTCTGTCTGTCTGGCGAGTGCACGCGCCCTATAGCGAAAAACCTCTCCAAAAAAAAAAAAAAAATCTTACTACATTACAATGTAGTAAGTTTACTGTTAGGTTTTTTTTTTTTTTTTTTTTTTTTTAAGAGATTTTTGCTATAGGGCATGTGTGCTCGGTGGAGAAACAGAGAAAGAGAGACAGAAAGCAAGAAAACACCCTTGGGGGGTGGCCACAATGCAATCTCTTCTCTTTCATTCTCTTCTTGGGATTTTAGGAACGTATGCATACATGAGTTTTAAGCCACCAGGTCTGGGACTTGAACCATGGTGGATGTGGGTGTTCAGCAACCTAACAATTATGCCATATGTTGGTCCCAGGTTTACTATTAGTTTTATATCAATAAATATTTTAAATTTTTAAATTTCTAACATGACATATACTGAAAATATAACCCATATAAAGAAATCCTGGCCTAGCCTCAGTAGTGCACACCACTAAAATACTCCTGTTCTGGAGGCTGAGAAAATATGGGTAGCTCAGGGGACCAGTAAGTAGTGTGGTGGTTAAAGTGCCAGACACTCCCACATGGCTGAGCATGGATAGAGTCCCAGACCTAGTACCTTGCTTTCTTACTTCCTCTTTCTCTTTCTCTCTCTCTCTCTCTCTCCCTCCCTCCCTCCCTCCCTCCCTCCCTCTCTCCCTCTCTCTCTCGGTGTCTCTCTGGTCAAATTAAAATAAGTGAATGAATAAATAAAATTAAATAAACGATTCTTTTTTAAAAAAAAATTGGTGTCTTGGGCTTCAGTACAGGTCCAACCTAAAAACTGGGTATCCCACATGGCTGATTACTTGAATCCCAGCCCCAAAAGATTGAAAAACATTCTGGGTACATATGTGTGAATGCCCAAAATCCTAAAGGGATGGAGAAATAGAGGAAAAAGGACTGTGGCATGATCACACCCTGTTAGGGGATGCCTTCTCTCTCTTTGGTAATTATATGCATCCTCAGGCCAAAAAAGAAAAAAAAATTAAAGAAAAAACTAAGTGTAGCAGGATATGCTTACTGTCCTTGCTAGAACACTGAGGCAGGAGATCAAGGTATGACAAGAGTCCAGCTCTTTTTTTTTTTTTAAGAATTATTTTATTTAACTTACTTTGTTTATTTTTAAATTTGACCAGAGAGGGGCAAAGTGAGAGAGAGAGAGAGAGAGAGAGAGAGAGAGAGAGAGAGAGAGAGAAAGCCACCAGATCTGGCACTCGAACCAAAATCTGCCATGTGGGAGTCCAGACCCCTTAACTACCACACCACCTGATGGCCCCAAGAGTCTAGCTCTCTAAAAAGAAAAACAAAAAGAAAAAACTATTTGGCGACCTGAGACCAAAAAGTTTGAGAACTACTGTACCAAAGAATAAATTGCATGCTATACATTACTTGATAAATGGGATGAAATCTTACTTTTCCTTTTCAGTTCTCATAACTTTATCAAATCAGCATGAAACTAATATGTTGATCATCTTAAACATCTTAAAGGAATTACAAACATTAACTTAAAAGTAATTGAGATAATAGTTATATGAGTATAGCTAATAATGGTATCTGCAGTATCCAAAATAAGTTCACTATAAAAACAAAGAGTATTTTCAAAATTAACTACTTACTTCTCCACCAAGAACTCTGGCCAGTAAGAAAATTGTTAGTGAACCAAATATCCAAATGGTTATAATCCATGAGACCACCTTAAGAAAAAAAAATTCATACAATTAGTATTTTTGTACCAAATAATAATTTTCCAGGAACTCAATTCTCTGCCAACTTTGGCATTCCCAATTTTGGGTCACAGAGAAGTTATGTGGGTTCTCAAGCTATCTTTCCAAAACTAAATAAGAATATAATGTGTAATACAATTTTAAATACAAACTGAAAATTCTACAACTACTAATTGACTAAGGAAACCTCAATATTTCAAAATTATTGCAAAAATAAAATAAAATAACAAGTTCTTATTTCTTTTCTTTTCTTTTTTTTTTTTTTTTTTTTTGCTATAGGGTGTGTGCGCTCGCCAGATAGACAGAGAGAGACAGAGAGATAGAAAGCAAGAAATCACAGCCCAGGGGGGATGGCCACGCTGCAATCCCTTCTCCTCCATTCTCCTCTCGGGATCTTGGGCACGCACGCACACGTGCCTGGCGTGAGTTTTAAGCCACCGGGTCCGGGACACGAACCGCAGTCGACTACATGGGAGTCCAGCGACATAGCCATTACACTAACTGCTGGTCCCACAAGTACTTATTTCTGACCCCTTGGTTTATACCATCCTGCAAGAAAAATTCATTCCCAGAAGAAGTTACCAATCTTTTTTGGAAGTCTTTAAAACTCGTATTAACTACATATCTATCCAAGTAATACGACATGAAAAATAAGTTTTGTTTTGTTTTTAGTTTTGCTATAGGGCATGTGCGTGTGTCAGAGAAAGACTGGCAAAGTGAGAAATCACCCCCAGTAGGGATGGCCACACTACAATCTTTCCTCCTCCATTCTCTCTCTCTTTTTTTTTTTTTTTTGGATAGGTTTTCGCTATAGGGCGCGTGCCAGACAGACAGAGAGAGACAGAGAGACAGAAAGCGAGAAATCACCCCCCAGGGGGGATGGCCACGCTGCAATCCCTTCTCCTCCATTCGCCTCTCGGGATCTTGGGCACGCACGCACACGCACCCGGCATGAGTTTTAAGCCACCGGGTCCAGGATGCGAACCGCGGTCGACTATGTGAGAGTCCAGCGACATAGCCATTACGCTAACTGCTGGTCCCCCCATTCTCCTTTTTTAGGAACATACATCTGGTATGGTTTTTCAAGCCTCTGGATCTAGGACTTGAATAGTGGTTGGACATGTGGGAGACCACTGCCTTAACCACCAGGCCTCCTGCTGGCCCCCATGTCAGATCATTTTAATTCCTAAGATTTAGTGTAATGATATAAGAAAGATTCCTGGTTTCTAAAGATTGTTCCCCAATTAAAGAAACTAGGACTCTAGAGAAATGGTTGATTCCATAGCTGAGGTGGAGAAAAACAAGACTGGCCTAAAACACTGTGGGGTGAAAAGAAAAGGAAGTGATCAAAACAGATGGGATATGCTGAAAGGACAGAAGGCAACTTGAAGGAGTTCCCAACAGCTAAAGCTGAAATAATCTGAGCAATAAATGATGATGGTACTGGATTATAATCCAGACACTAAGTATCCTTCAGTCTACACTGAAATAAAAAAAGAGAATTAAGTAATGAGAAAGCAGCAACAGCTATTCCTTGAAAAGAGTACCAATTAACAAATGTGCAGAGTGACGGAAACAGAAAAATCACTGCTCAGTGGGACCAGAAGATGGCACAATGGTTATATCACTGGACTACCACATGGCCAACTGTGGTTCGAGTCCTGGACTCGGTAGCTTGCCCAAAATCCTGAAAGGAGAATGGAAGAGAAAGGATTGCAGTGTGGTCATCCCCCTGGGGGGATGGATGGGAGATTTCTTGCTTTCTCTCTCTGGTGAGTATACAAGCCCTAGAGCAAAAATCTTTCTCTCAAAAAAAAAAAAATCACTGTTCAGTTAACACTATTGTAGTAATTGTTGCATGCAATATCCATCAATGGATGCTAAAATTAGTAGGGTAAAGACTGATAGAAACAGAGTATGTGTATAGGTACAAAGTATCTTCACAAGTGATTTACTAATTACAAAGGGAAAAACATTAACTTTACAGCAGAGAATATAAGTAGATACCATCCATCATCCTAACTAAGTGATCAAGGTTAACATCACCAGTAATAATACATATCAGCATATACCCCCTGTTATATACAGAAAAAAGCATAGTCACTTCTGTGATATTCTTGCCCAAAATGCATGGTCTCAAGGCCATCACATGAAAACATCAAGCAAATCCAAATCAAATAACATTCTATGAGGGATATAACAACCTGTTTTTAGTCTTATAACCTTTTGTTCAAATGAGATTATACAAAACAAATAAAATTGGAGCCAGCATGTGTTGTGGTGGTTAAGATGCTAGAATCCCCCATGGCCAGCCACAGTGTGAATCTCGAACTTGGCGGCTTGCTTTCTTACTTTCCCACACCCGATCAAATTAAATAATAATAAATAAAATTAAATAAATAATTATGTTTAAAAAAACAGATAAAACTAGATGAAGGACTGGTGGTCATAGGAGACCAGAGCTCCCATTCAGTGTCTTCAATGGTCTTTGTAACACTTCAACAGACTCAACTGATATAAACTACTGATCTAGGGGTAAAGATTAACAAGACCGGTACAGGATGTTAAGGATCTTGAGATGGGGAAGTTACTCTGGATTATCTGCATAAACTCTAAATATCCTGTCTTTCAAAGAGGAAAGCAGGGGGCCAGCAACTGGCATGATGGTTAAGGTGCTGGACTCCCACATGGCCGACTGCAATTCAAGTCTCAAACCAGGTGGCTTGCTTTCTTGCTTTCTCACTTTCTCTTTCTGATGAGTGCACAGTCCCTACAGCAAATTTAAAATAATAATAATAATAATAAATAAAATTATATTAGTCATTTTTTAAAAACTATAAATGAGAGAAGGAAACAGATCTGAGAACAGTAGAAGACAATAACAGGTGATATTTGACTATGTTTAATTTCTAACTCTTAAAATATTTAGGACTTTTATGATATAAACTAAAAGAGTGGGAAAAAAATTTAAAAATTGGAAAAAAAAAAGATGTACTTACCCTAAACTGTCCATATAATGATATCATTGAAAAGAACAGAACAACAGCCAGAGGACCCCAAAAGTCAGGATTATCTCTCACCACTTGTCTATTAAAACCAAGTGAAGGCATTGGCATCAAAACACATCGGATTTTGTAGTAAATATCCTTTAGATCAATATCCAATTCTTCCCTACAATTTAAAAATAAAAAATTATGAAAAGGCACATACATCTGAATACTAAGACAAAAAGAATTTAAGAAAAGTTTAAATCTGACACTATAGTCTCATTTGCATTTGAAGTACCATGTATCACTGATTTTAAGTTTTACATTTTCAACCCTTCATTATCTTTAAAGTTGGGACAAATCTCACAATTGCTGGTGTCATACAAATGTTGTTAGTCTGGAGTGAGACCAAGGGCTTCCAAGAGCTGCCTTTCCTTTATCAGTGTCCTGGAGGCACTAACAATTTAAGACAATTTTAAATAAAATTTTTTGTTTGAGAGTTTTGGGGACCACAATGATAATTCAGACTACAAACCTGTATGAGAACCAACATGGGGTTTAAATTCTCATGGAAAATTTTTTCTTACTACATCCCACCCAGTGCCAAACAGAAACAAGCTTTCTTATCTCTTTTCTGTAATGGTGGGCTGCTCATTTGTCCTTACAAGGAAATAACCCTTTGATGCCCCAGTTTTATGTCACTTTAGACTCTTTTTTTAACGTATAAAATAACTTCATCTATTAATCCATAGCAATTTAGCGTTCATAAAATATGGTATGCTAATATTAAGAAACGTAGATGTTTTAGCACTTAATCAACCAGTAATTACTACAAAGAATAACTTAGTAATGCCTCAATTTTACAAGGCCATAGGTTCTTCTTTCTAAAATTACTAATTTTTTTGTTTCTTTTAATCATTTTTTTCAGATGATAATTACAAAATTTCAAGTACTCCAAAGTGGCAATTTCTCTAGTCCTGCTCACACTGGAAGCTCTAGAATGTCTATCTCAAAGAGATTTTGCAGTGGTCCTCTTTATGGAAATCTTAATTAACAATAAACCAGAATTTAGAAAGAAAGCACCTAAGAGCCCTGCTTTTTCAGACTGCATAGTTACTTAAGATAGCTGATAGACCCAGGGAAGCTCTAGTAGTGTGGAGTATATGTGTGTGTGAGTGATACAGGATTACCATTTTAATTTTGTCATTCCACAGGTTAGAAAACATTGTCATTATTCATTTTGAACAGTTTAAGTAGTTTTTAAGTGATAGTGAAAATTTTGACAAAAAGTTTAAGATTTTTTACATTAGTCTTTAAATAACATGAAAGAATATAATCATCCCATAGGCTAGCTCTAAAAAATTTTAAAATATGTATTATTTTTACATACAAGAGTGGCTTGTTATCTTCAGGATCATCATCTTCAACTTCCAAAAGCCAGCCATACCCTCTCTGTCTCAGAAATGTAGTTGCTGTAGATTCTTTAACAAAATCTCCACCAAGGTTTAATTTGACATCTGGGGATGCTATTGAACCACTGAGATCTTAGGAAAAAAGAGGGTAACACTATAAACCAAGGTAAAAATGTGTGAATCTTAAGCAAAATGAGCATACTCTCAACTAAAATAATTATTTGAAGATCTCTATGAATATTCGCAATTGCATATAATTTTTAAATGTTATAGTTGATAGTTTAAAATCATCTTTTACTTTAAAATGTAAAAAAAGATGGTGTTTAAAAAAACTTATGAGGGGCAAGCAGGTGGCATTGTGGCTAAGGTTCTAGACTCCCACATGGCTAACTGCACTTCATGTCCTAGACCAGATGATTTAAAAATTACACAGGGTTGGGAACCAGCAGTTAGTGTAATAGCTATGTGGCTGGACTCCCACTTAGTCGACCGCGGTTCGCATCCCGGACCCGGTGGCTTAAAACTCACGCCGGGAGCGTGTGCATGCGTGCCCAAGATCCCGAGAGGAGAATGGAGGAGAAGGGATTGCGGCGTGACCACCCCCCTGGGGGGGTTATTTCTCGCTTTCTGTCTCTCTGTCTCTCTCTGTCTGTGTGGCAAGCACACGCGCCCTATAGCAAAAACCTCTCAAAAAAAAAAAAAAATTACACTGGGTGAGTGTGTTTGCGTACCCAAAATCCCAAGAGGAGAATGGTGGAGAAGAGACAGCAGTGTGACCATTCTCCCCCCGAGGGGGGTTGATTTCTCACATTACCTCTCACTTTCTCTGTCTCTCTCTGGGGATGACTCACACGCTATGACAAAACAAAACAAAACAAAAACAAAAAAACACTTATGAAAGGTTTCACAGCTAATTGGCTAAACCAGTACCAGCATCTTTAAAATTTAAATAGAGAGACAAGCAGATGGTGTAATGGTTATGTCGCTGTACTCCCACACAGTTGACTGGTTTGAGTCCCAGACCCTGCGACTTAAAACTCATGCTAGGCATGTGTGCGTTTGTGTCCAAAATCCCGAGAGGAAAATGAAGAAGGGACTGCAGCATGGTCATTCCCCCGGGGAAGGGGGGGAATGAGTGCCCTCTGTCTCTCCCATGAGTGCACACGTCCTATAGCAAAAAATCTCACTCAAAAAAAATTTAAATAGGGGACCAGTAGTTGGTGTAATGGCTATGTCGCTGGACTCCCATGTAGCCGACTGCGATTCAAGTCCCGGACCTGGTGGCTTAAACTCACGCCGGGCGCATGTGAGTGCGTGCGCCAAATCCTGAGAGGAGAATGGAGGAGAAGGGATTGCAGTATGGCCATTCCCCTTGGGGTGTGATTTCTTGCTTTCTGTCTCTCTGTCTCTGTCTGTCTTTCTGGCGAGTGCATGCACCCTATAGCAAAAACCTCTAAAAATTTTTTTTAAATAGAAAACACATACATATTATATAACATTTTGGATTACCTTCATTATTATATAAATTATGTGCTTCAAAAAAGTTATTGTATAAATCCTCTTTAGATGTATTATATTTATGTGTATATATAAACCATTAGACACAATTTATTTACTAAAGAATAATTTTTCTCTACTTTTTCATATATTCTTCTATTTAAATCATCAATATCTATACTAAGTGCTTCCTATATTAATGCTTAGTTCTGCATAAATCTGATTATAAACTTTTTAGTTTAGAACATCATCTTTGGTTTTGGCAAAAATAAAGGGCTGCATTTTTTTCTTATCTTTTTTTTGTTGTCCCTTTTTTTTTCTTTTTTTAGGTCAGCTTTAATAAGAGGTAAAGAGATTCAGTTACATATATATATATTTTTTTTTTTTTTTTTTTTTTGAGAGGCCTTTGCTATAGCACACGTGCGGTCGCCAGAAAGAGACAGAAATCACCGCGCCAGGGGAGATGGCCATGCCACAATTCCTTCTCCTCCATTTTCCTCTTGGGATCTTGGGCACGCACGCACACGTGTCCCGCAGTGTTTAAGCTACCAGGTCCGGGACTCAAACCGCAGTTGACTACATGGGAGTCCAGCGACATAGCCATTATGCCAACTGCTGGTCCCTCAGTTACCTATATTTCAAAATATCAGGGCCGGAGAAGAATCCACATGGATACTGGGAACTAGATATTTCAGGCACAGGAGAAATGAAGATTTTCTACTCATAATTCAGCCTCCAGCAAGCAAAGCTAGTGTGGCAGGAGAGTTGAGCCATTCTCTGAGAAGAATCCACATGGATACTGGGAACTAGATATTTCAGGCACAGGAGAAATGAAGATTTTCTACTCATAATTCAGCCTCCAGCAAGCAAAGCTAGTGTGGCAGGAGAGTTGAGCCATTCTCTGAGAAGAATCCACATGGATACTGGGAACTAGATATTTCAGGCACAGGAGAAATGAAGATTTTCTCTCATAATTCAGCCTCCAGCAAGCAAAGCTAGTGTGGCAGGAGAGTTGAGCCATTCTCTGAGAAGAATCCACATGGATACTGGGAACTAGATATTTCAGGCACAGGAGAAATGAAGATTTTCTCTCATAATTCAGCCTCCAGCAAGCAAAGCTAGTGTGGCAGGAGAGTTGAGCCATTCTCTGAGAAGAATCCACATGGATACTGGGAACTAGATATTTCAGGCACAGGAGAAATGAAGATTTTCTCTCATAATTCAGCCTCCAGCAAGCAAAGCTAGTGTGCTATCACTACAGAACGGCAATCCGATTCTAGAACACCTCTGTCTGCTTGCTCCTGAACATTGAGGCTTAACTTCAAGAATTTGAAAGAAACACGCCATTCATCAGATGACAAGAAATCACCGTCGGATCACGAGAAATATGGGAAAACGAGAAAATACCTCTCCTCCAATGGAAAAGAGTAACTCTCCTTCATCCACAAGCAGTTCGGTGAAAGTCATGGAAATGTCTGATAAGGAATTTAGAGCATTCGTAATGTCGAAGCTAACAGAGATGGAAGAAAAGAGAGATAATGAACTGCTAAAGAGAAAGGAGAAAGAAGTTGCCGAGTTCCAGGAGATGAGGAAATTCTTGCAAGATCTAAAAGAGGAATTACACACTTTACAAAAGACTCAAACGGAACTGCTAGAGATCAAGTCTATAATACAAGAAGTCAAAATCTCCCTTGAAAGTATTAAAAGCAGACTAGATCATTCAGAAAATAGAATCTCAGATGTAGAAGAGAAAATGGCTGGCTTAGAAAAGTCCACCACGAAGACTGAGAAAATGGCTCAAAAATTTGAGAATGATATGCGAGAAGTACTGGATACCATCAAACGTCCAAATATCCGGATAATTGGCATTCCAGAAGGTGAAGAGACCCATAAGGGCATTGATAATCTATTCCATGAAATCCTGCAAGAAAACTTTCCAAACCTAGAGAGGCATTCGAAGATCCAGTCCTAAGAAATACAAAGGACCCCAAATAGAATCAACCCAAGAAGATCTTCTCCAAGACACATTATAGCCAGGTTGACCAAAACCGCAGACAAAGACAAGATACTAAGATTGGCAAGAGAGAAACATCAAGTTACCTACAAAGGACATCCCATCAGGCTAACAGCAGATCTCTCATCGGAAACAATGCGAGCGAGGAGAGAATGGGAAAATATATTCAAAGTGTTACGAGAGAAGCAATTTCAGCCAAGAATACTGTACCCGGCAAGATTATCTTTCAGGTGGGAAGAAAAGACAAGAACATTCTCAGATAAACAAAACCTGAAAGAATTTACCAGCACCAGACCAGATCTCCAAGAAGTTCTCAAGGGTGTGCTGTATCAAGAAAATTAAACACAGACACACGGAAATAAGAGTCCAAAAACTATGAAAGTGGCCAACTTAATCAGAGGGACAAGTCTGAATTTGAATATTATATCCCAGAATTTAATCAGGAAAATTGAACCAGAACAGAAGATAAAAGTACATGAGACTGATAGGTTCATGCACCTTCCATTTGAACAGAATCCTAACTTGTTTCCTGGCTTTAAGCAAAGTTCCTTGGCATTTCTTTGAGTTAAGTTATAACTGGTTTTCTTAGTAGTAATGAGTGAACTCACCATTGAAAGTAGTTAGATTATGTAGGAAATTGTGTGATCAATGCAACGTGGGTGGGAAGGGAATGAAGGACAATTGTAGACACCGGAGGTGGTGTGAGAGGAGGGTGGGAAGGGACAGAGGGTCAGAAAGAGGGGTGGAAGTAATTCTAGGAACTAGTAATGGAAAATTTTTTTGTAATGTTCAGGATTGTATCACTATGCAGTGTGTACTGGATGGGAGATTGCATTTTGTATGCTGTGATGAAGCTTAGGGAAGGAATGTAAATTGAGTTACAAAAAAAAGTTTCAGAAAAAAAAAATATATATATTCAATGACTGCAGTAGGATATGTAGCCACAGCTAGGTGCTACTTTATAGGATGCGTAAAGTAAGACTTGTGTCCATGGAAATGTGGGTATCACCTGTGTTTGCTATGAGGGTATTTGGATTGATTAGGGTCTTTGGCGTTACAATAAAATGTGAGGAGAAAACAGTATAGAAAGCAAACATAGATACCAGAGACTGTGGGAGGAGAGTGGGAGATGGCAGAGGGTAAGAGATAGAGAATCTAGGATGGGGGGAAAAAAGCAAAACATACAGAAGACAAGAAATGGAAGATCATTTGCTGACAATAACATGCTTGTTGATGTGCTTGATTGAGACAATATATAGTGTAATTTGGATGGAAAAAAAAAAAAAATCAGGGCCAACCCCTAGCTTAGTGGTTAAGAAAACAGGATTCCAGGACTAGAAGTGGTGTAATGGTTACATTGTTAGACTCCCAGGTAGTTGACAATGGTCTGAGTCCCAGATCTGGTGGTTTAAAACTCACACGAAGTGCATGTACATGAGTACCTAAAATCCCAAGAAGAAAATGGAGAAGGGATTGCAGTGTGTCCATCCCCCTTGGGGAGTGATTTCTCATTGCCTGTCTCTCTCTCTCTCTCTCTTTCTCTGACTCTCCGGCAAGCACACATGCCCTATAGCAAAAATCTATCTAAAAAACGAAAACAAAAACAAAAACAAGCAGGATTCCACATGGCTGATCACAGTTTGAATACTTGGAAAACATGCTGGGTAAATATGCCTGTGTGGCCCAAAATTCTGATAGAATGGAAAAACCATGAAGAGGAAATTATAGCAGGAACATGCCCCATTGGGGGTGCTTTCTCCCTCCATCTCTGGTGAGTGCAGGAGAAATGGAGGAAAAAGGACTGCAGCCGCGACCCACTGGGGGGTACTTTCTGTCTCTATGGGCAAGTGCAAGCACAATGTGACACTAAAAATAAACAAAGAAAAATGCAATGCATGGTCTGCATAGTGTCTTAGGAGTTACAGATAATTATGGTAGAAAAAGGGCCACATTTTTCTGGTTAAAAAATATTAAAATTAGTTAAGGATTTGCTTGAGGTCACATGGAGGAGGAGGAGGAAACAACACACATTTGCAGGACCGGATGACATGCCTAGTAAATGCCATCAATGTTGCTAACGCAAATGGAGTGGTACTTCAGAGAAACAATTTTGGCAACAGCAAACTAGAACACTTTAAACAGATCCTCCCTCTCTGGAGATTATCTCCAACACTAAAGCTAACACCCTTTAAAAAACAAAACTAGGTTTTTCATCTACAATATAAAGGGCTTAATTTATACCGTACTTTAAATTCTAGGTTAGTTCTTAAAAACTACCATTAGAATTTTTGGCTTAAACTTCAATGAGTGGCTCAATTATGACTCACATCCTGGCCTGGTTGTGAAAATTCCTGCAAGTAATTATAACAAGTTTATATTCCGAAACTCAATCCTGGCTTGAGTACTAATTAATGTAGCAAATCATTTGTGTCTTTGGGGCCCCAGTTTCCTATTTAAAGTTCTTTCCAAGTTACACATCACAGGAGTCTTTATGAGGGGAATTATTATTTTTAAAGTAATTATTTATTATTATCATTTTTCAATTTGACAAGAAGAAGGAAAGTGAGAAAGCAAGCCACCAGGTCCAGGACTTGAACCATGGTTGACCATGGGAGTCCAGCACCTCAACCTCCCCACCACCTGCCAGCCCCATTTATAAGGGGAATTATTTAGCTAGAGATAAAAATCCAAGTACTTCGGAATTCACTGTCATTCCCTACCTAAAGTTTAAAAGTAGTCTCTACAAATGCTGTCAAAGAATTCTTGTAGTAAAAATATTCTCAGAATGACTTTCTGCTTCTTTGTGCTAATCTAAGTTGAAAATGAAGGGACCAGCAGTTAGCGTAATGGCTATGTCGCTGAACTTTCATGTAGTTGACCGTGGTTTGAGTCTCAGACCAGGTGGCTTAAATTCACAATGGGCACGTGTGCGTGCGTGCCCAAGATCCCAAGAGCAGAATGGAGAAGGGATTGCAGTGCGGCCATCCCTCCTGGGGGGGGTGATTTCTCGTTTTCTGTCTCTCTGTCTCTCTCTGGCGAGCACACACGCCCTATACCCAAAAAAAAAACAAAGGCGCCCCCCCCCAAAAAAAAGAAAAGAAAATGAAAGCAATAGAATTCAACTAAAATTTAATTAATTAATTAATTAAGTTAATTTTAGAGCAATTTTTGCTATAGGCGCATGTGCTGGCCAGAGAAACAGAGGAGGACAGAGAGACAGAAAGTAAGAAGAAATCACCCACCAGGGAGGATGGCCATATCACAATCCCTTCTCCATTCTTCTCTTCGGACCTTGGGCATGCGTGCACACACGCCTAGAGTGAGTTTTAAACTACTGGGCCCAGGATTCGAATCATGGTCGCCTATGTAGGAGTCCAGCGACATAACCATTATGCCATCTGCTTTCATTTTTTTTAAAGAGAGATTTTTGCTATATGGCATATGCACTCACTGGAGAGACAGAGAGAGACTGAGACAGAAAGCGAGAAATCACCACTCCTCCCACTCCCCCCACTCCCCCACCCCCCTCCGCCCCGTGGGGATGGCCACATACAATCCCTTCTCCATTCTCCTCTTGGGATTCTGGGCATGCACGTACACATGCTCAGCATGAGTTTTTTTTGGAGAGGTTTTTGCTATAGGGCGTGAGTGCTTGCCAGAAAGACAGAGACAGAGACAGAGACAGAGAAAGAGAGAGAGAGAAAGCGAGAAATCACCCCCTGGGGGGATGGCCATGCCACAATCCCTTCTCCTCCATCTCCTCTTGGGATCTTGGGCACGCAGGCACATGCTCCCAGTGTAAGTTTAAGCCACTGGGTTTGGGATTCAAACTACGGTCGACTACATGGGAGTTCAGTGACATAGCCATTATGCTAATTGCTGGTCCCATTCCAGTATGAGTTTTAAGCCACAGAACCTGGGACTCAAACCACAGTTGACTACATTAGAGTCCAGCAATGTAACCATGATGCCATCTGCTGGTCCCCCCAAATTTCACTTCTTATAAAGTGCCTTTTCTTGATTTAACATAAAGATTTAGATCAAGAAGTCATTAGTACAGCAGTAATATTAGAGGTTTTGAAATTCTGAGGCTAGAAAGGACCTTAACCGTGTCCTGGCCTCTAGAAAAGTTTACACTTAAGATCTTTAAACCAAGGGAACCAGCAGTTAGCGTAATGGCTATGTCGCTGGACTCCCACATAGTCGACCGTGGTTCGCATCCTGGACCCGGTGGCTTCAAACTCACGCCAGGCGCGTGTGCGTGCATGCCCAAGATCCCAAGAGGAGAATGAAGGAGAGGGATTGCGGCATGACCATACCCCTGGGGGGTGATTTCTCGCTTTCTGTCTCTATGTCTCTCTCTCTCTGTCTGTCTGGCGAGCGCACGCACCCTGTAGCAAAAATCTCTCCAAAAAAAAACAAAAAAAAGAAAAAAGAAAAAAAAAAAAGATCTTTAAACCAAAAAAGGACATATAAATTATGGTGCTAAAGAATGCTGTGCTATAGAACTACGTATGCTTAGCAGTTTGTCATAGCATGGATCCCACATCTTCTAAACTGCACTTACTTTTTAAAATTTTGGGGTTTTTTTTTTTTTTTTTTTAGAGGTTTTTTCTATAGGGTGCGTGCGCTAGCCAGAAAGACAGAGAGAGACAGAAAGACAGAAAGCAAGAAATCACCCCCCACCCCGGCAGGGGTGGGGGATGGCCACACTGCAATCTCTTCTCGTCCATTCTCCTCTTGGGATTTTGGACATGCACGCACACATGCCCGGCGTGAGTTTAAGCCACCAGGTCTAGGACTCAAACTGCAGTCAAATACATGGGAGTCCAACAACACAGCATTACGCCAACTGCTGATCCCACCCTAAATTGCACTTTTACCTTAGAAATTTTGTAGTACCTTCTGCTTCGTGCAAAGCAACAGGCACATATTAAGGACACATATAGGAATGCCACAGACAGTAACAGCAGTTTGACACTTTCTGTACTACATTCAAGACATGATTAGGTGTGGGTAGGGAAAAAAAGCAAAAGCAACAGAAAAGTCCAAAAAACTGGTGGTCACCCTGACGTGTTAGCAAGTTAACAAGTGTAGTGTTAGAGAATAAGGGAAAAGATTTAGGGGGAAAAAAAATCACCCCAGAAGCACAGCTGACTTAAGTTAAACCAGAGTAAGAACCAGTTAGCCTGGTTGTCAACTCTAGGATGTGTGACCAGATGGTAAAAATGGTAAGTTAAAATTCCTTTTTACTATAATAAATATAAGTGGATTTAAAAGAAACCAAAGGGCCAACAGGTGGCACGGTGGACTCCCACATAGTTGACCATGGTTTGAGCCCTGGACCAGCAGCTTGGAAAGCACACCAGACACATGTCTGTATGTGCTCAAAATCTCAAGAGGAGAATGGAGAAGGGATTGTAGCATTCCTGTCCACCCTAGGGGTGATTTCTCACTTTTGCTCTCTTTCTCCAGTGAGTGTACTCACCCACTATGGCAAAAATCTAACAAAAAAAAAAGAGAGAGAGAGAGAGAGAGAGAGAGAGAGAGAGAGAGAGAGAGAAATAATACATGTGCATGGTGCCGGCAGGTGGTGTGGTGGATAAGGGTGCTGGATTCCCACATGGCCGACCATGGTTCGAGTCCTGGACCTCGTGGCTTGCTTTCTCGCTTTCCTTTCTCTCTCTGGTCAAATTAAAAAATAACAATAACAAATGGAATTAAATAAGTAATTCTTAAAAAAGAAATAATACATGTGCATAATCATAGAGAGATAAATAATACACATGCAGAATCATTCTGAAATCATCAGGTGTATATTGGAGCTTGACCAAGTTACTCCTCCATAAGAAAATGTTTTCTCAAAGCCTTGTATAAAACTGTGTCTTGGGTTATCTTTGTATTTGTATTATTTTTGCTTAAGGTTTTAGTAGCCTAACTATTCAATACTGTCCATAAATTTTCACAGTTAATAACATAATTAAAATCAATTAATAAAAACTTCTGAGCTTATGGTTAGAAAACTATCCCGTTTGGGCATAAAGTAGTTATTTAGCAGAAATCCCTTTTGTTGTGAGCCTTTTTTATTTTGAAAAATTGTAGATTCACAGAAAGTTGCAAAAGTAGTACAGAGAGGTCATAGATACCTTTAGCCCAGCTTCCCCAATAGTATCATCCCATATAACTATCAAAATCAGAATACTGATACAGGTAAAATGCACAGACAATGCACTGGAACAATGAGTCAGATTTTGCCGGGTTTTGTTTTTGCTACATGGTGCATGGACAGACCAGAAAAAGAAGGGAAAGAGAAAACACGACCACCCCACCACCACCACCACCACCATCCCCTGCCCTTTGGTGTGGGATGTCCACACCGTAATCCCCTCTCCATTCTCTGGACTTGATGGAGAAATGGAGGAAAACACCATTTGGGTGTTTATAAACACATTTGGGGCATATAAACACAAATGCCCAGCATATTTTTCAAGCTGCCAGGTCCATATTCAAACTGCTCAATAAGTCACACGGGATCCAGCTGCCTTAACTTCCATGCCACCTGCTATCCCAGATTTCACCAGTTCTACATGTGTCCATTTGTATGTGTACTTCTACACAATTTTATCATGAGGGATTCAGTTCCTTATGAATAGTACTTAACAGCTGTGCTAAGGGCTGACCCCAAACATTATATTCTTTTGGAAAGATTTTTTTTTTGGAGAGGTTTTTGCTATAGGGTATGTGTACTCGACAGAAAGAGAGACAGAGACAAAGAGACAGAAAGTGAGAAATCACCCCCCGGGGGGGGATGGCTATGCCACAATCCCTTCTCCATTCTCCTCCCAGGATCTTGGGCATGCATGCACCCGCACTTGGTGTGAGTTTAAGCCACCAGGTCCGGGACTAGACCCACAGTCGACTACATGAGAGTCCAGTGACATAGCCATTACACCAACTGCTGGTCCCTCCAGTGTGAGTTTTAAGCCACTAGGTTTGAGACTTGAACCATGGTCTATTACATGGGAGTCCAGTGATGTAACCATTACACCATCTGCTAGTCCCAACCAATACCATTTTTAAAACTACCTAATGGCTTAATGCACTTGCCAGAAACAGAGAAAAAACACTTCTCAATGGGGAATTGTCACCCACAATCATCCCTTTTCCTCTATTTCTCCATCCAGTCTTGGGTATTCACACATGTGCCCGAGGTGATTTTCAAACCACAGGGGCTGGGATTCCAGCCCAGGTCTACCATGTGGGATCCAGTTCCCTTTATCACTAGATCAGAAGTAAGTTCACCAATACCAATATTTTTTTTCTTTTTTCGTTTTTGCTATAGGCTATGTGCAGTCACAGGGGGTGAAGTGAGACATCACCCCCACGGGGGAAGGCTACATCTCAATTCCTCCTCCAGTCTCCTCTTGGAATTTCTGGCACTACAACAGACGTCTGGTGTGACTGTCGAGCCCAGGGTAGGGACTCAACCACACAGTCAACCATTTGGGATCTAGAACCTTAACCTAAACACTACCTGCTGGACCACAGATACTATTAAATAAAAGCAAACAACTAGGGACCAGCAGTTAGCGCAATGGCTATGTCGCTGGACTCCCACGTAGTCGACCGTGGTTTGAGTCTCGGACCCAGTGGCTTAAACTCACGACGGGCGCGTGTGCGTGCGTGCCCAAGATCCCAAGAGGAGAATGGAGGAGAAGGGATTGCGGAGTGGCCATCCCCCCTGGGGGGTGATTTCCTGCTTTCTGTCTCTGTCTGTCTGGCGAGCGCACGTGCCCTATAGCAAAAACCTCTCCAAAAAAAAAAAAACAACTAACCAACCAACAAGAAAAAATAATGCTACTCAAAGAGCAAAACAAGAAGAACAAAAGAAAGCAGGAAAATAACCTATACTAGCCAATGCACTATGAAATCAGATTTCTGAAGAAAATCTAGGTCCTTCGAAAGCAAAATTTCAGGCAGTAAACTGATAACTAGCAGAAAGGAAGATTCAGG
This sequence comes from Tupaia tana, assembly GCA_026018925.1. Lineage (NCBI taxonomy): Eukaryota > Metazoa > Chordata > Mammalia > Scandentia > Tupaiidae > Tupaia > Tupaia tana. The sequence continues at coordinate 201,438,862 of JAKSZU010000003.1, forward strand.
TAACAGGGAGTTGGTCAAGGAGCTGAGAAAAGGAAAAAAAACATTTTCTTGCACTATAGGAAAAATCTCTAGAGCGCACAGATGATTCCTCAAAACATACAAGAAAATCTGTAAAAAGTTATTGGGGGTCACCTAGCTAGATTATGAGAAGTTTGAGATATACCTGGCTTGGCTCTGCTGCTCTGAGTATTAAGGTCAAACACTATAAAATGGGACGAAAAGTGGAAACCAGACAAGACATCAAATTCAACAAAAAACACAAACTTCTCGAGGGAAGTTTGGATTTGCAGTGCCAGATGTAATCCCCGAAAAAATAAAAATAAAAAGTAATCTATTGAGAGACCAGCAGATGGTGTAATGGCTATGTCCACTGGACTCCCATGTAGTCGACCTCGGTTCAAGTCCCGGACCCAGTGGCTTAAACTCACGCTGGGCGCATGTGTGCTCAAGATGCCGAGAGGAGAATGGAGAAGGGATTGCGGCGTGGCCATCCCGGGGGATGATTTCTGTCTGTCTGTCTCTGTCTTTCTGGCGAGTGCACGCGCCCTAAAGCAAATAAAAAAAAAAACACCTCTCAAAAAAAAAAAAAAGAGGGTATACTATTAATAAGCAACAGAGGACCAAGGCTCTCCTTGCTTGCTCTCGTTGATACTTCCCTGGCCAATCTAACCGTCCCTTTTAGAAAAACACCGAGTTATTCCAGAAATAAAACGTTAGGATTCCGTGGGAGCACTTGAGGTGAATAGGCCTCCCAGAAAAACCTGCCACCAGACAATGTGGGGAAAGCAAAGAGCTGCTCCGCTGAGTGGATGCTTTTCAAGACAGCTCCCCACACCCTCGGCCACTCGGGCCTCTCGGAAGGCCCAGCAGGCGCACAGGCTGGAGTCACCGGTCAGCTTCCTGCCAGTCCGCACCAGGCCACAGCGCCTCGGCACCAAAGACCCCACCGCGTCAGACCCGGCGTGCTCCGGGATGGCGGCCCCTCCAGGGACTCGGCCTCACCTTCCGCGTCTGCTGAGGAGACAAAGGTGAAGTCCCCGTTAGTGGGGACATAGGCCGGGGGCGGGCCCGGCGGCTGCATCTCGGGCCCCTCCGAGACGGCCGTAGTGGAGGAGGCTGCGGCTGGGCCCAAGCCCCGAGGCGGCCGCGGCGCCGACCCGCACGCTCGCCCTACGGTGCGGCCTGCGCGCCTGGAGGTGCGGCTAGAAGCGAGGCCGGACACGGGCGCGGCGGGCCGCCGGGCTGCCGGGAGAACGCCCCACCAAAGTCCTCTCGGTGGCGACGGCCCAAGCACCACGACGCCGGCGCTCTGACAGGCCCATAACAGTGACAGCGCCGCCGGGATTGGCTCTTTGTAATGTGCGCTCCCATTGGCTCCCGCAGAAAGGTTCTGATTGGGTCTTTCTGATGTTGATTCCGGAAGTTTACCCGGGACAGGAAGTTTACTTGTAATTCGTGGAATACTGGGAAGTTCCTTTTCCCCTCAGCTGGTTCTTTTTTTTTTGTCCTTTTGAGTCCCATCTCTTCCTCCGTTTCTTCGCCTAGTTCCTTCGTTTTTGTTTACTGGGTGGATTAAAACATTTTAGAATTAAATAGGTTTCTAGAGGTCAGCCCCTGCCTAGGAGACCAAAATCTCGTTGCTCTTAGTCATTAATTGTGTAAGAGCTTGACTAAGTACACATTATCTCTGACCCTCAGTTTCCTCACCCGTTAGATGATGGATAATAGAGTGGAGAATATTAATTTTATAAAGCAGATAAAGAGCCAGCAAGTGGCGTAGCGATTAAGGCGATGTACTCCCGAGACTGTGCACTGTTCGAGTCCCAGACCTGGTGGCTTTCTTTCCCCCTCTGTCGCTTGCTCTATCTCTCGGTGAGTGCCATGCCCTATAGCAAATTTTAATAATAATAAATAAAAATAATTATTTTGTTTAAAAAATGATAATCTGTGAATTGCTACCCAGAGACTGGGGCTCTGGTCTACCTAAATTCCTTTATAAAAAAGTAAGAAAGTAATAGAATCAGGGCAGTACCTAACTCTAACTTCTCAAGTGATAGACTTACCAAAGTACAAACTCACCTTTATTTACTTATTTATTTTGGTTTGTTTTTACAATAGGGTGTGCACTCACAAGAAGACAGCTACTGAGGGAAAATGAGAAATCACCCTTCCGGCAATGGCCACAGTTTCCCTTCTCCATTTTCTTCTTGGGACGTGGGACACACCCATACTTGCCAGCATGATTTTCAAGCTTCCTGGTCCAGGACTCAAACCATGGTTGAACGTGTTAGAATCCAGTGCCTTAACTGCCACACCACCTACTGGTCCCAAAACTCATCTGTTTTTAAATGTTTAAATAAATATAGTTTATTTAAATGTTTAATTAAATATAGTTTATTTAATATCCAAGCTACATAAATGAGGCTTCCAACTCGAAGAGAGTTTAGGGATCTAAGAGAGAAAAATACACAATGGCTTAGCAAAGAAAGCAAAGGGAAAGCATGTGTTAAACAGAATGTCAGGAAAGTTTTCTCACAAGAGGTAACAATTAAGTTGATATTAAAGGACCAGTAAAAAATTTTAGGATTATATTTGCGTTATCTCTTGTTACAATTTTTCAATACTTTGGGATCTAAATCACATTTGTTTAAATTTTCCATTGAAAGCTCTGCTCTTGTCTTTAAGTGATCTGGCCCCAACAGTTTTGGTGTCCTTCGAGCAGAGTTTGTTCAATTTTACTTTTCAGTCAGAATTGTGTAAACTGAACCAGTTGAGATATGTATGGTGTTGGCTATTGTTTCTTCCATTAATCATTGCTTCTCTTTAATTAGAGCACAAACAAAATTAATTTTATCCTCACAATTGATGTGAATGGTCTTCCATTACCAGTGTCATCTTCAACATCATTTTATCTCTTCTTACAATGAGTTAGCCATTTATAAGTTGCTTATTTCTTTGGGGCATTGTCCCCATCAACTTTTTGTAAAGCATAAATGATTTCATTCCCACCCAAGCTTCACCATAAATTCAGCATTTGTTCTTGCTTCAATTTGATCAGAATTCATGTACTCCGATTGAGTCTTTCTTTTCAAAGTGATGTCGTATTATTTCTAGTGCCTCAAACTAGATTCTACTCACAAATATTGTAATAAGGTTTTTTTTCATTATATGCTATTGCTTATTTAAAATAATTTCCCAAGTCTTTCAATGATTTAACAGGCTTTGCTTTTATCATCTAAAATAGCTGTAATAAGTTATTACGAGTTTATTTTGTGAAAAAAATTTTTTGAAATCAATGTATAGGTTTTTTTCATAATACTTTCCATGAACTTTGTTTTCAGGTTTTTGCCATAGGGAGCTTGCCCTTGCCAAAGAGGAGAGAGACAAAGGGATACAGAGAGAGGAAAAGTGAGAAATCATCCCCTAGAGAGTATGGCCATGCTGCAATCCCTTCTCCTCCATTTTTGTCTCAGGATTTTGGGAAGACATGCATGCATACATGCCCAACGTGAGTTTCAACCCACTAGGTCTGCGACTGAAATCGCATTTGACCATGTGGAAATCCAGCTGCTTTAACTACCACACCACCTGCTAGCCCCCACCATGAACTTTCTGAAGAATTCTCTTTTTCTTTTTTCTTTTTCAATTTGCTCTAGGGCATGTGTGCTTGCTGGAGAGAGACCAATTGACTTGAGAGGAGGTGGGCAGAGGAGAGTGGGAAAGTAGTCATAACACAATCCCTTCTCCTCCATTTCTCCTATTGGGATTTTTTTAAAAAGAATTATTTTATTGAGACCAGCAATTAGCGTAATGGCTATGTTGCTGGACTCCCATGTAGTCAACCGCGGTTCGCGTCCCAGACCCAGTGACTTAAAACTCACACCGGGCGCGTGTGTGTGCGTGCCCAAGATCCCTAGAGGAGAATGGAAGAGAAGAGATTGCCGCGTGGCCATCCCCCCGGGGGGTGATTTCTCACTTTCTGTTTCTCTCTCTCTCTCTGGCGAGCGCAGGCACCCTATAGCAAAAACCTCTCCAAAAAAAGAATTATTTTATTTAACTTTTTTATTTTATGTATTTACTTATTTTAATTTGACCAGAGAAGGACATAGTGAGGGGGAGAGAGAGAGAAAGGGGAAGTGAGAAGTGAGAAAGCAAGCTGCCAGATCCAGGACTCAAACCGTGGTCAGCCATACAGGAGTCCAGGACCCTTAACCACCACGCCACCTGCTGGCCCCTCCTATTGAGATTTTGAGGACATGCATTCAATATGTTTTTCAAGCCACAGGTTTGGGACTCAAACCACACAGTTGACCATTTGAGATCCAGCTGCCCCAATTACCACACCACCAGCTGGCCGTAGCTATCCTCTTATTCCTGCTACTCTATGCTCTCTGGGGTCTCCTCCTTAAATTCTACTTAGTACTGGGACCAGCAGTTAGTGTAATGGCTATGTCGCTGGACTCCCACGTAGTCGACCGCGGTTCGTGTCCCGGACCTGGTGGCTTAAAACTCACGCCGGGCGCGTGTGCATGCGTGCCCAAGATCCCAAGAGGAGAATGGAGAAGAAGGGATTGCAGCGTGGCCATCCCCCCTGGGGGGTGATTTCTTACTTTCTGTCTCTCTGTTTCTCTTTGTCTGGCGAGCGCATGCGCCCTATAGCAAAAACCTCTCAAAAAAAAAAAATTCTATTTAGTACTTAACAGTAATAGGTAATACTTAAGTGATACTTATAGCTAATACTTTCATGGCACACTTATAGCTAATACTTCATGTGCCTGGTATCATAGTACATGGGATACATAAATTCATTTACTCCTCATGACAACCTCATGAAGTAGGTACTGTTTTTTCCTTTCCTTTACAAAGGAACATGTGACAGAAAAAAAAAAAAAGTTAATCACTTGCCAAAGATCACAACAATACAAAGTGTAGGACCAGGATATGAACCTAGGTAATCTGATTCCAGAGTCCTATCTACAATACTCTGAAACCTCATTTTTTGTTTGTTTGTTTGTTTGTTTGTGTGCTACTCTTCAGAGTTTGTTGTTTACCTTTGATGCTGAAGGTTTTGGGTTTTTTTTCTCTTTTTTTATAATTACGGGGAATTTGGTTTTTAGGCTCTCTACAAGTAAACGAGCCACCTTACAGAGCTCCAGTTGTCAACTAAAGTTGACACGCTAACAATCAACCTAGAGTAGTCACAACAAAGTGTAAAAGAGAGCAATTTTTGATGTAATTATGCAGGTACTGCTAAACTCTAACTAAACATTCTGCCAATGAGAATGTAATCCTAATAAACTTTAGACATCCATTTTTCGGATCCAGACTTTGGGAGCTGAGGTCAGATGTTTTCAGATCATGATTCTTGTTTTTGGAATTGTGTCAGGAATTCATGTTCTGCTTAGGTTCTTTAAATAATAGGTTTGTTGACCTTCAAGGAGTGGTACAAATGCTATGTTTAATTTGCTAACCTTACTTTCATGCTGTAAATATTGTTTAAGTTTACTCACATTAACCAACTATAATTGAAAATGCCTCAACTCTTAAGTGGTAACTCATGGCTTATTTGTTTTGTTTTTATATTTATAAATTTTTTCTTACCTTCATATTTATTTATTGGAGAAAATAGAAAAAGAAACGTCACGCTATTATCCTATTATATTACCTACAGAGGTAACCACTGTTAACATCTTTTTTTTTTGGAGAGGTTTTTGCTATAGGGCACGTGCGCTCTCAGTAAAATGAAAAATCACCCTGCCAGGGCAGATGGCCACGTCACAATCCCTTCTCCTCCATTCTCCTCTCAGGATCTTGGGCACACACACACGCACCCAGCGTGAGTTTAAGCCACCGGGTCCAGGACTCAAACCGTGGCCAACTACATGGGAGTCCAGCGACATAGGCATTAAGCCAACTGCTGGTTCTATCACTGTTAACATCTTAGTGTGAATTCTTGAGATTCTTTTTCTAAGTATTTTATGTATAAAATATACTGTTCCATACATATTGTTTTATAATATTAGCATTTTTCAAAGTTACCATAATTTCTCTTTTCCTTATTTTTCTAAAGAGTCTTACTATACTACAGTTATCCTGCCTCGGCCTCTTCAGTAGCTGGGACCATAGGTGTGCAACAATGTGTCTGGCTCTTAGGGTGGACTGGGACTTAAACCTAGGTCTCCCATGGGGCCTCAGCCTGCCAAGTAGCATCATCAGTCTATGTGCTACCAGAACTGGGCCTCATCATATTTTGTCACATTTTAGAGTTGTCTATCATATTATTTAATGGACATATTATAGTTCATTAAAAGCAACTCCTAGGGCCAGCAGGTCACATAGCAGTTAAGGTGTTGGATTCCCACATGGCCAACCGCAGTTTGATCCCTGGACCTGGTGGCTTGAAACACACTGGACACATGTGCGTGTGTGCCCAAAAATCCCAAGAGGAGAATGAAGGAGAAGAGATTGCATCTTGGTCATCTCCCAAGGGGTTGATTTCCCACTTTCTCTCTCTGTCTTTCTACCGAGCACATGAATCCTATATCAAAAATATCTCTTAAAAAAAATAAAGTACAGGGGCCGGCAGGTGGCCTGGTGGTTAAAGACGCTGGATTCCCACATGGCCGACAACAGTTCAGGTCCTGGACCTGGTGACTTGCTTTCTCACTTTCCCTTTCTTTCTCTGTCTCTCTCTCTCTCTGGTCAAATTTAAAATAATAATAACAATTGGAATTAAATAAAAATTTTTTAAAGTACATATTGCTAACTTGTCCTCCAACAAGTTATCTCCATTGGCAGAGCACAGAAGTGCCTCTTTCCCTACTTGCATCTCCTGTCAACACTGAATATGATAATTTTTAGAAAACATGCCAGTTTCAGTGCTGGCAGGTGCATGGGTTGAGGCAGCTGGACGCCCACATGGCTGACTTCAGTTTGAGTCCCAGACCTGGCAACTTGCTTTCTTACTTTCCTTCTCTCTTTCTGTCCCGCTGTGATCAACTTCAATTAAAAAAAGACAATGGAGGGAACCAGCAGTTAGCGTAATGGCTATGTCGCTGGACTCCCACGTAGTCGACCGCGGTTCGCGTCTCGGACCCGGTGGCTTACAACTCACGCCAGGCGCGTGTGCGTGCGTGCCCAAGATCCCGAGAGGAGAATGGAGGAGAAGGGATTGCGGCGTGACCATCCCCCCTGGGGGGTGATTTCTCGCTTTCTGTCTCTATGTCTCTCTCTGTCTGTCTGGCGAGCACACGCGCCCTATAGCGAAAAACCTCTCCAAAAAAAAAAAAAAAAAAAAAAAAAAAAGACAATGGATGGGACCAGCAGTTACCGTAATGGCTATGTCGCTGGACTCCCACATAGTCGACCGCGGTTCGAGTCCCGGACCCGGCGGCTTAAACTCACGCCAGGCGCGTGTGCGTGCGTGCCCAAGATCCCGAGAGGAGAATGGAGGAGAAGGGATTGCGGTGTGGCCATCCCCCCTGGGGGGTGATTTCCTGCTTTCTATCTCTCTGTCTCTCTCTGTCTGTCTGGCGAGCGCACGCGCCCTATAGCAAAAACCTCTCCAAAAAAAAGAAAAAGGAAAAAAAAAAAAAAAAAAAAAAAAGACAATGGATATAATTTTTTTTAAAATTTTTTTTGGAGAGGTTTTTTTTGTTAGTTTGTTTGTTTTTTTGCTATAGGGCACGTGCACTCACCAGACAGACAGAGAGAGACAGAGAGACAGAAAGCGAGAAATCACCCCCCAGGGGGGATGGTCACGCCTCAATCCCTTCTCCTCCATTCTCCTCTTGGGATCTTGGGCACGCACGCACACACACACACCTGGCGTGAGTTTTAAGCCACTGGGTCCGGGATGCAAAACGCGGTCGACTACGTGGGAGTCCAGCGACATAGCCATTACGCTAACTGCTGGTCCCATAATGAATATAATTTTAAAAAATGCCAATTTGAAGGGTGCTATGTATCTTACTGTTTCAATTTTCATTTCATTTTATTTATTTATTTTAATAATTATTTAATTTTACTCGTCATTATTTTGTTTTTACTTTTTAAAGTTGATCAGAGAGAGACAGAGAGAGAGGGAAAGTAAGAAAGCAAGGTGCCATGTTCAGGACTCGAACTGCAGTTAACCATTTGGGAGTCCAGTCAATTTAACCACCACGCCACACATCAATTTTCATTTCATTTAAATTATGATACTTCAAAGTACCTGAAAAGTAGACAGAATCTAAAGAGAAGGTGGAAGAGACTCTGGATGGATGTGAATAAAGGAAATGTTTTCAATTTTGAATTAATATTTGTGAGATATCAGTGAGAAAAGAGTATAATGTAATAAACTATAATATGAAGGTAAATAAATCCAAGACTGTACTCAATTGTCATTATATTTTTAGCCAAGAAATCAGATGTTGTATACAACAATATGTACAAGAGGAAAGGGCAATAACTCCAGAAAAACTCAATTGGAACCTCCCAGGATTTCTCTAAGTATACTGGGGAGTCAGTGTACACAGACTAGCATGCCATATCATTGCTAATTCTTGCTCACTGGGTTCTGTATCTTGGCAAATGGCACCCTCATTCACCAAGCCATTAAAGCCAGAAACTTGAATGTCATTATCGACTCCTTGCTTTCACTCAGCCCTGGTCTCACTCCATCTTGTTTGTTCTACCTCTCAAATATAGCTTGAAAGCACTTTGCTTCATCTTCATCTCTACTATTCTTAGTCAAGTTACTATTACCTCAACTGAACACCTATAATCACTGGTTTTACAATGCAGCAGCTAAAGTAACCCAACACCATCATACCTTTCCAGGTGTAGAATCTTTCATTGGCTTCCCAGTGTACTTAGGATAAAATCCAAATCCCTTACCATTCCCCGCCAACTTCTCCAGCCACATCTCAAGTCATTCTTCCATCTGCAATCAGTCACCTGACCTTTTCTGACTTCTTAGAATTAGCCAAGCTCTTTATCATCGCCATGCCTCTGTGCTTGCTCTTCGCTAACTGGAAAGTTTGTTCTTGGCATTTTGGGGGGCTGGTTTAATCTGTTCTTGAGACCTCAACATAAAATGTCACCTTTTGAGGCCAACAGGTGGCATAGCGGTTAAAGCACTGGACTCCCACATGGTCAGCTGCAGTTTGAATCCCAGATCTGATGGTTTGAAACGCGTGCCAGGCACATCTGTATGCATGCCCAAAATTCTGAGAAGGGAATGAAAGAGAAGGGACTGTGACATGGCTGTCCCCCTGAGGGGGGGGGGGGGGATTTCTTGCTTTCTGTCTCTGTCTCTCTGACTGGGACTGTCTCTGGCCAGCTCTCGAACCTAAACCACTGTTGTTCATATGCGATCTCGCTCCAGATGCACAATGCTGAGCCACTGTGCCACAAAACCACCCTCTAGGCTTTCCCTTTTTACCCTGTATTAGATCATTGGTTACTGTAGTTAGTAATTAGTGTTTACCATTAGAAAATACAGCGAACTCAGTCAGGTAGTGGCATGGTGGTTAAGGCAGTTGGATCGCACATGGCCAACTGTGCAGCTCGAGTCCTGGACCCAGTAGCTTGAAAAACACATTTGGCATATGAATGTGAGTGTCCAAAATCTCCAGAGGAGAATGGGGGAGAAGAGACTGTGGCATGGCCATCCCCCCTGGTGGGGGGTGATTTCTCATTTTCTCTTTCTCTGTGTGTCTCTCTCCAGTGACTACACACTCCCAACAGCAAAAACTAAACAAAACCAAAACTTCTTTTCTTGAATATTTTTTATTGTTTAAAAAAAAAAAAAAAGTTACGCAACACAAAAAAGTCCTTGGTAGTCTGCGCAAACACAGGGGAAAGAGTATGCAAGAATAGCATTTTCAAGAGAAGCACAGAGTTTCTCCATTTCTGAGTTGAGTATATAAGCTGGCTTCCTGTTGTCAGTGACCACAAATACTGAATGTGTGAGTGACAGGGTGAGCCCCTGGCTCTTCACATTCAGGAAGATGTCCCTGTGCACCAGCAATGGAGAGGAATGATACTGGTGATCTGCTGCTCTGTGCTAAGTGTTCCTAGAACTTGGAGACTGAGTGTGCACATCTGCTGGAAGTCTTCTGGGATTCAAGGCACAGGAGGTAAGCAGGGCCTTGGCAGCAGTAGCAATATGCTTTAACTGACCAAACTGGCTCATTTTACCTTTCTCTCTCTCTCTGTCTCTAAGTCATTAAAATATCTATTGAATGGGGGCCAGCAAGTAGTGTGGTGGTTGAGGCACTGGATTCGCACATGGCCAACCGTGGTTTAAGTCCCAGACCTGGCCACTTGCTTTCTCACTTTCCTTCTCTCTGTCTGTTTCTCTCTGGTGAGCGCATGTGCTGTACAGCAAATTAAAATAAATAAATAAATAATGTTTAAAATACTTGCATTTTATTTTTAAATAACTTAGTACAGGGTGCCTGTGCTTGCCAGAAAGAGAGAGAAAGGGAAAGGGAAAATGAGAAATCACCCCCCAGCAGGGGATGATCACTCTGAAATCCTTTCTCCTTCATTATCTTCTCTGGATTTTGGGCACACATGCACATATGCCTGGTGTGTGTGGTTTTTGTTTTTTGTGTTTTTTCTTGAGAGGTTTTTGCTATAGGGTGTGTGCACTCACCAGAAAGACAGAGAGAGACAGAGAGACAGAAAGTGAGAAATCACCCCCCAGGGGGGATGGTCACGCCGCAATCCCTTCTCCTCCATTCTCCTCTCGGGATCTTGGGCGCGCATGCACATGCGCCCCGGCGTGAGTTTAAGCCACTGGGTCCGAGACTCAAACTGCCGTTGACATAGTCATTACGCCAACTGCTGGTCCCTACCTGGTGTATTTTTCAAACTGCTAGGTCTGGTACATGAACTGCACTTTTAGCCAGGAGGATCCAGCTGCCTTAACTACCATGCCACTGGCTGGTGCCTTTTTGTTTTATTTTAAACTACAAAATAAATACATCAACAGCAACAGGATTTATATGCTGTGAATAAACAGGAAACAAAAGATTATTCGGGTTTATTTCAGGCTCTTGCATTTTTAAGTTTCAGGTTCCACTTCTTCCTTGGCTATTTCTCCCTACATTTATCTCTTCTTTCTGAACTGGTAACACTTATGTCCAAACCACTCTTACTATCTTTTAGAAAAACAAACAAACAAACAAGAAATGGACTGCTTAGCAGTTCCCCTTTATTCATTTATTTATTTATTCATTTTAATTTGACCGGAGAGAGACAAAGAGAGAGAGAGGAAGAGAAAGTGAAAGAGCTAGCCACCTTGTGTCTGGGACTTAAAACTCAAGTCGGCCATGCGGGAGTCCAGCACCCTTAATTACCATGCCACCTACTGACCTCACATTTCCCCTTTTTGTACACCTTCGTCTCACAGAAATGGGAAGTCTTAATCTATAGGAACTCACTGTGAAATAGAAAACAAAGGAAAAGAAACTGTACTTTAAAAAGAGTCATTTGCAGGACTAGCAGGTAGCGGGGACTCCCACAATTCGAGTCCCAAACCTAGAGGCTTACTTTGTCACTTTCTCTTTCTCTCTCTGTCTCTTGTCAAATTAGAAAATAATAACTACAAATGGAATTAAATAAGTAGATAATTATTTTTAAAAAAGAAATTTCAGGGCTGGCAGGTGGCATGGTGGTTAAGACAACTGGCCTCCCACATAGCTGACTGTAGTTCGCGTCCTGGACCTGGCAACTTGCTTTCTCACTTTCCTTCTTTCTCTCTCTCTGTCTCTTTCTGGTCAACTTAAATAAATAACTAAATAAAATAATGAAAAAAAAGGAAAGAAATGTCATTTGCTCTGCCAAGAAGAGGATAACTGGATTCCTCAGCCAGGTGCTGTGGGGAGTGAAAATGGGATTTTAAGTAAGTTTTGGAGTCAAATATTAAAATTTGGGCTTATGTTATATATTTTAAAAAATTGTTTTTGGGACCAGCAGTTAGCGTAATGGCTATGTCGCTGAATTCTTATGTAGTCGACCGTGGTTCAAGTCCCAGACCTGGTGGCTTAAACTCACACCAGGCGTGTATGCGTGCATGCCCAAGATCTCAAGAGAAGAATGGAGGAGAAGGGATTGCAGCGTGGCCATCCCCCCCAGGGGGTGATTTCTTGTTTTCTGTCTCTCTGTCTTTCTGGTGAGCGCACAAGCCCTATTGCAAAAACCTCTAAAAAAAAATTATTTTTAAGGGACTAGCAGGTGGCGTGGTGGTTAAGGTACTGGACACCTCTCAATCTCCTGAATTACTGCTGAGAAACCTCGTATTTGGAGAAAGAAATGAAGGAAACCATGCTTACATGTAGGAAGCCACATGCACCGAAATGGCTGACATGACTTTCATACAAGGACCTTCAAGTATCCTTGTTCCGGGAGTAGACAATTCACCCTGAGACTTCCTCATTCAGGCAGGTCCTCAGTCTGGTCCTCAGTCAGGTCTGCGACAATTCCCGCCCCCTTTTCCTATCCTGTATATAAGAATGTCCTCCGGCCCTCAATAAACGAGCGACTGCATACCATCTTGAGCTGTGACACTGTGTCGCTCCCCTGCTGTGACGCTGCGCAGGTTCCAGACCTCCGCTCTCTCATTCAGGCACCCTGCCCGATCGTCCCGCGGGTCGGGACATTCTGGCGCCCGGACAGGGACCTGAGTTCGAGAAGAAGCGACAGGTTCCCGAAGATTCCGAAGAGGAATAAAGAAGCCCCCAGAGAGGAGCAAGTTGGAAGTCCGCGGCATAACTTCAGGGGACGCAGAAGGGGACGTCCCGGTGAGTACTCACTCACGATAGATATCCGGGTTATAGCTAGACTATAATGGGGCAAGAGCTCAGCCAGCACGAATTGTTTGTTCAGGGGTTAAAGGAAGCCCTTAAGACTAGAGGAGTGAAAGTCAAAGTTAAACAACTGCTCACCTTTTTTGATTTCCTGAAGGAGATTTGTCTATGGTTTCTTCAAGAAGGAACCATTGACGAAAATAGGTGGAAAAGGGTAGGTGACGCTCTTAAAGATTACTACTCTACCTTTGGCCCAGAAAAGGTTCTCATAACCACATTTTCCTATTGGAATCTAGTAAATGAAATCCTTAGTACCCACCCTAAGGACCCCAAAATTTCTGCCATTGTTACCAAAGGGGAACAGATTACCTAAAGAAAAGAGTGTTGTTCCCTCAGATATCCCGGAGTCTAAAAATGTCCAAAATATAGACCTTATATCCTTAGATAGTGATGAGGATATTACACAGGAAAGTGAGAAGCTTAAGAGTCCAAAGAACCAAAAAGAAAATAATAATTCCTTAAAAATTTCACATGAACCAAAGAAAAAATTATACCCCTGCCTCTCCAAATTCAAAAATTATCCTGATGAGGAACAAATTAGCTCCGAGGAAGAAGTTTTGGAGACAGAAGCACCTAAAAACCAATAATCTTGCTTGGCCACCTGTTAAAAAGCAGCCACCGCCTTATAACTCTTCTGTGCTGCTGGTTGGCAATCCAAAACAAGAACTCATTAACAAAATTGAGCATTTAAAAAAAAAAAAAAAAAAAAGTCCAATTAGAAAAGGAACATCGCCAACTGATTTCGCAATTAGAACTAAAAACTCCCAAAATATCAAAAATATTTGTATTCTAAAAACTCTAAAGGTATAAAAAATTCCTATCGTTTTCTACCATCCTTAAGCATATAATTAAAAATTTCAAAAAAGGAGATTATTCAAAAGGTATCAATGTCAAAATAACCCCAGGGAAATTGTCTCTTGTAATTCTGATGTGTGTGTGTGTGTGTGTGTGTGTGTGTGTCTATGCATGTAATATGTCATGTTACGTACTATATGTTGTATGTCTGTGTAAAAACAGGCCTTAAAGTATTCTATTCAATTTGGTTTATAAAAAAGAGCGCTCATAAAAATTAATCTAAATATTTCTCAAGTTTATATAACTTTAGTAAATAAGCTGGCTTCAAATGTAATAATAAAAAAAAAATTAACAAGTAAAGGTCTTCACAATTTCCAACATATATTTTGTCTAAGTTTTTATTAATCAAACATCATGTTTATCTTAATATGGTTGGTTTAACGAAACAGCTAGTATTTATGTGTTGTATGTTACATTTTACATAGTAAATATCTAACAAAAAAAAAATTTATGACTAGCTTTTTCTGGCTTCAGTTTTAATGCTAACAGAGGATCTTTAACCTCAAAGTAACTTTTGGATGTTTACAGAGGGCCCCTGTAACATCCAAAAGGGAGTTATTAAATCAATCAGGCTTATTGCTTATTGTTAAATAAAAATAAAAAGCATTGTCAAATTAAGTAATTCTAATTTTCTTAATATTGGCTTCTGGTTCCAGCAGGCTCCTTGGTCCTTGCTCTCATTTTAAATGCTCTATTAACCGTGCTTCTAATTTTGTTTTTTGCTCTAATTTACTCAGTTTTCTTACCCAATATGTCTCCCACAGAATAAAGGCCTTTAAATATTACATGTTAGTTGCCTCTGGACCTAGAGCCCAAGTATACCAGACACGACCCCATCGTGGAGGAGCACCTCCAAGAGAAGCAGGGAATAAAGCATGAGTGACTCCATCTTAAAGAAGCACCTCCATTATAAGCTCCTAGATTCCTGTGACTAGAAACTTGACTTCTCCTCTGTGCCTAAGAGTAAACAGTAATTAACATTCCTATTGTCGCCAGACCCCTTGCCCTGAGCTATAAAGACCATTAAAATTCTATTATGTTTAGATGGAGACAGAACCTACCCTAAAAAAGGATTAACCTGCTTTTCCTGCTTCGGTACTGTACTTTTACTTTTACATTATTAAAACCCTACCCCCTACCCTCCTCCCCCATCTGAACCCACTACATCTTACCTTCATGAATTTGCTTGGGATGTTGATAAAATAATTGTAACCACTAATCATTCTAAACTAATGGGGGGAGATCCTCTTGGATATGAACAGCCTCGCGTCTCAACTCCCTTTAATTTTTCAGCTTCTACAGAATCACTGTCCCTTTGCTTTTCAGCCTATGGTGTTAAGCCTCTTCCATTTTGTGTTACTCTTTCTCCTATAATTCAAGTTGCAGATTCTCCTTCAACCACAGGACAGCCACTTCCCTCGTTATGATGACCACAATCGTGATGCTTGGACCCTAACTTTTCTTTCTTTTACAGAATATAATAATTCAATTTTAACCACTGCACCTTCTATTCACCCACCTAAGATGCTTTCCCACAGATTGAGGTCGTTCCTGGAGATGAACCTGTCCCCATTTCATCCCTTGATTTTATTGCAGGGAGACCCAAGCGAGCTATCCAACTTATCCCCATCTTCGCCACCTTGGGATTCACTGTAGCCGCCGCTGCAGGCTCCACAGGCCTGGGTTATTCCCTTCAACTTAAACAGGTCACAGAAGGACTGATCTCTGATGTCCAGCAGTTTGCATCCACTATCTCCCTCATCCAGGATCAGCTAGATTCCCTCGCAGAGGTGGTTCTACAAAATCGCAGGGGTTTGGACCTCTTACTTGCAGAGCAGGGAGGTCTTTGTCTTGCTTTGCAGGAACGGTGCTGCTTTTACACCAACAAGTCTGGCATTGTCCACGATAAGATCCATGACCTCCAAGAAGCTCTAAGGAACCGCAGACGACAACTGGCTGACAACCCCCTTCTAACTGTCTGGAATGGACTCTTGCCCTTTTTGCTCCCTATAATTGGACCAATTCTCGGGCTAATAATTGTCTGCTCCCTGGGACCGGTCATTTTCCAAAGATTGAAAACGTTTATCAGCCAACAAGTTACCTCCCTCCTTTCTCGGCCTATTCAGGTCCATTACGCTAGACTGGAGATGCACGATATCGATCAACTTCATAATCTGACCTGAGGCGCTGAGCTGGTTAGCCAATGACAGGTAAGAGAGTCTAGCCGACCTTTTGCCACTTCCTCCACCTAAGACAGGATGCCCATCATTGCTATGGGTTGTTCCTATGACGGGTAACCGAGGACATTCGGCTAATAAGACTCCAACCTAAGACAGGCACAGCTCCCCCTGGTTCCCAGTCTATAAAACAGAGAAGGGGGATATGTAGGAAGCCACATGCACCAAAATGGCTGACATGACCTTCATACAAGGACCTTCAAGTATCCTTGTTCCGGGAGTAGACAATTCACCCTGAGACTTCCTCATTCAGGCAGGTCCTCAGTCTGGTCCTCAGTCAGGTCCGCGACAATTCCCGCCCCCTTTTCCTATCCTGTATATAAGAATGTCCTCCGGCCCTCAATAAACGAGTGACTGCATACCATCTTGAGCTGTGACACTGTGTCGCTCCCGTGCTGTGACGCTGCTGTGATGCTCCGCTCTCTCATTCAGGCACCCTGCCCGATCGTCCCGTGGGTCAGGACACTTACAGGACACCTAATTTGTGACATACTGTATCTCAGTTTATTCTTATAACCTGATTTAGAAAGGTGGACCACATGGTACAGAGACGTCAGATGACTTGTGACAGGCCATGTAGCTAATGCAGAACTAGGCTAAAACCTGGTCTTCTTCACTCACCTAACAGTTCAGCACACTTCTACAATACTGTACTTGTTTGCTAGGGCTTCTGTAACAGAGTACAACAGAGTGGCTGAAAAGACAGACCTTTCTTTTCTTTACAATAGAATTATTTTGTTTAACTTTATTTATTTATTTATTTTAGTTTGACCAGAGAGGGATAGAATGAGAGAGAGGGAGGAAGGGAGGGAGGGAGGGGGAGAGAGAGAGAGAGAGAGAGAAAGCGAGAAAACAAGCCGTCAGGTCTGGAACTCAAACCACAGTCAGCCATGTGGGAGTCTAGCACCCTTAACCACCATGCCACTTGCTGGCCCCCAGACCTTTATTTTCTCACTATGCTGGACTTTGAGAGTCCAAGATAAAAGTGTCAGCTGGGTAGGCCTCTCCTCCAGCCTTTCTCCTTGTCTTGCAGATGGCTGCTTTCTCCCTGCCTCCTCACATGGCCTTTTCTCTATGCATGCACATCCTTGGTATCTCTCTTCACGTGCACAGATTTTCTCTTCTTATAAGCACCCCTGGGTTAGGGGCCATCCTAACAGTCTCATTTTAACTTCATTATCTTTTTGCAAGCCCTAACTCCAAATATAGATATATTCTTAAATACTAGGGGTTAAACTTCATCATATGGATTTTGGGGAGAGCATGATTCAGCCCACAACACTAATATCAACATAATATGTGAAATTGCTGGAGTTTATTGCAGATTTAAGAACATTCTAGTCGAGGGCCAGCAGGTGGCGTAGTGGTTAAGGTGCAGGATCCCTCATAGTTGACTCTGCAGTTGGAAGCCCAGACCCAGTGGTTTGAAAACACACTGACTGCATGTGCCTGTGTGCCCAAAATCTCAACAGAAGAATGGAGAAGAAGGGATTGCGACATGGTTATCTGTCTGGGAAATGATTTCTCACTTTTCCTCTCTCTCTGTATCTCTCTGGTGAGTGCATGTGCTCTATAGGGAAAAAAATAAAAAAACAACTTTTTTTAGAGAGATTTTTGCTATAGAGTGCATGCGCTCACCAGAGAGACAGAGAGAGACAGACAGAAAGTGAGAAATCACCCTCCCAGGGGGTTGGCCACACTGCAATCCCTTCTCCTCCATTGTCCTCTCAGGATTTTGGGCATGAATGCACATGCACCTGACATGAATTTTAAGTCACCAGCTCGGGGACTTGAACCATGGTCAACTACATAGGAGTCCAGCAGGTAGCATGGTGATCTCATTTTTCTAATGATGGAAAGTCTGACCCCAAGATCGTGATTATTTGTCTCTTAGCAGAGTATCTTATCATATTTGAATTTTTTTCCCCCCTTTGGAGAGGTTTTTTCTATCCCCGGGGGGATGGCCATGCCACAATCCCTTCTCCATTCTCCTCTTGGGATCTTGGGCACACATGCACACACGCCCTGTGTGAGTTTAAGCCATGGACTTGAACCACGGTTGACTACATGGGAGTCCAGCGACATAGCCATTACGCTAACTGCTGGTCCCCATATTTGACATTTGAACAAATCATTTTGAACACTCCTCTCCATTACATAACAACAGCACTACTATTATTATCATTGTTATATTT
The DNA here is from genome assembly GCA_026018925.1 of Tupaia tana. NCBI lineage: Eukaryota > Metazoa > Chordata > Mammalia > Scandentia > Tupaiidae > Tupaia > Tupaia tana. The sequence continues at coordinate 201,457,006 of JAKSZU010000003.1, forward strand.
TTGCTAGAAGGCTTGCGTACTTGCCGGAGAAAGACAGAGAGGGTGAGAGGAGAAAGCATCTCCCATGGGGAATAGTCTGGGACTCAAACAGCAGTCGGCTACATGGGGGTCCAGTAAACATAACCATTACACCATCTGCTGGTCCTAGCATTGTTTTTTTTTTTTTTTTTTTTGAGAGGTTTTTGTTATATGGTGCGAGCGCTCGCCAGCCAGACAGAGAGAGACAGAGAGACAGAAAGCAAGAAATCACCCCCCAGGGGGGATGGTCACGCCGCAATCCCTTCTCCTCCATTCTCCTCTCAGGATCTTGGGCACGCACGCACACGCGCCCGGCGTGAGCTTTAAGCCACCGGGTCCGGGACGCGAACCGCGGTCGACTACGTGGAAGTCCAGCAACATAGCCATTACGCTAACTGCTGGCTCCCAACACTATTTCCTTTTTAAAAAAGTTTTTTAGAGAAATTTTTGTTATAGGGCATGTGCACTTGCCAGAGAGACAGAAAGCAAGAAATCTCCCCTCAAGGGTGTTGGCCATGCCACAATCACTTCTCCTCCATTCTCCTCTCAGGATGTTGGGCATGCACACACATATGCCCAGCATGAGTTTTAAGCCACCGGGTTTGGCACTCAAACTGTGGTCTACTACATGGGAGTCCAGTGATGTAACCATTATTGCCATCTGCTGATCCCAGAACATTATTTTCAATAATCATGTAATAAAAAATAATGATAATGGGGCCAACAGGTGGTGCAGTGGTTAAAATGCTGGACTCCTACATGGTTGACCATGGTTCCAGTCCTAGACTTGGAAGCTTGAAGCTCACGCCAGGCGCATGTGCATATGTGCCCAAAATGCCAAAAGGAGAATGAAAGACCTGTAGTAGACTGGTCTGTAGTGTGGCCAACCCCCCATGGGGGTGATTTATCACCTCTCTCTGTCTCCCTCTATTTCTTGGGTGAGTGTGTGCACCCTATATCAAAAATCTCTCAAATAATAATAATAGTAGCCAGACGAGAAACATAGTGACACAGATGTTTATTCTTTTTTTAATAATAATTTATTTATTTTTATTTATTCATTCACTTATTTTAATTTGATGAGAGAGAGAGAGAGAGAGAAGGTGAGAAAGGTCCGGGACTCGAACTACGGTCAGCCACGTGGGAGTGCCAGTGCCCTAACCACCACACCATCTGCTGGTCCCTGCATATAGTTTAGATGACGGTTTGTTCCCCAAAGTTTCATGCTTTAGAATTTGGTGTTCGGAGTTGGTGACGCCTAATGGGGTAGTAATTGACTCATGGTGATTACATCATGGAGGCAACACTCTTATGAACAGATTATTGCTGTCTCTTGAGACACAGTGAATTTTAGATGTTGTGAGAAAAGGTTAGTTCTTTCAAAAGCTGGTTGCTATAAAAGAGAGAGAAATGCTCTCTGTATGCACCTGCCATCCTCTGTGCTTCTGTCTGCTATGCTATAGGCCTATACCTTTGGACTTTCCAACCACCAGAATCATGAGTTTTGCACTTAAACCTCTATTCTTTTAAATTCACCCAGTCTCAGCAATACAATAGCAAACTAAGACAATCTGTAACATAAAGTTAACAATCTTAATCATTTTTATAAACTTTAAAAAAAGAATTATTTAATTTTATTTATTACATTTTAGTTTGATGTAGGTCACATGTACTCACCAGAGAGAAACACAAGAGAGAGAGAAAGAAAATGAGAAAGCAAGCTGCCAGGTCTGGGACTCGAACCGTGGTTGGCCATAAGGCCCAACATCTTAACCACCATATCACCTGCTGGCCCTTCTTAATCATTTTTAAGTGTACAGTTCTATAATGCTATTATATTCACATGTACCATCTCTAAAACTTTTTCATCTTGCAAAATTGAAACTCTATATGCATTAAACAATGTCCATCTCTTCCCCCTCTTAGCCCCTGCCAACCACCATTCTACTTTCTATTTCTATTAATTTGATTACTGTAGATAGAAGTATACAGTTGTTGATTTTCAGTTTATTCAGCTTTTTACTAGTTAGGCCAGAGTAACAACTTCCAACTCCTTATATACCAAACCAGAAGCCAGGAGTCAAGAACTTATCTTTGGGGCCTGCAGGTGGCATGGTGGTTAAAAGTGCTGGATTTCCACATGGCCAACCATGGTTTGAGTCCTGGACCTGAGGTCTGGCTTTCTCGCTTTCCTCTTTTTTTCTTTTTTCTTTTTCTTTTTTTTTTTTTTTTTTGGAGAGGTTTTTGCTATAGGGCGCGTGCGCTCGCCAGACAGACAGAGAGAGACAGAGAGATAGAAAGCAGGAAATCACCCCCCGGGGGGGATGGCCACGCCGCAATCCCTTCTCCTCCATTCTCCTCTCAGGATCTTGGGCACGCACGCACACGTGCCCGGCGTGAGTTTAAGCCGCTGGGTCCGGAACTCGAACCGCGGTCGACTACGTGGGAGTCCAGCGACATAGCCATTACGCTAACTGCTGGTCCCTCTCGCTTTCCTTTACTCTCTCTCTGTCTCTCCCTCGTCAAGCTAAAAAAAAAATAATGATAATAAAGAATAAAGAATTTTTAAAAAGAATTTATCTTTTAAAAGCAGAAGCCTACAAAATGATTTTAAAATTTGTATGGAGGACCAGCCTAATAGCCTAGTGGTTAAGGGAGCCAGATGCCATATGGCTGTTCACAATTCGAATCTTGGCCCTAATGGACAGAAAAACATGCTGAGCATGTGTGCATATGTGCCCAAAGTTCCAACAGGGTAGAGAAATGGAGGAGAAGGGATTGCATAGTGTAGAGCTCTATACCTGGAGACCAGACACTTGTTCCCCTTAGGGCTTGACTATAAGCAGCCCATCACTTTGAGCAAGTTTTCATCTGGCTGGGGCCACCATTTTTTTCACCCATAAAAAAAGAGCATTAATTGGGTCATTGTTCCAGCCCTTCCACCCAATATTTTCTGGTTCTATTTTGATAGTTTTGCAGAATGAAGAGTAGTTTTTCAGAAAAAAGAGGACAATAGTGGGATCATCTATGACCTGTTTGATTGGAAATAATATCTTCCACTGAGGTACAGAAAGTTGGAAAACTTTTATTCAGAACAAGTAAGTATACTAGCAGTAATATCTCTGCCTGGTTATATAGTTTGTTAGCAAATACTGATGATATTGAATGGAAAATCAGTCCACGCCTTCCTTTGACCAGTTACATGTGGTATTTCCAATAAATGTTCTGTTGTTTGGCAAGTTCAGTTATAAATATGGCCGCCTGTGATTGAAGGCAGAATCACAGTTAGGTTAAGCTTTCCACAAAGAATGACTAAGCGTATGTTTTAAGCTGATGGTTTTCTGCCAGCCCCTGCTCAGTCATACTCTTCCAGTCATATGGCAGAGAATTATACCAGTTGAGATCATTATGGCATCCAAAATGTGGCTCTTTCCACTTTTATGACTAAGAATAGATTTGTGCTGTCCAATGCAGTAGCCACCAGCCACCTGGGGCTATTTAAATAAAAATGTAAAGTCCAGTTGCATAGCCACATTTCAAGTGCTTAACAGCCTCATGGGGTACATGGTGACCATAATGAATAGTACAAATATCACCAAACATAGTCATTACTTTAGAAAGTTCTGCTGTAAAGCTTTGATCTAGACAGATATTCTGAAAAGAAGGAGAAATGAATGAATAAGAAAGCAGCATTTTTTTCATCTTCTTACTTAACAATCGAGGAATATGTTGATCCACACACATGGAGATGCACCATGGTTAGTAAGAAGGCCATCTTACAGTTCTTTTTGAAAAATATTTATTTATTTATTTATTTATTTATTTATTTATTTGTTTTATAATTCAATTTGACCAGAGAGAGAGAGAGAGAGAGAGAGAGAGAGAGAGAGAGAGAGCAAGTCACCAGACTCAGGACTCAAACCACAGTCAGCATGTGGGAGTCAAGTGCCTTAACCACTATGCTGCCTGCCGGCCCTGTCTTAAAGCTACATGATATGGCTATAATATCATTAAAATAAGTGTTTATTTTAGAGCAGGGTAAGTGATAATGCTATCTAGTTTTATAGCTATATAGCATAGAGATATACCCTGATTAGTTATATCATAGTGTTATATAGAGAATAGATTACAGGATGTGTATAGACATATAGTGTACTTTTTAAAATTTTAAAACATTTTAATGTATGTAACTTACTGAACATTATTCAATGTTATAAACTTTTTCTTTTTGAGAGCTTTTTTCCATAGAGTGTGTGTACTCACCAGAGAGACAGAGAGACAGAAAGTGCCAAATGAACCCCCAGGAGGGATGATCATGCTGCAAGACCTTCTTCTCCATTCTCTTCTTGAAATTTTGGGCACATAAACACACACACTCACCTGGTATGCATTTGAAGTCAACAGGTCTGGGACTCAAATTGCAATCGACCATGGAGAGTCCAGTGCCTTGACCACTATGCCACCTGCTGGCCCCAATATTGTGAACTTTTTTTTTTTTTTTGAGAGGTTTTTGCTATAGGGCGCATGCGCTCCCCAAAAAGACAGAGACAGAGAAACAGAAAGCGAGAAATCACCACCCAGGGAGGATGGCCATGCCGCAATCCTTTCTCCTCCATTCTCCTCTTGGGATCTTGGGCACGCACGCACACGCGCCCAGCATGAGTTTAAGCCACCGGATCCGGGACTCGAACTGTGGTCGACTACATGGGAGTCCAGCGACATAGCCATTACGCCAAATGCTGGTACCAATATTGTGAACTTTTAAAAGAGAGAATGCATCAGTGTCTTCATTTTATATCCGAAGAAATAATCTCACAAAGGCTTGTATTATGACCCTATGCAGGTCTATAGGCCTTTTTGAGCCTACATTTTCTTTAGCTATAAAATGAAGATCATAACAATATACAAACTTAGAAGTTGTATCTCTAGAGAGGATGTAGAAGCCAAGAGAACAGATGAGACCCCAGAGGGAGAGTGATGGGACTCCACTTAAGGACATGTAGACAGAGAGAGATGAGGCAACATTCCATTGAGGTCTGACAAGGTGAAAAGGGAAGCTCTGGTGGGCACCAGGTGGCACTTGGACCACCTGATGATGATGCATTTTAGACCTGACAGGCTTTGAAGTTTTGTGGGGGGAGCACATTTACTCTACAAATCAGCCAAGAAGGTTTGAAAGCCAAGAGTGGCCTAATCCAGGAAGAAAACCAGACAAGAAAATGTCTGAGAGTGAAAATTCAGGAAGATAATTATTTGAGTTCTCAGGGACACAGTATGGGTATAATGCCTGGGTAGAGACTGGTCTGTATTTAAGAGTTCAAGCTTGCAGAGGCAGACACAAAGATGACTAGGAGAGGTGAAAGGCTTAGATCAGATATAGACCACTGTTTTGCAGTGATACTTTTCAGAAAAGACTCAAGTCATGAGGAAAAAAACAAACAAAAAAACATGCTATTCCTTTGAGGGGTGACAACAGAATAATGTCTAAAAATAGTAGCTCCGTGTGTTGAGTTATCACATTATATGAGATACTGTACCTGAATTCTGTGACAACTGTTCAAATGAGAAATGAGGGGTGTGTTGGAGCTGGCTCTTACTGTTTTGTGAAATCTGACGTGAATTTTCAGGATTCTGGTTAGCCAGTTGACATATGTTGATAACTTGAAATTGGCCATGTGGAAGTATTTACACCATGGGATTAGTAGATGCTACATGTTAGGCCCTTCCTCCCCAGACAGCCAGCTTAGGCCTATGTAACACTTAGTAGCACTTCCCTGGGGCAATCTCAATAGGTCTAGTAACTTGCCAGCACTCCACAGATGGTGGCAATCAGGAAATCCCAGGCCAGTCTTCATACAGTAAAGGCTGCAGGCTTACCACCGTGACCTCACCGGAGACACTTTTATATTGAAGGCAAGATTATTCACCTTACTTTGTCACCAAAACAACACCATCATGATTGCAAGGACCCCAAGATTAGAAATGTGGGACTTTGGGACCAACAGATGGTGTAATGGTTACATTGCTGAACTCCCACACAGTCGACTGCAGTTTGAATCCTGGACCCCGTGGCGTAAAACTCACAGGGTACGTGTGTGTGTGTGCCTAAAATTCTGAGAGGAGAATGGAGAAGAGATTGCAGGGTGGCCACTCCCCCTGGTGGGGTGATTTCTCACTTTCTGTCTCTCTGTCTCTCTCTGACAAGCACATGCCTCCTATAGCAAAAATCTCTCAAAGAGAAAGGAAGGAAGGAAGAAGGAAGGAAGGAAGAGGAGAGAAAAGAAAAAAGAAAAGAGAATGAGGGGCTTTGCAGAGGTTTTCTTGAGAATTTAAACATTTGGTATTTTCAAAACTTGAGATGGACCTAAAGGAAAAATTTGCAAGGTCCTGATGCTTTGGCAACAAAAGCCAAAATGTTCATATTATATAAATAAATAACAAATATCATATTCCCCCCCATCTCCTTTAGTGAATTTCATAAGAGAGAATAGTCAAGACCTCATTCAAAGGATGGGGATGACTGTTATAAAACAAATTACGGATGATCTGTTTGGGTGGAATGTTCTGAATTCTGAAGAAGCAAGCGTGGTTTACTGCCAGAAGGTCGAGCAGGATGCTGCGAGAGAGATCATTCTCATGATTCTGAAGAAAGGTTCCGAGTCCTGTAACCTCTTTCTTAAATCCCTTGAAAGGTGGAACCATCCTCTATTTCAGGACTTGAATGGACAAAGTAAGTATTGGTTTGCTTGCACCTGTTGCTAGAAATATTAGGTTGTCAGAAAAGTCATGATACATTTGTGCATAGAAAAACATGTCATGACTTTTTTCCAATAACCCAACAGAATAAACTATGAAGAGGATTCACAAGCCCCATCACAGAGCTTCTGCCTTCCTCTCTCTTCATATCACCCGGCAGTGGGCTTTGATTCATGCTAAAGAAAAGTTTAGACACTATCAGAACTTGCTGGTGAAGGCAAGTAAGTAAGCTCAGGGCCAGGGAATATATGACTTACGATCGTGGCACTTCAAAATACAACTGGACAATAAATGCACTGACAACATCAGTGCAGTTGTAATTCTCATGCACCCATGGGTGAGTGGTCCACTGACCACCTACTCCCTGATTCAAGCATCCCAATAAAGAGAGTCTGGCTGACTCAAGGAGAATTATTTTGCTTCTCATGAAATACTGATTTTGTACAAATTGTGTCGTGACAGATTTTAATCGAGGTTAAAAGTTTCTCCTGCTGAAAAGTTACCCCTAATCATCATTCTGAGCCAAACTCTTCCCTTTTCTTAATCCAAACACAGGCTCCTCCCATTTCCAATCAGCGGCTATGAGATCTGATGGTGGAAAGAAAGAAAGAGAAGCCAAAAGGGGGAGTGGGGGACAAGAGTGCCAGGGAAAAGCAGGAATAGATATTGGATCCCTGTGTGCCTACTCAGAGCTGGGGAAAGAAATTAAAGTTACCAAGGGCAGGTTCTCAGGCTCATTCCCCCTCCATTCTCCTGAACTAAGAGAGAATTGTGTCCTTTTCTAACAGGTCTAACAGGTCTTTGTCTTCAGATATCAGAAAGAGACCTGGATGATTTGGCTCAGGATTTAAAGGACTTATACCATACCCCCTCTTTTCTGAACTTCTATCCCCTGGGGGAAGATATTGACATTATTTTTAATTTGAAAAGTACCTTCACAGAACCCGTGTTGTGGAGGAAGGACCGACACCATCATCGTGTGGAGCAGCTGAGCCTGGGTGGTCTGCTGGAGACCCTTCAGAGCCCCTGCATTATTGAGGGGGAATCGGGCAAAGGGAAGTCCACTCTGCTGCAGCGGATCGCCATGCTCTGGGCCTCTGGGGAGTGCAGGGCTCTGAGCAAGTTCAAATTTGTCTTCTTTGTCCGTCTAAGCAGGGCCCAGGGTGGACTCTTTGAAACCCTGTGTGATCAGCTCCTGGATATACCTGACACCATCGGGAAGCAGACTTTCCTGGCCATGCTGCTAAAGCTACGGCAGAGGGTCCTTTTTCTCTTAGATGGCTACAATGAGTTCAACTCCCAGAACTGTCCAGAAATCGAAGCCCTGATAAAGGAAAACCATCGCTACAAGAACATGGTCATAGTCACCACCACCACCGAGTGCCTGAGGCACGTCAGGCAGTTTGGTGCCCTGATTGCTGAGGTAGGGGATATGACAGAGGACAGTGCCCAGGTACTTATCCGAGAAGTGCTGATAAAGGAGTTGGCGGAGGGCTTATTGCTCCAAATTCAGAAATCCAGATGCTTGAGGAATCTGATGAAGACCCCTCTCTTTGTGGTCATCACTTGTGCAATCCAGATGGGTGAAAGTGAGTTCCACTCTCACACCCAAACCACACTGTTCCGTACCTTCTATGACCTGCTGATTCATAAAAACAAACACAAACATAAAGGCACGTCTGCAAGGGACTTCACTCGAAGCCTGGAGCACTGTGGAGACCTGGCTCTGGAGGGTGTCTTCTCCCACAGGTTCGATTTTCAACCAGAGGACATGTCCCTCGTGAATGAGAGTGTCCTACTGACAACCGGACTGCTCTGTAAGTACACAGCTCAAAGGTTCAAGCCAAAGTACAAATTCTTCCATAAATCATTCCAGGAGTACACAGCTGGACGAAGACTCAGCTCGTTATTGATGTCTCGTGAGCCAGAGGAGGTGGCCAAAGGCAACAGTTACTTGCAGAAAATGGTTTCTATTTCAGACATCACATCCATCTATAGCAACTTGCTCCTGTACACGTGCGGATCATCAGTCGAAGCCACCAGAGCCGTTATGAAACACCTCGCAGCTGTGTATGAACACGGCAACCTTGTTGGACTTGCCGTCACCGAGAGGCCTCTGTGGAGACAGGAATCCTTGCAAAATCAAAAAAACACCACTGAGCAAGAAATTCTGAAAGCCATAAACATCAGTTCCTTTGCAGAGTGTGGCATCAATTTATTCCATGAGAGCATATCCAAATCAGCCCTGAGCCAAGAGTTTGAAGCTTTCTTTTGTGGCAAAAGCTTGTATATCAACGCAGAGAACATCCCTGATTACTTATTTGACTTCTTTGAACACTTGCCCAATTGTGCAAGTGCTCTGGACTTCATTAAACTGGACTTCTATGGGGGAGCTACAGCGTCACGAGCCGAGACGGCCGAAGACACAGGCAGAATCCCCATGGAACGGTCCTCCAAAACCTACATTCCCAGTAGGGCTGTATCTTTGTTCTTCAACTGGGAGCAGAAATTCAAAAGCCTGGAGGTCACACTGCGGGATTTCAGCAAGTTGAATAAACAAGATGTTAAATATCTGGGAAAGATATTTAGCTCAGCCACAAGCCTCAGGCTGTCCATTAAAAGATGTGCAGGGGTGGCTGGAAGCCTCAGTTTGGTCCTCAGTACCTGTAAGGACATCCATTCTCTTATGGTGGAAGCCAGTCCCCTCACCATCGAAGACGAGAAGCACATCACGTCTGTGACAAACCTGGAGACTTTGAGTATTCACAACCTACAGACTCAACGCCTGCCAGGTATTGTAAACATCAGCAGTTTAAGTTATACTGCAGCCTGTGGGTACTGTAGAAATATTTGATTATCATATCATTTTGTTTTACATTTTCTTATAGTTTCTACTAGATGTCAGAATTTGGAAGTGAGGTGGGAGGGCAGGGAAGAAGGGTCCATGAAGGCATAGGCTGTCAGATTAGGAGGTCCTCCCTAGGGAAGAACTCCCAGAGCTGCAGCTATGCAGTCTGATTAGAAAGCTGTATGAGGGTGCCAGCTCCATGACCCAGTGGTTAAGAAATCTGGATTGCACATAGCCAACCACAAAGTTTGTAAATCTTGACAGGATTTTCCTGTGGTATAACTATTTCACATGGTGAGTGATTTCTTCCTCTCCCTTTCTCTGTCTCTTTCTGGAGCATGCATGTACCCTCTGGCAAGTTAAAAACAACAAAAAAAGAAAAGCTGTATGAGGGAACGTCAAAGAGTTGGTAGAAAAATTGAATTAAAGTATTGGGTTTATTTTGCTGCAAAAGATTTTTTTTTTAAGAGGATTTTGCTATAGGGCGCGTGTGCTCACCAGACAGACAGAGAGAGACAAAGAGATAGAAAGCGAGAGATCACCCCCCAGGGGGATGGCCACGCTGCAATCCCTTCTCCTCCATTCTCTTCTCGGAATCATGGGCACGCATGCACATGCGCCCGGTGTGAGTTTAAGCCACTGGGTCCGGGATGCGAACCGCGGTCGACTACATGGGAGTCCAGCGACATAGCCATTACGCTAACTGCTGCTCCCAAGATTTTTTTTTTTGGAGAGGTTTTTTTTTTTTTTTCTGCTATAGGGCATGTGCACTCACCAGAAGACAGAGAGAGACAAAGAGACAGAAAGTGAGAAATCACCACCCCAGGCGGAATGGCCACACCATGATCCTTTCGCCTCCATTCTCCTTTTGGGATCTTGGGCACATGTGCGCAGCCTGAGTTTTAAGCTACTGGGTCCGGGACTCGAACCGTGGGCGACTACATGGGAGTTCAGCGACATCGCCATTACACTATCTGCTGGTCCCTCACTGCAAAAGATTTTTGAAATCATATGTAGTTTTTTCACAGTATGCAGTTTCCATGAACTGTTTGCAGATCTCCAATGTATTTATTAAAATATATAAATATTTGCTATTTAAATATGTGTACATATGAAATAAGTTAAGCCTGTCTTCGGCAAGTCCTTCTTCTTGTCACCATCTCTGTCTCTACCCAACACCATGGCTTCCTTGCCAAGTGCACCCTGCCCCACTTTGAGCAGGAAGGCAGTCGAGCCTGTAAATTAATCAACTGCAGGAGCTAGTGGCTGAGTTACTCAAGTCTCATCTAGGAAATTACTGAATTTAACAAGGCCCATTCCCAACCCCACCCCAAGTATTATTCATTTAAAAGGCAAATTTTCACAATGGATGCTACCCAATAAGAAGAAATTTGACTTCAGACATAGACATATGGGGCAATCTTTCAGAGGAAAGAGGAGATTTCCCCAAATTCCAGGTAACACTAAAGTCAAATTTCTGCCCCACCTCTGAAGATCAGTTCTATTACCCAAGCACAGACTACCTGTGTGGTGTGGAGCTATGGTTAACTATTTAACTGTAATAATCTGAGGTTAGTTTTCAGTCCCAAGCAATTTTCCATCCAGCTCAGCCTTGCTTATCACACTGCAGAATTTTCTATGGTTTTAAGGATCTAGACTCTTTTGTACAGATAATCTTTGCAACTTCCTACTCAATGCAGTATTCTCTTCTGAAAAATTCTGGATGTCACCCAGACTTTGTAAGAGTGGTTTCCAGGTACCGGCAGTTGGCGTAATGGCTATTTCGCTGGACTCCCATGTAGTCGACCACGGTTCAAGTCCCAGACTCAGTGGCTTAAACTCATGCCAGGTGTGTGTTCGTGCGTGCCCAAGATCCCAAGAGGAGAATGAAGGAGAAGGGATTGCGGCATGGCCATCCCTCCTGGGGGGTGATTTCTCGCTTTCTGTCTCTCTGTCTCTCTGTCTTTCTGGCATGTGCACATGCCCAATAGCAAAAACCTCTCCAAAAAATAAAAATAAAAAGAATGATTCCCAATATTTTCTTCTTAAATTTAAAAATTCAATTTAACTTTTGAGTAATATAGTTACAAGGCCCAAATTATAAAAGAATCTAGAATAAAAAGTATCCTTTTTGCCCCCAGCCTTTAGCCATGACTCTTTTTTTAAAAAAAGAATTATTTTATTTAATTTTATTTATTTGTTTGTTTATTTTAACTAGAAAGAGACAGAGAGAGAGAGAGAGTGAGAAAGAGAGAGAAAGCAAGATACCAGGTCCAGGACTACAAACTGCGGTCGCCTATGTAGGAGCCCAGTGCCTTTACCCACTACTCTACCTGCCAGCCCCAACCATGACTCTTTCCCTAGAGGACTGGTCAGCATTTTGAGATTGATTGATATCATGCCAGACAGTGGTGTAGTGGTTAAAGTGGCTAGATCCCCATGGCCGACCAGGCAGTTTGATTCTTGGACCCAGTGGCTTGAAAAAACATGCTAAAGAAGAAGGGATTGCAGCCTGGCCATTCCTCATGGAGGAGAAGGGTGCTTTCTCACTTTCCCTAGCTCTCTGTCTCTTTTCAGCAAAACCACACACCCTCTGGTAAATTTTTATTACTATTATTTTTTTTAACTCAACATGAATAATTACTGATGAAAGGCATCTATGAGAAAACTATAGTTATCATACTTAAAAAATTATAGTCTCGGGACCAGCAGTTAGCGTAATGGCTATGTCATACGGTGGCTTAAACTCACGCTGGGCACGTGTGCATGCATGCCCAAGATCCCGAGAGGAGAATGGAGGAGAAGGAATTGCGGCGTGGCCATCCCCCCCGGGGGGTGATTTCTTGCTTTCTATCTCTCTGTCTCTCTCTCTCTCTCTCTGTCTGGTGAGCGCACGTGCCCTATAGTAAAAAACCTCTAAAAAAAAAAAAAAAATTAAAGTCTCGGGACCGGGCTGGCAGATGGCATGGTGGTTAAGGACGCTGGATTCCCACATGATCAACCATGGTTCAAGTCCCGGACCTGATGGCTTGTTTTCTCACTTTCCCTCTCTGCTCAAAATTAAAATAAATAAGTAAATAAGTACAGTTAAAAAAAATCTAAAAAAAAAAAAAAGTCTCAGGACCAGCAGTTAGCATAATGGCTATGTCGCTGGACTCCCATGTAATCTACCGCGGTTTGCATCCTGGACCCGGTGACTTAAACTCATGCCGGGTGCGTGTGTGTGTGTGTGTGTGTTCCCAAGATCCCGAGAGGAGAATGGAGGAGAAGGGATTGCAACGTGGCCATCCCTCCTGGGGGGTGATTTCTTGCTTTCTGTCTCTCTGTCTCTGTCTGTCTTTCTGGTGAGCACAAGCACCCTATAGCAAAAACCTCTCCAAAAAAAAAAAAAAAAATAGTATGAATACTTTCTCCCTAAGGTCAGGAACAAGGCAGAATGTTCACACCAGTCAAGTTGAGGTTACAATACACGTTATCATCAACAGACAACAATCCACTCCTGTGTCCTGTAAATATCTTGCCTCTTTATTTTTTCTCCTTAATTTCTTTCCTCATACACTCTATCTTCCCACACTGTCTTCAGTATCCATAACCATTTTCCATGCTTCTACATCCTCTAATCTCTTAGTTTCCCTCATAGATTGCAGACAGTCGGTATATATTAAGTGGAGAAATACAATGTCTCTCTCATAGCCCAGATTTGTTGTCATTTTCTGGACACAGTTGTTTAGCCATTCAAGCCCTATTATTATCCATATTTTATTTCCAAAATTTCATTGACTTGCTTTATGGCCCAGAAAATGGTCTGTCCTTAGTAAATGTCCATGCGTACTTGAAAAGGTATGTATTCTGCTGTTGTTGGTTGAGCTATTCTATAAATATCAATGAGGCCAGCTTAACAGTGATGCTCAGTCTTCTCCATAGTTATTGATTTGTTTGCTTATTCTATCAATATGGATAAAAGGGTATTAAAATCTCTGACTATAATTTTACATATACTTAGTTCACTTTTCATTTCTGTTGACTATTTTGCACCTTTGCTAAACTCACTTATTAGTTCTAGGAGCCATTTTTTTTTTTTTTTAATTTAGGAGTTAGAGTTAATGCTAAGTATTCTTTTAATAATTACTTTTTAATTTAATTTTATTTATTCATTCATTTATTCTTAATTTGAGCAGAGAAAGACACAGAGAGAGATAGAAAGAGAGAGGGAAACCGAGAAAGCAAGCCACCAGGCCCAGGACTCAAACCATGGTCAGCCATGTGTGAGTGTCCAGCACCTTAGCCACTATGCCACCTGCTGGTCCCGAGGAGCCATTTTTTTTTTTTAAACTGCTTTAAAATTATTGTCAAAGGCAGTCACGTCATCCAGAAAGAACAGTTTTATTTCTTCCTTTCCAACCTGTATTCCTTATCATTTTCTTACATTATTACACTGACTAGGACTTGTACAATATTGAATAGGAGTGATGAGAGTGAACATTCTGCCTTGTACCTGACCTTAGGGAGAAAGTATTCAGAGATGAGAAAGCAAGGTGCTAGGCCCAGCACTCGAAGCTCAGTTGACCACGTAGGAATCCCAGCACCTTAACCCCCATGCCACATACTGGCCCCTTACGGTTTTCTTGATTTCTGCCCTTATCATTATTATTTCCTTCCTTTTTCTTGCATTGGCTTGATTTTGCTCTTTTGTCTGTGGTTTTCTGGAGTTTTTTGTTTTGTATCTGTTTGCCATAGGGCACATGTGCTCACCAGAGAAACAGAGAGAGGGAAAAAGAGAACTCACCCCTGGGGGAAGGCTATGTTGTAATCCCTCTCCTCCATTTGGAGTTTGGACATGTATACCATGAATTTCAAGTCACTGGGTCTGGCACTTAAACCACGGTTGAACATGTGGCCAAGTGCGTTAACCATTTTGCTACCTGCTGGCCTCTGTAGTTTCTCAACTAGAAAACTTAGTTTATTGATTTGAGCCCTTTCCTTGCTTTTTTTTTTTTTTTTTTTTTTTTTTTTCTTTGAGGGGGAAAGGGAGACTTTTGCTACAGGGTGCATGCACTCACTGGAGAGACAGAGTTTTAAGCCACCAGGTCTGTGACTCAAACCCTGTTTGGCCATGTGGGAGTCCAGCAATGTAACCATTATGCCATCTGCTGGTCCCAAGGCCTTTCCTCATTTCTAATATAAGTGTTCAATGCTAGAAACTTTCTTTGAACATGTTGTTACCTGCAGAATTTTTGAAACCTTTTTAAAAATTACTATTTATTTTCATTTCAAACACTTTATTATTATTATCATTATTTTAAATTTTCTATAGGGCACATGCACTCACCAGTGAGACAGAGAGAAAATGAAAAAGCAAGCTGCCAGGTCTGGCACTCAAACCATGGTCAGCCATGTAGAAGTCCAACGCCTTAACCACCTCACCACCTGCTGGCCCCATTACCTACAGATTTTGATGTTTTATTTTTATTTCTGTAGTTTTAAAAGTATCTAATTTTCCTTACAACCTCCTCTTTATCTCATGATTATTTAGAAATGTTTTTAATTTCTAAGTATTTGGAGATTTCCCTATATCTTTCTGTTACTGATATCTAGTCTAATCTTACTATATTTGGACAATATGCTAATTAACTGAGTATCAATATAATACCTATCCCTAACCAAAACCTACATTTTGTGTCAGTTTTATGAGCATTTCTCTGGCAGGGTGAAAACAAAATTTCTTGGCCAGGGTCAAAACTAATCTTTGGATTTGTAATAGAAATGACAGTCATGGTAAGTGACAGTAAACAGTAAATGTCAGGTGAACACAGTCTAATATTTTTTTCTTCTGGCAGGTGGTCTGACTGACAGCTTGGGTAATTTGAAGAACCTTACAAAGCTCGTATTGGATAACCTTGTGATGAATGAAGAAGATTGTATAAAACTAGGTCAGAGTCTTGTTTTCTCTAATATTTTCTCTAATATTGGACTGTCTGAAAAGTCGTGATGTATTTTTTCCATGCAAAATGAGTCATGACTTTTCCGATGACCCAACATATTAACATATGTTTGATAAGATGAATAGTTAGCTTAAGACTTTCACGCTGGCTGTGTCTGCACAGACAAGATTTTTTTTTTTTTTTTGGGAGGTTTTTGCTATAGGGCACATGCGCTCGCCAGAAAGACAGAGACAGACAGAGAGACAGAAAGTGCGAAATCACCCCCCAGGGGGGATGGCCACACCGCAATCCCTTCTCCATTCTCCTCTTGGGATGTTGGGCACGCATGTACATGTGCCCAGACTGAGTTTAAGCCACTGGGTTTGGGACTTGACCCACGGTCTACTGCATGGGAGTCCAGCAACACAGCCATTACGCCAACTGCTGGTCCCAAGAATTTTTTTTTTTTTTTTTTTTTTTTTTAAGTAATGCTAGAGCTCGGAACCAGCCGGTGGTGTGGTGCTTAAGGGCGCTGGACTCCCACATGGTCGACCTCAGTTCAAGTCCTGGACCTGACAGCTTGCTTTCTCACTTTCCCTCTCTCTTGCTCTCACTCTTGCTCTGTCCCTCTCTGGTTAAATCAAATAAGTAAGTAAATAAATAAAGTTAAATAAAAGAATTCTTAAAATAATAATAATACTAGAGGGTATATGTATGTGTGTGTGTCTGAGAGAGAAGGCATCCCCCCATGAGGCCTGGACATGCTGCAGTCCTTTTCTCTCCAATTCCCTATTCCATCAGGATACTGACCTTGCACACATGTGCCTGGCATGTTGTTCAAGTCTCTTGGGCCAGGATTCTAATCCTGGTCAGCCACGTGGGATGTGGCTTCTTGTGTGTAACACTTAACTAGTACACTCTGGGGCCATCTGCAAGGGTTTTTTTTTTTTTTTTTTTAAAGAATTATTTTGGGAACCAGCAGTTAGCGTAATGGCTATGTCGCTGGACTCCCACGTAGTCGACCGCGGTTCGCGTCTCGGACCCGGTGGCTTACAACTCACACCGGGCGCGTGTGCGTGCGTGCCCAAGATCCCGAGAGGAGAATGGAGGAGAAGGGATTGCGGCGTGACCATCCCCCCTGGGGGGTGATTTCTCGCTTTCTGTCTCTATGTCTCTCTCTGTCTGTCTGGCGAGCGCACGCGCCCTGTGGCGAAAAACCTCTCCAAAAAAAAAAAAAAAAAAAAAAAAAAAAAAAAGAATTATTTTTATTTTAATTTTCTTTTCCTTTCCTCTCCTCTCCTTCCTTTCCCTTCACTTTTCCTTTTCCCTTTCCTTTTCTTTCTTTTTAATTTGACCAGAGAGGGACAGAGTGTGAGAGAGAAAGAGGGAAAGCAAGAAAGCAAGTCATCAGGTCCAGGACCCGAACAGCAGTCAGCTATGTGGGAGTCCAGGGCTCTTGACAATCACACCACCTGCTGGCCCCACTGCAAGGATTTTTCAAGTTGTTTTTAAAAACTTTATTGTAGGGACCAGCAGACGGTGTAATGGCTCCGTCACTGGATTCCCATGTAGTAGACTGTGGTTCAAGTCCCGGATCCAGTGGCTTAAACTCATGCCTAGTGCATGTGCATGCATGCCCAAGATCCCAAGAGGAGAATGGGGGAGAAGGGATTGCGGCATGGCCATTCCCCCTGGGGCATGATTTCTTGCTTTCTGTCTCTCTGTCTCTCTGTGTCTTTCTGGCAAGCGCACATGCCCTATAGCAAAAACCTCTCAAAAAAAAAAAAAAAAAAAAAAAAAAAAAAAAACCCACAAAACTTTATTGTATTGGGACCAGCAGATGGTTTAATGGTTACTTTGCTGGATTCCCACATAGTCTACCATGGTTAGAGTCCCAGACTCGGTGTCTTAAAACTCACACCAGATGCTTGTGCGCATGTGCCCAAGATCCTGAGAGGAGAATGGAGGAGAAAGGATTTAGAATGGCCATCCCCTGGGGGGTGATTTCTGCTTTCTGTCTCTCTGTCTCTCTCTCTCTCTTTCTGGCAAGCGCACGCACCCTATAGCAAAAACAACAACAACAACAACAACAAAACTCTCCAAAAAAAAAAAAAAAAAACCAAACAAACAAAAAAAGAGTTACTGTGCAAAAATCAAACACTGTACTAGGCACTTTATATACTTCATCTCATTGAATCCTCACTATAGTCTTAATACATAGATATAATGATCTCTAAAGCTACAGCTAAAAGGTTGAATAACTAACTTGTCCATGTTTACACAATTATTACGTAGGAAATCCAGGAATTAGACTGATTGTAAAACTCATGTTCACAACCTCTAAGCTATATGCGAACCCATGACAATAACTGACATGTATTGAGGACTCACTATGTGCCCGACACCACACTAAACACTTTGCTCACATTATCTATGACTTTCCTAAAGCTCTGAAAGTTATTATTAATACCATATAGCTACTTTTAAGAATTATTTTAATTTTATTTATTTATTATTATATTTTAAAAACAGAATTATTTTATTTAACTTTATTTATGTATTTATTTTAATTTGACCAGAGAGGGACAGAGTGACAGAGAGAGAGAGAGAGGAGAGAGAGAAAGTGTGAAAAAATAAGCCTCCAGGTCTGTGACTAGAACCACGATTGGCCATGTGAGAGCCCAGTGCCTTAACCACCATGCCACCTGCCAGCCCCTATTATTACATTTTTAAAAGAGATTTATGCTGTATGGTGTATGCCAGAGATACAGAGAAAGACAGAGAGACAGAAAGTGAGAAAAGTAAGCAATCACCCCCAGTGGAGATGGCCACGCCTCAACCCATTCCCCTCCATTTTCCTCTCAGGATCTTGAGCATGAACGCACAGGGGCCCAACGTGAGTTTTAAGCCACCGGGTTTGGGACTCTAACCAGGGTTGATTATGTGGGAGTCCAGTGATATAACCATCACGCCATTTGCTGATCCCAATTTTATTATTATTTTAAATTCTCTATAGAGTATGTGGGCTCATCAGAGAGAGACAGAGAGAAAGTGCTCTGACCACTATGCCACCTACCGGTCCAACACCATATAGTTCTTTACTGTAGGCTAGAATACTATCACGGTAAAGAAATATTTTAATGACACAAAGGTACACTCGATCATTCCTCCACATTAGCTTTATTACTTATTTATTTAAAGAATTATTTCATTTAACATTATTTATTTATTTTAATTTAGCCAGAGAGGGACAGAAAGAGAAAGAGGTAAAGTGAGAAAGCAAGCCACCAGGTCTGAGACTCAAATCACTGTCGGCTATGTGGGAGTCCAGCGCCCTCAACCCACCATGCTACCTGCCAGCCCCCACAATAGCTTTAGATGGAAGGATGAGGGACATGTTGGGATCCACCCCCCTGTGTTTGTTCGTTTTTTAATTTGCCATAGGGGTGTGTGTGTCCTCCAAGGAGGGGGAGAGAGAAAGCGAGACAGAGCGAGAGAAAGTGAGAAAGTCCGCCCACCCCAAAGGCTTGACCACATCACAATCCCTTTTTCTCCAATTTCCTTTCAGAACCTTGGGCACACACACACACACACACACACACACACACACTCGCCCACTGTGTTTTTCAAGCCATCATCTTCAGGATTTAACTGGTGTAGACAACCATGTGAGATCTAGCCTCTTTAACTACCATGTCACCTGGCTGTCCCCGGATGTTTTCAATTGTACTATTACTACAAGAGAAATCTTTCTCCTGGTTAAACATGCTGCATTGGATATGGCCTTCACTATAAAGCATCGGGTGGGCTCCTTACTACGCAGTCCCAAGCAGGGCTCTTTGAGGCTGTGGATAGCTCACCAGAAGCATTCTAAGAAACCAAAGTCCCCTTGCTGCCCCTTTGAACTCAACCAAACTCTAAGATTTCTGAGGGAATTTAAAGGACCATGCTCCCAGAAGTCTTCATTCACAAAAGAATTATTCACATTGGGGGCCACCAGATGGTGTGGTGGCTAAAGCATTGGACTCTCATATGGCAATCATAGTTCAAATCCCAGATCTTGTGGCTTGCTTTCTCACTTTTCCTCTCTCTCAGATAAAATTAAATAATAAAAATAATAAATAAAATTAAAATAAATAATTCTTTTTTAAAAAGGGTACACATTAATACATATTAAAAATACTGCATAGTTACTATAGTTTTTTTTCATGCTACTAAGAAAATGACTTCCACATAACTGACCTTTGTGTGGTCCAGGAGACTGGGAAATAAGACTTGAAAGAAAAACAATTCTCTGTGACTCTTTGTAACTTGAAGTCTCTCCAGAACGAGCATAGAAAGGCATCTGTACAGTTGTCCTTTGCTTTCTTTTCAGTCCATTGATTCATGTTTATCAAATTAACTTGGTATCCTAACTGAATCTTTTTAATTTTTTGCAGCTGAGGGTTTGAAAAACCTGAGAAAGATGTGTTTGTTTCATTTGACTCACTTGTCTGACATCGGGGAGGGAATGGATCACATAATCAGGTCTTTATCAAGGGAACCCTGTGACCTTGAAGAACTCCAATTAGTCTCCTGCTGCCTGTCTGCAAATGCTGTGAAAACCCTAGGTAACCGGGTTTTAATGCTTCCATTAACCAAAGGAGACCAGTAGTAACAGATCCTGTGATATTTTAAACTAATGCATGCTAAATCTGGGAAGTGGAAATTTAATTTTAAGAGAAACTGGAAAAGGTAATAAAGCCTTGTCAGTAATATCCAGCCTGTTTTTAATACATTTTCTGCATGATTGAAATTAAAAGTGAATTTCAGAACAACTGAAGATGTTATAACTTTAAAGGGAAAAGAAAGAAAATAAGGAATAGGGGCTGGTTCTGTGGTGTGGTGGGTAAGGCAGCCAGCTCCCACATGATCAACCATGCTGTCTGAGCCCTGAATCTGGCAGCTTGAGAAACACACCAGGTGCACATGGGTGCACACCCAAAGTCCTAAAAGGAGGAAGAGATGGAAAAAAGACTGCAGTGTGACCATTCCCCATGGAGAGTGCTTTCTCCCCTTCCTGGCTCTTGGACAAATTCACACAACCCCTGGCGAAACAAACAGATAGATAGATAGATCCTTTAAACTTGTTAGCTATCTGGGCTCTTAAAGCTAGAAAGCTCATACTTGGAGTTGAAACAGGGGCTCAAAGAATCCATTTTCCCAGTGTACCTTCTGAAAGGATAAGTTTCAGGTCAAAGGTTCCATTACAGGGAACCAGCAGTTAGCGTAATGGCTATGTCGCTGGACTCCCACGTAGTCGACCGCGGTTCGCGTCCTGGACCCGGTGGCTTAAAACTCACGCCGGGCGCATGTGTGTGCGTGCCCAAGATCCCGAGAGGAGAATGGAGGAGTAGGGATTGCGGCGTGACCATCCCCCCTGGGGGGTGATTTCTCACTTTCTGTCTCTCTGTCTGGCGAGCGCATGTGCCCTATAGCTAAAAAATCCTCCCCACCCCCCAAAAAAAGGTTCCATTACAGTTACTATGATGAATCCCAGGGGGAGCTTTATAGATCCATTGAACATCTAGATAAAATGGGTATGAGTATTATAGAACAATTAGACCCTGTATCTTTTAGCAATTACTTGAAGAAATACCATAATACTATATGTGGAAGACATCCCATTGGGGTGTTATTAATGCTATCACAGAGCTCCAGAAGAATGGAATGAATATGAGCTTTTCCTTTTTGAATTATGCCCAGTCAAGCCAGTGTAGAAACTGGCAAGACAGTTCAGTGAGTTACGCAGCCGGAGCACTCACGGTCCACTGAAGCTCTGAATCCTCAGGGATGCCACCTGCACATACTCATACTCTGTCCGGGGTCCCAGCCTAGCCTTTACCAAGATACTGGTCCTGGTCTGGGGGGATCTGAAACCTCCAACTAATAGAACTTTCTTCTCTTCTTTTCTAGTAGGTGTAGTCCTTCCCTAATTTCAACTCATTAAAAAATGCTTTATAGTTTAGGGCAGTGGAAGGAAGGCTGGCATCAAAATACTTTGATCAAAAATGATGACAATGTAAAGGCCCAGTCGCCGCAGACAGTTGTTTGAAAGTAACTCGTAAAGCATTTACCATATCCTAAATTTGCACTCTTTGCAGACTTGTGCACTTATATTCCGCTTTCAGAATAGTTTTGCAAATTGTACACAAACAAACAAAAAATGGGTGGAAGCTTTTTAATAAAGAAATTGCATTTATAAATGATCTATATTAGAATATAATAAATCTCCAGTTATAGTCAATTACTACCCGTGTTGTACAACAGATACCTTCTATTTTAGTTGCTAATACAGGGCTACACAACTCAAAAAAAAAAAAAAAAAACAAACAAACAAAAAAAACAAACAAACCTTGTTAGCCATCTGTCATGTAATTACTGCCTTATAATATTTTTTTAGAGTGTCTTTCTTCCATGAGCAACAGAGAAAAAGAAAGAGATAGAGAGAGAGAGAGAGAGAGAGAGAGACAGGCACCCCCCATGCAGTCTTCATTACTGCTATCCACTCCCATTCTCAACCTACTTCTGATCATGGGCATGCACACACCTGGCATATCTAGAGGGTCTTCAGACTCTGACGCAGAACCTTCCTATATCATAGGATTTATTTTTTTCAATTTGCCAGAGGGTGTGCACCCTCGCCAGAGACAGAGAGGAAAAGCGAGAAAGCACCTCCCATGGGGAATGGTCACACTGCAATCCTTTCCCCTTCACTTCTCTTTCCTTTAGGGATTTTGGGCACACATACATGTACGTGGGCCGGGTGAATTTTTCAAGCTGTCAGGTTTGGGACTCAAACCATGTAGTTGGCCAGGCTGGTTCCAGCTCTCATAAACACCAGGCCAAGGGCTGACCCAACCTGAGATTACTAATCAGAACCTTGGGCTAGGAAATATCTGCCCATTTGTTTATAACCATGGGACTCAGGGGATATCCAAGTACCTTTGGGAATAATTAATCAAGTTAAATGACAGTTTGTATTACCATCAACAAAGAAGACAAGGACTCATACTTCTAAGGACATTTAAAAATGCATATATAATTACCTGAAACTCTTTTTATCTTGAATTAAACTTTTTTCCAGCTCAGAATCTTCACAATTTGGTCAAACTGAGTGTTCTCGATTTATCAGAAAACCACCTGGAAGATGGAAATAAAGCTCTACATGAACTGAGTAAGAATGAAATTCAGACAAAATATGATACTTAAATATGTATACTGGGCAGTCAGGAAAACAGCCCTGAGGTCTCTTTACCATCCCGTGTGGCTCCAGCATCACAGAGTGTTGTGTTCCTGCTGTGCCACCCGCTGGCCCCGTGTAGCCCTTTCTTGAACTGCTCATAAGGAATCCAGGCCCATGTCTTTTGAGCCACCAATCATTGCACTTGAGGCTCCCTCCTACTTGGCTCCTTCGAGGAAGCTCGTATCTGAGAGTAGCTAAGGCTCAAAGCAAATCTGTGTAGTTGATAAGATTTTTAGTGTCATGATGACATGCGGTTAAGACTGGATACATACTGTCTGGAATTTGCTTCAAAATAATACAAGAGGAATTAGGTCAGGATTAAGCAAGATTACCCATGATTGGATGTTTGTCTAAATCTGGCTGGTTAGTACACAGTTTCATTATCCTATTCCCCATAATGTTTATATGTATTCACTACTTTCCATAAAGAACAAGAAGATTTTCATTGCAGATTGAGTACTCTGCAGAGCTACCAAACAGATCGTCCCTTCTCCCACATCCCTTCATCCTTCACCAACTTTGAGACGCGCAGTTCCTAAACTGCTCTCTTTATCTTCAAGTCGACAGGCTGAACGTGCTGGAGCAGTTGACTGCACTGATGCTCCCCTGGTGCCGCCGCGCACGAGACAACCTGCCTCGCCTGTTGGAGCAACTGGAAGAGGCACCGCAGGTCGTCAAGCTGGGTTTGAAAGACTGGAGTCTCAGAGATGAAGACATTATCATTTTAGGTACGTATAGACACGGAGCCAAGAGAAAAGGGCTTGGCCCTAAACTAGTTCTTAAGTTGGCTTTATTTATTTGACTCTTTTTCTCCTCTCTTAAAAATATATATGTTATGTTTAAAGGGAGTTGACAAATGTTAAGGAATAAGATGATTTCAACTACTTGCCTTCCTTCAGGTTTTTAGGAATTTTATCCATAGATATACTTAAAAAAAGAAATAGCCAGAGGGCACAGGCACTCAACAGAGAAAGACAGAGAGAAGGTGAGAAAGCACCCCTCCACGGGGAACGGGTCATGCCACAATCCCTACTCCTCCATTTCTTCCTTCTGTCAGGACCCTGGGCACGCACACACACATGCCTATCGTGTTCCCCAAGTTACAAGGTATAGGACTCAAACTGTGCTGTTGGCCATGTGGGATTCTGATGCCTCAACCCCCAGGCCATGGGCAGGCCCCTGTACAGAATTAAAGATAAGGCATTCACAATATATGACATGGTATACAAGGGACACCACAAAGTTTGTGGAGGGACCAGCAGATGGCATAATGGTTATATCACTGGACTCTCACATAATCGATGCAGTTCAAGTCCTGGACCTGGCAGCTTCAAACTCATGTCAGGCATGTGTGCATGCCTGCCCAAAATCCAGAGAGGAGAATGGAGGAGAAGGGATTGCAGCGTGACTATCTCCCTGGGGGTGATTTTGCACTTTCTGTCTCTCTGGCAAGCACACACCCCCTATAGCAAAAATCTCTCCCTTAAAGAAAAATGTTTGTAGGGACCAGCAGGTGGCATGGTGGTTAAAGGCGCTGGACACTCCCACATAGCTGACCACGGTTCGAGTCCTGGACCTGGTGGCTTGCTTTCTCGCTTTCCCTCTCTCTCTCTGTCTCTCTCTCTGGTCAAATTAAAATAAATGAATGAATAAATAAAATTAAATAAATAATTCTTTAAATTTTATTTTTAAGTTTGTAGAAAAAAATAATAATATAATTTATTTTGGTGCAAAAAATTATGCATAGATTTTTTTAGAATATGCATTTTCCATAAACTTTTTGGAGTCCCCTCGTGTTTTATTAGTAATTACACTTCCTGCCCTTAACTATTTGGAAATTGAGCAATGTCCCTCTCACCTCAAGAAATATTTTTAAGACTCTTGGAGGTTTTTTTGAGAGATTTTTGCTTTAGGGTGCGTATGCTTGCTGGAGAGACAGACACAGAGAAAGTGGGAAATAATCCCCTGGGGGGGATGACCACGCCAACAATCCCTTCATCTCCATTCTCCTCTGGGGATTTTGGGCAGGCATGCACATGGGCCTGGCATGAGTTTTAAGCCACTGGTATTGAAAGCATGTAAAGGTAAATAAGTTGCATCTAAACTAAGTCACAAAATATATTTTCGTAGTTGTGATATAATCCAGAAACAAATAGAACTAAATAAAGGACTGAAAGTGCCACTGACTGCAGGCCATACTACTTCATTCATGATCAATTTCTGTCTAATAAATTACCTCAAAACATAATAGCTTCAAACAATAACTATTCGCTCACAGTGTTTGTGGTCTGGAATTTGGGATTAGTTTAGTTGGGTGTTTTGGCTCAGGCTTCCTTGTGAAAATGCAAACTAGATGTAGGCAGGGCTGCTAGAGGATCTGTTTCCTAGGTAGCTCCTCCCATGATTGGCAATTTAATGCTGGCTGTTGGTTGGGGGACTAAGTTCCTCATCACTAGACTACTTCTTGGGTTAAGTATCTTCACAACACAGCAGCTCATTTCTTCCAGAGCAAGGAACCCAAGAGAAAAGCCTTTGGAAACTGCAATGTTTTTTACGACCTAGGCTTGAAAGGTCATTGCCATATCCTACTTGTTACACAGGTCAACCCCATTCAGTATGTGAGGGGACAGCATGGCAGCATAAATACCAAGAGGTCAGTATCACTGGGGCCATCTTGGAAGCTGTCCTACTAAGGCAAAGGATTAGTGAAATCAGTCTTGTCTGCTTTCATTTCCTGCTGGGACCATGCAGTTAACACAAGTTGAGTATGAAAGAACTGCCCCTCATGCCCTAGAGCAAGGACTTGGCTGAGGAGAACTGTTTGCAAGGTCAACAGTTTTACGAGTTCTGGACCTCACCTCCATTGTGTTGCTATACTGGCCTGCAATTTCGCTGCCATGGGCCTTATTGTCGTACCCCAGTACCCCATAAAGGCACCCCCAGACTTCCTATAACTTTTACAATAATCCTGAAGAAATGCGGATCCACTAAGGCGGCGGCTGCAAATGGGAATTAATTCCATTACATTCACTTCTCCTACTGGGGATTACATAGATAAACATTAGAAAAGTTTAGGTTAAAGCTACTAAGTTGGCGAAAGGATCTCAGTAGCTGGGAGGGACTCAGGGACTCATCCACGAGGTGCTGTTACCCCAAAGACCATAAGCCACCCTTACTCTCAGAACAAGGGAAGATTGCCATTCCCCAAGCCACAGCCATTGTATAGAGCAGCACATAGAGAGTCCCAAGTACACAGTGACCTTTAGGTCAGTCATTAAGCTGCTCACAAGACCACATTCCTTTCCTATAAAGACTCACCCTCTTAGCTGTAGACTACTCCAGAGATAACATAGGTATTCCACTTTAGTATATACTAACCTTGTCTTTACTAAACCAGACAAGATTTATTTCTAGGCCCTTGTAATTGCTGCCACCTAGCCTAAGACTAAAGTTCTCAAAAGCTGACTAAAGTGATCAAGCTGGTCTGAGACTGAGGTTATTAAGATTCCTGGGAGCCCTCTCATCCAAAGACCCTCCCCGGTAATCAAGATCTAAGAAAAAAATACACCCAAAAAATAGACTTCCTCGTTCTAAAAATTATAACTGTTTATACCTAAACAAAACAAATGTCATGTTTTATAATTATTGTTCCTATACTTTAAATACTTTACCTTTTAGAATAAAATCTTTCACTTACTTCCCCTCACCCATCCTACTCCTATAAAACTCCTTCTATAATAA
This sequence comes from Tupaia tana, assembly GCA_026018925.1. Taxonomy (NCBI): domain Eukaryota; kingdom Metazoa; phylum Chordata; class Mammalia; order Scandentia; family Tupaiidae; genus Tupaia; species Tupaia tana. Next base: position 201,483,575 of record JAKSZU010000003.1, read on the forward strand.
ATACACATGACTCCTGGCCATCAGGGCTACAGTCTTGAGTTTACTCTGGCTGTAGCCGACTGAAAACATGCTAAGGGGCATTGAGGTCTTGGCTTGATTTTGTTCACCCACGTCGCCTTCCTGTGCACCCACCCCGACTGGAACACGGCTCCCAGCAATTTCCCTCATAAATTTTCTAGAATGTGTTTAATTTGCATTACATAAAATTTGTCATTTTAACCTTTTTTGGGGGGAAGACTGTTGCCATATATAGTGCATGTCATCCTGGATAGAGACTGAGAGGAGGAAAGTGAGAAGTCACACTCCCTGAGGCGGGGGTGGCCATACTGCAAATACCTCGATCCCTTCTCTATTCTCCAATCAGGATCTTGGGCATGCATGAACATGCATCTGGCATGTTTTTCAGGACACTGTGTCCAGGACTGAATCTGTGACATCAACTATGTGGGATCCAGTGGCTTAACCACCATGCCACCTGTTGCTCTCTACATTTTTTAAAAAAGAATTAATTTATTTTTATTTAATTTTACCAGAGAAAGACAGAGCGAGAGGAAAAATGAGACAGCAAGCTACTAAGTCTGGAACTCGAACTGCTGTCAGCCATGTGGAAGTCCAGAGCCCTAACCACCACGCCACCTGCCAGCCCCACTGCCCTCCATTTTTAACCATTTTTTAAGAGTACAGTTTTGTGTCATTAAGTCACACTTTTTTGTAGCTATCACTATCATCTATCTCCAGAACTTTTTCATCTTACCCAACTGAAACACTGACCTATTAAACATTAACTCTCATTTGCTCTTCTTTTTAAAACCTTCTCCCCTGGGGACCAGCAGTTAGCGTAATGGCTATGTCGCTGGACTCCCATGTAGTTGACCGCGGTTCGAGTCCCAGACCCGGTGGCTCAAAACTCATGCCGAGCACGTGTGCGTGCGTTCCCAAGATCCTGAGAGGAGAATGGAGGAGAAGGGATTGCGGCGTGACCACCCCACCAGGGGGTGATTTCTCGCTGTCTGTCTGTCTCTCTCTGTCTGTTTGGTGAGGGCATGCGCCCTATAGCAAAAAAAAAAAAAAAAAAAAAAAAAAAAAAAAAAAAAACTCTCCCCTGGAGAGCTTTACTTCTCGAAATCCTTATGGTGTCCAAAATTTTTAATGGTGTTTTAAGTTCTGGATTTTTCCTTCCCTCAATTCCTAACTTCACTAATATTTTCCCTACCCATTCCCTGAATGAATCAAACCATATCATTCTAGGTGTCATTCTTTCAAGCTCTTCCTATATTTCCAGATAATACTAGAGACAGGTGGCTTCTGTGACAGGCTAATTAGCTAGCTAACAAATAATCCCTCTCAGATAACCCTGTACCTTAAGTGAGTTGAACATGATGTGTCTGTTAAGGAGGTCCTTGGGGGAGTATCTAGACTTAGAATTCATGTGGAGTAGGAAGGAGTCTTTAGCACCTCTCGAATCTTTTAAGTAGGTAGCTGCCTACTTTTCTCACCAGAGAAGCAGATGCTGTGTGCAATAAGGATTGAGCTAGGCAATCATTTGCCATTTGACCTTAATTTCGAATCACTTCTAGCTTCCATTTATAAATAAGAAAAATAAACATAAGAGAATGCAGCTGATTCCCACAAGTCTGGCTGTAATGAGGTACCCAAAACTGGAGGTTACAAAATGAGTGAAGGGACTAGGAGGTGGCACAGTGGATAAAGCATCTGACTCCTGTATGGCCGACTGCAGTTTGAGTCCCAAACCCTGCAACCTGAAAATCACACTGGGCATGTGTGTGTATATGCCCAAAGTCCTGAAAGGAGAGTGAAGAAGGGACTGTGGCATGGCCATCCCTGCTGGGGGGATGATTTCTCACTTTCCTTCTCTCTGTCTCTCTCAGGCGAAAGCACATACTCTACGGGGCGGAGTGGGGGGGGGGGAGTGAAAACTAACAATTCAGTAGTATTTAACTAATTAGTTCTCAAAAAAAATTTTTTTTTTTTTTGGAGAGGTTTTTCGCTATAGGGCGCGTGCGCTCGCCAGACAGACAGAGAGAGACAGAGAGACAGAAAGCGAGAAATCACCCCCCAGAGGGGATGGTCACGCCGCAATCCCTTCTCCTCCATTCTCCTCTCGGGATCTTGGGCACGCACGCACACGCGCCCGGCGTGAGTTGTAAGCCACTGGGTCCGAGACGCGAACCGCGGTCGACCACGTGGGAGTCCAGCGACACAGCCATTATGCTAACTGCTGGTTCCCTCAAAAATTTTTTTGAGGATGCTGTTCAAGAGACAGAGAGAGAGGGAACTCCCTATGGGGTGTAGTCATGCTGCAGTACTTTTTCCTCCATTTCTCCATCCCATCAGGATTCTGGACATATATACCCAGCATGTTTTTCCAGCCTCTGGGCTGGGATTTGAACTGAGGTCAGTCATGTGGAATCTGTCTCCCAATGTACAGCTTTTAACCACTGCACTACAGGGATGGCCTTTCAAAAAAAATTTTAGAGGAATTTGGGGAATTACCATTATATCACTATAATAGGTATGAAATGAAATACAGCAAAACTCCAAGCCTGGACTGCCCTTAATTTCCAACCCTTTTGGAACCTACACTAGGCAGATAGAAACATTACAAATTCTTTTTTTTTTTTTTTTTTTGAGAGGTTTTTGCTATAGGGCGCGTGCGCTTGCCAGACAGAGAGAGACAGAGAGACAGAAAGCAAGAAATCACCCCCCCCCGGGGGGGATGGCCACGCCGCAATCCCTTCTCCTCCATTCTCCTCTTGGGATCTTGGGCACACATGCACACGTGCCTGGCGTGAGTTTTAAGCCACCAGGTCTGGGACACGAACCACGGTTGACTACGTGGGAGTCCAGCGACATAGCCATTACGCTAACTGCTGGTCCCTACAAATTCTTACTTACAAATTTTAACCAGAATGTTTAAAACTAAATGTAAGAAAATACAGCAACAGGGGCCAACAGGTGGCATGCTGATTAAGGGTGCTGGACTCCCACATGGCCATGGTTTGAGTCCCAGACCTGGTGGCTTACTTTCTCACTTTCCATCTCTCTCTCTGTGTCCTTCTCTGGTCAAATTAAAACAAATAAATACAGTTAAGTAATTTTTTTTCAGAGAGATTTTTTTTATATAGGGAGCATGCACTCACCAGAAAGACAGAGAGAGACAGAGAGATAGAAAGCGAGGGGATGACCACGCCACAATCCCTTCTCCTCCATTCCCCTCTCGGGATCTTGGGCACACACGCATGCGCACCTGGCGTGAGTTTAAGCCACCAGGTCCGAGACTCGAACTGCGGTCAAATACATGGGAGTCCAGAAACATAGCCATTACACCAACTGCTGGTCCCAATAATTCTTAAAGGAAGGAAGGAAGGAAGGAAGGAAGGAAGGAAGGAAGGAAGGATGGAGGGAGGGAGGGGAGGGAGGGAGGGAGGGAGGGAGGGAGGGAGGGAGGGAGGAGGGAGGGAGGGAGGAAGGAAGGAAGGAAGGAAGGAAGGAAGGAAGGAAGGAAGGAAGGAAGGAAGAAAATTCAGCACCAGCAGATGGTGTGGTGGCTGGAGGTCATGGCTGACCAGTCCTGGACTCAGAGGCTTGAAAACCAGGCTGGGCTTGTATGCCAGCATGCCCAAGATCCCAGGAGGAAAACAGAGAAGAATCGATTGTGGTGTGGCCACCCACCGGTGGATGATTTCTCACTTTCCCTCTCATTGTCTCTGTCTCTCCTTTGCGAGCCCACATGCCCTATGGCAAAAACCTCTGGAGAAAAAAAAAAGTTGCTCTTTGGGAAAAGGGCATTGAATAGACACTAAATGGCACCAGTATTGCATGCCATGCACAACTAGTGCTCTGTCTCACCTTTCAAGGAAACAAATGCAGAGAAGGGTCCAAAGTTTTTTTTCAGAGGTTGCACATGGAGAACTGGCAAGGACTGACAAGGACATGAAATGAAATTTGAGAAAGAGCAGGGAGGGGGACTGGCAGATGGCATAGTGGTTTAGATGCCAGATTCCCACGTGGCTGACAGTGGTTCAAGTCCCGGACTCAGTGGCTTGCTTTCTCTTTCCCCTTTTCTCTTTTGTTCTGGTCAAATTTAATAATAATAATCAACAATTATTTAAAAATAGAGAAAGAGAAGGGAGAAAGTTGGGCTACAAAGAATAGTCTTATGGGAGGGAAAAAAGAGGAGTCCTTTGTACTAGTTCGGTAGTACAGGCTAGCTATTATACCAGAGACCCACAGACCCAATTATACCATGGCTTACAGACATAACTTGATTTCCCTCTCATATAATAGTCCAGAAATAGCAGTCCAGAAATGTGGGAAGGCATTGCTCTGCACTGCAGTCTTTCAGACATGGAAACCTACTTTCTCACTCCTTGATTCTTTAAAGTGTTATCCCTCACTTCATGACCATAGCTAGGTTACTGCCATATGAGCCTTTCAATATAGTGGAATTGGGGAAGGATGGAAATGGAGGGCATTTTTTCCCCCAAAGTATCATGGAAGTTTTGCCTATATTTTCCAGGCAAATTTAGCCATTTCTAGCACAGGAAGTTGAGATGACTGGACACATGAACAGATAAAACTCTGTAACTGTGGAACAGGAGACAGATTTGGAAAAACTGGCATTGTTTGACTTTTCATGGAAACAAATGTGAAGAAAAGGGTCCAAAGTTGGTAGCATGCTGACCATGGTTAAGAGACTTGAAGGTTGGGACCAGCAGTTGGCATAATAGCTATGTCACTGGACTCCCACGTAGTCGACTGTGGTTCGCGTCCTGGACCCGGTGGCTTAAAACTCAGGCCGGGCGCGTGTGCGTGAGTGCCCAAGATCCCGAGAGGAGAATGGAAGAGAAGGGATTGCAGTGTGGCCATCCCCCCAGGGGGTGATTTCTCGCTTTCTGGCTCTCTGTCTCTCTCTGTCTGGCGAGCGCACGGGCTCTATAGCAAAAAAAAAAAAAAAAAAAAAAAAAAAAAAAAAAAAAAAAAAAAAAGATAAACCTCTCTAAAAAAAAAGAGACTTGAAGGTTACCTGAGAATGATCCTACCCAGTTTTGCCCACTTTTGCCACACCTTGACTTGGTGAGACCGAGTCCACTCACTTCAAGTGTCTGTGATGAAGAACCTAAAGAGATTTCTACAGTCAAGACCTTATGAGGGCCAGCTCTGTGGTCTAGTGGTTAAGGGGACTGGATCCCATATGCCTGACTTTCTTACTCACCCAGCAAAGGCTGGGAAAGAAGTTAGGGCTAATGCTTTGCAAAGTCTAAGGCGCACAATTCATATGCTGTGTGAAATCCTGATGTTGTACATTGGTCGATTTGAGTGAGGGGGCATGACCTGAAAGAGAGGTATTTTTTTCTCATTGTAAGACTGACTGCATTCCAGTACCATCTAAACTAGTAACATGGGAATAAAGAATGAATACTATGAAGCCAGCAGGTGGCATGGTGATTAAGGCATTGGGCTCCCACATGGCCAACTGTGGTTTGAACCCTGGACCTGGAGGGTTGAAAATCACACTGGGTGTGTGTGCATGCATGCCCAAGATCCTGAGAGGAGACTAGAGAAGAAGGGATTGTAGTGTGGCCATCCTCCCTAGGGTGTGTGTGTGTGTGTGTGTGTGTTCCCCACCCCACCCCCCCCCACTCCCCCCACCCCCCCACACCCCCCACCCCCCCCCCCCCCCCCCCCCCCCCCCCCCCCCGTCTCCAGCGAGATGTGCCCTATGGCAAAAATCTATTAAAAAAAAGAAAAGAAAAAAAGAATGAACTCTAAAAAGGCCAGCATTCTTTGTGTATCAGAAGGGTAGGAGTTCCACATTACCTCTGTAGGAGGCATTTTAGGGTGCTCTATTATGCAGGAAAAAGAGGAGCTTCTTGAAAAGGTTAAGAAAGTTAATACACACACCACATCTTTGGCTACTGAAGGAGGTTCACTTACTCAGGTTTACAGTCAGGAACATTGCACAACCAAAGAAACAATAGATAGTGTTTGCTTCTCCAAAAAAGGAAATGACCTAATAGCTCCAAAGTCTGACTCCAGTTTTGAAAACAAGTACTGAATATTTAATAATATTTCTTATATTTTAATTTTTTAAAGCAATCTTCTATTTCCTGGAGGAGAAAAAAAAAAAAAAAGATGTAGCACATTTATATTTGTTGGCCATAATACTAATTACTATTTATCGGATTCCTTTACATATTAGGAAAAATATAATTTGTAAATATAACAGATCACATGCATAATCTCTATCTGTACAGAATGATGATTTAATTCTGAGGCAAAATACTGAGATAAACATGGCCATTTCAAAATAAATGTTTATATAATGTATATAAAATCTAAACATTATAAAATACATAACATATACTTTATATATAATACATATTTATGATGTATTTGAATATCTATATATAATAAATACAGAAACTATTTCTCATAAAATCTTTTTTTCCTTCCAACTAATAATAGTTACTTTTTCACCTAGGTACATTTTTTGAAAAGAAGCCTCTGAAAAACTTACAGCTGTTGGATTTGGCGGGAAATTGTGTGAGCAGTGATGGGTGGCTTGCCTTCATGGATATATTTGAGAATCTTAGTCAAATAGTGTTTTTTGATTTCTCTTCTCAAGGATTTTTCCCTGATGCAGCCTTAGTCAGAAAACTTGGCCATGTGTTATCCAAGTTAACTTTTTTGCAAGAAGCTAGGCTTCTTAAGTGGTACTTTGATGATGATGATCTAAGTGTTATGAAAGGTGCTTTTAAATTAGTAACTGGTAAATAAAGAATACCCTACGTCAATGAGTATTCTGGGGACCCTCAGTAGTTTCAGCCTGGTGATTAAAAAATCTTACAAAATGAAGAGAAAAATGAGGATGTGGGAGTTTAATCTGATGCACAACAGTTTTGTCTCATCTGTCCCAAGACTATCAGCTCCTTGAAGGGCTTTTGTTTATCTTTGTATTACCGTTGGCCTCAAGAATACTGAGTCTTGAAATTGAGATCTGTATGCATATCTACTTAGTATACTGCCTGGAATGTAATAGACTACACAAGTCTTTGCAGAATATGAAATTAAATTACTAATGAATAGTTATTGAATAAAGTTACAAACCAAAAATTATTTAAAAGCAAAGCAAAAACTCCATGTATGGTCTTTAATTCAAACAGTTTAATTCAAACAATCTGGAATGTAAAAAGCATTTTCTCATATTAGATCAGATTTCTCAAAAAGATAGGCATTCTTTTGTCATGCAAAAATCGGCAGTTTACAACAGCTAAATCAGAGGCTTGAAATTCAGGTCTTCTTTTGTAGCTGGTACATTGTATTTATGTCCAACCACGACTTCAGAGTGAGGAAGAAAGGGAAAATATACCCCATTCTTTTGTACACTATGGAAGCTAGGAGTACCCTACCCTAATCTTTCTCCAACACTCCCCAAAATAATCTTCCCTCAGAAAGAAGTCTAAAACACACACACACACACACACACACACACACACACACCATCAAACAACTTTCTAACCTAAACAAATTTAAGCCAAGGCAAATCTAAAAAAAAAGAAAGAAAGAAAGAAAGAAAAGAAAAACCTACATGGTGTTACCCTGCAGTTCACTTTCTCTTTTCATGGCACCTCAAATTAATGGCTTGGGTGTTGGTGTAGGCAACACTTGGCCTGTATATTGAGGTAGTCACTAGAAATAAATTCTGGGCACAACGTTTGTTTAGCAGTGTTTGTTTGGGCACATATTTTACAGATTTAAAATTTTCATAAAATTTTAGAACAAATATTTTACAGATCAGCTAATTAATCCCCCCCCCCACCCAACTTTACGAATGAAAAGCTCAGAGAAGTTACATGATTTGCCCATGGCCAAGTACTTACCTAGTACTTGGTGAGTTCCAGCCTTTGGTGCTGGAATCCAAATCTCCTGCCTCCTAGTCCACTGTTTTTTTCTATTACAATATAATGAGTTAAAACTGGATTAATCACACTTCAAGGAGCTTACTCTTAATCACAAACCAAGGGCTGAGAATATTTAATTCAAACTTCCTTCTTTGTCTACCTTAAGTGATTCTATGGCAAGATTTACTAGTAAGGTTGCTGCCTAAAGGTCTATGCTGGGTAAGTTTCTTATTTTCCTATTCAGAAGTCAGCCAGAGCTTGACAAGTATTATGCTTCTCTATCTGATAACACACGAACTAATGCTACCAGCAACAGTTGGCATTGCTGATTTTGAGCAAGTAGAGCCAATTCCTTCACAACCCACAGGCAACTCGAAATGTCCTTACTCAAATAGTGTAGGTGGGTATGCAAGCACCTTTGGTGGGATAGTTGAAAAGTTGTTGCCTTTGAACGGGTGTTGAGGAAGTAGGCATAGAACCTCACACAGAACTATGTCTGTTACCTGAACACTTAAAATCCCATGGGGATAAAGACAGTATGTATGGGGTGGCTGCACATAGTTCTTAATCATGCTTAGTACATGGTAGGTCTTCAGATTTCATGCATGACCCCAATTCACATTTAGACAAGGTCAGTGGAGGAAATCACCCTGTAATAGTAGACCAATAACAGGAATAGTAATAGTTGAACAACATAAAATAAAGGACAGGTTGCCATATTACATTTCACAAAGCTTCATTTTTCCCAGTAGCAAGGCAGCATGAGCTGTGTTTCTTCAGCAGGTCAAATATTTGAACAGGGTTGCAGATGCCACAATGACCAACTCCTCACTAAGCAAGGTAGTTAGGACATAGTCACTTATTACCATAAATGACTACAGTCTACTTGACAGAGATGATTTCGTGGATATTTGTTATTCCACTAAGAAACAGGGTCTGAAAGTGTTATTCCTATGTAAAAGATGATGAGTTGACTGAAGAAACTGATGCAAATTCTACAAAAACTAAAGTTTTCTCTAGATTACTGATTGATAGCCAGGGAAGTAAAAAATATCCAAGAGCACTGAATTGTAGAAATGTGAAAGTTCCCTTTCAAAATCCCTTTTTAAAATCATAATTTGAAAACTCATAATAAAAGGAAAGAAACAAAAACTCTTACAAGTAACACATGACTGTTGCTTATTATGCTTTTGGAAGTAATACTGGTTAAATTGGCAAGTCCTTGAATACAGCCAAAAAATAAAATAATCTACACGATTGTCTCACTTCATCACACATTTAACAATTCACTATTTTTGACAACGCAAAACAAAGTTAAAAACCTTCTTACTACAGACCTAACAGTGGTGTATTCTATAATCTAAGGTTCATTATGCTTTGGTAAAATTATATAAATTATAATACTCAAATTCTTCATGCAACTTTGAACAGATATTAAATTCCAAATATGTATGGAATTTCATATATTTTGGTAACATATTTGATATATCCTGATAATAAAGTGAGAAATTAAAAAGTCAGCTAGTGAATAGGTGACAATAAAGAAATTTTATAATGTACTTGATTAAATATAACATAAAAGCTGGGATTCTTTCATTGGAAATCATTGAAGGTTTGGTATCCATTTAATCAAAATAAAACATGGAGGACCATGGACTATTGGACTATTTATAAATGTGTTGAAATTTTTTAATAAGAAAACTTCTTTAACAAAGATCCTGATAATTAAAAAAAAATTAATTGTGTTAGATAGTAGACTGTGTTCCAAAATTTCTGTTTAAAAATTTTGCTTTTATTCTGTAAGGTCTAATTCAGGAGGCCCTCAAAGACTAATGTAGCAAGTAAGTTTGGAAAAGCTATAAAAGATACTAACTTTTCAAATGAATATTTTTTTCCCTTTCCTAAAATGTGTATTATTCAAGAAGCATATTTATAAATTTCACTGAAGAAAATATTGTATTCTTAGTAATGTGACAGATCTACTCCATCAAGTGGGTCACTTTATTTTTCTCTTTTTTTGGAGAGGCTTTTGCTATAGGGCGTGTGCGCTCACTAGACAGACAGAGAGAGACAGAGAAACAGGAAGCGAGAAATCACCCCCCACGGGGGATGGCCACGCCACAATCCTCTCTCCTTCACTCTCCCCTCGGGATCCTGGGCAGGTACGCACACATGCCCGGCGTGAGTTTTAAGCCACCAGGTCCGGGACTCGAACTGCGGTCAACGACATGGGAGTCCAGCGATATAGCCATTATGCTAACTGCTGGTCTCTAACTGGGTCACTTTTTTTTTTTTTTTTTTTGAGAGGTTTTTGCTATAGGGCGCGTGCTCTTGCCAGACAAAGAGAGACATAGAGACAGAAAGCGAGAAATCACCCCCCAGGGGGGATGGTCACGCCGCAATCCCTTCTCCTCCATTCTCCTCTCGGGATCTTGGGCACGCACGCACACGCACCCGGCGTGAGTTTTAAGCCACCGGGTCCGGGACGCGAACCGCAGTCAACTACATGGGAGTCCAGCGACATAGCCATTACGCTAACTGCTGGTTCCCCAAGTGGGTCACGTTTAAAGGTAAGGTTATATCACACTGCAGCAAACTGCAAAACCAAAGATAGCAAAATTCAAATTTAAAGAAACACGCTTTTTACAGGAAGCCTACCTAAAGCCTATAACATTTACAGGGTTCTCACTGCCACAAGTACATTTTACAAAAATATAGTTTCATAGATTTCATGAAATGTGAAGAAGCATATAATTCTCTAACATTGAGAGTAAATGAACAGTCAATGCAAAGTTGGATTACTAAATCAACTGGAAGTCAAAGAGTCAATATTCCTCATAAAAATAAGTTAGAGAACATCATGGTCTTGGTTGTCCAATTCTACTGTTAGTTCCGTATCTACTTGGTATATTTGTAAAACCAGTCCTGAATCCTTGGGTTGCTCCAATTCCTGGAACTCCAAGTCCTTGATTAAACATGCTGCTATAAGATGTATGTCCATGATTAAAACCCAAACCATAAGGCCTTGTTTGTGTATTTAGAAGAATAACTGGGCTCACATTTTTTCCAGGAGTGTTGAATGAAAATTCTGGAGGTGGACTACTAGGTTTCGCTGGAGTTGATGTGACAGGGTTCAAATCATCAGTACCCTTTAAAAGAGGCATTGGGATTATGTGATGATCTGAAAAGTTCAGGACATTGGCTGCCACAGGCCCAGACAATAAGGCAGGCCTAATCCAATCATCCTTGAAAATTTGAACAGTCAGAGTAGACACTAGTGTGTAGAGCCTGTTGGTCACGTGAGCAAGAACCATTTGTTCATTTGCATCTCGTCGGATTCTTACATGCACTGATCCAGCCTAAAAGGGGCAAAACCACAGGAAAGACACTGCTTAGAATTATACCAATGGAAGTGCCATTAGAAATAAACCTTTTACTTGTGATTTGGTCAGTACTTAGTATTTCCATTAAAATGAGAGGAAGCTTAACGATTCGGTATTGTTTTTATTTTTTTTTTAAAGTTTTGCTAAAGGGTATGTATGCATGCTGAACAGAACAAGAGAGAAAAATAGAAGAGAAAGAAAAAGAGAAAGTGAAAGAGAACGTGACAAATCACTCCCCAGCGGAGATTGCCATGACACAAGCCCTTTTCCTCCATTCTCCTCTTTGGATTTTGGGCATGCATGTAATTTTCAAGATGCTGCATCTGGGACTCTTAACTGCAAAGAGTGGGATCCAGTGCCTTAACGGCCATGCTACTGACTGGCCCCATGCTCTGGTATTTCTTACAGGCTATTCAGTGGTGATTAGATACTTTAAAAAAAGAGAAAGAGATTCATGTAGAAGGAAGATAGAAATAACATTATGAAGCAAGGCAGAAGTATATGAAAAATTGGGCCAGCCTCATAGCCTGGTAGTTAAGAAAGCCAGATCCCACACAGCCAACTGTATGGTTCAAATATTGGCTGTGGTAGCTTGAAAAATGTATCAGATGTTGGGCCAGCAAATGGCATAGTAATTACATTGCTGGACTGTCACATGGCTGACCACAGTTGATGTCCTGAACCCAGTGGCTTGAAAATCACGCTGGGTGAATGTGTGTTCATGTCAAAGATCCTGGGAGGAGAGTGGAGAAGAGACTGTGGCATGGCCATCCCCTCTGGCGGTGAGTTCTCATTTTCCCTCACACTGTCTCTGTCTCTCTCTCTCCAAGGAGTGTGCACGCACTAAGGCAAAAAACTCTTTTAAGAAGTACCAGATATATGTGTTGGGCTTGGTTCAAATACCAACATGGTGGGAAAATGGAGAAGGGATTGCCATGGGGTGACCACACCCCCACTGGGGGGTGCATCTCTTCCCATGCTTGTCTCTCCCTGGCAAGCACATGCACCTGAAGCAAACTAAAAAAGAAATTAAAAAAAAAAGTGCATACGAAAAATATGATGGACCCAGCTGCAGTAATGCACACTAACTGATGCTACTACTTGGCATGCCGAGACCACATAGGAGTCTCAAGACTGATTCCAAACCTACTCTACAAGCCAGGTGCTGTGATAAAGGCCTGTAGTACCAGTTACCCAGGAGGCCGAGGTAATTTCAACTAAAGAACACTAAAAGAAAGTGGCATCTGATCTAGAATTGTAGAGTAAACAGAACTTCAAAAAGTGAAGACAGGCATTCACACAAGAAAATGGCAGTGAAAATGTATGGCATTCATGGTAAGAATAAGCAATTATACTGGGACCAGCAATTGGTGTAATGGCTATGTCGATGGACTCCCATGTAGTCGACCACGGTTTGAGTCCTGGACCCAGCAGCTTAAATTCATGCCAGGCGCGTGTGCCTCTCTACCCAAGATCCCGAGAGGAGAATGGAGAAGGGATTGTGGTGTGGCCACCCCCCCTGGGGGGGGGTGTGTGATTTCTTGCTTTCTGTCTCTCTCTGTCTTTCTGGCGAGCGCATGACCCTATAGCAAAAATATCTCCAAAAAAAAGAAAAGAAAAAGAAAAAAAAAGAATAAGCAATTATACTAATATAGAAAAAAAATTTCAAGGGACAGAAAAAGAAGAAACAGAAAGAGGGAGGGAGGGAGGAAGGAAAGAAGAAAGATAAAAAAGGGAGGTAATAAGTTATAAAGGCTAGCAGAGGACCCTAAAATGATGAGGAGTTCGATTTAACAGGAGCAATTGAAAAAAAACTAAAAGAGGGGGGCCAGTCTGTGGCATCGTGGTTAAGGTGCTGGACTTCTACATGGTGACGACAGTTCAAGTCCTGGATCTGGTGGCTTGCTTTCCCGTTTTCCGTCTCTTTCTGTCTCTTTCTGGTGAGCATATGTGCCATATAGCAAATTTAAAAATAATAATAAATAAAATTAAATAATTAAAAAGAAAAAAATCATACTTCAGAAAAATTTTATGGAAAATCAATTAGGAAATGATTCCAATGATCATGTTACAAATGAGGAGAGCTACGCTAAGACAAAGTAGTGGGATCAGAGAGACAGATGGATTCATCATCTAACCAGGGGCACTGGGAAACTTGATATCTGACTAGCAATAGTGGATAAGAGAGACAGATTCATCAAAGATGATTTCCAGGTTTCTAGTCTTGATTATTAGAGGATAGAGAACATCAGGCATTACAATGATAATCAGAAATGTACTAATTAACTTGAATAGATGTTTACTATATATACTTTTTTAAAAAAGAATTAATTTTATTTATTATTATTATTTTTATTTTTTAATTTTGCTACAGGGCATGCACACTCACCAGAAAGAAAGGGAAGGGGGGGAGAAAGAGAGAGAGAGAGAGAAGGAGGGAAACTGAGAAAGCAAGCTGCCAGGTCCAGGAATTGAACTGGGGTTAGCCCTGTGGAAGTCCAACAGCTCCAAAGGCCATGCCACCTGCTGGCCCCAACTACTGTTTTTATTTTTGAGAAAATTTTTCTATAGCCTGTGCGCTCACCAGAGAGACAGAAAGTGAGAAATCACCCCTGCGAGGGATGGCCACACAGCAATCTTTCTCTTCCATTCTCCTCTTGGGATTTCAGACACACACGCACAACACACCTGGCATGACTTTCAAGCCATTGGGTCTAGGGCTAGAACCACAATTGGCCACACAGGAATCCACTAAACCACTATATACACACACACACACACACACACACATATATGTGTGTGTGTGTGTGTGTGTATATATATATATATGTGTGTGTGTGTGTGTGTATATATATATATATTGGGGCCAGCAGGTGGTGTATATATATCACCATATATATATATATATATATATATATATATATATATATATATCTCACACACACACACACATACACTCACACACACACACTATGCTTTTAAAATAGATAATAAAATAGTAGGTATAGCACTGATCCTATTTTAGTTAGAACTTACACACACAGAGAAATGTCAAAAATGACAGCGGTTATTTCTAAATGGCAGATTAAGAATTTTTACTTTCTTCTTTTTGATTTAGTTATGAGTTTTTTTATTTTATTTTTTTTAATTTGCTAGAGGGCAGATATGCTCACTAGGGAGAGAGAGAGAGAGAGAGAGAGAGAGAGAGAGAGAGAGGAGGGAGGGAGGGATAGAGAAAGGAGAAAGTGAGAACGCACCGTCCATGGTGGATGGTCATGCCACAATCCTTTTTCTTCCATTTCCCCCTCCTTTCAGTATTTTGGGCACATAAGCACACATGTACAGCATGGTTTTCGAGCTGCCAGGTCCAGGACTCAAACTGTGCATTCAAGGCATGTGAGATCAGCCTTAACCAACACACCACCGGCTAGCCCAAAGCTCTTCTTTTGCTTTCTTTCTTTTTTTTTTTTTAAACAGATTTTTGCTATAGGGTATGTGTGCTCACCAGAGAGACAAAGAGAAACAGGGAGACAGAATGGGAGAAATCATCCCTCAGGGGGGATGGCCACACTGCAATCTCTTCTCCTTCATTCTCCTCTTGGGATCTTGGACATGCACACACACATGCCTGGCGTGAGTTTAAGCCACCGGGTCTGGGACTTGAACCGCAGTCGGCTACATAGGAGTCCAGCGACATAGCCATTACGCTAACTGCTGGTCCCTATGATGGCAGCTTTTGAACTACCCCAAATATCTCCATAAAAACAGATTAACAGGGCCAGCAGGCAGTGTGGTGGATAAGGGCGCTGGATTCCCACACGGCTGACCATGGTCTGACCATGGTTCAAGTACTGGACCTGGTGGCTTGCTTTCTCACTTTCCCTTTCTCTCTCTCTCTCTCTCTGTCTGGTGGTCAAATAAAAAAAAAAATGAACAATAACAAATGGAATGAAATCAATAAACCATTCTTTTAAAAAAAAAAAAACACAGATTAAACAAAGACAGCAAAACTGAAAATCTATGGACAACATCTACAAAAAGCTAGGTAACATGGTAACCCTATGAGACCCTAAAGATAAGATATAATTCCTGCCACGGCCTCATAATCTACACAAGAGGAAGCAGAAGAAAGTAACGGAGCATATGACTGACCTAAAAACCCCAAAGCAGCTACCTGGTACTTCATGGAAACCTAGGACAGTCAATTTGAAAAAAGCTATTGAAATGGGAGGGGTTTTGCACACTTTGATAGTAGGTAAGCACACTGGGTCTGCAATAAAGTCTGATGGGCTGGCACACCTTGAGTTCTATAAACTCTCAAAAGGGACCAGCAGTTAGTATAATGGCTATGTCACTGAACTCCTATGTAGTCAATTGTGGTTCGAGCTCCAGACCCAGTGGCTTAAATTCACGCCAGGCTTGTGTGCGTGCATGCCCAAGTTCCTGAGAGGAGAATGGAGGAGGAGGGATTGCGGTGTGGCCACCCCCCCTTGAGGGTGATTTCTTGCTTTCTGTCTCTCTGTCTCTCTCTGTCTTTCTGGTGAGCGCACGTGCCCTATAGCAAAAACCTCTACAAAAAAAAAAAAAAAAAAAAAAATTAAAAAAATAAAGCAAAACTCTTTTCTAGGACAAAGCACCACATTAAAAAGAAACAACTGGGAAAATAATCCAAACTGAGCAGCACAGTAGAGATAAAGGGGAAGACAAGGTTCAGATAGAAATGGGATAAGAAACAGAGCCAAGAGAAAGAAAAAACTTTCATTTTACAAAACCATCAAAACAGGGAGCTCTGGACTATGCATTTATATACACTGTTGTAACTACTCCTAATTTTAAAGTTTAGGAAAAATAATTTTACATAAAGATGATCAACAGAAAAAAACCGAGGCTGGGACCAGCAGATGGTGTAATGGCTATGTCACTGTACTTTCATGTAGTCCCACTGCCTGGCACATATGCGTGCATGCCCAAGATCCTGAGAGGAGATGGAGGAGAAGGGATTGCGGCATGGCCATCTCCGCTGGGGGGTGATTTATTGCTTGCTGTCTCTCTCTGTCTTTCTGGCGAGCACATGCATCCTATAGCAAAAACCTCTCCAAAAACAAAAACAAAAAACTGAAGCCAACTCTTAGATAGTATAAGAAAAAAGAGAATATAGGGGGCAGCAGGTAATATGGTGATTAAGGTACTGCATCCCACATGGCCAACTCTAAGGTTCAAGTCTTGGATCTAGCAGTTTGAAAAACACATGCACCCAAAAGCCTAAGTGGAGAATGGATGAGAAGGGATTGTGACATGGCCGTCCTCCTCGGGGGAGGGGGGTGCTTTCTCACCTTCCTTTTCTCTGTCTCTGTCTCTCTCTGGTGAGTGCACATGCCCTATGAAAAAGTCTTAAAAAAAATTAAAAATAAATAAAGTAACATGTAGAAAACATACCAATGAGCCAAAACCTAGTGTCCAAAAATGTTCATTTCGAACTTCTAAAACTCCATCCAAGGTAGACACCTAATGAAAAACAAAAATATGTTATCAGGGTTGTCTATATTTTACACAACACAATTTAGTCACGTTATGAACCTGCTCTAAGTGTAAATGACATGACCAAACTCTGCACAAGGACTCTCTCGCCAAGAAAAATCCCAGACAACTTGAGATATCATTCCTGCTTGTTTGGTCAATACTTACCCAAGACCTTGTTTTCTCAGCTCTTGTTTGCCCCAGTCCTTTTAGAATCAGGGCTCGATGCTGAGTCTTAACCTCCCCACACTCTCTATTTCTTCAACAGTATATAGTTCTTTCCATTTTATCAATATGGCATATAGTTATATGCTATAATACTTGTGGTATGAGATTCCTTTTTTTTTGTCTTGATCATTTCTTTCTCTGGATTCCCTCACAACAAACCTCTGCCCAACACAGGATGTTATTTAGCTATTTGCCAACAGGAAATTTCAAGACTGGAGATGCAGTATGTGGCCCACTGGTATAGCAGCACAGGAGACATACCCAGGTCCGTGGCTTCACTAGCTGAGACAAGTAACCAGCTATATTGCTATATTGGTACAAGGGGCCTTGTTATACTGATAGCGGAGCCTTGTGATACTGATAGCCAAATGTTTAAAATTATCTCAACATACAAATAATTCACTTCTTTCATTTCTTTATTTGTTATCAGGTAGAAATTTGTAACAATAGAAAGTTTAAACCCATAGATCAAGAAGTTACATGGTGAGGCAATCAACATATAAAAGTAGCCTTTGACGTCATCAAAATCCTAGGTTCAAGTATAGACTCACACCACAGCATTTACACAGTGGATAAGATGGTTTTTGGACTGATACCTTCCACATTGCCCTCAAGTGAATTTGGCTTCCAAAGTGAGCAATTGCTCAAATTCTTCTATTTTTATCACTACGTTTTAGCTCCTCCTACATTAGTACAAAGAACAGAACCATTTTCCTAAACTAAAAGTCTAGTTAGGGTTGAATAAAGTGTTAGATGGACCTATCCTTTCAATTCCCTCATATAAATTAAAATGATTTTATTTACTTTCCATCTTACCTCTCTGATAAGTTTATCCAATTGACCGATAACATGGGGCGGTGTTGTCTAAGGAAAGAAAATAAAATATGAATAACCTGGGGGTGGGGGGAATGTTCAAAAATGGTCCTGAAATCCAAAGAAATGAACTTTTTTAAATTCTAAGAAGTTTTCCAACTTACCCCCGAAAAAAACCTTACAAACATACACAAATGAAATTTAAACCAGCATTTGCTTTGACATATGGCCTATAATGAATTGGGGAAGGTTTCAGCTGGTCCCACTGGTGGGGCAACATCATGAATCAGTCCATACTCATTTTTTTCTTTTTTGGGAGAGGTTTTTGCTATAGGACACATGTGCTCGCCAGGAATCATACTCATTTTTTAATCACACAAAGAAACTGCAATTTCTATAACTAAACATGACTTAAAGAATCAACTAACCAACAAAAAAAAATCATCAAGAAATAGTTATACATGCAACATTTTTGTATAGGGCACAGCATTATACAACTATTATCTTCTTGTTATCATTGCTTCTGGAGGGATAGAACTACTCCTCCAAGTTTTAAAAAAAGCACAAGGGTAAGACAGAAGGAACAACAATGTTTACAAACACACCCACCCCAGAACACTACCTTTCTATTCTGGGATGTGTCTACAGGAATTCCTATTGTGTCAATAAGGAGCAATTTGGATATTCAAAATTTTAAGGTCGAGGGGCCAGCAGGTGGTGTGGTAGTTAAGGCACTGAACTCTCATATGGCTGACCATGGTTAGAGTATTAGACCTGCTGGCTTGAAAATCACATTGGGGGAGCCGGCAGATAGTGTGGTGGTTAAGGGCGCTGGACTCCCACATGGCGGACAGCAGCTGGAATCCCGACACGCCAGCTTGCTTTCTCACTTTCTCTCTCTCTGACCCTCTCTGGTCAATCTGAAATAAATAAATAAATAAAAATTAAATACAACATATTTCTCTAAAAAAGAAAGAAAGAAAGAAAGAAAATCACATTGGGTGTGTTAAGATATGTGTGCAAAACCCTTAGAGGAAAATGGAGGACAAGGAATTGTGGCATGGCTATACCCCCTAGGGGGTGATTTCTCACTTTTCCCTACAGCAAAAAAAAAATTTGAAATTAAAAACTCGCACTGATTCAATGATAGGAAATAAGAAAACAATTATTATGAGATTAAAGAACAGTCAAATCACATTCACAGAGGAAAATTAGATATCAAAAAAAAAAAATTTAAGTAATGTTTTCACTTGAAACATCAGAGGCAAATAATTTTAAATTCACAATGTTATGTTACAAATACAAGAGGGTTTGTGCAAATTACAGGCCAGTGGAATTTAATGTGGTTCTTAATATGCAAATTTCAGAGATTATAGTTTGACTTTTTTTATTTAAAGATATTTTTGCTATGGGACGCATGTACTCACCAGAGAGGCAGAGGGAGACAGAGAGATGGAAAATGAGAAATCACCCCCTGGGGGGATGGTCACATCGCAATTCCTTCTCCTCCATTCTCTTGGGATCTTGGGCACGTGTACACTCGTGCCCAGCCTGAGTTTCAAGAAGCAGAGTTTGGGACTTGAACCGAGGCTGGCCATGTGAAAGTCCAGTGCCTTAACCACTACACCACCTGCTGACCCCTTACTCCATTTCTTTTCTTTCTTTTTTGTTTTAGAGAGATTTTTTTGCTATAGGGCATGTGTACTTGCCAGAGAGACAAAGAGACAGAAAGCGAGAAACCACCCCCCAGGGGAGATAGTCATACTACAATTCTTTCTCCTCTGTTCTCCTCTTGGGATTTTGGGCATGCATGCATATGTGCCCAGCATAAGTTTTAAGCCACTAGTTCCAGGACTCGAATTGTATTCAGTTATGTGGGAGTCCATTGACGTAACCATTACACCATCTGTTAGTCCCCCTTACTCCATTTCCAACTGGGCCCTCCCAGTAGCTAAAAATGTACATAATCTGGTAGAAGAAAACATCTGATTTTTTAAAAATCTGGTATAAGAACATATCTAGTATTACGCATGTGCATTCAAAGAAAAACCTTACCTGAAGCAGTACTTTCCCACTGTACACACTCATGGGATACATAGTGCCAAAAGTCATCAGGGCAATGGCTATCGCAGAGGCAGTGTCTACAGCAAAATAATTACTAAAAGGAGAAAACAATAAATCTTAAATGTGCATCTCACTGGACACCTACAGTTCAACCTAATAAACATTAATTATCCAAAGCCACAGAATTTTTTAATCACTCTTCTGGAAAATGAACATCTCAGAGGGAAGAAAACCCCAGGTTTTAGAATTCCTTTTTTGTCAAAATGTACTTTAAGAATAATAATTATATTAATATGAAAGGGATAAGGAAGAAAAAAAATGTGAGTACTTCTCCATTATGTATTTTTCAGTCAACCTACTTGACAATACAATTTCAATGATATTGATTTGCCCAAGACAACAAAACTTCAACTAGTAATTTGTGATACATGATTTTCAGGGATTTTTGTTTTTATTAATTTTCCTATAAACAATAATGCCTTCCAATAAAATTTTTCAAAATCCCCCAGGAATCTCAAGGAGCTTGTTATAATAGCTTTCTGGCTGAAGAGCAACATCTTATCAATAGTTCAGACTGTGCTATTAATCAAACAGATCAAACTACCAAAATGCCAAACTGCATAAGCTAATCATGTACCCCCCTTTTTTTTTTTTTGGAGAGAGAGATTTTTGCTATAAGGTGCATGTGCTTGCTGGAGAGACAGATAAATCACCCTCCAAGGGGGATGGCCACACCAAAATCCCTTCTCCTCCAGTCTCCTCTTGGGATTTTGCGTATGCATACACACGTGCCCAGTGTGTGTTTTATGCCACCGGGTTTGGGACTCAAATCAGTCAAGGATGTGGGAGTCCAGCAGTGTAACTATTATGCTACCTGCTGGTCCCATTTTATTATTATTTTTTTAACTTTTTTCCTCACAAGCTGGCAAACATGAATAGAAACACGAGTAAGATAAAGTTCCTTCCCAGGAGAGCAGGAGTTACATGTGTGACAAACATAATGAAGCACTATGGATACTAAAGGCAAACTCTCTACAGGGTACTACAGATGCACAAAGGCGTGAGTGACAAGGTTACTGGAGTGGGGATACTCCAGAAGGCTCAACATACTGTAAAAAGAGAAGATGATGTTTGCACTGAGTCTTTAAACATGAGCAAGTTAATGGAAGAAAGATGTTCCAGACAGTGAAAGCGACAGCTGCAAGAGCATGAAAACCCTCATGCAGCAATGAACTCACAGTTAGGTGTAGACGGATGGATGGCTAGTAAAGTAGCAGAGGCCTAATAGGACAGAACTCCACACAAAGAACTTTTAATTTGCTAACAACTTTTAATTTTTACAAATATACAAAGGGGAGTCTTTTGAAATTGGAAAATATTATGCCCGCACTGGCAATTTTCAACGATCATAGTAAAAGCAAGATAGAATATAATCAGTGATGGGTGTGAACACAAATTAGAAGATCTGAAGACCATTCTAATTAGAGCAAAGAAATGACGATAAAGGTCTTAACTGGCAATGATAATGGGAAAGAGGGGACAAATAAGAAGTAAGTAATAATACATGGGAGTTCATAAGATAATTAATACAGTGAGCTGGCCCTCTAGGCTAGTAGTGAAAAGATATAAATCCCACATTCAGAATGCTGACTGCATTCTGAATCTATTCCTGGAGGTTTGAAAAAAATATGCTGGGCAAACGTGCATGAATGCCTAAAATCTCGACAGAAGAAACAGAGAAGAAGGGATTGTGGCATGACCATAGCCCATTGATGGTGCTTTCTGCTGCTCTCAGTCTCTACAGTAAGCACACATGCCTGCTAGCAAAACAAAACAAACAAAAACCCTAAATTTAGAATTACCATATGATCCAGCAATTACACTTTTGGGTGTATACTCCCAAGAAGTGAAAGTAGGGACTCAAACAGTTCTGTAAACACCAGTGTTCACAATGTCATTATTCATAATAGTCAAAAATAAAGAAATAATCCAAATGTCTACTGATGGGTAAATATGTAAACAAATGTGGTATATATTTAACAATGGAATATTATTCAGTCTAAAAAAGGAAGGAAATTCTGACACATGCTACAACATGGATAATCTTGAAACATTATGCTAAGTGAAATAAGCCAGACACAAAAGAACAGATAGTACATAATTTCATTTGTACAAGCTATCTACAGTAGTCAAATTCATACAGACAACCTAGAATGGTAATTGCCAGTGACTATGCGAAGGGAGAAATGGGAAACTTTTACTTAATGTGCAGAGTTTCAGTTAAGAATGATGATAAAGTTCTGCAAATCAATGATGGTGATGGTTGCATAAAAATGTGCATGTCCTTAATGCCACTGAACTGTATGCTTCAACATGGTTCAAATAATAAATCTTTTGTATATTTTAAAGAATTTTTAAAAAATAATACATTGGGGACCAGCAGTTAGCGTAATGGCTATGTCGCTGGACTCCCATGTAGTCGACTGCAGTTTACGTCTCAGACCCGGTGGCTTAAACTCATGCCAGGCGCGTGTGCGTGCGTGCCCAAGATCCCGAGAGGAGAATGGAGGAGAAGGGACTGCGGCGTGGCCATCCCCCTTGGGGTGTGATTTCTCACTTTCTGTCTCTCTGTCTCTCTCTGTCTGTCTGGCAAGCACATGTGCCCTATAGCAAAAACCTCTCCAAAAAAAAAGAAAAAAAAAATAATACATTGGAATAGATCATTGTAGCATCCACTGAGATGAAATACAAGAAAAGACAGTTTCAAAGACAGGGAAAAAGAGGTTCAATAGAGACAGACATGAACAGAAAGAAGTCTGTGCATGAAGATATGCTTTTTGCAACAGAGAACTGGGCTAGAAATAGACTTGGGGATCCCACGGAATCCCCTGGTATGTAATTGGGTTTTTTTTTTTTAGGAGAAAACGTAAATAAAGCAAGAGAAATAAATAACTAAGGACAGATTCTAGTAAAAATCAGTAAAGAGTAGGTAGCTAAAGAATCACATGGCATAAAATGTTAAGCTTAAAGCAGCTAAATAATGTCTCTTTCTATTTTTTTTTTCCTTTTTTCTTTTTTTGGAGAGGTTTTTGCTATAAGGCACGTGCGCTCGCCAGAAAGAGAGAGAGACAGAGAGACAGAAAGCAGGAAATCACCCCCCAGGGGGGATGGCCACGCCGCAATCCCTTCTCCTCCATTCTCCTCTCGGGATCTTGGGCACGCACGCACATGCACCTGGCATGAGTTTAAGCCACTGGGTCCGGGACTTGAACTGCAGTCGACTCTATGGGAGTCCAGCGACATAGCCATTATACTAACTGTTGGTCCCAATAATGTCTATTTCTTAAGAGGCTTTATTTTAAAAAATTGCTTCCCTTCTACTTTCTCTTTCCTCCCTCTCTCAGCAATAGAAGCTGCGCTTAAAGCTCTTAACTCTTCTCTTCTGTTTCACTCATCAGGTCAGTACAAGGGAACTGAAATTGTTTTCCAGTCTGCCTTATACATTCTGATAAGAAATACTGAACCCAATTCCCTTAATTTTTCAAATGAAGATTTGAGGACAGACTTGAGCAAAGTTACATAGGTTATAAGCAAAAAATGCTAGAAAATTGATCTTATCCCTTCTGCTAATGCCTTTAAAAGTCAGGCTCCTGGAATTAAAACACACTTCATAGCAAGAAAAAAATACTTACTTAATTTCAATGAGCATATATGTAATACAAAGAGCAAACGCTCCAGCAAGATCAATCAAAACAAATGGATTCATTCTGGGAAGGAAGATACTGCTAAGTCCCGGAATAATTCCACACAAGCTATGAAAATACAAACAAAAAGGGTATTCATTAGTAAAATTCACATAAGACTGATGAAAACCTTGTATTTTAGTATCCTACAATATGCTATTAAAAAAAGCAAAGAGAGGATACCAGCAGGTGGAGTGGCGGTTAAGGTGCTAGACCAACCATGGTTTGAGTCCCAGATCTGCTGGCTTGCTTTCTCACTTTCCCTCTGTCTCTGATCAAATTTTTTAAAAAAAATTATTTTTGTTTAACTTTATTTATTTATTTGCTTATTTTTAAATGTAACCAGAGAGGGACAGAGAGAGAGAGAAAATGAATGTGAGAAAGCAAGCCACCAGGTCTGGGACATGAACCGTGATCAGCAATGTGAGAATCCAGCACCCCTAACCACCATGCTACCTGCTGGCCCCTCTCCAGTCAAATTTTAAAAATAACAATAACAAATAAATAAAATTTAATAAGTAATTTTAAAATTAAAAAAAGAAAGCAAAAAAGAACTCGGAAACTTGGTGCCAGCAACAGGTGTAGTGGTTGAGGCACTGAACTCCCACATGGCTGACCACGGTTTGACTCCCAGACCTGGTGGCTTGTTTTCTCACTTTCCTTCTCTCTCTCTGATCAAATTAAAAAATAAGAATGATAAAATTCAAATAATTTTTAAAAAGCCTAGTTCCCTTAAATAAAAAAGTAAGAAAAAAATAAAGAATAAGAATTTGGTCTGTGTGATTCAAGAGGTAAGCCCAGGAGCCAGTAGGTGATGTGGTGGTAAAGGGCACTGGACTCCCACATGGCTGACCACGGTTCAAGTCTCGGATCTGGCGGCTTGCTTTTTCATTTCCTCTCTCTCTCTCTCTCTCTCTCTCTCTCTGTCCTTCTCTGGTCAAATTTTAAAAAAAGTAAGTAAATAAATAAACTTAAACTTTTTTTTTTTTTTTTTTTTGGAAATAAAACAGAGAGAGACATAGAGTCAGAAAGCGAGAAATCACCCCCCAGAGGGGATGGTTCACAATCCCTTCTCCTCTCGGGATCTTGGGCAATGCAACGCAAGTTTTAAACCGGGTCCGGGATGTGAACCGGGTCGACTACGTGGGAGTCCAGCGACATAGCCATTATGCTAACTGCTGGTTCCCAATAAAATAATTCTTTACAAAAAAAATGGTAAGCTCAGTAAGTGAATGATGTAAGTTCCAATGACAGATAAAGTTCTTGTGTATCCTTTTCAAATTATGCATATTATGAAACTCCATAACATCTTACCTTCGACTAAGATCCGCCACATGCTCTTGAAGCCAGCTTGTACTAGCAGCTTTAAGAAGAAAATACTTAAATTATCTACAGAGAATAAACCACTACCAGAAATACTTGAATTCTTTCATTTAAAAAATAAGTATGGCAGGAAATGCATAACACTACAAAAAGGCATGCTTGCCTAAGACCCTGAGGAGCTGAGGGCTGTGAGAAAGGGGTTGTGGCATGAGAAGACCCCATTGAGGGTGCCCTTCTCTCTCTACACATACACATGGTTCAAGAACAAGAATGAACTTTTATTTATTTATTTTAAGAATGAACTTTTAAAAAGGGGGGAAAGGCAGCTTCGACTACAAATATACTTAACCTAAACCTATAGAAAGAATTAGTGAACTTACATGTGTCAATGTTACTATTTATTTAAAATTTTAAAGGCTCATTCTATCGTAAAGCAGAACTTCCTAACCAGTGTGCTGACAATGGGGTATTAATTGTGTCAGCTCTCAGAAAAGCAACATGGGGATCTGGGTACATTGCATTCAAAGACACCTGCCAGTTATTGTCCTTCAACAAGCATCATCTTGTATTTATCCCAGGACACTACAGAAATCTCTATATTTTTGGTGTGTAAACCATGATGTCAAAGACTGGCAAACTCTATACACAAGAAAAATAGAAGAGATGGTGGCGAAGTAGTAAGGCACTGCTCTGTGAGGCTGGCCCACATAGAAAGGTTCTGGGTTCACATCCAGAGATCTGACATGACAGATGTGTGCATGTCAGTGATCTGCAGGCCGCTAGAGCAAGGAGTGGACTGCGGTGTGAGTACCCTGTTGTGGGTGCCCGTTTCTTTTGCTCATAGAAGAATGAATAAACATATGTTTAAAGATGAATTATTTATCTATTTAATTTTATTTGCTATTATTATTATTTTTAAATTTGATCAGAGAGAGAGAGAGAGAGGGAAAGGGAAAGCGAGGAAGCAAGTCACCAGCTCTGAGACTCAAAACTGTGGTCAGCCACGTGGGAATCCAGTGCCTTTAACCACCACACCACCTGCCTGCCCCAGTAAACATATTTTTATAAAGAAGAATAGAATAGTTAAAAGAAGACTCTGATGCCTCAATACCTGGCTTCAAATCCCACCTCTGCCTGTAACTAGATGTGTGACTTAATTTTTCAGTGTTTCAGTGAAAAATGAGGGTATTCAAATTATTTATTCCATATGGTTATGGGGAAAATTAACTGGGCTATTGTATGTAAAACATATGGCACAGTGCCTAGCACACAGAAGTGCTTGGTACTATTTTCCACTCACATTGGAGCAATGTCATAAATCTTATATTTAGAGGATTTTTCATTTCCAGTAAATGAGAATATAAACTACAGGGACCAGCAGATGGTGTAATAGTTACATCACTAGACGTAGCTGACTGTGGTTCAAGCCCTGGACCTGGCGGCTTAAAACTTAGGCCGGGGGCATGTGTGCATGTGTGAACAAAATCCTGAGAGGAGAATGGAGGAGAAGGAATTACAGTGTGGCCATACCCCTGGGGTGTGATTTCTTGCTTTCCGTCTCTCTCTGGAGAGCGCACGTGCCCTATAAAAAAATCTAAAAAAAAAAAAAAAAAAAAAAGAAAAAGGAAGATACAAACTAGATAACCTTTCTAGAAACAAATTTAACAATATATATAAAAAAAAAAAACGCAAAAAAAAAAAAAGCCTTAAGAAAATATTCTATTTTTTAGGGGGCAAGCAGGTAGCATGGAGGTAAAGGTGACTGATCCCATATAGCCGACTATGTGATTCGAGTCCTGGATCCAGCCTGAAAATCACACTGGGGTAGGGTCAGCAGATGGTGCAGTGGTTACATTGCTGGATTTCCACATAGCCAACTATGGTTCAATTTTTAGATTTGGTGGCTTGAAAATCACAATGGGCACGTGCTCAATATCCCAGAATGGAAAAGAGACCGCAGGATGGCCATCCCCCAATGGGGGAGATTTCTCACTTTCTCTCTCACTGTGTCTGTATCTCTCTCAGGCAACTGCACGCAGCTTATGGCTGAAAGCTCTTAAAAAAAAAAAAAAAAAAAAAAAAAGGAACAAAGAAAATCCTACTGGGAGCATGTGCGTGCATGCCCAAAACCCCGAGAGGAGAATGGAGAAGGGACTGTGGTGTGAACATTCCCCCAGGGAGGGTAATTTCTCATCTACCTCCCCCATCTCTGTCTCTGTGTGTGCCCTACAACAAAAATTTAAGAAAAGAAAAGAAAAAAAAAACTATATTATTTACCAGTTCTTGGAGAGTTTATTCTAAAGAAAGTCAGAGGGACCAGCAGTTGGCATAATGGCCATGTCGCTCGACTCCCATGTAGTCAACCACGGTTTGAGTCCTGGACCCGGTGGCTTAAACTCATGCCGGGCGTTTGTGTGTGCGCGTGCCCAGGATCCCAAGAGGAGAATGGAAGAGAAGGGATTGTGGTGTAGCCGTCCCCCTGGTGGGTGATTTCTCGCTTTCTCTCTCTCTGTGTCTTTTGGGCAAGTGCATGCACCCAATAACAAAAACCTCTCCAAAAAGAAAGAAAGAAAGTCAGAAATAGACAAGGGATTTGATATAAAGAGGCTAGTTATAGGGGCTGGCAGGTGGCATGGTGATTAAGCACACTTGACTCCCACATGGCTGACCACAGTTTGAGTCCTGAACCTGGCAGCTTACTTTCTCATTTCCCCTCACCCCTGTCCCTCTCTGGTCAAATTAAAATAAATAAAGTTAAATAAAGTAATTCTTAAAAAAAAAAAAAAAAGAGGCCAATTATATGACATTATTTATAAAAGGAATAGTTGAAGAGATGTACAAGAATGTTTAAAATATTCATGACAGGATATTACATAAGCATTCAAAACCTATTTGTTCAAAGAATATTTAATAAGTGGTAAAAGTCAAGACATAATATTAACAAAAAAGCCAGACATAAAATTATAAATACATATAATCTTATGTACATCAAATGATACACATATATGCATAGAAAGTAAGTGAAAAGAGGGGCCAGCAGGTGGCATGGCAGTTAGTGGCACTGGACTCCCACATGGCTGACTACGGTTCAAATCCCAGACCTGGCAGTCTGCTTTCTCAGTTTCCCTCTCACTCTGTCCCCCTTTGGTCAAATTAAAAATAAACAAATAAATAAAGTTAAATCAAATAATTCTTAAAAAAAAAAAAAGAAGGAAAGAATAAGAAAAGTTAAGAGATGCTATTTCTGGGTCATGAGATTATAAATATTGTTTTTTTTCCTTGTTATCTTCCTTTCTATGTGTGGTTGACAGGATCTCACCTTGTCCTGATCATCCTCCTCAGCCTCCTAAGTAGTTGACATTACAGACGTGCTCCCCAACAACCTTCTATTTATAATAGACCAGGAATCGAACTCAGGCTCCCATGTGGCCTTAGCCTGAAGAGCAGTAGCACCTAGTGCATGCCATCGCTACGACATTTCTTATATACTGCAAAAAAACCCATTGTTCCTAAATCTTTGTACCTTTTCAAATTTTCCAGAACGAATGTTACACTATTTTTATAACTCATAAAAAGAAATATTTTTTGACAGAGATTTTTGCTATAGGACACAAATGCTCTCCAGAGAGACAAAGAGACAGAGAGTGAGAAATCAACCCCCAGAGTGGATGGCCATGTTGCAATCCTTTCTACTCCATTCTCCTGTTGGGATTTTGGGCATGCACACACATGCGCCTGGTATGTTTTAAGCTGCTGGGTCCGGTACTCAAACCATGGTCTGCTCCACGGGAGTCTAGCGATGTAACCATTATGCCATCTGCTGGTCCCCAAAACGTATTTTTTTTTTTTTTTGGAGAGGTTTTCACTATAGGGCACGTGCGCTCGCCAGACAGACAGAGAGAGACAGAGAGACAGAAAGCGAGAAATCAACCCCCAGAGGGGATGGTCACGCCGCAATCCCTTCTCCTCCAGTCTCCTCTCGGGATCTTGGGCACGCATGCACATGCGCCCGGCGTGAGTTTTAAGCCGCCGGGTCCGGGACGCGAACCGCAGGTCGACTATGTGGGAGTCCAGCGACATAGCCATTACGCTAACTGCTGGTTCCCCCCAAAACGTTTTTTCAAAAAAACTCTGGTGATTACAAATATCATTATTTAATCTCCCAGTTCATGCAGTAGTTCTTTTTTTTTTAGAGAGAGATTTCTGCCTTAGGGTGTGTGCGCTTGCCGTGTCTGGGACTCAAACTGGGGTGGATTATGTGGAAGTACAATAACATAACCATTACACCATCTGCTGGTCCCCATGCAGTAATTCTTAAAACTCTAACTCATATAACAACCATTCATTGTCATACCGCACATAGAGTTGTCTAAATCTGAGTGGGCATTTCCAAAGCTTTCTTCTCCTGACTATCCCATTGATCAATCAATGAAACCTAGAAAGACTTCCCTATCTGCATTTCTCTATGCTTAACAGTGTGGATATGTGCAAACATTCCACTTTTGTTTTCACTCCATCTCTCTATCTTCTCTAGTAGATAACCTCTATAGGTTTGTGGAATTCCAAAACACTGAAATGATTCAAAAATGCCAATAATTTAGACCACTGAAAAAAAAAAAAAAAAAAAAAAGGAAGTCTAAACTTGTTAAGAGAAATACAAGGAAATTTGAAATAGTTTTGTTATTTTCATATGCCCACATACGTTGACAAAAAAAAGTTTTAATTAACAGAAAAATTAGTACATCAACTATTCTAAGTATGCTAATGCTTTATAAACAGCTACAATAGACTTTTCTTAGGTAGATTGCATAAAATCTCATTCACATTAGTTAGTAAATATAACTTTTCAGCTACATATAATTTAATATATAGATCAGGCCCTTTTTTTTTTTTTTTTTAAGAGATTTTTGTATACGGTGTGTGTGCTTGCTGAAAAGAGACAGAAAATGAGAAATCAACCCCCAGGGGGGATGGCCATGCTGCAGTTCCTTCTCCATTCTCCTCTCAGGATTTTAGGCACTCATGCACACGTGCCCAGTTTGGGTTTTAGTTGTCAGATCTGGAACTTGAACTGCAGGTGACTTCATGGGAGTCCAGCGACATAACCATTACGTCATCTGCTGATCTTGCCCATTTTTTAACTGTTATATTAAAATAAGAACTATTGAGATTTTGCTCATAATTTTCTGCTTAAACAAGATTGCATAATCCTTGAACTACTTCTCTCTTCAGAGTATGCTTTCTCACTGATTTGATGTCTTATTAACTATTATTGAACGGCCAATGTTTCGTTGACTATTACTCTCTCATAATAGTTAATGAAACAAACAAAAGATTTTTAAAAAACTAATAGTAAATCAAAAAACATACCTTCAGAGACATAAGCAAAAGGTTTATTCCGAATGGAAAGCATCGTAAACAGGTTGAAAGAAAGAGCCACAAATGTACCAACTAATAATCTTCCCCTAAAAAAAAAAAAAAGATAAAATTCACCTTTATTATCTTTCTAGGTAAACCAATATGTAATTCAGTGTATAGAGAGACTAAGAGATTGGAAGACAGAGTGGTCTTCACTGTTTGGTAATTTCAAAACCAGAATCTGAACTTGGTTTCTAGCCCCAGCATAATCCATGTCCTTCCTGTCTACTTTTGTTACACAAGACAACAATATACCCTAGCAGGTAATTGCTATTATAAATTTGCATAAATGGTAATGATATTTGGTTTATAATATATTGGACAGATCAAACTTTCTTGAATTTAAGCTAATTAGAATAGGTAAGGCTCATGGAGTTGACAATTATGTGGTTGAAAAATATTCTTTTCTCTATAAGTGCTATGAAAAGATTTTGAGGGTCAAATCTGAAATTATAGAAGACTAAAGGCTGTATCTGTGTCACTAGTAGTATGGAAATAATGAGGGACCTGAAGCCAAGATTGAAAGGTCTCCCTATGAAGTATAAAAATATTTAGGGCTAGGGACCAGCAGTTAGTGTAATGGCTATGTCGCTGGACTCCCACGTAGTCGACCGCGGTTCGAGTCCCGGACCCGGTGGCTTAAACTCACGCCGAGCGCATGTGCGTTTCTGTCTCTCTGTCGCTGTCAAGATCCCGAGAGGAGAATGGAGGAGAAGGGATTGTGGCGTGGCCATAGTCCCCCCTGGGGGGTGATTTCTTGCTTTCTGTCTCTCTTCCTGGAGAGTGCACATGCCCTTTAGCAAAACCCTCTCCCCCCCAAAAAAAGAAAAACAACCAAACAAACAACAAAAAAACACCTCACTGAGTGCATGTGCATGAGTCCATAAAATCCTGAGAGGCAATGGAGGAAAAGGGATTGTTATAGTGTGCCAACACAAACTTTACGTTTGTTTATTTCTTCTGTTTCTGAAAGAGCAATTCAGAGTTCACATTCTAAACTCTCATACTGGCCAAAGCAAGCATTATTTAATAATATACCAATTAATAATTAGGAACAAATTAAACAGTAAATTATATGTTGTGACAAAAGTAAAAGCTTACGTGTGTATCTCGGGCTGTTCCAAAAAGCGTTCTGCACTAAAAAAGAAGAAAAATATATTAAATAAGCCCTATAAATTATAAAATTAAAAGCTTCATTAAATATATAATTAATCCATCTTAAATTCACAAACTATTTTAAAATTATAACTAATTAGAAATTATTAGCAATGATGAAACACGAATACTCACAAAATTTTTTTTAAAGACTATTTCCTTCTTTCTTTCCTTCCTTCCTTCCCTCCCTTTATTTCTTTTAATTTGACCAGAAAGGGACAGAGAGAGAGAGCGGGAAAGTGAGAAAGTAAGCCGTCAGGTCTAGTACTTGAACCATGGTTGACCATGTGGGAGTCTAGTGCCGTTAGCTACCATACCACCTGTTGGCCCCTCACTAATTATTCTTTTTTTTTTTTTTTTTTGGAGAGGTTTTTGCTATAGGGCGTGTGCGCTTGCCAGACAGACAGAGAGAGACAGAGAGACAGAAAGCAGGAAATCACCCCCCAGGGGGGATGGCCACGCCGCAATCCCTTCTCCTCCATTCTCCTCTCAGGATCTTGGGCACGCACGCACACGTGCCCGGTGTGAGTTTAAGTCACCGGGTCCGGGACTCGTAACGCGGTCGACTACATGGGAGTCCAGCGACATAGCCATTACGCCAACTGCTGGTCCCTAATTATTCTTATTTTTAAAAAATTATTTTTAGACAGATTTTTGCTATAGGGTGTGTGCACTTGCTGGAGAGATAGAAAGACAGAAAGCAAATCACCTCCCAGAGGGATGCCACACTGCAATCCCGTCTCCTCCATTCTCCTTTTGGGGTCCTGGGCATGCACATACACATGCCTGGCATGAGTTTTAAGCCGCCAGGTCTGGGAGCTGAACTGTGGTCGACCATGTGGGAGCACAGCAGCGTAACCACTATGCCATCTGCTGGTCCCACAAATTATTCTTAATATGTAATGTTAATCTTTACCAAAACAATTTCAATGGTTTTGTAATAAATTTTAAAACATATCTGAATGAATCTTCTTTTTTCATACATACCTACCAATGATTGAATTTAGTAGCATGAAAGTAGAAATTAAAGAGAAAAAGATGGGAGGAATCTTAAACACGAAAAAACTGCTATAAAAACTCTAGCACAGGGGCTGGCAGGTGGCATGGTGGTTAAGGCACTGAGCTCCCATATGGTCGACCACTGTTTGGATCCTGGACCTGGCAGTTTGCTTTCTTACTCCCTCTCTGGCCAAGTTAAAAAACAATAATAATACATAAAATTAAATAAGTAGTTCTTTAAAAAATTTTTAAAACTCTAGCACAGCTTATTTTATTTTTTAAATGTACATATGCTCACCCGAGAGAACAAATGAGGTGGGGATAAAGCAAGAAAGCACCTCCCATGGGGCATGGTTACACTTCAATCCTTCTCTTCCAGCTCTCCTTCCTCTGGGGATTTTGGGAATGCATGCAAACACAAAGGTCATGTTCCTCAAGCTGCCAGGTCCAAGACTCTTTGTAGTTGACCGGTGGGATCCAGCCACTTTAACCACTATGCTACTGGTTGGGCCAGCAGTGCCCAAAGGTGATTTAGAATAGTATCATATTTAAATGTACCTTTCTTTTAGTATAAAAAGAGCTCCCAACTGTGCCAAGACTGTGGAGGCAAATACAGCCAGGACTTCTAACCTTTCAAACCTGAAATCAGAAAATTAATTAGAGTACCATAAAGATTTCAATTCACAAACCTGCCTCTCTAGAACACACTTACATTCATCACTTACATTCATTTATTCATTCACTCAATATACCAATGTGCCATCTACGATGAGTCAAACACTGTTAGAACAGACTACGGAGTTTCTAGAGGAATAATAAACAATGAAAAGCAGAGAGTAAAGAGTGCTTATCTGCACAATATAACTTTCCAGGATCCATGTGTGTCACTTATTTTTCTAGAAATAATCATTACCATAATAAAAACTGTTAAATAATTATTTTATTTAACTTTATTTATTTATTTTAATTCAACCAGAGAGGGATAGAGAGAGAGAGAGAGAGAAAGTGAGAAAGCAAGTCACCAGGTCTGGGACTTGAACTGTGGGCAGCCATGTGGGAGTCCAGCACCCTTAACTACCATGCCACCTGCTGGTCCCAATAAACACAACTTAATTGACCCAATTTATGTTGGACTCTGATCAAACTGTTATCATACTACCTCATCTAAACCTCCCAACCCTTTATGAAGATTATGTTATTTAATTTTTTTTAATAGATAAGGAACTGGGGCTAGCAGATGGCATGATGGTTAAGGTGCTAGACACTCCCACATGGCCAACCATAGTTCAAGTCCTAGACTTGGTGGCTTGCTTTCTTACTTTTCCTCTCTTTCTCTCTCTCTGGTCAAATTAAATGCAAGCCTCTAGGTCCGGGATTTGAAACACAGTTGTCCATATGGGAGTCCAGCATCTTAACCACCATGCCACCTGCTGGCCTGTTACTCAATTCTTAGGTAAGTATAAATGCTTAATCTTTCTTTTTTTTTTTTTTTTTTTTTTTTTCTTTTTTTGGAGAGATTTTTGCTATAGGGCGCGTGCGCTCGCCAGACAGACAGAGACAGACAGAGAGATAGAAAGTAGGAAATCACCCCCAGGGGGGATGGCAACGCCGCCATCCCTTCTCCTCCATTCTCCTCTCGGGATCTTGGGCACGCACGCACACGCGCCCGGCGTGAGTTTAAGCCGCCGGGTCCGTGACTCGAACCGCGGTCGACTACGTGGGAGTCCAGCGACATAGCCATTACGCTAACTGCTGCTCCCAATGCTTAATCTTTCTCAAGGAAACAATTATAGAAGGCCATGCAGTCACTTAATGCAAACAGCATGTAGTAATATTAAAATCTTAATAACAAGAGGTAACCGGTCTTGCAAAGATCAGGTAAAGAACATTTCAAGCAAAGAGACTAGTTATTCAAAGGCCCTATGGTGAGAATGGGTTAGCTGTATTCAAGTGACAGAAAGAAAGTCACTGTGGTGCAAAGTGCTTGAGAGTGGTAAGTTGGGAAGTGGGCAGGGAACTGCTTGCACAAGGCTTTTTTTTTTTTTTTTTTTTTTTTTTTAGAGATTTTTGCTATAGGATGCATGCACTCACTAGAGACAGAGACAGAGTGAGAAATCATTTCCCAGGGGGGACAGCCATGCTGCAATCCCTTCTCCATTCCCCTCACAGGATTTTGGGCATGCATGTACATGCACCTTGCGTGAGTTTCAAGCCTCCATGTCCAGGACTCAAACTACGGTCAACTTCGTGGGAGTCCAGCAATGTAACCATTATACCATTTGCAGATCCCAACTCACATAGGGCTTTGTATATGAAGGAAAAGGGTCAGGATTTTAAGTACATATGATGGGAAACAGATTGTTTGAAGAAGGAGAATGATAGTATGATTTAGGTTTAAAAAAAAACACTGGCTGCCATAAGGAGAACGAACTGCAGTGGGACAAGAGCAGAAGCATGGAGGATGAGAGGATGTTGGACGTTAGTTAAGGCAACAAAGGAAGGAAGGTCTGGGATGGTAGTACTGGGGTGGTAATACTGGGGTAGTAGTACTGGGGTGGTAGCACTGGGATGGCAGCACTGGGATGATAGTACTGGGGTGGTAGCACTAGGATGGTAGTACTCGGGTGGTAGCACTGGGATGGTAGTACTGGAATGGTAGTACTGGGATGCTAATACTGGGGTGGTAATACTGGGATGGTAGCACTGGTATGGTAGTACTGGGGTGGAAGTATTGGGGTGGTAGTAAAGGGATGATAGCGCTGGGATGGTAGTACTGGAGTAGTAGTAAAGGGATGGTAGCACTGGGATGGTAACACTGAGGTGGTAGCTCTGGGGTGGTAGTAAAGGGATGGTAGCACTGGGATGGTAGTACTCGGGTGGTAGTACTGGGGTGGTAGTACTGGGGTGATAGTACTGGGGTGGTAGTACTGGGGTGGTAGTAAAGGGATGGCAGCACTGGGATGGTAGTACTCGGGTGGTAGTACTGGGGTGGTAGTACTGGGGTGATAGTACTGGGATAGTAGCACTGGGATGGTAGTACTGAGGTGGTAGTAAAGGGATGGTAGCACTGGGATGGTAGCACTGGGGTGGTAGTACTGGGGTGGTAGTAAAGGGAGGGTAGCACTGGGATGGTAGCACTGGGGTGGTAGTACTGGGGTGGTAGTAAAGGGATGGTAGCACTGGGATGGTAGCACTGGGGTGGTAGTAAAGGGATGGTAGCACTGGGATAGTAGTACTCGGGTGGTAGTACTGGGGTGGTAGTACTGGGGTGATAGTACTGGGATAGTAGCACTGGGGTGGTAGTACTGGGGTGGTAGTAAAGGGATGGCAGCACTGGGATGGTAGTACTCGGGTGGTAGTACTGGGGTGGTAGTACTGGGGTGATAGTACTGGGATAGTAGTACTGGGATGGTAGTACTGGGGTGGTAGTAGCTGGAGTAGTAGTAAAGGGATGGTAGCACTGGGATGGTAGTACTGGGGTGGTAGTACTGGGGTGATAGTACTGGGATGGTAGCACTGGGATGGTAGTACTCGGGTGGTAGTACTGGGGTGGTAGTACTGGGGTGATAGTACTGGGATAGTAGCACTGGGGTGGTAGTAAAGGGATAGTAGCACTGGGATGGTAGTACTGGGGTGGTAGTAAAGGGATGGTTGTACTGGGAAGGTAGTACTGGGGTGGTAGTAAAGGGATGGTAGCACTGGGGTGGTAGTACTCAGGTGGTAGTACTGGGATGATAGTACTGGGATAGTAGCACTGGGGTGATAGTACTGGGATAGTAGCACTGGGGTGGTAGTAAAGGGATGGTTGTACTGGGAAGGTAGTATTAGGGTGGTAGTAAAGGGATGGTAACACTGGGATGGTAGTACTGGGGTGGTAGTACTGGGATAGTAGCACTGGGGTGGTAGCACTGGGGTGGTAGCACCGGGATGGTAGCACCGAGGTGGTAGTACCGGGGTGGTAGTACTGGGTGGTAGAAAGGGATGGCTGTATT
Source organism: Tupaia tana (assembly GCA_026018925.1). NCBI lineage: Eukaryota > Metazoa > Chordata > Mammalia > Scandentia > Tupaiidae > Tupaia > Tupaia tana. The sequence continues at coordinate 201,520,135 of JAKSZU010000003.1, forward strand.
GGGATGGTAGTACTTGGGTGGTAGCACCGGGGTGATAGCACTGGGGTGGTAGTAACTGAGATGGTAGTACTGGGGTGGTAGCACCGGGATGGTAGCACCGAGGTGGTAGTACTGGGTGGTAGTAAAGGGATGGCTGTATTGGGATGGTAGTACTGGGGTGGTAGCACCGGGGTGATAGCACTGGGGTGGTAGTAACTGAGATGGTAGTACTGGGGTGGTAGCACCGGGGTGGTAGTACTGGGTGGTAGTAAAGGGATGGCTGTATTGGGATGGTAGTACTGGGGTGGTAGCACCGGGGTGATAGCACTGGGGTGGTAGTAACTGAGATAGTAGTACTGGGGTGGTAGCATGGTAGCACTGAGGTAGTACTGGGTGGCAGTAAAGGGATGGCTGTATTGGGATGGTAGTACTGGGGTGGTAGCACCGGGGTGATAGCACTGGGGTGGTAGTAACTGAGATGGTAGTACTGGGGTGGTAGCACCGGGGTGGTAGTACTGGGTGGTAGTAAAGGGATGGCTGTATTGGGATGGTAGTACTGGGGTGGTAGCACCGGGGTGATAGCACTGGGGTGGTAGTAACTGAGATAGTAGTACTGGGGTGGTAGCACCGGGATGGTAGCACTGAGGTGGTAGTACTGGGTGGTAGTAAAGGGATGGCTGTATTGGGATGGTAGTACTGGGGTGGTAGCACCGGGGTGATAGCACTGGGATGGTAGCACTGGAGATACATGGGAATGGGGGCTAATTCTGCTTGAGTTTGTTGGTTTCCTTGATATAATCTGTTGATGGATAGAGGCAGGAGAAAAGAGAATAATCAAGGATAATCCCTAGAATTTTTTGCTTGAGTAACTGAGTCCTGATAGTATATACTGAAAATACTGAAAATCACAGAGAAACAGGCTGGGAGTGGGGGAGAGAAATCAAGAATTTTGTCCTGGAATCAGCAGTTGGTGTAATGGCTTTGTTGCTGGACTCCCAGGTAGTCGACCGCGGTTTGAGTCCCGGACCCGGTGGCTTAAACTCACGCCAGGCGTGTGTGCGTGTGTGCCCAAGATCCCAAGAGGAGAATAGCGGAGAAGGGATTGAACCATGGCCATCCCCCCCAGGGGGTGATTTTTCACTTTCTGTCTCTCTGTCTCTCTCTGTCTTTCTGGAGAGTGCACGCACCCTATAGAAAAAAAAAAAAAAAAAAAAACTCTAGGAAAAAGAAAGAATTCTGTCCTAAGTTTATAACACCAATTAGTAACCCATGTGAAGCTATGAAGGAAATGGTCTGAAACTAGATGGATCTCTTCGGATAACTGAATTTTGAAATTGCTAAATATAAATGACACTTTAAGTGATTTTTTTTGACAGGTTTTTGCTATAGGGCACGTATGCTTGCCAGAAAGACAGAGACAGACAGAAAGCGAGAAATCGCCCCCAGGGAGAGTGGCCATGCTGCAATCCCTTCTCCATCCTCCTCTCAGAATCTTGGGCACGCACGCACATGCGCCCGGCGTGAGTTTAAGCCACCGAGTCCGGGACTCGAAGTGCAGTCGACTACATGGGAGTCCAGCGACATAGCCTTTACACCAAATGCTGGTCCCCTAAGTGACTGATTATAATAGTATCTGAATATTTAACTTCATTTAAGTCCAAAATGGTTTCTTCCTTTCCTGTTCACTCTAAGCAACTGGGCCAAAATGGGAGTCGTCATGTCCTCACATGACCTTAATTCCTGTCTGCAGTAACTGATGCCTGTTCCAAAAGAGATAAAATAGTTCTTTATCGTGATTTTTGAAGTAGAGCTAGGGATAATGTGAGACATGTGAGTTAAAGTCTTGCTAGGAGTTATCATTACAGGTCGATAGAGAAAAGTGAGCAGAGAGACTGAACCCGGCATACAGAGAAAAGCAGGCCTGGGCTGGCCCATAGTGCCATAGCTAAGCATTTGGAAAGGAGGCTGGATTCCACATGGCCAGTGGCCATTCAAATCCCAAGTGCATGTGTGCATGTGCCCAGGCTCCTGACAAAATGAAGAACTGGAGGGAAAAGGATTGCAGCACTGAAAGAAAGTTCTTGTTCTCTCTCATGTCTATGTGCCTTCTGACATTTAAAAAAAAAAAAAAAAAAAAAAAGAAACAAGGGTCGGCAGGTGGTGTGGTGGTTAAGGACTCCCACATGGCTAACTACAGTTCGCGTCCCGGACCTGACGGCTTGCTTTCTCACCTTCTCTCTCTCTCTCTCTCTGTCCTTCTCTGTCAAATTAAAATAAATAAAGTTAAATAAAATAATTATTACAAAAAAAAAAAAAAAAAAGAGCGGGACCAGCAGTTGATGTAATGGCTATGTTACCGGACTCCCATGTAGTTGACCACTGTTCAAGTCCCAGACCCAGTGGCTTAAACTCATGCCAGGTGTGTGTGTGTGCGTGCCCAAGATCCCAAAAGGAGAATGGAGAAAGAATTGCAGCATGGACATCTCTCCAGTGGGTGATTTCTCGCTGTCTGTTTCTCTGTCTCTCTGTCTTTCTGGTGAGCGCATGTGTCCTATAGCAAAAACCTCTCAAAATAGAAAAAGAAAAAGAAAAAAAGAAAAGCAATCCTGAGAGGTAATAATAAAAAGACAATGATCTCCGTGGACTAAGTCCCTATGACAGTTACTGTTTTCTCATAGTTTAGATTTCATAAATCATGTTTCCCACCCCCAAGCTAGTTTTAGATTTCCATCACCAGTAAGCTAAAACTTGACTCAGAGTAATAGATTTCCATATATAGATTAAATATATTTTATGACTGATTATTTTAGTAATAGTTAAAGTGTATCAAATTTCAGAGACCTGCTTGAATACCAAAGTAACACTTCTTGGTTACTTTGTTATATGGTTTAAATAAATAAAACCTGACTTGCTTTGAAACAATGTAATCCCAGTGAAGGGTAAGGTGGGGAAGAAGGGTAAGGCTGATACAAGAGTTCCTTTTCTTCTGTTTCTTTATCAGCAGAGGGCATACACTCATCAGAGAGATAAAGACAGAGAGAAAGAGAAAAAGAAAAAGAGAGAGAGAGTACCCCAGTGAGGCATGGCCATTTCTACATCCTATAGGGATTTGGGGCATGAACACACAGAGCCAGGACTTCAACTGCAGTCAGCCATATGGGATCCAGCTTTCCGTGCACAGCACTTAACTACCACTTAACCACTGTGTGGCAGGGCTGACCTGGGAGTTTTTTTTACTAACGTAAAATTATTCTTTTAAGTTGTTTTCTTGACTCAGAAAGAACTCATTTTTCTAATATCAATACATTTTGAAAACTCTCTAATATAAAAGATTATCACCCAAATTTCAACTTTGAATAATTTCAAAATTATAGAAACAAATCTCAAAATCTTTATTTCACTGCTCCCAAATCCAAATCCTCAAGACAAAAATCCATTTCTTCCACACCATAATATTAAAATATGTCATATTACTTCAATAGTTTGAATATACATGAAAATCCTTTGTACAATCTTTAACTAAAATAAGAGATTCCCAAAATTTTAGAGAATATGAATATTTTGTTAATAATTGTTTCATAGAATATATAAAAAAGCTAATGTGAACATTTTAAGATGATTTATATTTTAAATAGTCATATTTCTTTTCTAAAATCCTTTTGGAAGATGATTTTCTATCTACTTCATTTGATCACCATTTTAGTAAGCTAGCAGCATCTATTTTCTGGAAATACTCTGGCTAGTTCTTTAATGATGACTATAATTATTATTTAAATAGTTGCAAGTTAGCAGAAAATGAAATAATTTGAACTTACCCAAATGAATAGACAGGGCTAGGTTTCTTCATCATTACCCAGTAACTTATTAAACATGTCATTAAACTAAGCAGAAAGAAAAATAATTCTAGCATTAGAACTAGAGCTAGAAGAGAATATGCAAACAAATTTAAGTTTTCATAATTCTAAAGTTGTGGGCCAGCAGGTAGTGGGGTGGTTAGGGGTAACGGACTCATACATGGCTGGCTGCAGTTTAAGTTCTGGGCCTGGCGGCTTTCTCTCTCCCTCTCTCTCTCTCACTCTGTCCCTCCCTGGTCAAATTAAAATAAGTAAATAAATAAACGAAGTTAAATAAAATAATTCTTTTTTTGGAGAGGTTTTTGCTATAGGGCGTGTGCGCTCACCAGACAGACAGAGAGAGACAGAGAGACAGAAAGCGAGAAATCACCCCCCAAGGGGGATGGCCATGCCGCAATCCCTTCTCTTCCTTTCTCCTCTTGGGATCTTGGGCACGCACGCACACGCGCCTGGCGTGAGTTTTAAGCTACCGGGTCTGGGACACGAACCACAGTCAACTACATGGGAGTCCAGTGACATAGCCATTACGCCAACTGCTGGTCCCAATAAAATAATTCTTTAAAAAAAGAATTCTGAAGTTGCTGAAAGTTATCAGTGTTTGCATAGAGTAAACAATGAATTATTTAAATAATTTATTAGTATAACTATTTATTACTTTTTATTAGAATTAATTATTCTAGTAATTATTCTAATAATTTATCATCAAATCACAATGACTATTCTAATGCATGGTATACATAGAAGATGACAGCTTTTAACTTATGATGAAACTAAAACAAATTATAACACAAGCTAGAAACTAAAACAAATTATAACACAAGCTAGGATCCAAACACAACTTTCTCTAAATAAATAAATAAAATCTCAATTTAAGGCAGCATTTTTTTTCATGTTTTAATGACACTAAAATAAAGATGAAAATAGACTATATCTGTCTCTTTCTTGGAGACATATAAAATAATTGTCTTATAATTGTTGAAATCTAAGATTTAATAAAATATGGTATACTGATCTAGTTTACTTCCTAATAATATATAAATCTAACAGGGGTTAGCAGGTGGTATGGTGGTTGGGATGCTAGACTCTCACATGGCTGACCGCAGCTCAAGTCCTATACGCAGTGGTTTGAGATTCAAGCCAGGTATGTGTGCGTGGCATGCCCAGAATTCTGAGAAAGAGATGGAGAGGTGACTGCAGCATGGCCACATCCCTGGGGGGTGATTTCTCATTTTTTCTTTCTCTTTAGCAAGTGCATGTGACCTATGGCAAAAATCTCTCTCTTAAAATAAAAAGGCATATATATATTTATACATATATATGAAAAAAACTATTAATTTAATACATTTTATTTATGTATAAATCATTCTATTTAATTTCTACAGTTTAATAACATCATCATAGTATTAACGTTCTTCATTAAAACATATTTCTACACCTCCATGTAAAATATCATCACTTATAATATTTAATATTCTAATATCAGGAATTCAGGTACCCATACATATGTACCTGGTGTGTTTTTCAAGTGGCAGGGGCTGTGATTTGAACCACAGTTAGCCATGTGGGATCCAGCTCCCTTAATCATGAGACTATGAGTCCAACCCACCTTTCTATTTTTAAGTCTTCTTTTATATTTTGTTCTTCGGGACCATGTGAGGTTTTCTTTATACAGAGTATGTATGTATTTTGTTAAATTTATACCGTTTATCTTTTCTATTATTACATAAACGAGATTTTCTTCCATTATGTCTATTATTGTCTATAGATTTTGATCATTTTACATATAGAACATTACTTTCTTTTAAGAAAGAAAATAACTTTACAAATTCAATGTGACACATTCCTCACTGGATTCAAAACATTAAGAAAATTTTTAAAAACTTACCTAAAAAGATCAAAAATGGTCAGATAAGTATAAGCAGTTAAAGCTGCAAAACAACAAAAAGTTTGATTAAAATGTTACTGAATTCATTGTTAAGGACATATGACAAGTCACCAAATTGCTCATATTAGGGGTGTCCATTATCAAAAAAAATTTTACAGGTACCAACCAACTTCATATGGTGCTAATTATCTATTGTAGTAACTTTTTTATATGTAGCTGCAGGACCAGCAGATGGTGTAATGGTTATGTTTCTGGACTCCCATGGAGAAGGAAGATAAATTTTTATTTAAAATCAGAATAGAGCCAGTCAGTGGCATGGTGATTAAGGCACTGGATCCCTCATGGCCAACTGCACAATTGAAAACCTGGATCGAACGGTTTGAAAAACACACTCAGTGTGCCTAAAATCCTGAGAGGAGAATGGAGGAGAAAGGACTACAGCATGGCCAACCCCCAAGGGGCGATTTCTCACTTTCCCTCTCTCTCTCTTTACATTTGCAAGCACATGCAAAAAAAAAAAGAAAATGAAAAATTTTAAAACTAGTAATAAAATCACAAGAATAAAAGTGAGACTAGAAATTAACTCCATAAAAATAAAAATGGCAACATACCTATGCTATTTGTAGAACTGCACCACATAAGCAGGAAGCCCGTACATATCAAATTTATTGCACCAAAGAGGAGTATCTTCCAGGACTATGAGAAAGAAAATAACTCATGTTTGTACAGTGCTGATAAATTTATCACTGGATCTGTTCAAGTTGCTGGAATTTATACTCTGATAGACAAAGAAATAAGCACAACTTGTGTGTCACATTTTCTATCTCTACCCAAATTTTCATTAACCAAATTATTAGCAATAATATACAAATATAAACAATAATTCCCAGAAGGAAATTTTTCAAGAGAAAATAAATTGATACTATGAAACTCTCAAATAGTTGAGAAAAACCATGCAAATATATGTATACCATTTTTGCTTTATAAATATGTATATATGCAAACAATGATAAAGCAAATGGTACAAAATGTAAACAATTGGTAAATCTGAGCAAAGGGCATAATGGTGCTTCTTATATTAATCTTGTAATTTCCCTATAATTTTGAAATGATGTAAAAATAAAAAGTTACCAACAAAGATACATAGTTGATTATTTACCAAATAAGTTACATGAAATGGACTGCAGAAGAGGGAAAAGCATGGTTTAAAAGTTCATAGAAAATAGGGAACCAGCAGTTAGTGTAATGTCTATGTCGCTGGACTCCCACGTAGTTGACCGCGGTTCGTGTCCTGGACCCGGTGGCTTAGAACTCACGCTGGGCATGTGTGTGTGTGTGCCCAAGATCCCGAGAGGAGAATGGAGGAGAAGGGATTGCGGCATGACCATCCCCCCTGGGGGGTGATTTCTCGCTTTCTGTCTCTATGTCTCTCTCTGTCTGTCTGGCGAGCACATGCGCCCTATAGCAAAAAAAAAAAAACTTCAAAAAAAAAAAAGTTCATAGAAAAGAGAACACATGGAGGGGCCTGGTACATCTCAAGGCACCTGGTGAGCAAGGGGGTACGCTGCACCCACTGCTTCCCTTCCAGACCCCCAGTCCAGGACCCACCCAGACCCCTAGACAGCCTGCACCTTTGGCGGCAGCTGCCTGATACATCTCAAGGCACCTGGTGAGCAGGGGGCACGCTGCACCCACTGCTTCCCTTCCAGACCCCCAGTCCAGGACCCACCCAGACCCCTAGACAGCCTGTGCCTTTGGCGGCAGCCGCCTGGTACATCTCAAGGCACCTGCCTGCGCCTTTGGCGGCAGCTGCCTGGTACATCTCAAGGCACCTGGTGAGCAAGGGGGCATGCTGTACCCACTGCTTCCCTTCCAGACCCCGAGTCCAGGACCCACCCAGACCCCTAGACAGCCTGTGCCTTTGGCAGCAGCTGCCTGGTACATCTCAATGCACCTGGCGCATTAGCGCGGCACGCAGCTTTTTCTTTATTTCCCTATCTCCTCCCTTCTTTTCTCTTATATTATCTTCTCTCCTTCTTCTTCCATTTTGCCAGAGGGACTAGCTAGGCCTAGAATTAGAGATCTGAACTTTTCTAGTCATATAAAGTTATATTGGTTCCTCCTTTATACAGAACCAACTGTGAAAAAGGAGATTCTGCTCTTCAGACACCTGACTATAGTATCTTTTTTGAGACCACATTACTAAAAACAACAGAACAGAGACTTCGGCTGACGTCAATTCCCAACAAAAGGGAAATACACTCCTAGTCAGTGAAACATTCGCCTGGCAGGTACTTGAAAGTTAGTACATCTTCCAAATGGCTAGAAGTAGAAGAATAGCCTCCGGTATGAATAAACAAGGAAATATATCTCCATCAAAGGTACAGAGTAACTCCCCTCCATCTTCAGGGTTAATGGACGATGTTACCAAGATGTCAGACAAAGAATTTCGAACATTTATGGTGAACAAATTCTTCAAATTGGAACAGAAAAGAGACAACGAACTACAGGAGATGAGAAAGTCATTCCAAGATATGAAAGAAGAAATGGACACTCTGAGAAAGAACCAGGTGGAGCTATTAGAGAAAAAGTCTGGAATAGAGGAAATCAAAAATTCCCTTGAAAGTATTAAAAGTCGATTAGATCATGCTAAAGACTGAATCTCTGATGTAGAAGATAAAACCTCTGACCTAGAAAAGAGAACACATGAAGTTAAACCTTGAAAATAGCTAGATTTAGGGACCAGCAGTTAGCGTAATGGCTATATCGCTGGGCTCCCACGTAGTTGACCACGGTTCGAGTCCTGGACCCAGTTGCTTAAACTCACGCTGGGTGCGTGTGCGTGTGTGCCCAAGATCCCGAGAGGAGAATGGAGGAGAAGGGATTGTGGTGTGGCCATCCCCCCCACCCCGGGGGGTGATTTCTCGCTTTCTGTCTCTCTGTTTGTCTGGCGAGCGCATGTGCCCTATAGCAAAAAAAAAAAAAAAAAAGAAAGAAAGAAAGAAAGAAAGAAAGAAAATAGCTAGATTTTAGAAGAATAAAGAAAGGTATTCCAAAAATAAAGGATAAAGAGATCAAGTGAAATGTGTTTTATTTTTGTTCCACCCCACTCCCTTACTTTCTCTTTTTCTCTCTCATGAAAGTAACAAATGAAATTTAAAAACAATTTGGAGGGGGGACCAGCAGTTAACATAATAGCTATGTCGCTGGACTCCCAAGTAGTTGACCATGGATCGAGTCCTGGACCTGGTGGCTTAAACTCACGCCAGGCGCGTGTGCGTGCGTGCGTGCCCAAGATCCCAAGAGGAGAATGGAGGAGAAGGGATTGCGGCGTGGCCATCCCCCCTGGGGGGGGTGATTTCTCACTTTCTGTCTCTTTGTCTCTCTCTGTCTTTCTGGTGAGCGCACACACCCTATAGCAAAAAAAAAGTCTCAAAAAAAGAAAAAAAAAATTAGGAGGGAAAGCAAAGTGTTGGTTGATATCCTAATGACAGGATGTGGAATTTTCTTCGGGTTACTTTTTTTTTAAGAGAGATTTTTGCTATAGGGTATGTGCGTGCGCTTTCTGAAAAGACAGAGAGAGGAGACAGAGAAAGACAGAAAGTGAGAAATCACTCCCCAGCGGGTATGGCCATGCCACAATCCCTTCTCCTCTTAGGATTTTGGGCATGCATCCACATGCACCTGCACCTAGTGTGAATTTCAAGCCACCAGGTTTAGGAATTGTACTGTAGTCAGACATGTGGGGGGGGGGGGGGTTCCAATGCCATAACCACTACGCCACCTGATTACTTTCAGCTCAGTGAAAAAAGAAGCAAGATCAACAGATTAGAGTGAAGATAAAGCAGGCTTTGGAAGCTTGAAGACAGAAAAATTAAAAGAAATGGTCATCTATGAATGCAGAAACCTGAATGAACTAAGGATTTTGTTTTGTTTTTTTTTTTTTTTTTTTTTTTTGGAGAGGTTTTTGCTATAGGGCGCGTGCGCTCGCCAGACAGACAGAGAGAGACAGAGAGACAGAAAGCGAGAAATCACCCCCCAGAGGGGTTGGCCACGCCGCAAGATCTCCTCTCGGGATCTTGGGCATGCATGCACACGCGCCCGGCGTGAGTTTAAGCCACCGGGTCCGGGACTCAAACCACGGTCTACTATGTGGGAGTCCAGCGACATAGCCATTACGCTAACTGCTGGTCCCAGGATTTGGTTTTAAAGTCAACCTGAACGCTCTGGGCATGGCTGCAACGACCTGTAGCCCTAGCTAATTAGGAGATCAGAGCAGGAGGATCACAATATAGCAAGACTCAGTTAAAAATACCTATCTCAAAAAACAAAACAAAACAAAACAAAAAACACCAAAAACCCAAACCAAACAAAAAACAACCTATCTCTATTTCTCTCCCTTTCTCTTTTTTTCATAAAGAAAAAAACACCTACCATGGAAAAATGAAAACTGTATACTGACAGTGATTTTTATTTGCCTTAGAAGTTACCTTTTCCAGGGACCAGTGGATAGTGTAATGGTTACATTGCTGGACTCCCACATAGTTGACCATGGTTCAAGTCCTGGACCCGGTGGTTTAAAACTCAAGCTGGGAGTGTATGCATGAGTGCCCAAGATCCTGAGAGAATAGAGGAGAAGAGATTGCAGTGTGGCTATCCCCTGTAGGGGGTGATTTCTTACTTTCCCTCTCACTGTCTCTGTCCCTCCCCACCCCTGTCCACCCTAGGGCGTGAGCTCTAAGGCAAAAACCTCTTTAAAAAAATAAATAAATAACTGACTCTGCCCCCGCGTGCCGTGGCCTGGGCTCTGCCCCGCGTGCCGTGGCCGGGGTCTGCCCCCGCGTGCCGTGGCCGGGGCTCTGCCCCGCGTGCCGTGGCCGGGGCTCTGCCCCCGCGTGCCGTGGCCGGGGTCTGCCCCGCGTGCCGTGGCCGGGGTTCTGCCCCCGCGTGCCGTGGCCGGGGTTCTGCCCCGCGTGCCGTGGCCGCGGTCTGCCCCCGCGTGCCGTGGCCGGGGTCTGCCCCCACGTGCCGTGGCCGGGGTCTGCCTCCGCGTGCCGTGGCCGGGGTCTGCCCCCCCGTGCCGTGGCCGGGGCTCTGCCCCGCGTGCCGTGGCCTGGCTCTGCCCCGCGTGCCGTGGCCCGGGCTCTGCCCCCGCGGGCCGTGGCCGGGATCTGCCCCGCGTGCCGCAACCGCTGATGGCCGTCTCTGCTTTCCTGAGCCGCGTTCCTGAAACTGTGTTCCATGGAGATTCACCTACATTTGCGGGGCTGCACGAGACCCACCCTTGGTCCAGCCCTGAGTGCAGTCTACGTTTCCTATTGTTGGGAACTTTATGATCTGATAATTGGAAAAAAAACTCATGTTTATCATAAAAAATAATTAGAATAATAATAATAATGATTGGGGGAAACATAGGAAAGATATTGAATGTTGAAGCGGGGAGATTAATGTCTCTGTACTGACTGACATGCATGGCATTCCCTTTTGAAAAAGCAATGTAATACACTGTAAAGTTATATGTAATTCAATGTAATAAGAAAATAGATAAAAATAAATAAATAAATAAATAAATAAATAAATAAATAACTTACCCTCCGGTCAGCTGCAACAAGTCTAAATTCCTGTAATAACTTTCCAAAAAAGGATCTTTGTGGTTTTCGAAAGAGATGAATTGTCCCCTTTAGAAAAACAAAAAATATACAAATCAGTATTTTCGTATCTAATGTTCTTCATAGTTTCTATGATATGATACACTAGTAACAACTACTAATATTTGAGTACTTACTATATGACAGGCACTTACTATATGACAAGCACTCACTCTAAGCAATTTACATGCATTTATCAATTTAATATAATACTCCAGATTTTTTGCAAGCTGTCCAAGGTCACAAAGTAAATGGCTGAATAGGAACTCAAACCCAGCATTTTAGCTAGACCACAGAGAGAGAACAAAGGGGAGAAAATGAGAAAAGTGAGGAGGCATCCTCCCACAGGGAATAGTCATGCCATAATTATTTTTCTTCCATTTTTCCTAAAGGATTTTAGGCATACATTTTGAGCTACTGGGTCATGTTGGACCCAGGTACTTTAACTATATTACCTCTACTACACTCTTTACTTTTAAAACGATAAGGCAATTTAAGCCAGAAAAGGAAGTAGTTTACTAAATAACTCCACTGGAAAGAAATATTACAATTCACCTGATCAAAGCTCTACAGGTGAAATTTCTGCAACTATTACAGTAGAATCTCTGAAGTTGGGTCTTAGACATTGAGCAAAGTATCTGACATCTAGATAGTCTCCACTGCCCTTAATACGGGGCAAGCAGAGATAGGGCCTAGCAGAAGGGTTACCGGTGCAAGAGGAGACCAAAGGGCAAGTAGAGGAGACTTGCCACTCAAATTTAGGCAAACATTACAGGAAAAGCCTTAACAGAACGAAGAGTTCAAACATACATACGGAATTAACTTGTGATGAAAGCAGTATCCAGTATTAGTGAGAGGAAATATGAGCTATTTAATAAAAGGCATTTTTTTTTTTTTTTTTTGGACAGAGATTTTTGCTATAGGTCACATGTGCTTGCTGGAGAGACAGAATGCAAGAAATTACCCCCCAGGCGAGGTAGCCACACTGCAATCCTTTCTCCATTTTCCTCTTGGGATTTTGGGCATGCACACACACGTGCCCGATGTGAGTTTTAAGCCACTTGGTCTGGGACTCAAACTGCGGTCGAATACATGGAAATCCAGCAATATAACCAATATAGCATCTGCTGCTCCCCCAAAATACTATTCTGATAGAGATGTTTCATACTTAATACACTAATGGACTCTAAAAAGTTCATGAAAAATGACATTAAAGTACAAGTTTATTTTTTAAATTTTATTTATTCATTCATGTTGTTATTATTTTCTTTAATTTATCAGAGAGAGACAGAGAGAGAGAAGGAGAGAGAAAGACAGAGAAAGAGAGAGAAAGAGGGAAAGTGAGAAAGCAAGCCACTAGGTCCGGGACTCGAATCATTGTCAGCTATACGGGAGTGTCCAGCACCTTAACCACCATGCCACCTGCTGGTCCCCAAAGTACAAGTTTATTTGGATGCAACAAAAAAATGTTGAAATCCATCTGTTTTTTCATAATGAACATCTTCCATGCACTTTTTGAAGACTCCTAATAGTCCATATAGTAATTTATTAAAATTTAATATAAAACTATGGCATATTTGAATAAAATATGAATATGCAATTTTTAAGAGTTTTTTTGCTATAAGGTATGTGCATTTGCTAAAGAGACAAAGTAATAGAAAGTGAGACATCATCCTCCAGAAGGATGGCCATGCCACAATCCCTTCTCCTCCATTCTCCTCTTGGGTTTTTGGGCATGCATGCACATGTGCCTGGTGTGAGTTTGAAGCCACCAAGTCTGGGACTCAAACCACGTTGACTATGTGGGAGTCCAGTGACGTAACCATTACACCATTTTTTTTTTTTTAAGAGGTTTTTGCTATAGGGCGCGTGCACTCGCCAGACAGACAGAGAGAGACAGAGACAGAAAGCGAGAAATCACCCCCCAGGGGGGATGGCCACGCCGCAATCCCTTTTCCTCCGTTCTCCTCTCAGGATCTTAGGCATGCACGCACACACGCCCGGTTTGAGTTTTAAGCCACCGGGTCCAGGACGCGAACCACGGTTGACTACGTGGGAGTCCAGCGACATAGCCATTACGCTAACTGCTGGTCCCCCATTACACCATTTTAACAGGATATTAAATCAAGGAAATGTACAGAAAAAAAAAAAATCAATCAATTTTACATACTTTCGTGAGGGACTACAATACTCCAAAGGGAAAACAGAAACAATATAAAAACTGTGAGAGGAAAATAAAGCTGTAAAAAAAAATGTATAATTCATGATAAATAGGGCAATTCTCAATTTTCTTTATAAACAGAGTTTCTACAAATTAAAAAAAAAAAAAGAGAAATGACCCCATTTAAAGTCATAAGTTCAGAAACATGGTTAAATTCATACCTATTATTCACAGTAGGTATGAATTTATTCACAGTAGGTATTATTCACAGTAGGTATGAATTTATTCACAGTAGGTATGAATGTTTTTTTACAAATATTTATTTAATTTATTCATTATTTTATTTTAATTTGACCAGAGAGGGACACAGAGAGAGAAGGAAAGTAAGAAAGCAAGCCACCAGGTCCAGGACTCGAACCGTGGTCAGCCATGTGGAAGCGTCCAGTGCCTTAGCTGGTCCCCACAGTGTGTTTTTTTTTTTTTTTTTTGGAGAGGTTTTTGCTATAGGGCGTGTGCGCTCGCCAGACAGACAGAGAGAGACAGAGAGATAGAAAGCAGGAAATCACCCCCCAGGGGGGATGGCCACGCCGCAATGGTCTTGGGCCGCACAGTGTGAGTTTTCCGGGACTCGAGCGGTCGACTACGTGGGAGTCCAGCGACATAGTACGCTAACTGCTGGTCCCCCCACAGTCTGTATTGCTAATCTGAAATAATCTTTCTGGGGATATTTGAATACAAACAATATGCCTCTCCCCATATATAGTCACACCAGTCTCCTGCTGAGCCTCAGTGTCTATTGCGTTGGAGGAGGCCTTTTTCAGGTAACTTCCCAGCACATCCCCATCTTCCTGAATATCCTGTTTGCTATGTAGTCTATATGAGGGATCTTACAAAAGTTCATGGAAAATCCAGATCATGAAATAACTATGGATAGGGCCAGCAGGTGGCATGGTGGTTAAGGTGCTGGAATTCACACATGGCTGGCCATGGTTTGAGTCCTGGACCTGGCAGCTTGCTTTCTCACTCTCCCTCTCTGTCTTTCTCTGGCAAAACTCATGTGAAAAATAATATTAACAATAATAATAAATAAATAATTCTTAAAAAAATATGGATGGATATTTTAAAAATTTGAGGCACCAAATCAGCTTGTACTTTAATACCATTTTTCTGCAAACTTGTTGAAGTCCCCTTATATTTAAAATCGGGCCATTGCAAATGTGATGAAAATCACTCTAGTTATTTTCCTCTGATGTGGTTTAGATAATGAGGCAGAAATTGTACATGTCTATGAGAAAGGCCAAAGAGGTACTTTAAGTGTGTGCTAAACTAAATTGATGATGTTTAATGGAATAGTGAGAATAATGCCAAATAATGTGATTATCAGTTGTTTCAGTTATTATCTGAAAATATTTAACTTTTTATATATTGAAAATATAGCATGGCCCTATTGATTTTTAACCCTTTATATGCTGAAGATACAGCATGGCCCTATTAATTTTTCTGCCATAGCTTTCTGATAGCCAAATTTCTTTCTTTCTTTCTTTCGAGAGATTTTTGCTATAGGGCACGTGCACTCACTGGAGAGACAGAAGGGATGGCCACACCACAATCCCTTCTTCTCTGTTCTCCTCTTGAGGATCTGGACACACACGCACACACACCCAGCATAGGTTTTTAAATGGCTGGGTCCGGGACTGAAATTGTAGTCGACTATGTGGAAGTCAAGCGATACAACCATTAGGCCATCTGCTGGTCCCTCTAATAGCAAAATTCTTCCCCCCCCCCCCCAGACATTTTTGCTTCAGGGCATGTGACTGCCAGAGATAGAAAGACAGAAAGTGAGCAATCACCCTCCAGTGGGGATGATCATGCTGCAATCCCTTCTCCTCCATTCTCCTCTAGGGATTCTGGGCATGCGAGCACACACACCTGGCATGAGTTTAAGTCGCTGGGTCCGTGACTTGAATTGCGTTGACTATGTGGGAGTCATCAAGCCACATAACCATTACGCCTTCTGCTGGTCCCTAGCAGTGAAAGTCTACAACTATATTTTTTTCATTGCCAGCGGGTACATGTACTCATCAGAGATAAAGAAAGAGAGGGAGAAGGAAAAAGCAGTTCCCAACCCTCAAATGGGGCATATTCACACTGCAATCCCTTCTCTATTTCTCCATTCTACAGGGATTTAGGGCATGCGCTAACACACACTTGGCATGTTTTCAAGTCGCCACGTTATGGATTTGAACCACAATGGGCCATGTGAGATCTGACTCCCTTAACCACTAGACTATGGGGAGGGTTCCTCTATAGCTACTTCCAAAGAGAAAATGTTGTTATTCCAAAGCAAGTAATTGTTTCCAGAGGAGGAAAATCCTTCACAATTTTCAATCTGTCATACACAACAATTTGATTGCTAAGTGCCATGTACTTAAATATTTGAATTTTAATAGCATACTTTCATACACAGTAAAGGCCACAATTACTATGAAAATCATACTGTATGAAAGAACTTTAAAACTTTCACGGATAAAATGGAATTAAAGTATGAGTTTATTTTGTACGAAAAAAAATTAAATCCATGCATCATTTTTCCACTATACCCATTTTCCATGAACTTCTTGAAGATCTCGCAATTTCTACCTAAATTTGGCTACTTTGACCCAAACACTGAAGAAAGTAGTAGACTAGGGTACTAACAGACTATAAATGTAAAAAATGTTCAGATCCAATTCAAGCAGAAGCATGTGTTCCCACATAGCAAGTAGGGAGCATGTGAGTGGTTGTAAAAAGCTTTCTTCAAAGCTTAGACAAGGCATGAGTTGCATTATGCTGAGAATAAGGAATGGGACAAGGGAGAGAAAAGGTTAGTGTAAAAGAATTAGACATGTAAGGGCTATATCGATAAGGATGAGAGGTAGGTATAAGGGCCTAATCCCTACTGCATGATTTGCAAGCTGTTCACTGTGGCTGGAATATAGCTGTTGTGTATGAATGTGTGTAGAAAAGAGATCGTAAAGTTGGAACTTTGAGGGCTGTAGGAAAACAAAACCTGTCAAATTTTAAGTGAAGGAGAGATATGGTCCACTTTCAGAATTATAACTCCAGCTACACAATGGTAAATATTTTGAAGAGTCATAAGCCAAAAATAGATAAATGTTTATCTATTTTCTGTGTGAAAAAAGGAATACTGGGAACCAGCAGTTAGCGTAATGGCTATGTTGCTGGACTCCCACGTAGTCGACCGCGGTTCGTGTCCCGGACCCAGTGGCTTAAAACTCACGCCAGGCGCGTGTGCGTGCGTACCCAAGATCCCAAGAGGAGAGTGGAGGAAAAGGGACTGTGATGTGACCATCCCCCCTGGGGGGTGATTTCTCGCTTTCTGTCTCCATGTCTCTCTCTGTCTGGCAAGCGCACGCGGCCCTCTAGCAAAAACCTCTCAAAAAAATAAATTAAAAAAAAAAAGGAATACTGAAAATTTATTAGAGTTGTGAAAAAGGTGGGTTTTCAACCTTATCCAGTAAAGGAAAAAAACTAGTGACAACAACGTAGTAACAGAAAATTATCAATAAGTGTTCCATGAATTTTTCTGGTACATTTCCTTTTTTATATATATTTTATTTTAATTAATTAATTAATTAAAATTTGACCAGAAGAGAAAGAAGGAAAGCGAGAAAGCAAGACGCCAGGTCCAGGACTTGAACCATAGTCGCACACGGGTGAGTCAAGAGCCCTTAACCACCCACCACCTACCGGCCCTATTTCTGGTACATTTTCAAAAGGCGCACACCACTTTGACATCTGAAATCACAACTGACTCCTTATCTGTAGCTAAAATCCAGAGTTATATACTTGATTTCTACAGGCATAAAATAATTCCTCCCGCAAATTTTAGAGAAACCACCACATTCCAAAAACCACAACGCGTACTGGGACCTTCTGGTTTCTACAAACGCAAAAATAAAGCAGCAATAAGATGCCCTGTCAACACCTTGACTTTCTGAAGCCAATGCCCTTAGGAAACTTGCTGCCATACCAGGCCACCGGCCAGTCAATCAAGACAGGTTACAGAGCGCAGCGTCCGCTTAAACCCCTACTTATAACCTATTTCCGCTGGCGTTACCGTCTCTGCTCTCAGCATGACTATTGGTCGTAGGTCCTATGGGCTTGTTTTCAGATTTTTTTTTTTTGTAAGTGATGCTCGCTGACGGCGGCAAAGACTTTTATTTCTACATCAAGGAAATCTCGGTGGGGAGAACTCGTTAACTCTGACGTATCAGGAGCTGAGACCTCGGTCTGGTGCGGGGCTGGGAAACCGAGCGGCAAAAGAAATGGGTCAGAGACCGAGGGGGACCAGAGCTCTAAGGGGGCCCCTTTGGGCGAAGCCGCTTCTCCCGGGGGGCGGGACCGCCACTCCGACGACCCGTCCTCTGGGCGGCAGAGGCATTTCAAGGCTGCTTCGCAACGGGAGATAATAACAGGAATCACCTGCAGCCGAAACCCCCAGTCCCCGGCCAACTCACCATGATAAGGAGCCGCACAGCTCCCGCCGGAAGACGCTCTGGGGCCCGTTTTCTCCCAGAGCGGAAGGGGCGGGGCAGCAGAGGCCGATTGGCTGCGAGGATCGCGGGGGCGGAAGTGTGCGTCATGACCTCCGGGTCCTCCCCTGCTTCCCGGCTGTCCCTGCATACGGTAGAGAAGGCGGTAGGGGCGGACGCGATGGTTTTCTTTCGGACGGATTGGTAGGACCTTGAAACGTTGATACCTAGGGCAAGAAGTAGACAGGGTAGGGACCAGCAGTTAGCGTAATGGCTATGTCGCTGGACTCCCACGTAGTCGACCGCGGTTCGAGTCTCGGACCCGGCGGCTTAAACTCACGCCGGGCGCGTGTGCGTGCGTGCCCAAGATCCCGAGAGGAGAATGGAGGAGAAGGGATTGCGGCGTGGCCATCCCCCCTGGGGGGTGATTTCCTGCTTTCTATCTCTCTGTCTCTCTCTGTCTGTCTGGTGAGCGCCCGCGCCCTATAGCAAAAACCTCTCCAAAAAAAAAAAAAAAAAGAAGTAGACAGGGTTTATGTGTAATACTGGGAAAATTTCGTTGAGTGCTGAAGCACTTTTTCCTATGTTGTAGGATTTAATCTTATGAAGTAATACTCCCTTTATGCAAGTAAGGAAACAGGAATATTGAAAACCTTGGTTAGAGCCATGCTTCGACAGTTGTTTGAAGAAGCTGAATTTGAACTCGGGGTGACGAATTGGAGTACTGTGGTCTGCTAACTAAAGTATTATTTAAATAATGTATAAAACTGTATTAACTCTTAAACTTGAAAAAGAAAAGCATTAAATATAAAGTCATTCATTTCCTAAAGATTGACCAGAGAGCACATGTATATACCAAGTACTTTATCATGGAAATTTTGGTAAGAGGAGACAGAAAGCAAGCAAGGAGAAAGAAAGTTTAATAAGATACATCGATGAGTGTCACATAGAAAAATAGGATAATTCTGTGAAGAATAACTCTGCGGCTAATTTAGAATGATGGTCAGATAAATCTTCTCTAAGGAGATGAAATTTAACTTCTGAATTGCAAAAGTCTTTTTTTGAAGATTTTTTTACAGGCCCGATAAAAAGCTAGTACAAATACTCTAGGTGAGAAGTGAGCAAGGGTGTTCTAACATCTGAAAGAAGACAGTATGTCTAGAGTATTGTGCTTGAGGGGTGGGAATGAAGAGACAATGCAAGTGATAGACTGTATCAAGCAGTAATTCATAAGTTTATGATAAAGAGTTTGAATTTGGGGGGCCAGCCTTTGGCATGGTGGTTAAAGTAGCTGGATCCCACCTGGCTGGAGTCCTGGACCTAGCAGCTTGAAAACACACTGGGTGCATTTGTATGTGTGCCCAGAATCCCTAAAAGAGAATTGAGAAGGGATTGTATGCACCAAAGAGAGGGCTGCTTTCTCCCTATCGCCTCTCTCTGTCAGGTGAGTACACGTGCCCTCTAGCAAGTTAAATAATAATAAAAATTTGGATTTTTTTTCGAAGTATGACAGGAAGTCAGATGTCAAGAGAGTAAACTTTACATTTATAAAAAAGTATTATTATTATTTGATATAGAATATGTGCACTTACCAGAAAGAGACAGTGAGTGAGAGGGGGAATGTGAGAAAGATGCCAGGTGTGGGTCTTGAACCATGGTCAGTCCATACCACTTGCTGATTCTGACCTTTACATTTTTCAAAGATTACTGTGGTTTCAGATAACTTATTTTTTTTTTTAAAAAATTTTTATTTAACTTTATTTATTTATTTTAATTTCACCAGAGAGGTACATAGCAAGAGGGGTGGGGTGGGGGGCGGGGAGTGAGAAAGCAAGCCACCAATTCTGGTACTTGAACCATGGTCAGCCATGTGGGAGTCCAGTGCCCTTAACCACCATGCCACCTGCCAGCCCCAGTAACTATTACCTTTGGTAATTTTTTTAAAAAATTGGATTTATTTTGAAAGGTTTTTGCTATAGGGCACGTACCCTCGCCAGAAAGACAGACAGACAGCCAGAAATCACCCCCCCCCCCCAGGGGGGATGGCCACGCTGCAATCCCTTTTCCTCCATTCTTCTCAGGATCTTGGGCATGCACGCACATGTGCCTGGCATGAGTTTAAGCCACCAGGTCCAGGACTCAAATTGCTGCCTACTACATGGGAATCCAGTGACATAGCCATTATGCCAACTGCTGGTCCCTATCTTTGGTAATTTTTAAAGAAAATATATCTTACCGTTCTAGAGACTGGGAAGTCAGTTACCAAGAGGCTGACTATCTGTTGAGCACCTTCATGCTGCATCATCCCATGATAGAAGGTGATAGGGAAAGAGAGGAAGACCAAGCGAGTGAGCAAACAAGGGAGGATTGAACTCACTTTGATAAGAAATCTACATTTTTAATTACAGACCCACTCCAGAAATAATATTAATCCATTCGAGAGGGGAGAGTTCTCATTACCTGATCACCTCCTAAAGGTCTCACCTCTCAACACTGTTGCATTAGGGATTAAGTTTCCAACACATGAATTTTGGAGGACAAGTTCAAACCATCATAAACAATATAATCATACTAGACCTAACATATCTCTAGAATATTCCACTCAGTGGCAGTGAAGTACACGTTGTTTTTTTTTTTTTTTTTTTGAGAGGTTTTTCGCTATAGGGCGCGTGCGCTTGCCAGACAGACAGAGACATAGAGACAGAAAGCGAGAAATCACCCCCCAGAGGGGATGGTCACACCGTAATCCCTTCTCCTCCATTCTCCTCTCGGGATCTTGGGCACGCACGCACACGTACCTGGGGTGAGTTTTAAGCCACTGGGTCCGAGACGCAAACCACGGTCGACTACGTGGGAGTCCAGCGACATAGCCATTACGCTAACTGCTGGTTCCCAAGTACACATTTCTTGAGAAATGCTGCTGTAATGTAATATACTGTTGCGATGGAAATTAAGTTTCAGTTTTGAATTTGGGAGGGACATAAGCATTCAGACCTGAGCAGATGGCTTCACTGGTAAATCTTATCAAACTTTTAAAGAATTAACACTAGATCTTCGCAAACTATTCCAAAAAAATAGAAGACAGAATGCTTCTTAACTATGAAGCCAAAATTATTCTGATAACAAAACTAGACAAATACATCACAAGAAAACTACAGGCCAATACCCCATATGAATATTGATTAAAAAAAAAAAAAAGCTCGACAATAGCAGAACAAACCATCAACACATAAAAAGGATCATTTGGGCCTGCCAGGTGTCATGATGGTTAAGGCTGTTGGATCCTGCATAGCTGACTGCAGAGTTCAAGTTCTGGACATGGCAGCTTGAAAAGAATGCTGGGTTGTATGTGTACATGCCCCAAATCCCAAGAGGTGAATGCAGGAGAAGGGACTGATGCAGTGACCAGCCCCTGGGGCAGTTGTGTGTGAGTGTGTGTTTGTGTGTGTGATTCTCTCTTTTCCACCTTATATAAAACTTTGAAAAAAAAAGAAAAAGAAAAAGGATCATTCACATGAATAATCAAGAATTGTCACAGGAATGCAAGGTTAGTTTAACATGAAATCAAAGCATGTAAGTCACCATATTATTAAATGGCAAACACACATGATCATCACAATAGATGCAGAAAAATGTGACAGATCCAACGGCCCTACATGATAGAACATTCAACAAACTAAAAATAGAACCACATAACTGAGCCAGCTGGTGCTTAGGGTGACTGGACCCCCACATGGCTGGCTGTGCAGTTCGAATCCTGGACCCCACTGCTTGTAAAACATGCTGGGCAAGTGTGCATGTGTATCCAAAATCCTAAGAGGAAGTGAGGAATGAAGGGATTATGGTATGACCATCCTCCATGGGGAATACTTTCTCATTTTTCTCTACCTCTCTCCATCTTTGGCGAGCACACATTGCCTCTCAAAATTAAACAAAAAGAACCATATAACCTTGGTCTTATGCTGACTAATTAGACCTTTTAGTTGATGTAAAGCAAATGTATCTAATTTTTTCATTGCTTGGTTTCTTCTTTTTTAATTTTGAAAGTTGTTTATTAACAATTGTTAAGAACGCTAGAGTATGAGCAAAAAAATAATACACATACACACACGGGTGTGCTTTTTAAAAAATTATTTATTTACATTTAATCAGATCTTTACAGTGTACAACATTTCTTTTTCCAACACAAATACTATGCATGTCAGTCAAGCCAAAGTAACTACTCTAACTTAGCAGCAAATAGCTTCATTATTTTTGTCAATTAAGCATTCTTTTACTTGTTTTCCTTCTCTCCCTTCCATACCAAACTTTTTTCCCCACATTTTATTGATTCACAAAATACCTTAAACTAAAAATATGGACAAATTTTACCCCTATTTCTCACCTTCTGCCACTTCCCACCTTGCTCCCACCCTATATAAGGTGTATGTAACTGTTTTCCATTCCCCCCCACACACTTTATTGACTCACAAAATTTCTTAAATAATCTATTTTCAATAGCAAGTTCAGCTGGTATATACATATCTGTGAATACATGTCTGACTTTAGGCGTGAAACTGAGTAGAATGAATATACTATAAGGTAGCACCTAGCTGATGCGATCTAACTTACTACTGTCATTAAATAGGTATTTTTAATTTAAGGAAAAGCAGTCTTAATTTTAATAAATCAAAGAAATCCTAAGGAACTTTGCTTAAAACTTAAAGCCAGGAGACAGGTTAGGATTCTGTTCAAATAGTAGGTACATGAACCTATTGGCAGCTCAACACGGGACAAAAATCCTTAAAATCGAAAAACAAGGCCTAGAAGAAAATCAGCAATGTTTTAGTCAAAAGTCATAAAATTCTATTTCACCAGTTCTGTCTCATGTACTTAATCTATCTTCTGTTGTGGTTCAATCTTACCGATTAAATTCTGGGATATGATATTCAACTCCAGACTTGTCCCTACAATTAAGCTAGCCACTTTCTTCGTTTTTGAACACTTATTTCTATGTGTCTGTATTTAATTTTCCTGGTATACTACTCCCTTGAGAACTTCTTGGAGATCTGGTCTGGTGTTGGTAAATTCTTTCAGGCTTTGTTTATCTGAGAATGTTCTTGTCTTCTCTTCCCATATGAAGGATAATCTTGCCGGGTATAGTATTCTTAGTTGAAATTGTTCTTCACTCAACACTTTGAATATATTTTCCCATTCTTTCCTTTCCTGCATTGTTTTGGATGAGAGGTCCACTGTTAGCCTGATGGGATATTCTTTGTAGGTAACTTGTCATTTCTCTCTTGCCAGTCTCAGTATCTTGTCTTTGTGGTTTTGGTCAATCTGGCTATAAGTGTCTTGGATAAGATCTTCTTGGGTTGATTCTATTTGGGGTCCGTTGTATTTCTTGGGACTGGATCTTTGAATGCCTCTCTAGGTTTGGAAAGTTTTCTTCCAAGATTTCATGGAGTAGATTATCAATGCCTTTATGAGTCTCTGCCTTCTGGGATACCAATTCTCCAGATGTTGGGACATTTGATGGTATCTAGTATTTTTCATATATTATTCTCATTTTGGGAGGCAATTTTCTGTCTTTGTGGTGGATTTTTCTAGACCAGTGATTCTATCTTCTACATCTGAGATTTGATTTTCTGTATGATCTAGTCTGCTTTTAATAGTTTCAAGGTAGGTTTTGACTTCCTGTATTATAGTCTTCATCTCTAACAGGTCCATTTGATTCTTTTTTAGAATGTGTATTTCCTTTTTTAGATCTTGCAAGAATTTCCTTATCTCCTAGAACTCATCAGCTCCTTTCTCCTGCCTCTTCTGCAGTTCACTGTCTCTCTTCTCTTGCATCTCTGTTAGCTTTGTCACTATGAATATTCTAAATTCTTTATCAGACATTTCCTTGAGTTTTATTTTACTGTCTGAGGATGAAGAGAAGTTATTCTTTTCCCTTGGAGGAGAGGTATTTTCTTGCTTTCCCATATTTCTTGTGACCCTGTGGTGATTTCTAGTCATCTGATGGATGCTGCATTTCTTCCTAATTCTTGAAGTTCAATCTGAGCATTCAGAGGCATGCAGGAGGAGGTGATCTGCAATCTCTCTTCTGTTCCATTTTCACTCTTTGTATCAGATTCAGTGGGAATAGAGGAATATTCTGACCCTAATCATATTCACAAGTTTGGATCTTGTTCACTTGGACCTGTCTAGACACTTAGTGCATAGAGGCTTCATGGAAACCTGTTTGAGCTCTTTTGAGGGGGGGGGGGGGGTCTGGAAGATGGGGTTTACAGTACAGATTTAGTGCCCTTGGTCCCTGAACACAGCAGGTCACTCCTCATATTTAAATGGCTTCAGAGATTAGCTCTCTGAGCTTTATTTTGGTGGTCTATTGCTTAGTTTTTTCTTGACTTCCAAGACCTTGATACTTTTGAAGATTACATGTCAGTATTTTATTTTGTAGAATGCCCCTGGAGTAGATTGAGGTTATATACCTTTAATGGGAACACCATAGAAGTGATACTGCATTCTTCTCTTTGATTCTCCTAAGTGAAATTTGGATAAATTTAATAACTTTCATCACTATATTAAGGTGGTATTTGCCATGTTTTTACATCAAAATAACTTTCACCCTTTCTAATAATTATTTTTGGGGAGGTGATTTTTAAACCACATAAATATCTACTCATCACACTTTTAATTTGTTCATTATTTATACTTACACATGAGGTTATGGTTTCTTATTTTATCCAGTTACATATCCAGTTATGTATATAGTAACCTATTACTACAATGGCTTATTTTGAATCTGATTTGTACATTGAGAGCCTTTTCATTTGGCTTGTGTCATTTCAGCAAATCATCCTCATTGATCTTTGAGCACTTCCTTTTCTAGCCCAAGATGTTCCGAGCTCATCTTTTATTTTTCCCCTTCCAGCTCTAGAATTAGCCTTTTCATCAAGGAGCTCTGGTTCCTTTAGTGGATGTTAGAGACTGAATGTTCATGTTCCCCAATTCCCAAATTCCTGTGTTGGAATGCCTTAATCGTAATATGATGTATTTGCTGATATGGCCTTTGGGAGATAATCCAGATGAGTTCATGAGGGTGAGACTCTCATGGTAGGATTAAGTGCTATTTGAGGTAGCAGCACCAGAGAGCTTGCTCTTCCTGTGCCACATGAGGACAACATGGGAAGGTAGTAATCTACAAGCCAGGAAGAAGGCCCTCACCATAAATCAAATTGGTTAGAAGTTTGATCTTGGACTTCCCAACTAACACAACTGTGAGAATACATTTCTATTGTTTAAACCCAGTCTGTTATTTTATAATGGCACTCCAAGTAGCCTAAGACAGTAATTAATTTGGAAGGCAAGACATCAGTATTACATATCCTCATCAGTACTGGTGTGTTAGTGGGATCTTGGGCATGCACATATATGCACCCAGCATGGTTCTGGGACTCAAAACATGGTCGACTACAGGGAGGCATCCAGTAACATAACCACTACCCCGTCTGCTGGTCCTTAGTTACTTATTTTTAATTTGATTAGAGAGAGAGAGAGAGAGAGAGAGAGAGAGAGAGTGTGACAGCAAGCTGCCAGGGTCTGGACTTGAACCATGGTCAGTCGCGTGGGAGTCCAGTGCCTTAACCACCACAGCACCTGCCTGCCCCAGGAATCACTCTTAGTTTATTGAATATAATGTTATCTATCTCGTTCCACATAGGGCTTTTACTTCTTTTTTTTTTTTTTTTTTCAGGTTTGCCAGATGGCACATATGTTTTGCCTAAAGAGAGAAAAAGAGAAAATTAGAAAGCATCCCCTCACACATGGGAAATGGTCACACCACAGTCCTTTCATCATTTCTCCTTCCTGTACTTTGGGTACATGCATAAATACACAGCATGTTTTTCATGTCTCCCAGTACAGGACTTGAACTGTATGGTTGGCCATGTGGGATCCAGCCACCTTAACCACCATGCCACAAGCTGGCCCTTTTGACTTCTGATTTTTGATAATAAATCTAGATGTGGTCTTTGTTATATTTATTCAGGGATCCATAAGTTGTTATCTTTCAACAATTTGGGAAAAATCTTAGGCATTACTGCTTCAAATATCTCACTTGCCCAATTATTTCTTTCCCCCTTTTTTTTTGGAGAGGTTTTTGCTATAGGGTGCGTGTGCTCGCTAGACAGAGAGAGTCAGAGACAGAAAGCAAGAAATCATCCCCCAGGGGGGATGGCCACGCCGCAATCCGTTCTCCTCCATTCTCATCTCGGGATCTTGGGCACGCACGCACACGCGCCTGGCGTGAGTTTAAGCCACCAGGTCCGGGACTCTAACCGCGTCGACTACCTGGGAGTTCAGTGTTATAGCCATTACGCTAACTGCTGGTCCCTCCCCTCTTTTCTTTTCTTTTTTTGGAGAGGTTTTTTCTGCTATAGGGCACGTGCACTCGCCAGACAGACAGAGAGACAGACATGTCTGACAGACAGAAAGCAGGAAATCACCCCCCAGGAGGGATGGCCACGCCGCAATCCCTTCTCCTCCATTCTCCTCTCGGGATCTTGGGCACGCACGCACACACGCCCGGCGTGAGTTTTAAGCCACTGGGTCCGGGACTTGAACCACGGTCAACTACGTGGGAGTCCAGCAACATAGCCATTACGCTAACTGCTGGTCCCCCTCCCCTCTTTTCTTTACCTCAAATTATACATACCTAAGACTGATACCGTCCCACAGGTCTCAAACTTCTATTTCTTTTTGCTTTGGTTTGATAAATTTATTGACTTGTCTTCCAGTTCAGTCTTTTCTCTGCTGTGTCCAGTTTACTCTTAAGCCTATCTAATGACATTTGTTTCAAATACTCTATTTGTTAACTTTGGATTTGTATTTCTCTTAAAAAAAAAAAAAGCTGATTTTCATTATTTCTTTAACTTTTATTTAACAGAGAGAGAGAGAGAGAGAGAGAGAGAGAGAGAGAGAGAGAGAGAGAGCCACCAGGTCTGGGACTTGAACCATGGTTGGTGATGTGGGAGTCCAATGCCCTTAACCATCATGCCACTTGCCAGCCCCAGATTTATATTTTTCATTACCTAACTTTCCACTGGATTTAAAATAATTTTTGTGCTTAAAATCCCAATTTGTTCATTCTCTTTCTTGGTAAATTCTTAATTTTAAAACTGTTTGAAAATCTGAGGACCAGCAGTTAGCATAATGGCTATGTCGTTGGACTCCCATGTAGTCGACTGCGGTTTGAGTCCTGGACCCAGTGGCTTAAACTCATGCCAGGCCCATGTGCGTGCGTGCCCAGGATCCCGAGAGGAGAAGGGATTGTGGCATGGCCATCCCCCCGGGGGGTGATTTCTTGCTACATCTCCATCTCTGTCTTTTTGGCAAGCAAAGGCATCCTATAGCGAAAACCTCTCCAAAAGAAAAAAAATAATTAAAAAAAGAAAAAAAACGGTTTGAAAATCACTCTCTATGCATTCCAGCACAGGTGTCTTCTATGCATCTCCTATATATTTTCTGTTAATTGTGGCTAACAGTTTTCTTTATATGCTTAGTGATTGTTTAGTGTGTACTGGATTAGGAGATATGTTGTGAAAACTCTGGATTCTGTTCTGAAGAATGTTGTGTTTTGTTCTGGCTTTAAATTAATAATGGATGACTTATATGCTGTTAAGGTTTGATTTTAAGCTTTGTTAGAGTGAGTTTCCATTTTATCCTTAGATCTACAATGTTGTCATTCCTTCTCAGGCATGGCCCTTTTTGGTTTCAATGCAAATACAAAATGTTTACTCAATCCCTGTTAGTGGAACTTGAATTTCAAAGTATATTATTTTGGAGAGGTTTTTTGCTTTAGGGTGCGTGAGCTTGCCAGAAAGACAGAGACAGAAAGCGAGAAATCATCCCCCAGGAGGTTGGCCATGCCGCAATCCCTTCTACTCTCAAGATCTTGGGCACACATGTACATACGCCCGGCGTGAGCTTAAGCCACCGGGTCTGGGACTTGAACTGCGGTGGACCACATGGGAGTCCAGCGACATAGCCATTACGCCAACTGCTGGTCCCTCAAAGTATATTCTTGAGTAGCTGCTATCTCTCTCTGCTCATTACTTTAGACTTCAGTTATCACTTTCTGCTGGGATCCTTTGAATATCACACAGTACACAACTTTGTTTTTGTTTATTTTGGAGAGATTTTTGCTATAGGGTGTATGTGCCCACCAGAAAGACAGACAGACGGAAAGTGAGAAATCATCCCCTAGGGGAAATGGCCACGCCACAATGGCTTCTCCTCCATTCTCCTCTCAGCATTCTGGGCACACATGCACATATGCCCTGCGTGAGTTTATTAAGCCACTGGGTTCAAGACTCGAACTGCAGTCAACTACATGGGAGTCCAGCGACACAGCCATTACGCCAACTGCTGGTCCCTGCACAAGTACAACTTTGGAATCCACTAAGGATCTGAAAGGAATTTGTAGGCAGATTTTAAGGTTTACTTCTTGAAATTCTTAAGATATCCCTTCTAACTTCGAGTAGTTCTAGAAGTGCCTAATGACTCTGAAACCAGCAAAACTATAACATTCTGCTTGAATTCTATTCCCAAGTGAACTATACAAACTGGAAATTACCCTGTGGCTAAAAGCCAATTTGTTTTTTTGGTTTTTTTTTTTTTTTTTGGAGAGGTTTTTGCTATAGGGCGCGTACGCTCGCCAGACAGAGAGAGACATAGAGACAGAAAGCGAGAAATCACCCCCCAGGGGGGATGGTCACGCCGCAATCCCTTCTCCTCCACCCTCCTCTCGGGATCTTGGGCACACACGCACACGTGCCTGGCCTGAGTTTTAAGCCACCGGGTCCGGGACGTGAACCGCGGTCGACCATGTGGGAGTCCAGCAACATAGCCATTACGCTAACTGCTGGTTCCCAGAGCCAATTTGTTTTGAGGTTTTTTACCATAGGGTACATGCACTCACCAGAGAGAGACAGAGAGGAA
This sequence comes from Tupaia tana, assembly GCA_026018925.1. Taxonomy (NCBI): domain Eukaryota; kingdom Metazoa; phylum Chordata; class Mammalia; order Scandentia; family Tupaiidae; genus Tupaia; species Tupaia tana. The sequence goes on from JAKSZU010000003.1 coordinate 201,549,180, forward strand.
ACGTGAGAAATCACCCTCCAGTGGGGAATGACCATGTCACAATCCCTTCTCTTTCTTCTCTCTCAGGATTTTGGGTATGTGTGCACACACGCCTGGCATGATTTTCAAGGCACCGGGTCTGGGACTCGAACCCTCTTTGGCCTTGTGGGAGTCCAGCACCTTAACCACCCCTGCCACCTGCTGGCTCAATGTATCTTTTCTAATAAAGGACTTTGTGCAGCATATGCCTTGTTTTTTATTGCTCTCCAGATCCTTCTAATCATTACTTTTTATATTTTGTTCACAGCTTAAAATTGTTATTGGCAAAACAGTTAGTCTAATACAGGCTACTTCTTCATTATCATCTGTAACTCCAGAAATCTCAACAAGTTTTAAATTAAAAAACTAAAGACAAAATAAAGTTGACCATTTATTTCCAATCCATTAGGATAAAAACCCACTTTATGCAGCTGTAACTTTTAATTCATTTCTTCTAAAGGAAAGTACAAAAGACCAGACTAAAAGTAAGACAAGCATTTAAAGGAAATTCCTTTGACTTAGAGCCCAAAATGAAAATGCAAGTGGTTCTTTTTACCAAAAGAATTAGTTTTTGTACAAAATATAAAGAATTTTTACACTATAAACAAAGACTACTGTATATGTATTTAAATTATAATTCTACTGTCTACTTTTCCTCCCATTCTTCTAAAGCATAAGCATATTTGTAAGTCGGAAATTAATAACCTTGAGAGGCAGACTGTCTTAGATAAGCCTTTATCTTTAAGACACCTGGACAGCTATTACTGATTTATTCCCTTGGTTCAAAGACCAGTACATTGGTGAGTTTTCAGTTTATATTAAAAAACTCTGCCATATTAACATGAAGAACACACTAATGGTTAAACTTTAAGCATTATTTTTTTAGGAAGTAACATAACACAGAACTCAATACAAAATTTAATAGGTCACATCTAAATCTAATATTAATTCAGAAAAACCTGCAACTTCTACCTTTACTGAAAAAGACCAAACCAATCCCTTACTTTCTACAATATCTTTATGGCCCTTCTTTTTTAAAAAATTCAGCTTTAAATAAAATGTGGTCAAAGTCAGTCATAGAGATAGTTCTCTAGCATTAGGTCAACCTGATCAAGAAAGTTAAGTAACTCCTATGTGAGGAATGATCGTCACACAGTAATATAATTTTCTTACTCATCGTTCAATATTAACTTCACTCTTATCTTTAAACATTTGAAATCTTTGTTATCTAAAAACGTTTCCAATGGTAATAATCATGATAATTTTCAAGGCAATTTACAAAGTTAAGCTAGAACTACGTAGTCCTTCAATGTGATTAGCCAGTTATCCAACATCAGAAGTGTTAATCCCTTTCTAAATGAAAATGGAGTAAAATTTTATGAGCTTTACGGAAATGTTTTAATTTGGAATTTCCTCATTTCTTTTCAGCACCTTTCATGATCATTATCAGTATTTTACAATTGGAGCTTTAATATTTGAGACCTTCAAAAGACATTACCCTTGACCTAAACTATGCATTATCTCTGGTTTAAGACTGTCTTTTTCCATTTCTCTCAACTTTCACTTTCATTTTCCAGGATGTTCTAAAGAACTGAATGGAAGAGACATGATTTAAGTTATGGCTACAAACGACATGATCCTTAAGATAGCATACATTTTCTATATTTAATCTTTAACAAGAGTAAAATTAAAATGTACATCTTCAGTACAAAATTCTTACCTAGTAGGGGCAATTTTAAAATTGTATATGTCTCTCAAAACCAAGACAATTTTCCTAAACAAAAATCTTTGTCACTACCACAAATTTATTCCTTCTACCCATGACATTTTACATAACACCATTTAAGCACCAAAGAAAAATTCTGTAAACAAACTTTCAACCAGTAAACTAAGGGCAAATATCCATTTGCCTTTATTATAATATATAAAAGGCCATGATATGAATCTCTACCTCCTACAATGACATTTTCATAATAAAAATCCAGGCATAATTTATACAAACAATAAACAGAATTACTGTACATTTTTGTGGGTGGGGGGGAAGGAAGAACAGATTAGAACTTTTCAGTTAATAAAGTGAGCACAAGAAACCTATAAAATGTATGCAATGTATAAAAATTCAGTATTCTTTGAAAGTTTCATTGAAGGGATTAATAAGTATTAAGAATAAAAGATGGTAGTTCCACTGGCTTCTAAATATCCGGTAAGCAGTAAGAAAGTAATAAGGAATAAATTAGAAATGTCTTATTTTTCAGTATTTCCCTTTTCTCACACTGGAACCACTTTTACAGTAGTTAAAATTGGCTCTCTTTATTAAATATTAGGGTAATTCTAGGAGAAACTAAATTTCATCAGGAATAAAGTTAACAGTCTACAATAGATTTTTGACAAATACATTAGGAAAAAAAATACTGCAGGTCACATGAGGACTGATCTACATGTTATATGACAGAGTAACTCAAACCTTCAAACCTTCTATGTTTTACCAGATTTGCTCTGTTCCCATTATACTGCTTTCCAAATTGTTTGATAGCAAGGTAATAGGAAAATAAGTGAAAAGAATACAACAATTTAATGTCCATAGAGTTATCATGAAGGAAGTAAAAACTCTCAACATAACTTTTTCCTATTACTATTATTTAGAAAAGTTTAATTTGGCACCCTGGATTTGTTTTTAAAAAAAAAAAAAAAAGAAGAAGAAAAGAAAAGAAACTTAAGAGTGTTTGGCATTCCAATCACTCATAGTTAAGACAACATTATGAAAAGAAAATAGAAAAAAATATTTGAAGACAGACAGATAAAGGCTCTTGTGTCTTCTACCAGTCACTGTCTCTGGAATACTTTCATCTGCAACACAATATACAAAATATTATTTACACAATGATTATATTGGTAAAGAAGACCAGAATCAGTTTTTGTTTTTCTTTAACTTACAGTGACCATTGAGATAACCATGACCAAGGCAAAAACGCCTTCAACAACAAAATATTCCATTGCATTGTGTATTTTATTTGTTTTCTGGTTCATCTTCAAGTTTGGTTCACAAATAATTGTAAGATTCTGAAAAGTCCTGTAAACTTAGGTTGAGTTTCTGTAGCTGATAACTATTGAAGATCACGTTTGTTGTTAAATAAAATATTCTGCAGGCTTACAAAGGCATTTTCTTAAACGGTGGTATCTCCAAAGTCCTTGTTCCAACGTATGTATGCGTCTAAAGTTTGAGGACTCACGCTGCGCTTTATTTTTTTCAAGGATTCAGTGAAGTCAGATAATCGAATATTTCTCATCTAGGTTGTCAAAAAACACATGACAATAAAAACGATACACATGTATACAGCAGTTAATGATGTATCAAAGTAATGGTGCAGCTGTTGACTGTTACATATAGACATACTCTTAAAAAACCATGCCAATCATTTATTATATATTAGGTAAGCAAGTTTACCATAAGAAACCTTACAATGACCAGCAGATTGTGTAGTGGTTATATTGCTGGACTCCTACATGGCTGACTATGGTTTAGTCGTGGACCTGGTGGCTTGAAAATGATGCCAGGTGTACGTGCATTTGTGCCTAAGATCCTGGGAGGAGAAGGAATTGTGGCATGACCCTCCCTCCCTGGGTGAGTGGGGGTAATTTCTCAGTTTTCCTCTCGCTGTGTCTCTCTTTCTCTTTTTTTTCTTTTTAAAGAATTATTTAACGGGAACCAGCAGTTAGCGTAATGGCTATGTTGCTGGACTCCCACGTAGTCGACCGCGGTTTGAGTCCCAGACCCGGTGGCTTAAAACTCACGCCGGGCGCGTGTGCGTGCGTGCCCAAGATCCCGAGAGGAGAATGGAGGAGAAGGGATTGTGGCGTGACCATCCCCCCTGGGGGGTGATTTCTCGCTTTCTGTCTCTATGTCTCTCTCTGTCTGTCTGGCGAGCGCACGCGCCCTATGGCAAAAAAACTCTCCAAAAAAAAAAAAAAAGAATTATTTAACTATATTTATTTACTTATTTTAATTTGACCAGAGAGGGACAGAGTGAGAGAGAGAGAGAAAGTGAGAAAGCAAACCGCCAGGTCCAGGACTTGAACCATGGACGGACATGTGGGAATCCAGCATCCTCAAACACCATGCCACCTGCCAGCCCGTCTCTCTTTCTCTTTAGCAAGCACATGTGCCCTAAGGCAAAAACCTCTTAAAACAAATAAACAAACAAACAAACAAAAAACAACAAAAAACTTTACAAGAATCCAATACTAATAATTTTTTTTTTTTGAGAGGTTTTTGCTATAGGGCGTGTGCGCTTGCCAGAAAGATGGAGAGAGATGGAGAGACAGAAAGTGAGAAATCACCCCTGGGGGAGATGGCCGTGCCACAATCCCTTCTCAATTCTCTTGGGATCTTGGACACACATAAACACCCACCCGGCATGAGTTTAGGCCTCCGGGTCTGGGACTCAAACCACGATACACTACATGGGAGTCCAGCGACATAGCCATTACGCCAACTGCTGGTTCCTTAAAGTGACGTTTATAATGTATTTGGTAATTAATATGTAATTATATATTTATATTTCAACTTACATATGTGAGATCACAGCCAAGGATGTTAGTCACAATTTAAAATTTTATCACCACCTATTTTTACCATCTTCTCATAACTATGACTTTACTTCCAATCCTGATGTATGAATTTGTTTAAATGTAATAATTAAGTGCCTTTTATCTTTTGTGGGGATATAAATAAAAAATTAAACAACATATTGAGGATGATTGACATTTTAATTATGACATCTACAATGAGTATCTATAGGAAAATTAACTTTGAAATCTCACAACCTCCCTGTTTAAAGAAATATTATCTCTGAAATAATTAGACCCCACTATAAAAACAAAACACATCCCTTACAGGGGTAAATAGCTGGGGCCAGGTGGTGTGGTGGTTAAGAGCACTGGCTCCCACATGGCTGACTGCAGTTCGATTCCAAGACCTGGCCCTTCTCTTTTCTTCTCTCTCTCTCTCCTTTTCTCTCTCTCATTCTGGTCAAAAAATTCTTTTAAAAAAAATACTAAATAGGAATCACAATTCTAACACTGATCTATTTGGCTTACAGTTTTTTATTACAATAGGACTTCTCAGAATCTCTTTAAGAGAATTATTTTATTTATCTTTATTTTATTTATTTAAGAGTTTATTTTTAATTTGACCAGAGAGGGACAGAGTGAGAGAGAGAGCGAGAGAGAAAGTGAGAAAGCAAGCCACCAGTCCAGGACTCAAACCACAGTCAGATCTGGGAGACCAGCGCCCTTAACCACCATGCCAGGCGTTTTTTCTATGTACAGGTGAACATGCATTAAATCCTAAAAAAGAAAGGGAGGGCAAGAAGGGACTGTGTAGGGTTGTCACTTATAATTTTCTATTAACTTGGTTTTTCTTTCTTTCTTTCTTTTTTGGAGAGGTTTTTGCCATAGGGTGCGTGTGCTCGCTAGAAAGACGGAGAGAGACAGAAAGCGAGAAACCACTTCCCAGGGTGGATGGCCATACCGCAATCCCTCCTCCTCCATTCTCCTCTTGGGATCCAGGGCCCGCGCGCACACACACGTGCCCGGTGTTAGTTTAAGCCACCGGGACTCGAACTCCTACATGGGAGTCCAGCAACATACCCATTATGCTAACTGCTGGTCCCTGGTTTTACTTTCTGACATCATTATTTGCCTTTTGGAATGCCCAATGCTAAGTAAATACATTTTGAAAGAAAAAGAAGGGCACCTTCCACAGGGCTCAGTTATGCCTGATTCCCTTCCTCCAGTTCTTCAGCCTTCCAGAATCCTGGGCATGTACTGATCTCTGTGTTTTTTATGCTGCCTGGGCTGAGGACTTGCATTGTGATCAGCATGAAGCTACCAACTCCACAGTCTGGTGTGCTACCAGCTATGCCACAGATACTGGATCTACCTAAGTATTTTTAAAATGCAAAATGTGGGACCAGCAGGTGCCATGATTAAGGCACTAGACTCCCAAGTAGCCGCCTACTGTTTGAGTCCTAGAACTGGCAGCTTGCTTTCTCACTTTCCCTTTCTCTCTCTCTGGTCAAATTAAATAATAAATTAATTAATTTAATGAAACAATTCTTTTTTAAAAATGCAAAATGCAGTTTGGCACACACAAAAAAACTGGTATTGGGCCTAGTCAAGGTAGTGCAAATGGTAGGGTACTGCTGTATAGACAGTAGGGCCATATGGAAGGTTGCATTTGGATTCTGAACCAATCTGAATAAGCTGGGCATGGTAATACTCCCTACAATCCTAGCTAAGTGGGCAAAGGACTACAACAGTGATACCCAGTCAAAAAGAAAAACTCCCCGTCTCTCCACCCTTCTCCCTGTGTGCGTGTGCTCTTCTCTCTTCCTCTCTCTCTCTCTCTCTCTCTCTCTCTCATTCAAAAAGAAAAACAAAACAGAACTGCTAAAAATTATCACTCGTTGGGCCAGGAACATTAAGGCACTGGTTCTCACATGGCTGACTGTGTGGTTTCAGTCTTGGACCCAGTGGCTTGAAAATCAAGCCAGGCGTTTGTGTGAACATGCATTAAATCCTAAAACAAGAAGGGACTGTGGCACAGCTGTCCTAAAACCCCCTGGGGAGGGGCATCCCTCCCGCCTCCAGCCTGCAAGTACATGTGCCCTATAGAAAAAAAAAAGGAGATTGTCACTGTGATCAGCATGCAGCTTCTACCTCCACACTCTGGTGTGCTACAAGTATATACTTGTATGTACTGCCCCAAAATAAGAAGTTAAGGAATTGTAGACAAAATTCCAAGTAACTCTATTATGTACCTCTATTATTATTTTTTTTTTGGAGAGGTTTTTGCTATAGGGCACGTGCGCTCGCCAGACAGACAGAGAGAGACAGACAGAAAGCGAGAAATCACCCCCCGGAGGGATGGCCACGCTGCAATCCCTTCTCCTCCATTCTCCTCTCGGGATCTTGGGCACGCACGCACATGCACCCAGTGTGAGTTTTAAGCCACCGGGTCCAGGACGCGAACCACGGTCTACTACGTGGGAGTCCAGCAACATAGCCATTATGCTAACTGCTGGTCCCGACCTCTATTATTTTTATTACCCTGATAAAACCCAATCTACTTCATATCATCTCTAATATCTCTGTGAGCACAAATAAAATGTAGGTGTACACTTTTGACTTATAAACTAATCCTAATATTTTTTCTTAAGGTTTTTGCCATAGGTTATGTGCACATAGCTGACCTCATAGTTCAATTCCTGGACATAGGGGCTTGAAAAACACATTATGTGTGTGTGCATCTGTATCTGAAATCCCAAAAGGAAAAGGGAGAAAGAATTGCAGTATGACCATTTCCCATGAGAGGATGTTTTCTCTTTCTCTTTCCCTTCAAGCAAGTGCACACTCTGGCAAATTGAAAAAAAGAAGAAATTAAGATTTTTAAAGTTCCAGATGGGGGTCAGCAGGTGGTGTGGTGGGACTCTCATAAGGGCTCTGGACTCCCATATGACCAGCCACAGTTAGAGTCCCAGACCTGATGGTTTGCTCTCTCTCTTTCGCTCTCTCACTTTCCCCCTCTCTCTCTGTCCCTCTCTGGTCAAATTATAAGTAAGTAAGTAAGTTAATGTTAAATAAAATAATTATTTAAAAAAAATAAAAGCTCCAGATGAGGTTCTAACTTTGGGAAGTCAGAAAATTCATGACATATTTCTCCCATAGGAAAATAGTCACGACTTTTTTTTTTGAGAGAGATTTTTGCTATAGGGCGCGAGCGCTCGCCAGAAAGACAGAGACAGACAGAGAGATAGAAAGCGAGAAATCACCCCCCAGGGGGGATGGCCATGCCACAATCCCTTCTCCTCCATCCTCCTCTTGGGATCTTGGGCACATAAACACATGTGCTGGGCGTGAGTTTAAGCCACCAGGTCCAGGACTCGAACCGCGGTCGACTACGTGGGAGTCCAGCGAAATAGCCATTACGCCAACTGCTGGTCCCTAGTCACGACTTTTCTGACAACCCAATATTTATGAAACTTATGTGTGATATATAAAATTAGGAAGAAGAAACAACAGGAAAAAGTACCTGGAACTAATTTGGTAAGGAGGACAAATACATAGCAAACATGGATGTCTTATCAAATCAAAATAAAGGGCCCGGTGGCAGTGGCACAGGCAGGGGCAGTGGTGTGCTGATCTGCAATGCTGGAAGCTATACAGCCAACTGCAGATTAAGATCCCGAGTAGACCTGACACAACGAGGTCCTTATGCCAAGATCCTGACTGGCTGGAATGGATGGGGGAAGAGGATAGCAGTGTGACAAGAGCCTGTGAGGGATGCTGTCTCTGCCTTTCTCTTGCGCACATCTCTCTCTTGTGCACACTTCTCTCTCATGAAAGAAAGAAACTTTAAAAATTATAAAGGAATTAATAAAGCTAGACTAGATACAAACTATATTCTTTGAAAATGAAGTACACTGGGGGGGGACCAGCAGTTAGCGTAATGGCTATGTCGCTGGACTCCCATGTAGTCGACGCGGTTCTAGTCCCAGACCTGGTGGCTTAAACTCATGCTGGGTGCATGTGCATGTGTGCCCAAGATCCTGCGAGGAGAATGGAGGAGAAGGGATTGCGGTGTGGCCATCCCCGCTAGGGGGTGATTTCTCGCTTTCTATCTCTCTGTCTCTGTCTTTCTGGCAAGTGCACACGCCCTATAGCAAAAACCTTGCCAAAAAAAAAAAAGAAGATGAAGTACACTGGGGACTGGAGAGTGGTGCCGCAGTAACACATAGTACTCTGCAAGGCTTACCCACATGGGGGGTGGTTCCGAATTTGCACCTGGAGATGAGAACACAACAGATATGTGCACCCCCAAGGTCTGGGGCTAGCTAGAGCTGGAAGGGAATTGTGGTGCGAGAACACTCTTATGGGTGCCTGTGTCTCTCTCTCTTGCTAATGGAATGAATGAATAAATAAATGAGAAAAGAAGAATAGAAGAACAATTAAGAGAAGACTGATGTCATAATACCAGGTACAAATTCCAGCTCTGCTCCTAACTAAGATATATGATTTATTGGGTCGTCGAGAAAGTCGTAACATATTTTTCTATGCAAAAATGCACCAGGACTTTTCCGACGACACAATAATTTCTCAGAGCTCCAGTGTAAAATGAGGATAATGAAGTTATTTACATGTCACATGCCAGATATGTGTGTGCGTGCCCATGATCTAGAGCTGGCTGAGATTGGAAGTGGGTGTCAACAAGAAGATTCTGTTGGGGGTGCCTCTCTCACTCATCAAAGAAAAAATTAAGTTGGGGGGAAAAAGTATACCACAAATTTGTAACCAACCAATTCAACATGATTATTTGAATTTCTATTCTTATAAGCTTTAAAATAGAAACTGTGTTTTTCTTAAATTTATATAGATATACTGTTGTGTGAAAATATATTTAGTTATTGAAGTTGTACAGAATCACTGGCATATATAATATCAGTACAAAATTTCAGGGACCAAAAGGCTTGTGTTTACTTTTCATCCCTAAAAGGGAATGACAGAATGGATCTCCTTAAGCATTATAATATATTGCCACTATTGAATATTTATGTATTTAAAAAAAATTGGGCGGGAGGGAGAGATTTTTGCTATAGATGCGTGCATTCGCTGAAGAAAACAGGTAGAGACAGAAAGCAAGAAATCACCTTCCAGGGGGAATGGCCACATTGCAATCCCTTCCCTTCCATTCTCCTCTTGGGATCATGGGCATACATGCAAATGTACCTAGTGTGAGGTTTAAGCCACCAGGTCTGGGATGGGAATTGAACTGTGGTCAACTACGCAGGAGTCCAGCAATGTAACCATAATGCCATCTGTTGGGCCCTGTATTTATTTTTTATTTATATTTTTGGAGACGTTTTTGCTATAGGTGTGTGTGCACTCACCAGAAAGACAGAGACAGAGAGACAGAAAGCGAGAAATCACTTCCCAGGGGGGATGGCCATGCTGTGATTCCCTTCTCTTCCATTCTCTTCTCAGGATCTTGGGCATGCATGCACATGTGCCTGGCGTTGAGTTTAAGCCACCGGGTCCGGGACTCGAACCGCAGTTGACTACATGGGAGTTCATCGACATAGCCACTACACCAACTGCTGGTCCCTTTTCTATTCAAGAATTATTTTATTCAACATTCTTTCTTTCTTTCTTTAAATTTGATCAGAAAGGGGAAGAGTGAGAGAGAGAAAAAGGGAAAGTGAGAAAGCAAGCTGCCAGATCCGAGACTTGAACTGCGGTTGGCCAAGTGGGAGTCCAGCCCCCTTAACCAGTCCACCACCTGCTGACCCCTGGGCCCTGTATATTTAAATCATTAAATGAGCCCTTGTATAGTGTTTACTGTGTGGTAGACTATTTCAAGTTCTTCCCCTCCCCTTCCCAGAAGGTACCTGTGCTCACCAGAGAAAAATGGAAAGAGGAGGATGGGGAGTAGTGAGAAAGCACCTCCACAAGGAGGATGATAATGCATCAATCCTTTCTCCTCTGTCTCTCCCTCCTTTCAAGATTTTGGGCATGTACATACAAGTCTGGAGTGCTTTTCAAGCTGCCATGTCTGAGATCTGAACTGCACAAATGGCCATGTGGGATCCAGAAGCCCTAACCACTATACCATGAGTTGACCCTATTTTAAGTTCTTTATAGATAACTCTTTTTTTATTAAAGAATTATTTATTTTTTATTTATTCATTTATTTATTTTAATTTGACCAGAGAGACACATAGAGAGAGAGAGAAGGAAAATGAGAAAACAAGCCATAGGGTCCAGGACCCAAACTGTGGGTGGCCATGTGGGAGTGTCCAGCGCTTTAACCACCATGTCAACTACTGGCCCCCTATAGATAACTCTTTAAGAATGAGAGACTAAAGGGACCAGATGTTAGTGTAATGGCTATGTCGCTGGACACCCATGTAGTGGACCGCGGTTCGAGTCCTGGACCCAGTGGCTTAAACTCACACCAGGTGCGTGTGCATGCGTGCCCAAGATCCTGAGAGGAGAATGGAGGAGAAGGGATTGCGGCGTGGCCATGCCCCCTGGGGGTGATTTCTCATTTCCTGTCTCTCTGGCAAGCACACATGCCCTGTAGCAAAAAGCTCTCAAAAAAAAAAAAAAAAAAAAAAAAAAAAGAATGACAGACTAGAGAGACCAGTAGGTGATGTGGTTAAGGGTGCTAGACTCCCCCATGGCCAACCATGATTCGAGTCCTGGACCTGGTGGCTTGCTTTCTCACTTTCCATCTCTCTCACGCTCTCTCACTCTGTCCCTTTATGGTCAAATTTAATTAATTAATTTAAAAAAAAAAGAATGATTGACTAGACCAGACTCCTCTATTGAAGCTGAGAACTAGTGCTTTCAAGAAATAAGAGAAACAAAGACTATCCACTGATAATTCAGCCTCCAGTCCCCAGTCTCGAGTGGAGAGGCAAGAGGCAGGCCTTCAGAAGAAGACTCCTCCATTGCAACTGAGAAGTAATACTTTCGAGCCACATGGTTTTCATTTTTTGCTTTTTTTTTTTAATTGTTTTAGGTTGTTTTTTCTTTTTATCCCCCTCTTTCTCCATTTTCTTTTCCTTCCTTTTTTTTTAACCTCATCACTTTGCTGTTCAGCCTCCATGCACTGAGTGTCTAGATGGATCTAAGGGAACCATAGCCAAATATCCAAATACTATTGGAGTCAACATATTTCTTAATACCCACTGAATCTGCTGCATGAAGGGATAAAAATAGAATGGCAAAGAGACTGCAGATCACCTCTTCCTGCACACCCCTGAATGCTTAGACTGAACTTATAGAAATTAGGAAGAAGCGTATAACCCATCAAATGACTAGAAATCACTGCAAAGGCACAAGAAATATGAGAAATCAAGATAATACCTCCCCATCAAGGGAAAAGAATAACTCCTCTTCACCCACAGACGGTACAATGGGGGACCAGCAGTTGGTGTAATGGCTATGTTGCTGGACTCCCATGTAGTTGACTGTGGTTCAAGTCCTGGACCGGGTGGCTTACACTAATGCCGGTTAAGTGTGCGTGCATGCCCAAGATCCCAAGAGGAAAATGGAGGAGAAGGGACTGTGGCGTGGCCATCCCCCCAGGGGGGTGATTTTTCGCTTTCTGTCTTTCTGGAGAGTGCATGCACCTCCCCACCCCACCCCCCCCCCCAAAAAAAAAAGAAAAAAAAAAAAAGCACAGACAGTACAATGGAATTCACAGAAATGTCTGAATTTAGAATATTCGCGTGACAGAGCCAACAGAGATGGAAGAGAAGAGAGACAATGAACTCCAAAAGAGGCAGGAGAATAGAGCTGAGGAGTTTCAGGAGGTGAGGAAGTTCTTGTACGATCTCAAAGAGGAAATACACATCATAAAAAAGAATCAAATGGAGCTGTTAGAAATGAAGGCTGTAATACAGGAAATCAAAACCTCCCTTGAAAATATTAAAAGGGACCAGCAGTTAGCGTAATGGCTATGTTGCTGGACTCCCACGTAGTTGACCGCGGTTCGCGTCCCGGACCCGGTGGCTTAAAACTCACGCCGGGCGCGTGTGCGTACGTGCCCAAGATCCCGAGAGGAGAATGGAGGAGAAGGGATTGCGGCGTGACCATCCCCCCTGGGGGGTAATTTCTTGCTTTCTGTCTCTATGTCTCTCTCTCTCTGGCGAGCGCATGCGCCCTATAGTGAAAACCTCTCCAAAAAAAAAAGAAAATATTAAAAGCAGACTAGATCGTACTGAAGATCAAATCTCAGATTTAGAAGACAGAATTGCTGGGCTAGAAAAATCCACCACAAAGACTGAGAAAATAGTCCCCCAAAATGAGAATAACATATGAGAAATACTAGCTACCATTAAATGTCCAAACATCCCTTCTGGGATAATCAGTATTCCAGAAGGTGAAGAGACTAATAAGGGCATTGATTCAATGAAATCCTGGAAGAAAACTTTCCAAACCTAGAGAGGCATTCAAAGATCTAGACCCTAGAAATACAAAGGACCCCAAATAGAAAAACTCAAGATGATCTTCTTCAAGACACATTATAGCCAGATTGACCAAAACCACAGACAAAGACAAGATACTCAGACTGGCAAGAGAGAACTAATAAGTTACCTACAAAGGATATCTCATCAGGCTAACAGGGACCTCTCATTAGAAACAAATGCAAACAAGGAAAGAATGGGAAAATATATTCGAAGTGTTGAGTGAAGAACAATTTCAACCAAGAATACTCTACCTGGCAAGATTACCCTTCATAGGGGAAGAGAAGACAAGAACATTCTCAGATAAGCAAAACCTGAAAGAATCTACCAACACCAGAGCAGTTCTCCAAGAAGTTCTGAAGAGAGTGCTATACCAGGAAAACTAAAGTCAGACCACAGAAATAAGAGTTCAAAAACATCTAAGAAAAGGGCCAACTTAGTGGTAGGGGCAAGTTCGAAGTTGAATATTATCTTGCAGAATTTAAACAGAAAGCTGGGACCACAACAGAAGTTAGATTAAGTACATGAGACTGAGCTGGTAAAATAGAACTCTATGACTTTTGACGAAAACAATCTTTCTATGCTTTGTACTCCAGAGATAAGGATTTTTGTCTTCTCTGTAACTGTCAACAGATCCATGTACCTACTATTTGAACAGAATCCTAATCTGTTTCCTGGTTTTAATTCTTAAGCAAAGTTCTCTTAACATTTTTAAATTTTGATTTACTAAAGCTAAAACTGCCTTTCTTGAAATTAAATAAATAAATAAATAAAATACCTATTTAATGACCACAGTAAGCTATATAGCCTCAGCTAGGTGCTATTTTATAGAATATTCATTCTATTCATAGTTTCATGCCTAAAGTGAAACATATGTTCACAGATATTTATATATCAGCTGAGCTTGCTATTGAAAGTAGATCAATTAAGGTATTTTGTTAACCACTAAAATGTGTGTGTGTGGGAAGAAATGGAAAGCAACTGCAGGTACCAGAGATAGTGTGGGAGGAGGGTAGGAAATGGCAGAGGGTGAGAAATGGGGAGACTGTGTGTGTGTGTGTGTGTGTGTGTGTGTGTGTGTATGTACATAAACATATATATTTGTATACAAAATAAGAAATGAAAAATTATTTGTTGATGATAACATGTATGATTACGCCACTATATAGTGTATTCTGGATGGGAAACTGCATTGTGTATGCTGTGATGATGTTTAGTAAATAAATGAAAAATTAAAAAAAAAAAAAAAAAGACTGACTAAGTTAAGTTAAAGGTCACTAACAAATTACAAATGCAAAACCAGTAGATTAAAACTAAATTTAAGGGGACAGCATGTGGCATGGTGATTAAGGCACTGGACTCCCACATAGCTCTGACTGCAGGTAGAGTGCCAGACCTGGCTGCTTGCTTTCTCACTCTCTTTCTCTCTCTATCTCTCTAACTCTGGTGAGTGCACATGTCCTGTGGCAAATTAAAAAAAATAATAACCATAAATAAAATAATTCTTGGGACCAGCAGATGGCATAATGGTTAAATCGTTTGACTCCCATGTAGTCGACTGTTGTTTGAGTCCCGGACCTGGTGGCTTAAAACTCATGCCAGGCACATGAGCATGCGTGCCTAAAATCCTGAGGGGAGAATGGAGGAGAAAGGATTGTGGCATAGCCATCCCTTCCTACCCCAGGGGTGGGTAATTTCTTATTTTCTGTCTCTGTGTCTTTGGCAAGCACAGACCCCTTATAGCAAAAATCTCTCTCTCAAAAAAAAAAAAAAAAAAAAAAAAGAAAAGAATTCTTAAAAAAAAAAAGTCCACTAAATTTAAACAAAATACTGTAGGGATTTTAGGCATGCACACATATGTACCCTGCATGTTTTTCAAACTGCTGGGGCTATGATTTGAACTGTTTGGCCGTGTGGATTTAGGCTCTCTCAACTACTAGAAAACAGGGTTAGCTCAATTCAGTATTTTTTTTTTTAAAGAATTATCGTACTTAACTTTATTTTTTATTATTATTATTTTCGAGTTCGATCAGACAGAGAGGGAGAGAGGGGGAAAAGTGAGAAAGCAAGCCACCAGGTCTAGGACTTGAACTTCAGTTAACCATGTGGGAGTCCAGCACCTTTAACCATCATGCCACCTGCCAGCCCCTCAACTCAGGATTGATCATAGCTTTGTAAGAGACTGTAGGACTAAAAACCTTGGCTGTTGCCTATGGGAAGAGCCTGAAGGAGAGGACTTGTCTAGGCAATGCCTGGATTGACTCTATAAAACCGTGAGATGGGGCCAGCAGGTGGCGAGATTGTGAAAGTGCTGTACTCCCACATGGACAACCACAGTTCGAGTCCCAGACCAGGAGGCCTGCTTTCACTCCCTCCAATACTCCCTCTTGCACTCTCTCTCTTTCTCTCTCTCTCTGGTGAGTACACAAGCCCTTCAGCAAATTAAAGAATAATAAATAAAATTAAAGGGAAAAAACCCACTGTGCTCTGAAGGAAGATTTAAAAAATAAATTGTGAGGTAATGAATGTGTGTGTGTGTTTTAACGTTTTGCCTTAGTGTGCATGGGCTCGCCAGAGAGACAGAAACAGACAGAAAGAGGGAAATTGGGAAATCATCCGTAATGGGGAATGGCCACTCTGTAATCCTTCTTCTCCATTCTTGAGATTTTGGGAACACATGCACACATGCTTGGCATCTTGGGGACATGTTCCATATTAAGAAAATACTACAAATTACATTATAATGATTATTATATTTCTTTCTTTTGTTTTATAGAAGTTTTTGTCGAAGGGTACATGCGCTAACTGGAGAGAGACAGACAGACAGAGGGAAAGTGAGAAATCATTTCCTGGGGGGATGGCCATATTGCAATCCATGCTCCTCCTAGGATCCTGGGCATGCATGCTCACACACCCAGCATGACCAGGTCTAGGAGTTAAACCAAAGTTAGACATGTGGTAGTCCAGTGATGTCACTGCTATGCTATCTGCTGGCCCCTATATTGCCTTTTTTTTTCCTTTAGGAATTATTTTATTTAAATTTATTTATTTATTTTTAATTTGAACAGAGAGAGAGACAGAGGGAGAGAGAAAGAGAGGGAAAGTGAGAAAGCAAGCCACCAGGTCCTATTTTTCCTTCTTATGAAAGCAACATAGGGGCTAGCAGGTGGTGTGGTGGTTAAGGGCACTGGACTCCCACATGGTCAACCACGGTTCAAGTCCCGGACCTGGTGGCTTGCTTTCTTACTTCCTCTCTCTCTCTCTCGCTTGCTCACTCTGTTTCTCTCTGGTCAAATGAAAATAAATAAAGTTAAATAAAATAATTATTTTTAAAAAAGAAGGAAAAATAGGGACCAGCAGGTGGCATGGTGGTTAAGGTGCTGGACACTCCCACATGGCCGACCGCGGTTCAAGTCCTGGACCTGGTGGCTCGCTTTCTCACGTTCCCTCTCTCTCTCTCTGTGTCTAACTCTGGTCAAATTAAAAATAAATAAATAAATAAATGGATTAATAAATAAATAAGTTTTTTTTTTTTTTTAAAAAAGAAGGAAAAATAAAAAGCATTGAAAAACTAACAGAACATTAGCGGTTAGCATAACCATGTATTATTTTCATAATATACAAAATCCTCAAGTTTCCTATAATAGTCTTCTGTTGAATATTTATAAAGTATGATTAGGTAGGTAGTGACATGTTTATTAATTTTGTCTATTACCAAAGAACAATATTAAGAGATGAGCTGCATAGACCTCCATATTTTGAAATGCAGTTACGTTAATTTTTCTAGTTCCATTTTTTTAAAAAGAAATTCATTCATTCATTCATTGGGACAGAATGAGAGTGTACGTGCATGTGAAAGAGGAAAGTGAGAAAGCAAGTCGCCAGGTCTGGGACTTGAAGCTACGATTGCCCATGTGGCAGTCCAGTACCCCTAACCACCATGCCACCTGCTGGTCCAATTTCCTATAGTTTCTCATCTAACATAAGCTAGGAAAAGCCTAACAAAAAATACATGTCTTAACAATATAGAGGAACAAAACAAAACAAAAAAATCTGTAAAATAGTATACCTCACTGGCAGACATATTTTTCACCTGTTCTGGTTTCAGTTCTGAAAAATTAAAAAAAAAGTCAGTCACTTAAAGGAAAGAGAAACACATTGAGAATATATAAGATATATAAATGCTTCTAATATAGTAACATTCATTCTAAGGAGGCATTCAATTTCTTGATAATGCCCAAGAAAACATTGTTTCAAATTTGAAAATGAACTAAAAGAATCAACTTGCTCATTAGAGAAAGTTCGTTTGCATTTTAACTAAAATCTTTTTTCTGTTTCAGAGTAATAGCTAAAATGATCTAAAAATATAAACAATGTATACATTAGCTGCTGCTTCTGAGTCCACTATCTGAACTCTGGTAGAAAAAAAGACTCCTTAATAGTTTCAGGATATCGGCCAGCCAGGTGGCCTGGAGACTAAGGCAGCTAGGAGACCACATGGCTGACTCTGCAGTTCAACTGACAAACCCAGGAGGAGCTTGAAAATCACACTGAGTGTGAAGGGACTGAAGGATTGTGGGATTTTAATCAAGACACCCTGGGACAGGAGACCAGCAAATGGCATAACGTTACTTCACTAGAATCCCATGTAGTTGACAGTGGCTCCAATCTTGAACCTAGAGCTTAAAACTGACCCCAGGCACATGTGCACGTGTACTCAAAAATCTTTAGAGCCCAAATATCCTGAGCGGTGAATGCAGGAAAAGGGTTTGGGGCATGGCCACCTCCCTGGGGGATGATTCTTGCTTTCTGTCTCTCTGGAAGCAAATGAGTTCTATAGCTATTAACTCACTCTCTCTTAACAAAACAAAACAAAAAAGGTACCCTGTGGGAGGCGATTTCTCACTTTCCCTTTCTGTCTGTCTCTCTGGCAAGCACATGTGCCCTCATAGCAAAAAATAAAATATATAAGTGAATAATAAAATCCATGCATACTGGGGCCAGCAGTTGGCATGATGGTTAAGGTGCTGGACTCCCACCCACATGGCCCAACACAGTTGGAGCACTGGACCTGGCAGCGTGCTTACTCACTTCCCTTCTCTCTCTCTCTCTGATGAGCATGCATGCTCTTGTATCAAATTAAAAAGCAATAGTAAGGGGGGGCCAGCTGGTGGCCTGGTGGTAAAGCGCGCTGGACTCCCACATGGCCAACCATGGTCAAAGTCATGGACCTGACAGCTTGCTTTCTCAGTTTCACTCTTTCTCTCTCTCTGCCCCTCTCTGGTCAAATTAAAATAAATAAAGTTAAATAAAATAATTATTTAAAAATATATAAAATAGTAATGATAAATAAAATAATACTTTAAAAAAATCCATGCATACTAAAAATATTTCAAAATAATGTTTCAAGGTTACATTTATTATTTTCCAAAGAAGTAGTTCATTCATTCATTCATTCATTCATGTATTTATAAAATTTGCTATAGGGCATGTGTGCTCACTAGGGAGAGAAAGAGAGAGAAAACATCTCTCAGGAGAAAAGGTCATGCCACAATTCCTTCTCTTCCATTCTCCTCTCAGGATTTTGGGCATACACCTTGCACACACGTGTGCCTGGTACATTTATCAATCTGGGTCTGGGATTCAATCTGCAGAAATATTACGTCACCTGCTTGGCCCTTTGTTTTATTTGTGTGTGTGTGTGTGTGTACATTTTAAATAATTATTTTATTTAATTTTATTTACTTATTTACTTTTAATGTGACCAGTGGGGGACAGAATGAGACAGAGAGGGCAAGTGTGAAAGGAAGCCGCCAGGTCTGAGACTCAACCGCAATCGGCCATGTAGGAGTCCTGCGTCCTTAATCACCACGCCTCCTCTTTTATATTTTTAAAGTGTTGTAAAACCAAGGGCCAGCAGGTGCCGTGGTCGTTGAAGTGGCTTGATTCACACGTGGCTGACTGTGGCTAGAGTCCAGACCTGGCAGCTTGGTTTCTTTTCTCTCTCTCTCTCTGGTCAACTTTAAAAAATAAAATAGAAATAACGACAATGAATAAAATTAAATTAAATATTTTTTTAAAAAGTGTTATAACATCAAACAAAACAAAACCAACCAACTGAACAGATAAAAAAAAGTTACTGGGCAATAGAGTCCATATACGGTCCATCAGGTCAGAAATATTTACTATCAGGTATTTTACGCAGCAAGAAGTTTCTGTAAACCCTACACTAGAAACTATCCTGCATAAAGTTTTCCACTGCCTGCTTTCAGAATGATGATAAAAAAGAGCTCTCAGTCAGGATTTCTTAAACTTCTAAGGTGGTATAATAAGTAGTTCTAACCATTTTCAGCTCTTTTACACCTACCTCGGATAGGACCCAGTGCTGCATCTTTTGCCAAAGCTGTTAGATCACTTCCTGAGTATCCCTCAGTCATTCTGAGGAAGAGAAAGAAGAAACAGCAAAACATTTTCATTTTGCAGATTTAAAATCTCTATGTAGTAAGAAGGCAAAAACTAATTTACCATTATCAGCAAGCCAATAGTTACCTGGTTTGATTTTAAGGGCACAGTGAGGTCCATTTGCCCAAAAAGTCTAGTACTGTCTCCTTACATGCCTCTAATTTTCATCATTAGAATCATTCCTTTAGATTGAGGTGCATTATGTCCAGGAGGATCTATTACATTGTAACCATGTCACCTGGAAAGGTAACATCTCTATGCCCTTGGTGGCTAACTGACATACATATAACCACAGTTACTTTCCTATAAGTTAGTTAGTTTGGCAGACTATGTTCTTGATGAAATGAGGGTCAATTGAGGAATAGTATTTTTAAAAAAGAATTATTTAATTTTATTTATTATTATTTTTTAGTTTGACCAGAGACAAAGAGAGAGAGAAAGAGAAAGTGAGAGAGCAAGCCACCAGGTCTAGGACTTGAACCATGGTCACGTGGGAGTCCAACACCTTAACCACCCTGCCACCTGCCAGCCCTGAGGTACAGTTCTTCAAATGTAGAATAGACAGGATGAAAGAAGGATCTGGAGTAGAAGACAATGGCAACAAGAGGCATACTTGAATACGATGCCACAGTGGAGAGTCTGAAGCAGCCAAGAGATTATTAAAGGGAATTAAGAACCAGGGAAGGGAGGCAAAGGGGAAAGAAAAATAAAATGGGAAAAAGCATTTACTTATTATGTGCCATGTTGAATAACTACATAGAGCAAGCATTTTTAGAAGAATTCTTTATTGGAGTGAAAATATAGACCTCTGTATTTCCAATTGTTTAATCTGTTCTTTTCTCATTGGTTATCAGGAAATTCAGAATTTAAAAAATTTTTAAATCGCTCACTACTCACTCACTACCTACTGAGTATTTTAAATTACCTCATGATGTTTTTCAGGGAATAATTCACAAATCTATCTCAAACATTCAGTTTCTACTTAAGTACACTGTTCATAAAAAAATTTAAGATGGGGCAAGCCTGTGGCCTGGTGATTAAGATGGCTGGATTCAACATGGCTGTGTGGTTAGAGCACTAAACCCCACAGCTTGGGAAACATGCCTGGCACATGTATGTGTGTTTATTCCAAACTCCAGAAGATGGAGAAGGGACTGTGGTGTGACCATGCCCCACAGGAGGTGTTTTCTCACCACCACTCCCACCCCCATCTCCCTCTAGCAAGCACAAGGGCCCCCTGGCAAAAACAAAATTTAACATGTAAAAGTTTAAAAGTTCTATCTAACACAGAAAAAAACAAGTTTATATGAAAATATCTGTATTGGTGTGGACAGATATGAGATATTTAAAATTTACAATTATTTTAATACTACCAAAAGTTTTCATAATTTTACAATTTACAGACCAGCAGCTGGCATGGAGGGTAAGGTGCTGGACTCCACATGGCTGATACTGTGGTTTGAATCCTGGAACCAGCGGCTTAAAACAAAAAAATTACACCAGGCATATATGTACAGGTCCAAAATCCCTAGAGGAGATTGGAAAATGTATTGTTGCATGTCTCTGATGAGAGCACACACCCTATAGCAAAATAAATAAATAAATAAATAAATAAAAGCTCTACAATTTAGATACCAATGATTCTTGGGGACTTCAAAAAGTTTGTGAAACATGGAATTAAAAGTATGGTTTACTGGGGCCAGCAGATGGTGCAGTGGTTAAGGCAATGGATTCCTACATGGCCAACCGTGGTCTGAATCCCAGACCTGACGACCTTAAAATCACATGGGACGTATGTATGTGCATGCCCAAGATGACTAGAGGAAAATGGAGAAGGGACTGCAGCATAGCCATGCCCCCTTGAGTGAGATTTCTCACTTTCCCTCTCTCTCTCCAGCAAGCACATGTGCCCTAAAAACCTAAAAGAGAAATAAATAAAAAATTTACTTTGGTGTAAAGAATTTGAAATCCATTTTTTCATAATGTGTACTTTCCAGTAATATTCGGAAGATCCATTTTACAGGAGTAAACAGTAAGAATGAAGGTAAAAGAGGACCAGCAGATGGCATACCAGTTATGTTACTAGACTCTCACATGGTCGACCGCAATTTGAATCCTGGACCTGGTTGCTTGAAACTCACACTGGGTAAATGTGTGTACCCACTCAAGGTCCCAGGAGCAGAATGGAGAAGGGATTGCAGCATGGTCATCACCCGTGGGGAGTAATCTCTCCCTTTCCCTCTCATTGTCCCCCCGCCCAGCACATGTACCCTAAGGCAAAAAATACTTAAAAAAAGAAGGAAAAGGAGAGTATAAGTTTTCTTTTTGTTTTTTTAAAGATTTATTTATTTTTAATTTATTATCATTATTCTTCTATTTCAATCAGAGAGAGACAGACAGAGAGAAAGGAGAGTGAGAAAGCAAGCCACCAGGTCCAGGACTTGAACCGTGGTTGGCCATGTGGGAGTCCAGCACCTCGACCACCATGCCACCTGCCAGGCCCAAGAGAGTATAAGTTTTCTAACAAATGAATTATTTATTTCACACCTAAGCTTACTATAAATATAAATAATGCAGAAAAAATTGTTTACAATCAATCAATAACAGATAAACCAAATCAAATTACTTACCTAGCAAGTTGTGCTAGTTCTTTTTGGGTCAGTGGGCTTCCTTGTTTACATAATAGATTTTTAAGCAAAAGTAGTCTTGTCTAAAAAGAAATAGTAAGGAATTATCAATACACTCTAATATCAAAGTCAGTAATTACTGCTAAGCTAAGAATTAGTTTAGTAATATATCCACAAACCATGTTCAAACCTTATACCTTGGAGCCTTATTCATGTTTGTTAAATGGAGTTACAACTACCTTATTTTTTTTTTACACCGCTCCTAAGAGAATTAAAGAAGATAATCCAAACAAAGACTGAGGAAGTAACTGCTATTACCATCAAAGTTCCTAAGGGTCAGAACTAGACAACCACAATCTTTATTAAAATAATTTATTTAATTTTGTTTATTTTCATTATTTAATTTGCTACAGGGCACATGTGCTCGCCAGAGAGAGAGAGAGAAAAAGTGAGAGTAAGCCGCAGGTCTAGAACTCGAACAACGGTTGGCCATGTGGGAGTCTAACACCTTAACTAGTAAGCCACCAGCTGGCCCATATTATTATTATTATTATTATTATTAATATTATTATTTTGGAGAGGTTTTTGCTATAGGGCGCATGCGCTTGCCAGAAAGACAGACAGAGACAGAGAGACAGAAAACGAGAGATCACCCCCCAGGGAGGATGGCCATGCCACAATCCCTTCTTCTCCATTCTCCTCTCAGGATCTTGGGCATGCATGCACACGCACCTGGCGTGAGTTTAAGCCACCGGGTCTGGGACTCGAACCACGGTCAACTACATGTGAATCCAGCGACATAGCCATTACACCAACCGCTGGTCCTGGCCCATATTATTGTCATCATCATTATTACTGTTATTTTCATTCATCCGAGAGAGACAGAGAAAGAAAGCAGCTAGGTATAGGATTCAAACCACGGTTGGCTGTGTGGGAGTCCAGTGCCTTAACCACTGAGCCCCATGATGGTCCTGGTAGTTATTTCTAGTCTTAAAAAAAAATTCAAACATAGAAACATACCTCCTCATTTGGTAAAGATACATATACCCGTTTGATGAAACGCCTTAAAAAAGAAAGATCAAAGAAATTTTAGAAATATGATTTTGAATTTAAAGGTAATTTAGCTCATGAAGTAAGTGACAGAAAAAAGGCCTTAGGTATAATATTTAAAGCAATTAAATGCATTTTACTAGTTATCGATATAAAAAGTTTTTATTAGCTACTCTTTTAAAACTTTCTAGTTAATGGTTAAAAATCCTTAACTAGATATTAAATTAATAATTAAATGAACCATTTATACAAATGTATGTTTTTAATATCAGTACACTTTAAAACAAATGATCTGATCTAAGAAGTTGAATGAAGAGACCTCTGTTATCCTAGAATCAACAAGGGTAATAGAAATAAAAACTTCATATTCAATGAACTAGTTAACAATTATGGCACTAACACACATGAAGGGAACAGGCTAGGGTTGAGAAAATTATGCTGACAAAGGAATACACAAGTGACCTGCCATGGCAGACTGTGCATTGTGTATCATGAATGTTGGTATACCTGGAATGATAATAAAAACAACTCCCCAACACACACACACACACACACACACACACACACACTGGAATAATAAAAACTCTCCAACACACACACACACACACACACACACACACACAGGAATGATAATAAAAACAACTCCCCAACACACACACACACACTTAAACAAGCATGTGAGGTCTGGCTCTTGGGAACATGTGAACTCTTTTTTTTTAGTAAGAATTATTAATTATATTTATTCTTAATTTGACAGAGACACACACGGGGTGGGGAGGGTAGTGAGAAAGCAACCCACCAGGACAGAGACTCAAACCACAGTCGGCCATGTGGGAGTCCAGAGCCCTTAACCACCAAGCCACTTGTCTGCCCCAATAAAATAATTCTTTAAAAAAAATTTTTTTAATAAAATAGGGAACAGCAGATAGTCAAATGGGCAAAATGGTTGTCGCTAGACTCCCATGTAGGCGACTGTAACTCAAGCATCAGACTCAGTGGTTTAAACTCATGCCAGTGGGTGTACATACATGCCCAAAATCCCGAGAGGAGAAGGGATTGCAAGTTGGCCATTCCCCCTGGGGGGGTGATTTCTCACTTTCAGTCTCTCTGGTGAGCACATGTGCCCTATAGCTAAAAAAAATCTCTCTCTAAAAAATAAATAATTAAAAAATAGAAATAAATGGGGCTGACAGGTGGCGTGGTGGTTAAAGGCACTGGACTCCCCCATGCCAACCACAGTTCAAGTCCTGGACATGGTGGCTTGCTTTCTCACTTTCCCTATCGTTCTCTCTGATCAAACTGGAAAACAACAACAACAACAACAATAATAATAATATTAAATAAAGTTAAATAATCCTTAAATAAAAAATAAATAAGGGAGGACACCAAGTGGCGTGGTGATTAAGGTACTGGACTCCCACATGGCTGACTATGGTTCGAGTTCTGGATCTGGCAGCTTGAAAATCAAGCCAAGAGCATTTGTGGGCATCCCCAAAATCCCTAGAGGGAAATGGGGGAGAAGGGATTATGGTACAGCTCTCTTCCCAGGGGGTGATTTCTTATTTCCCCCCTCTGGCACCTTATGACTACACATGCACCTTATGACTAAAACCTTAAAAAAAAAAAAGAAAATAAAAAGAAATACATCAATCAAAATATTTTTCAATGAACTATATTTCAATTATATTCAATAAAGAGGAAACAAAATCAAGTTAAACAATGTACAAATGTGGAAAGTAACAGTCTAAATTCAGACTCTCATACTGCAACATCCAATCCTAGAATCAAGGGAGGAATGTTTTAAATTCCTTGGAAAAGAAAAGGAGGCCAAGAATTTTACGCTTAGTCAAATCATCCTTCCAATATAAAGGGAGTAATTGTACGCAAACAAGAACAGAAAACACTGTTCCCATGAACTCTGTTTGGATCAGCTTCTCCTGAAGCTGAGTGAAAGGTAAAAATCAACTTTGAAGTTTAAAGATAACTTAATATAACCCAGAAGAATTGAATGATTTGCCTAAAACCGTAAAATAAAGTCTAGTTTTCCTGGTCAAGCAGGCCCTGACCTCAAAATCATTTTTTAGTTGGTAACAAGAAGTTAGAGAATACGACAAGGAGGAAAATAATGAATTCAGCCTTAAAACTGAAAGTAAAAAAAAAAAAAATCAGAACTATGTGAGATTAATGTGTGTGTGTATATATGCCTACGTAATAAATGTGTATTTCCACACAAATCTCCCTACCTGAGAACAGCCTCATCAAGTTCTTGTGGCCTGTTAGTTGCACCCATTACAAGTACTCTGTCATCCCCAGCAGACTGTACCTACAAGCAAACAAAAAACAAAAGACCCTTTTACAGTACTTTTAGATGACGTAATAACAAAAACAAATACAATAAAGACATTTGTATTTCTAATTTGGGTCATGCAGTAGGAAAATAGACATACTACAATGTTGCCACATTAAAAAATATAATCAACACTTACACCATCAAATTCTATCAGAAATTCGGTTTTTAAACGTCTACTAGCATCATGTTCCCCTTCTCTTCTTTCACACAGAAGACTATCAACTTCATCTGGAGAAAATAAAAGGTAGAACTTTAATTAAAGGTCAAGCTATGTAAATCACCTGAGATTAGTCTAGTTTACTGCTTACGTTGTTTATGTAGTCCTATCTGAATCTATTATATAGTGTTTAACCTTAGCCGTCTTTAAAACATTTCCTTTTGCACTGGCAGGTGGCATGACGGTTAAGGCACCGGACTCCCACGTGGCTGACTGCAGTTCGAGTCCCATACCTGGCGGCTTGCTTTCTCACTTCCCTCTCTGTCTATTTCAGTATCTCTCTGGTCAAATTAAAATAAATATATAATTCTAAAATTAAAAATAAAACATTTCCTCCTGAATAATCTTTCCTCTAATTTAGAAAACAGATTCTTACCTATAAAAATGATAGAAGGTTGAAGTTCTCGAGCCACAGCAAAAAGAGCTCTCACTAATTTCTCTCCTTCTCCTACCTAACACAAGACATTATACAGTTACACACAGAAAATGCAGCATAATTTTCGTTTTTAAAATTTCACAATTTCAGTCTAACATGTAGGAATTTAATTTCTCTTCTTTGCAAAAACCAAAGAGTTGCCTTATCATTTTAGAAAATATTATTTCATATAGCCTTGTAGATACTTTAAAAATTAAATACATCTCTGTTTTGCTTCACCCTGCATCACTAACACTTGAAAGCAAAATAGCTATTAGTCACAGGCATAACTAGTGAGAAGTGGGAAAACTAGGAAAGAGCCAGGCTACACATATTTCGTAGCCCGAGACCACAGGGTATAGAAAAGTAGATAAACTATAAAGTGCTTTCTTAAACAAAACTTCCTCTGCTAGTAGGAACAGCTTCAAAAGTCATTCTCATGATACCACTGTAAGTAATACAAAAATATTTCTATGTAGCCAGGAGGTCTATGAGCATCCCTTGTGATATTTCCAGCTACTAAAACAACCATACTAAGACCATTCTATGCACTGAAGTATCTAAGGAAAGAGTCATGAATTCTATGTTAACCTACTGTAAAAACTCCTGATCTCTAGGTAGTGTTTATTCTTTTAATTGAAAAATTCATGTACAAACAAATGAAAGGAAAAGCCCTGGATTCAGAATCAGTAAAACAAATATTCACAAAACCAGAAGAAATCTCAAGAGATCACCTTCCTTTCCATTGTCCTCACAGGATGTTGGACATGCACACACACATACCTGGAATGATTCCCTAGCTGCCAGGTCCAGGATGTGAATTGTGTGTGGTAGGCCATGTGGGAGTCTAGCACTTTAATCACCCAAAGTAATCTCTTTTACCCAATTTACTTTAGAATTTTTAATGATTAATTTTATTTATTATAGTCATTTTTAACTCACCAGAAAGAGAAAACAATTCACCAGGTCTGGAACTTGAACTGTGGTTGGCCATATGTGAGTCCTGCACTTAAAACTCACCACCTGCTGAAGCCCAAAGTAATATCTTAAAGCCAGTTCAGTATGTAAGTTAGGCTAGAACTAACTTTTGACAGTGTTTCCCATTACACTATGGGCATACTGTGAGTAAGCCTGCTTGAATAGCAATTTCACTTGTAAAATTTCACATGGAAAGCAGGGACCAGCAGTTAGCGTAATGGCTATGTCGCTGGATTCCCACGTAGTCGACCGCGGTTTGCGTACCAGACCCGGTGGCTTAAAACTCACGCCAGGCGCATGTGCGTGCGTGCCCAAGATCCCGAGAGGAGAAAGGAGGAGAAGGGATTGCGGTGTGACCATCTCCCCTGGGGGGTGATTTCTCGCTTTCTGTCTCTCTGTCTCTCTCTGTCTGTCTAGCGAGCGCATGCGCCCTATAGCAAAAACCTCTCCAAAAAAAAAAAAAATTCACATGGAAAGCCAAATGTGTTCAGGAGAATTACCATTTTATAGTTACTTTTAACTACTTTACAAAATTGAGGACATTCTAAGGACCAGGGCTTATTAAAGTATTTAAAGAAACTTTCGCCTCTTTTCCAGCTGGAACCATGAAGGGCATTCAAGAGAAGAAAAAGAAAGTTCCGGTTGTGGAAGAAACCAAGAAAAAAGCTCCTGCTGCCGCAGAAGCCACCAAGAAAAAGGTTCCTGCTGTGCCAGAAACCCTTAAGAAAAAGCAAAAGAATTTTGTGGAGCTGAAGATCAAGTGCCTGAGAAAGAAGTTTGCTCAAAAGATGGTTCAAGGGGACCAGCAGTTAGCGTAATGGCTATGTCGCTGGACTCCCACGTAGTCGACCGCGGTTCGAGTCCCGGACCCGGCGGCTTAAACTCACGCCGGGCGCGTGTGCGTGCGTGCCCAAGATCCCGAGAGGAGAATGGAGGAGAAGGGATTGCGGCGTGGCCATCCCCCCTGGGGGGTGATTTCCTGCTTTCTATCTCTCTGTCTCTCTCTGTCTGTCTGGCGAGCGCACGCGCCCTATAGCGAAAACCTCTCCAAAAAAAAAAAAAGAAAGAAAAAAAAAAAAAAAAAGATGGTTCAAAAGGCAAGGAGGAGGCTTATCTATGAAAAAGCTCAGCACTATCATAAGGAATAGAGACAGATGTACAGAACTGAGATTTGCATGACCAGGATGGCAAGAAACGCTGGCAACTTCTATGTACCTGCAGAACCCAAATTGGCATTTGTTATCAGGATCAGAGGTATCAATGGAGTGAGCCCAAAGGTTTGAAAGGTGTTGCAGCTTTGTCTTCGCCAGATCTTCAATGACACTTTTGTTTAAGCTCAATGAGGCCTCAACTAACATGCTGAGAATTGTGGAACCACATAGTGCATGGGGGTATCTGAACCTGAAGTCAGTAAATGAACTGACGTGGTTATGGTAAAATCAGTAAGAAGCGAATTGCTTTGACAGGTAACTCTTTGATTGCTCAATCACTTGGTAAATTTGGCACCATCTGCATGGAGGATCTGATTCATGAAATCTATACTGTTGGAAAACGCTTCAAAGAAGCAACCAACTTCCTGTGGCCCTTCAAATTATCTTCTACACGAGGTGGAATGAAGATAGAGACTACTCATTTTGTAGAAGGTGGAGATGCTGGCAACAGGGAAGACCAGATCAACAGACTTATTAGAAGGATGAACTAAGGTATCCACCATGATTATTTTTGTAATCTGGTCAGTAAATAAACAGTGGCTATTTTCAGATTGGAAAAAAAAAAAAAGAAAAAGAAAAGAAACTTTCGAATGATTTGACTTAGCAGAAATAACATAAGAGAAATATTGGGGTCAGAGGAAGCATAGTGGTTAAGATGCTGAATTCCCACATGGCCGACCATGGTTCGAGACGCAGACCTGGTGACCTCAAAGTCACACCAGGCACACGTTTATACATGTCCAAAATTCCAAGAGGAAAATGGAGAAGTGACAGCACTGTGGCCATCGCCCATGGGCAATGATTTCTCACTTACCCTCTCATAGTCTCTCTTAGCATAAGATGCCCTATGGCAAAAACCAAATAAATAAATAAATCACTGTATCAGTTTTACTATAATTACTAGTTGTTTTTTGTTTTTCAAAGAGAGATTTTTGCAATAGGGTGTGTGTGCTCACCACAGAAAGAGAGGGAGACAAAAAGTGAAAATCACTCCCTAGGGGGGATGGCCATGCCACAATCCTTTCTCCTCCACTCTCCTCTCAGGATTTTGAGCACATATGCACACACGCCTGGCATGGGTTT
Source organism: Tupaia tana (assembly GCA_026018925.1). Lineage (NCBI taxonomy): Eukaryota > Metazoa > Chordata > Mammalia > Scandentia > Tupaiidae > Tupaia > Tupaia tana. The sequence goes on from JAKSZU010000003.1 coordinate 201,578,622, forward strand.
GAAGTCAATAGGTCTGGGACTCAAACCACAGTCAGTCATGTGGGAGTCCAGTAATGTAACCATTATGCTATCTGCTGGTCTCAGCAATTACTAGTTTTCTAATCTATTAAAGTATTAATACAGTGAAGAACTTTTTTTTTTTTTTTTTTAATATGGAATGCTTCACAAATTTCTATGCCATCCTTGTGCAGGGGCCAAGCTAATCTTCTTTGTATCATTCCAATTTTAGTGTATGTGCTGCTGAAGCAAGCACTGAAGACCAAATTATATCAAACTTTTTAAGACAGTGGAAAAACATTTTGCAAAACTATATGCCTTTTTTTTTATTAAAAGGATGACCTGAAATTTATTGTAGACTTTTAAAGATAAATAATAAAAACCTCTTAATACTTCATGGATTAGACTTGAGTATTGCTCTAATTAAACTGATACAATTGAATTGTATGCATTATTCTTGAGTAAAGCTCATTTATGGTTTCTTTTCCTATTCTTTCTTCTCAAAGCTGTAGTTTTCTGTTGATAATGATGATGATAGTGTTGTAAGAAATTCTTTCTCAATTTTAGCTTCAGCATGCATTCTATTTAAGAATTTCTCAAATTCTTTCTCAATTTCATAAGGTTTCTTGGAAGCCTTTATTGGGTGTCTATAAAGTTTCCTATCAATTCTTTCCTGCTGCTGTCTTAGGAGCCTTATTTCTTCACTGATTCTGTGCTTTTCCCTTTGATGATAATCTTGATTCTTCCTTGGAAATGGACATTGTATATGATCTTAGGTCCTTTAAAATCTTGATAATGTCGAATTCTATACTTCAAAACTGATCATCAGCATCTCTTCTGCATTCCTCAAGGGATCTGAGGAGCTGTCAGCAGCACCTTTAGTGACTCCATTGTCACCAGAGCATTCTGACATGAAGAAGGGGAGTCTACATGTTTCCTGGCCAATGCACAAAAATGTAATGCAGAAATATGGGGGTGCAGGGGTGGTTGGGCCCATACTCACAGTGAGACATGGGAAATGTATTAGCAAAGCAGGGAATTTATTCACAATATGGGAGTTTATGGGGCCAGCAGGTGGCGTGGTGGTTAAGAGCACTGGACTCCCACAAGGCTGACTGCGGTTCAAGTCCTTGACCTGGAGGCTTGCTTTCTTACTTTCCTTCTCTCTCACTCAGTCCCTCTCTGGTCAAATTAAAATAAACAAACAAACGAAAAAACAAAAAAACAAAATGTGGAGTTTATTAAAGGAGAGGGAAGGAAAAACAGAGCTCCCAAGAAGGGAAGGGTCCCAGAAAATGGTTTGCCCACAAACTATATGACCATTAGTTTTGTTGTTTTTTAAAACAGATCACATGCAGATTAACAGTCCTAAATTATAAGAATGAAATCTATTTGTACAAAATACAACCATGCACCATTTGGATTAATCTCACAAAAGAAAACACACACAAAATAATCCTGTATAATTACATTCATATGAAGTTCAAAGATGGGTTAGTTATGACTGTGATGTTAATAGCTCTGTGGGAAAAGAAGTGGACAAAGATGGGGGGACCTGAAGAGATTTCAGGGGTACAGGCAACATTCTATTTGTTGATCTGGGTAGTTAACTATGAAAGCATATTTGCTTTGTGACAACTCACTGAGCTGTATACTTATGAAACAAACACTTTCCTACACTTAAGTTATTTCATAAACAAGGTTAAACGGTAATACAACATGTTAAGATACATATGCATCTTTTTGCCCTGTTGCAATAAATAATAAACAAATAACCAGCAGGTGGTTAAGGTTCTGGACTCCCACATGGTCAATAACAGTTTGAGCCTCAGGCCTGTGGCTTGCTTTCTCACTGCCCCCCCATCTCTGAAGATCACATATGCACTGTAGCAAATTTAAAAATAATAATAAAATGAAATAACTCTTTAAAAAATTCAAGTGTTATATAAAGAATGAGTACAAATTAATCAAGAGACTACAGTGCTCTTTCATAAAGAAACTTTATGAACAAAAGTCTTACAGCAGGAAAAAGCTTAACATTTGAAGAACTGTCCAGGGTAGAGAGAGTCTTAGCAAATTGACTTCAAAAACTATGAGTCCAATGGCAAACTGCTGGTCCCAGAATGAAGGGCTATTTTAACACAGTGGCACAAAATATTCAAACTCTCGTCAACATACCAACTTTGTCCTTCTTTAACTCATTGCTCATTAAATGATCTCTTACACTGGATCGTTGGAAAAGTCACGATATATTTTTCTGTTTCTGTATGCAAAAATCCATCATAGGGACCAGCAGTTAGCGTAATGGCTATGTCGCTGAACTTCCATGTAGCCGACTGAGGTTCGAGTTCCGGACCCGGTGGCTTAAAACTCACGCCGGGCGCGTGTGCGTGCGTGCCCAAGATCCCGAGAGGAGAATGGAGAAGGGATTACGGTGTGGCCATCCCCCCTGGGGGGTGATTTCTCGTTTTCTATCTCTCTGTCTCTGTCTGGCGAACGCACGCTCCCTATAGCAAAAACCTCTCTTAAAAAAAAAAAAAAAAATCCGTCATTACTTTTTCTGACAACCCAATAAATAAGCTTCCAATACATATCTAATTTTAAGAAGATAATGTGCTGTTTATGCCAGCTAGACAGTTCTGATCTCTGTTCCTAGGACATAGATCTGCTCTTGATGTCTTGATAAACTAGAATGTTTTTCTCTACAAAGCTGAAAGCTGTGATAAATTCATGGTAGTAAAGCAATCCTCTAGGTCCTTCATGAAGAAAGACTACTCTGATAGCATGTGATAACCACGTCTGTATTTTAGCGCACTAAACTAAATGCCAACAGTTCAAACTTTTACAGGTAATTATTTTTTTTTAATCAGAGGTTCATGTTTCATTTTAAATTTGTCAAAACACTTTCAACCATTAAGGTTTTGATAAGGGGTGAATAGAATAAGGCAACTACGGAAGAAGGAGAGAGAACAAGGCAGTATGTTTGATAGAAAAAACCTACTTTGGGGACCAGCAGTTAGCGTAATACCTATGTTGCTGGACTCCCATGTAGTGGACCACGGTTAGAGACCTGGACCTGGTGGCTTAAACTCACGCTGGGCACAAGATCCCGAGAGGAGAATGGAGAAGGGATTGCGGCGTGGCCATCCCCCCTGGGGGGTGATTTCTCGCTTTTTGTCTCTGTCTGGCAAGCGCACACGCCCTATAGCTAAAACCTCTCCCAAAAAAATGTACTTTACTTTAAGTTAAATGGAACATAATGGTATTTGGTTATAGGTTAAATTGTGTTCCCCAAAAACATGTTGAAATCCTATCCCTAGTACCTATGTCTAAGTTCTTATTTGGATGATCAAGGTAAGTTGAGATAATTAAGGAAGGTCCTAATTTTTGCAGGTGATCAAGGTAAGTTGAGGTAATTGAGGTAGATCCTAATTTAATATAATTAAGTCCTTATAAGAAGGGAAATTTGGACATGCTGACAGACATGCATACAGGGAGAATACTATATGAAAATAATGATGCATCTATAAGCCAAAGAATGCCAAAGATTACCAGTGAATCACCAGTACTAGGATAGAAGCATGTAACCCTATCTGCCTCACAGCCTCATAAGGAACTAACCCTGCTGACAACACTCTGATTCTGGACTTTCAGCCTTCAAAAGTGTGAAACAATGCATTTCTCATGTTGAAACCAGGCAGTTTATGGCACTTCATTACATAGCCATAGCAAATAAATCAAGTGTTTGATAAGACAACTCTAACTGTGAAAGAGTCTAACAAATGCACATTACTTTCTTTGAAGATTAACATTCATCATTTGTAAATAATAGATACAAAACTCAGACAAATACTTTTGTGAAATATCATCACTAATCCTTAACACAGTAATATTTAGACAGTGACTTAAAACACAACAGTATGGGAAAAATAGCACTCACATATTTTGAAGTTAAACTTGCAGCACTTATATTAAAGAAGGTTGCATTAGATTCTGCAGCTACTGCTTTAGCCTTTTAAAAAAATCACAAGAACAAATAATACATTAGGTCAATTTCTTGCTTCAAAAACAGAAATACAACTGAATAACTTAGCATTAGAAAAAAGATTCTCTAAAGATGTAAGGTATGACACAATTCCCAATATATGGCAATCAATATGTTTCCTTTTCAACAGTGAGGACAAGGCTCCAGAACAGTTATATTTCTTTCTGTTCTTTACTTTTGTCCTCTATAAGAGATGGGTAGAAAGAGGTTTATAAGGGGCCAGCAGGTGGGGTGGCGGTTTAGGGCGCTGTACTCCCACATGGCTGACTGCAGAGTCCCAGATCTGGTGGCTTGCTATATTTCTTTCTCTTTCTCTCTCTCTCTATCTGGTCAAATTAAAAACAAATAACAGGGCTGGCAGGTGACATGCTGGTTAAGGGCATTGGACTTCCACATGGCCAACAGAGATTTGAGTCCCAAACCTGGTGGCTTGCTTTCTCTCTTTCTTTCATTCTTCCCACTTTGTCCCTCTCTAGTCAAATTAAAATAGATTAATAAAGTTTAATCATTCTTAAAAATAATAACAAATAAAGTTAAATAATTCTTTAAAAAAAGAAAGAAAGAAAAAGAGATTTTTTTAAAAAGGGGGTGCTGGGGCCAGCAGGTGGCGTGGTGGCTAAGACACTGGACATCCCCACATGGCTGACCACGGTTTGAGTCCCGGACTGGTAGCTTGCTTTCTCACTTTCCTTCTCTCTGTATGTCTGTCTTTCTCTGGTCAAATTAAAATAACTGAATGAATAAATAAAATTAAATAAATAATTCCTTTAAAAAAAAAAAAAAGGGGAGTGCTGGGACCAGCAGGTGGAGTGGAAGTTAAGGCACAGGACTCCCACATGGCCAACAGTAGTTCAAGTCCCAGACCTAGCAGCTTGCTTTCTCACTTTCTCTCTCTCTCGATGGTGAGCATGCGAGCCCTGTAGCAAATTTTAAAAATATAGAGGCCAGCAAGTGGCATGGTGGTTGAAGGTGCTAGACTCCCACATGTCTGACCACAGTTTGAGTCCTGAACCTAGCAGCTTGCTTTCTCATTTTCTCTCTCTCTGTCCCTCTCTGGTCAAATAAAATAAATAAATAAATGGATAAATAAAGTTGAATAAAATAATTCGTATAAAAATTAATAATAATGATAGATAAAATTAAATTTTAAAAGAGGGAGTGCTAGTCTCTTCTTAGGTATTGAAAGATAATTGGTTTGAGAACAATAAACAGCTTTTTCTTTGAGAGAGATTTTTGCTATAGGGCATGTGCACTTGCCAGAGACAGAGACAACAAGAGAGAGAGAGAAAGTGAGAAATTATCCCCCAGTGGGAGCTGGTCATATCTCAATCCCTTTCCCTCCATTCTTCTCTCAGGATTTTGGGTACACATGCCCAGCATGTGTTTCCAGTTCCAAGGTCCAGGCCTTGAACTGCTGTCAGCCACCTATTGGCCCCTATTTGCTTTTTCTTTTCTTTTTGAGAGATTTTTGCTATAGGGTGTGTCAGCTCACCAGAGATACAGAAAGTAAGAAATTAGCCCCTGGGGAGACAACCACACTGCGATCTCTTCTCCTCCATTCTCCTCTTGGGATCTTGGGCATATACACACACATACCCAGTGTGAGTTTAGGCTGCCGAGCCTGGGACTTGAACCATGGTTGACTACGTGGGAGTCCCATAACGAACCATTAAGCTATCTGGTCTATTTGCTTTTTCTATCTAGAAGAGCTATGCAGAAGAATGAAGTATTCAGATCCTAGGAAAAAAATGGCAAAAGGAAACTAGAAAAAGTCTATAATGTTCCACAATTAAATAAAGCTGTGAAGTTTAAAAAAAAAAATGTCAAGCATTAGAAAGACACTCAAGGGGCCTGAAGGTGGTGTGGTGGATAAAGCATTGGACTCCCACATGGTCAACTGTGGTTTGAGTCCTGAACCTGGTGGCTTGCTTTTTTTATTCTCCCTCCTTCTCTCTCTCTGGTCAAATTAAATAATAGTAATAATAATAATAAATAAATAAAATAAAAATAAACAATCCTTAAAAATTAAAAAAGGATACTCAATATAACAATGTAAGCTCTTCTAAAGTTAAAAAATTTTATTATTTAACTTAAAAAAATAATTAAGGCCAGCCTTGGCATGGCGGTTAGGGCTGCTGGATCCCGCATGGCTGATCATACAGTTTAAGTCCCGGACCCAGTAGCTTGATAAGCATGTCAGCCATGTGTGCCCAAAATCCTGAAGGGAGGAAGAAATGGACAAGGGATTAAGGTGTGACCATGCTGCACTGGGTATATGTTCACTTTCCTACTCTCTCTCTGTATCTTTCTCCAGTGAGCACACACACTCTGACAAAGTTAAAAGGATGAACATGACACTGCTAAATTGAGCCAATCAAAAACAGCACTGAAGATAACATTTTGACTTTTCTATCTACTTCTGCACTGAAAACTAGTTTTTTGTTTGTTTGTTTTTGAGAGGCTTTTTTTTTGGGTATAGGGTGCGTGTGCTCGCCAGACAGAGACAGACAGACAGAAAGCGAGAAGTCGCCCCCCAGGGGGGATGGCCATGCTGCAATCCCTTCTCCTCCATTCTCCTCTTGGGATCTTGGGCACGCACGCACATGCTCCCAGCATGAGTTTTAAGCCACTGAGTCCGGGACGCGAACCGCAGTCGACTACATGGAAGTTCAGCGACATAGTCATTACGCTAACTGCTTGTCCCCTGCACTGAAAACTAGTTTTAAAACTAGAGAAGAATATCATAGCAAAAAGCAAATCATAAATAAAAGATTCAGAGACAATGTAAAGTTTCCTTTTCATGTTCCCTAATTCACTAATACCTCAATAGAATACCCAAATTTGAAAAACATTCTTACCAGCATTGTCTTCCCATTTCCAGGTGGACCAAAGAGTAACAATCCTCTGGCAGGAGCTCTAAGTCCTGTGAACAACTTAAAAATACATACTCTGTTTACAATTATAATTCTGGAGACAAAGTTTTTCAGTTATTTTAATTATCATTTGTTATCTAAAAAACATTTCTTCAGGGCCAGTAGGTGGTATGGAAATTAAGGCCGTTGGCTTCTACATAGCTGACTGCACTGTTTGAGTCCCACACCCAGTGTCTTGAAAACATGCCAGGTGCAAGAGCAGGTGCAAGTGCATGTGTGCCCAAAATCCTTAGAGGAGAATGGAAAAGAAGGAGCAGTGCTATGGCTATTCTCCTTGGAGAGCGGTTTCTCATTTTCCCTCTCTGTCTCTCTCCAGTGAGAGTACCCACTGTATAGCAAATACAAACAAAAACATTTTCAGAGCCAACTGCATAGCACACTGGTTGAACTCTGTGTAATAGGGAGCTGGATCTCACATGGCCAAGTCCTGGCCTTGGCAGCTCGAAAAACAAGCTGAACTCCTATGTATGCATGTCCAAAATCCCAAGGGGATGCAGAAATAGACAAAAAAGGATTGGAGCATGACTACACTCCACTTGGGAATATTCTCTTGCTCTCTCTCTCTCTCTGGTGGGCACACACATCCTTTGGGAATTTAAAAAAAAATTTAAAAATATTTTTTTCCGTATCATCCTCTCAAACTGAATGCCCAGAGTTTCAAAAGGAAAAAACAATCAATTAAGAAAGCAGAAGATGGGACTGGCAGGTGGCACAGTGGCTGGAGGGACTGGACTATCACATGGCCAACTGCGGTTTGAGTCCTAGACTTGGTAGCTTGCTTTCTCACTTTCTCTCCCTCTCTCTTTCTGTCTCTCTTACTCTGTCCCTTTCTGATCAAATCAAAATAAAAAAATAAAATAAAAAAAAAGTTAAATAATTCTCTAAAAAAAAGAAATGAAAAAAAAAATAAAGTAGAAGAAAACAAAATAAAATAAAACCACATCGACAGTTATCGAAACAAAAGCAGAGGCATGTTTCTCTACTTAGAAACCTCAATAAAAATAATAAAATATGTGGTAGGAAAAAAAAAAAAAAAAAAGAAATCCCACAAAATAGGAACCAGCAGATGGTATAATGGTAATGTCACTGGACTCCCACATGGCTGACTGCAGTTTGAGTACTGGACCCAGCAGCTTAAAACTCCCATTGGATGTGCGTGTGTGGTGTGTGTGTGTGAAAGGATAATGGAGAAGGGATTGCAGAATGGCTATCCCTCTTGGGAAGGTGATTTCTCACTTTCTGTCTCTCTGGAGAGTGCATGTACACTATAGCAAAACTCTTAAAAAAAAAAAAACAACTCAACAAAATAATACAAAATGAATAAAAAAGATAAATATTCCAAAAAATATATAAAAGGAGATAACAGAGAGCACGATAAATTTTCAAAAGATGGACAAGTAACAAAGTTTGATAAATTATTTGGCAGAGTTGAATGAGCTAGAACTTAACTTTCTGCTAGTGAAGAGATACTTGGATACAAAGAGCAAACTGATGTGAACGTAAAGCAAGGGAAGGCTGAAGAACTGGAGGCATTAGGTGCCACAAAAAAGCAGCAGTAAAAAAGGTAGCCAAAAACAGAGAAACTGATAGAAAGTTAATAGGAGGAACAACTGAGCTCATGTTCCTGATCCCCACGAAGAGTAGCTGGGAAAGTACCAATCACAACCAAAGAAGGCAGGAGTCTAGGGAAATTAAACCAGTCTCCTGACTCAGGGACAGCAGGCATTAAAGGATTGAAGGTTAAAGCATCAGACTGAAAACATTTCACTTAACAGTGAAGGTGTAAGGACTGCTAAGCTGAACCACATGAAATGATTAAAATATTAAAAATAATACTTTTTTTTTTTTTTTTTTTAGATTTTTTTATTCTAGGGCACATGCATTTGCCAGAGACAGAGAGATAAGAAAAGGGGGGAATGCCCTCTAACTTTCCCTCTCTTTCTTTAGTGAGTGATGGATTCTCTGGCAAATTAAAACAAAAAGTTAGCATTATAGGAAAATGATAAAATAAAGTTCTTACCTCAGGCCTCAGAGAAGGAAGAATAACAATTTCCTGTAATGCCTGTTTTGCTAATTCTTGACCAGCTATATCATCAAATTTAACAGCTGTTCCACTAAGAAACAGAACCTTCATTAGATCCATAAAGAAATACGGTTCTTCATAACAATATGAATTTTAAACCCTCTGAAGTATAGTCACTTTATGTTAACTATAAACATAAAGTTAAATCAGTAAAGCAATGGTTTTCTACAAGTACAATAGTTAAAAACTATCAAAAAAACTACGTATGTAAATCAAACAAGGTATCTATCATCCACCTACCTCATTATATATTTTATAAATAAAATTCAAAAATACAGACAAAATGAAACACTTTAAATGCCAAAACTTACTTATCCACAATTTCATTCATTATAAGGTTAGCAAGGTTGCTGTCCACATTCCTAAAATTCTTCAAGTCCTTCTTTTTACGAGCAGCAGTTGTAGGAGTAGAAGGTTTATTTGTTCTATTTGTTTTTGGAGTACCCTTAAAGGACACAAAATTTTAATTGAAAATACACCTTAACACACTTTTCACAACTGAATTAACCTTAAAGTTTACAGAATACAAAATAGGAAAGAAGATATGAATATCCAAAATTGTATATTTACCCTAACATAAAACTATATTCACTACTGGGAATGGCAGATGGCATAATGGTTACATCACTGGACTCTCACATAGTCAGCCGCAGTTTGAGTCCCAGACCTGGCAGCTTAAAACTCACACTGGCTGCATGTGCATGTGTGCCCACCCCAGATCCTGAGAGCAGAATGGAGGAGAAGGGATTTCAGCATGGCCATCCCCCAGAAGGGTGATTTCTCCTTGTTTGTTTCCCTCTGTCTCTCCAATGAGCACATGCACCCTGCAATAAAAATCTCTCAAAAATAAAGAAAAAAATAAATTCACTATGGAACCACAACAGCCATGCAGTGGGTTTATAGGGAATTTTATCCAGAGAGATTTAGTTCATATAAAAGAGACCAATGATAACGTAGTCATTTAATTTTGATCCTTGTTACAACTGTGACAAAGCTGTAGTTATATTTAATGTCATAGAACATTTACATAGATTGAAATAATAAAATAAATATAAAATGAAATATATAATTATTAAAACAGACTGGAAAACAATAAAAAATGCCTAAGTCTAAAATGAGATAAATAAAATTTGCATTTTAATAGCAAGTTGCCCATGTGCGCTAACAAAATTAATTAATTGTTTTTTCAAGAGAGAAATTTTTTCTATAGGGCACATGCACTCACTAGAGAGACAGAAAGTGAGAAAGCACCCCCAAGGAGAAATGGCCACGCCACAATCCCTTCTCCTCCATTCTCTTGGGAATCTGGGCATGCACATACACGTGCCCGTGCCCAGCCTGAATTTAAGCCACTGGATCCAGGACTTTAACTGCAGTCGACTACGTGGGAGTCCTGTGCCATAACCAACGCCATCTGTTGGTCCCAACAAAATTAATATTTAAGGCTTATCAATTTTCTTTTACTTTCTTTTTTTGGGTAATCATTTTATTTGACTTTATTTATTTATTTATTTTAATTTGACTAGAGAGGGACAGAGTGAGAGAGAGAGAATGGGAAAGTGAGAAAGTAAGCTGCCAGGTCTGGGACTCAAACCGTGTTGGCCACGTGGGAGTCCAGCACCCTTAACCACCATGTCACCTGTTGGCTCCCAATTTCCTTTTTTCTTTAGAGAGTTTTTTTTTATATAGAGTACATGTGTTCACTGGAGAGACAGAGAGAAAGAAAGCAAGAAATCACCCCCCCAGGGAGATGGTCATTCCGCAATCCCTCCTTCTCCATTTTCCTCTCAGGCTTTTGGGCAAGCACACACATGGCACTGGTGAGAGTTTTAAACCGCCAGGGCCAGGACTCAAACTGTAGTCGACTACATGTGATTCCAGCAACATAACCATTATGCCCTCTGCTGGTCCCAAGACTTACCAATTTTCTAAGTAGTATAAAGCATTTGCAATAAAGTTAAGCAAAAATTAAACTTTATCAAAATTTCTTATTTGCGAAAGTACAGCAATAAAAGTTACTATCCAGAATACCTTATAAGTGGCAGCTGCAGGACCAGTCCCCTGTCTCATTCCAGAAATCATGGATAAACCACTGCAACTAGGCGCTCTATGGTGGCCTGAAAGGCCTGTGGATCCAGTTTTCATTACTGTTTTTGAACGAGGCAGTGAATTACTAGGATGTGTTAAGGGATCTTTTCTTTTTGGAACAGCTCCACTTTCTATCAAGAAAAAAATTAAAACCATAATTTGGAAATCATAGATAAACATAAAAACGAACAATAAAGTACAAACTTACAAAATCAAGCTATGAATATCTTTTCTAATTCAGAAATATTTCAAAATAAAATTTTTTAAAGAATTATTTTTTATTTATTTATTTATTTTATTTGTTTGTTTGTTTTAATTAGACCAGAGAGGGACAGAGCGAGAGCGAGAAAAAAAGTGAGAAAGCAAAGCTGCCAAGTCCGGGACTTGAATCGTGATTGGTCATGTGGGAGTCTAGCACCCTTAACCACCACACCACCTGCTGGCCCCAAAAAATTTTTTTAAAAATAAACTATGCTGGGCCAGCACGTGGCATAGTGGTTAAGATATTGGATTCCCACATGGCCCACCATAGTTCAAGTTCCAGTACTGACGGCTTAAAACTCACATCAGGTACATCTGCTTGTGTGCCCAAAATCCCTGGAGGAGAATTAATTACAGTGTGGTGATTTCCTCCTGTGGGTAATTTTTCACTTTCTCTTTCTCTCTCTGGCAAGTGCTCGCACCCTATGGCAAAAACCTTAAAACAAACACACAAACAATATTTGTGGGGACAGGAAGAGAACATGAAAAGATCATCAAGCAAACAAACCATCCAAATACTTAGGAAGGAAAAAAAAAATCTTACTTCACTACTTTAGTTCCAAACTTTTATGGCTATAAAGTAGCATGGAAGTCCACAGCCTCTGCCATCAAGGCAACTTTGAAAAGTAATGAATTTCAATTAAAAGTGTGTAGAGACACAATTTTTTAAAAAGATTTATTTAATTTCATTTGTTGTTATTATTTTTTAATTTGACCAGACACACACACACACAGAGAGAGAGAGAGAGAGAGAGAGAGAGAGAGAAGAGAGAGAAAGTGAGAAAGCAAGCCGCTATTCTATTCTCCTCCCTGGATTTTGGGCACACACAAACACACCCAGTATGAGCCACTGGATCCAGGCCTCAAACCAACGTCAGCCAAGAGGGAGTCCAACGCCTTAACTACCACACCTACAGATGGCCCCTCTCTTGTGTTTTTCAAGCTCTGGGACTAGGATTTGAGCTGCAGTTGGCCACGAGGGACCCGTCTCTAACCAGTGAAATATGGGGCTGGCCCATAAATAATATTTTCGTGAACTGGATAACACACATCAGTGTATGTTTGTTTGTTTAAAATTTGCTACAGAGCATATGCTCACCAGAGAGGGAGAGGTAAAATGAGAACATAAGCCAACAGGTCTGGCACTCAAAGTGCAGTTCGCCATGTGGGCGTCTAGTGCCTCAAACACCATGCCACCCATTAGTCTCCCCACTGGTGTTTATTAATGATGTTTATTATGAAGACAAATGTTGACTCAGAGTGGTTGAGAGAAAAAACAATAGTTTTAGCTTTTTTTGAGGTTTTTGCCATAGGGCATATGTGCTGGTCAGAGAGAAGAAAATGAGAAATCACCCCCAAAGGGGGTTGGCCATGCTGAAATTCATTTTCCTCCACTCTCTCATCAGAATTTCGGGAACACATGCACATTTACATGGCATGATTTTCAAGCAGCTGGGTCTGGGACTCAAACTGTGATTGGCCATGTGGGAGTCCAGCACCATAACCATCATGCCACTGGCTGCCCCCCCACACACACACACACTTTAAACATATGTATATAGGGAAATGAAGGATAAAAGTGACAGAAGAGAACTGTCTTCTTCCACCTTAATGGGAACTCATCAAGTCATTAAGTGGGCCAACCAGTGACGTGGTTGAGGCAGCTAGATCCCACACAGTCAAATGCGTGTTTCAAGTCCCAGAGCCAATGGCTTGAAAAACATGCCGGGCAGTTGTGTGTTCGTGCCCAAAATCCTGAGAGAAGAAAGAAAAGAGAAGGGGTTGTTGCATGGTCATCCCAACCTATAGGTTGCTATTTCATTTTCCCTCGCTCTTTTTCTGTCCCTCTGGTGAATATTAGTACGCTATAGAAAAAACACACAAACAAACCAAAAAAACTGGTAAGGCTATCCACAGGGGAAAAAAACTTAGCATACAGCAGAGACAAAAAAATTTTAGAGGTTAGTGGACGGTGTAGCAGTTACATGGACTCCCATGTGGCTGACTACGATTCAAGTTCCAGACTCAATGGCTTGAAACTCATGCTAAGTGTGTGTGCATCCTGGGAGGAGACTGAAGGAGACAGACTACGGCATGGCCATCACCCCTGAGTAATTTCTCACTTTCCCTCTTGTTCTCTCTGTCCCTCTCCCTCCAGTGAGTGCACAAGCCCTAAAGCAAAAACCTCTAAAATAACTTTAAAAATGTTTTTTAAATCATTTAAGAAAATGTACCTTAATCCTTTTAGTTTTGGGGGGAGAGGTTTATGCTATAGGGCATGTGAGCTCGCCAGAAAGACAGAAACAGAGACAGAAAGTGAGAAATTACCCCCCTGGGGTGATGGCCACACTGCAATCCCTTCTCCACCATTCTCCTCTTAGGATCTTGGGCACGTGCACACATGTGCCTGGCATGAGTTTAAGCCACCGGGTTGACTTGAACCATGCTCAACTACATGGGAGTCCAACAACTTAACCATTACGCCAATTGCTGGTTGCCCTTAATTATTTTTCTAAAGGTTTACTTAGGGACCAGCAGATGGCGTAATGGTTACGTCGCTGGACTTCCCCATACTCAACTGCAGCTTGAGTCTCGGACCAGGTGGCTTAAAACTCATGTCTGGTGTGTGTGCATACAAGACCAAGATCCCGAGAGGAGAATGGAAGAGAAGGGATTGCAGCGTGGCCATTCCCCTGGGGGGTGAATCTTGCTTTCCATCTCTGTCTCTGTGTGTCTCTCCAGCTAGCACACTTACCCTATAGCAGAAATCTCTTTAAAAAAAAGGAATTATTGAGGCCAGCGGGTGGTGTGGTGGTTAAGGCATTGGACACTCCCACATGGCTGACCACCGTTTGAGTCCTGAACCCAGTGGTTTGCTTCCTCACTTTCTCTCTCTCTCTCTTTGTGTCTCTCTCTGGTCAGATTAAAAAAATAAATGAATAAATAAAATTAATTACTAAAAAAAAGAATTATTTATTTAATCTTATTAATTTATTTATTTATGTTTAATTTGACCAGAGAGACACAGAAGAAGAAGAGAGAATAAGAGAGAGAAAAATGCAAGAAAGCAAGTCTGCAGGTTCAGGATTTGACTGTGATCGGCCACGTCAGAGTCCAGCGCCTTAACCACTACACCACCTGCTGGCACCAGCACCTTCATATTTTATAACCTCAAAAATTGGAGGTTGTTGGAACTAGCTGATGGCATGTTGCTGGACTCCCTCATGGCCGACCGCCATTTGAGTCCCAGACCCAGAGGCTTGAAACTCAGCCTGGGCATATATGCCCAAAATCCCAAGAGAAGAATGGAGAAGGGACTGTGGCATGGCCAGCCCCCCTGGAGGTGATTTCTCACTTTCTGTCTCTCAGTCTCTGTCTCTCCAGGGAACATACACCTCTATAGCAAAAATCTCTCTACAAAATAAAAAAAGGAGGTTGCAAAGTATGTGAATGAAGCATGTCTAGAAAGGCTATTCCTTCTTTTCTGTGTTTACATACTATGAATGATAGATATTATATTTTCAACACAGCCTTTTGAAAACAAAAAGCAGTATCTACCATATAAAGTTAAATCAATAGTATCAGGTTAAGTAAACGCTACTCTGCAAGCAAGCTTCATTATCTTACATGTCAGTTAACCTAAACCCACCTGACTGGAGATGTCCATTGCGGCATGTTAAGTTAGTACTGTCATTATAGACGTCCGTTTGTGACTTGGAAAATTGCAAAACTGGTTGCAGCTTCTCTATGCAACAGAGGAGGTAAAATAAATAAATAAATAAACAAACAAAAAGAAATATAATGAACAAATAAAATATGCATGCGCAAATGAAAAATTATTCAAGGTGTTACAACATTGTTACATGATGAAGGGTTTTTGCATTTACATAATTCTCTTAAAAAATACAATTAGTAAAAACTCAGACATGAAAATAGCAACATAAACTAGTAAGTGAATAGCTATGTTTAAAGTATGCCTTATTCAGGATTGATAACATGAGCCAGTTACTGTATATATCACTAACATTGTATTTTTTAAAGATTTTGAAAAACTGGACAAAAATATGAGTTTACAGTGGTACCAAAACTTTTGAAATTCACACACAGCCTTTTCCTAATATACGTTTTCTATGAACTTTTTGACTCTTTCACATTTACCACCTGCAAATATTTACTGAATATCTAATATGTTGAATTCACTGTGTTGAGAGAGTATCATGGATATCAAATGAATATGGTATCTACCACCGAGATAGTTACTAAATATAATTGGTAACTTATAACACAACTATATAAATAACAACAACAACAATAATAATAAAAAGACTGCACAGTACAGAAGAAAGAGACCACAGAAAAGGTTTTACAGCAGAGGTGGGCTATGAACTGGTTAGGGTTTAAAAGTAAGAAAAAACAAATTCAGGACATTTCAAAATGGCACAGAAAGAAACTATATGGAGTGCCTAGGAAAAGCCATATTTGATTACATTAACTAACATATGTCAGGAAAAAAATAAAGGCAAAAAATCAGAGTAGAATCAGCATGCTACAGAACTGTGTATAGAACCCTGCCATTTGTTTAAACACACACATGCCTAGTCGTATACATGTAGATTATCTCTGAAAAAGGACCCAGCACACTGGTAATACAGAGAAGGGCAATGGATAGCTGAGGCACAGCACAGGATAAATGCTTTTTATACACTTTAGAATTCTGGGGTATGCATCTATATTACCTACTTTTTTAGGTTAATAAATTAAAAATGAACAAACGCTTATTTCAGCTCTATCCTCACTTCAAATATCTCCTCCTAAAATCTAGGTCTCTAAATCTAGCATCTGGAGTCTAAAGGACAGCAGTTCCTTGCCCCTCTGCATCACTGCTGCACACTGTTGCCCCACTCGAATAGCCAATCTATCTGCTCCACCACTTCCTAATAATATGACCTTGCTTAGCCTCAGTTTTCCAAGGGTCTCAAGAATGAAAAAAATGTACATAAACTATATACCGTGTCTTCATCCATAATAGCAATTCAATCTTTACCTTATTTATTTTGCTGACATATTCTAATATCATAGCTGATTCTTTTCTTCTGCATTAGCAAGTTAATACATATAAAAATGCAGCACATATATGTACTAACTCTCTTAAACTTTCATTGCTAAGGTCAGACAAGCAGGCGCCATGCTTGGTTTAGGATACAACCACACATACCCTTTGGGACAGGTTAAATAGCAGCTATCCTTTCTGCACAAAGCCCAAAGTACTGCACAGCTTTTGTATCCTAGAACTGGCTGATACAATATACCTTGAAGTCTTTTTTTTTTTTTTTTTTTTTTGGGGGGGGGGGGGAGTGTGAGCAGCTAACAGGTAGGTCATCTGATTTTCCTAAATGATAATACTCTTTAAATCACCATACCAAGACAGAAAACCATTTGTTTTAGAAGCATTACTTAGAAAAATAATGATTTGTAAATATTTGCTCTATTAATTAACATTCTCTTCAATAAAATGTAACAAAAAGTACATACATTCATTTATTATACAGTAAAAATAAGCAGAAATTAAGACTTTACTTTTAGTAACTAATAACTGGGAATAAAAAGCCCTATTTTGCTTATAGGTAAATACAGTTTAGTTCGTATGTGGGGGAACACACACTATATACACTATTATAGCCATGTATTAATAATTCTACAGTAGTTAAACCAGCAGTTGGCACAATGACTACATTGCTGGACTCCCATGTAGTCAACTGCGGTAGCTTAAACTCACGCCGGGCGCATGTGCGTGCATGCCCAAGATCCTGAGAGGACATTGGAGAAGGAATTGCGGCGTGGCCATCCCCCTTAGGGGGTGATTTCTCGTTTTCTGTCTGTCTCTCTCGGTCTTTCTGGAGAGCACATGAGCCTTACAGCAAAAACCTCTCCCCCAAAAAATAGTTCTACTGTGAATCTGCTTAAATTCATTGTTGTTCAAGTATTCAAGACTGGACACAGTGGAAGACTGGAGAGAATTGTGATATGGCCAGACCCCAGGCAGGGTATTCATCTCTCTCACACTCTCATGTGCATGCACACATATTCTATAATACCATAAATAAAGGAAAAAAAAAAAAAAGACTAAAAGTCAAGAGACTAATGAACCACCAGGTGGCATGAAGGCTGAGGCGTTGGATCCCACATGGTAGATTGTACAGTTCAAGGCCTGTACCGTGAGGCTTCAAAATCATGCCACATGTGTGTGCATGTATGACCATCCTGGGAAGTGACTAGAAAAGAGGGGACTGAAGCATGACCATCCTCTGTAGGAGTGATTTCTCACTGTCCTCTCTTTTCTGTCTCTGGTGAGTGAGAGCATGCACCCTATAGGAAAAATTTAAAAAAAAAAAAAAAACAGACTGATGCTTCCTTTTATAGAGACTAAGGTTTTATACATTAATTAACTATTTAAATTATAATAATTAAATTATAAGTGATGTTTTTCATTTTTATTTATTATTATTTTTAGTAGTAGTAGTAGTAGTAGTCATATTTTAATTTGACCAGGAAGAAACAGAGAGAGAGAAAGGGAAAATGAGAAAGCAAGCTGTCAGGTTGGGATCCAAACCACTGTTAGCTATGTGAGAGTCCAGCATCCAACCACCACACCACTTACTGGCCCTTTGCTTCCTTATTTTCTTTCAAGAGAAATTTTTTGCTATAGTGCATGTGCGCTTGCTGGAAAGACAAAGAGACAATGAGAAATCACCCCCCTTCTCCTCCATTCTCCTCTCAGGATTTTGGGCATGTACACACATGTGCTCAGCATGAGTTTGAAGCTGCAAGGTCTGGGACTCGAACTGTAGTCGACCACGTGGGAGTCCAGTGACATAACTACCATGCCATCTGCTAGTCCTGCTTTTATCTATCTTTTAAAATCCATCCTTTAGGGGGCTGAATGGTTCGAGTACAAACCTGATGGCTAGAAACTCACACCAGGTGCATGTATATGTGTGCCCAAAATCCCAAGAGGAGACTGGAGGAAAAGGGACTGCAGTGTGGCCATTCCTCCTGAGGGTGATTTCTTATTTTCCTTTTCACTATCTTTTTATCCAGTGAGGACACATGTCCTATGACTAAAAAATATACCCATTCTTTAGGGCCAGCAGGAGGTATAGAAGTCAAGGCAGCTGAATCCTACGTGGCCAACTTCACAGTTTTGAGTCCCAGACTGGGCAGTGCAGTTTGAAAACTACGCTGGGTCCATTTGCACACCCAAGAGGAGATGAAGGAGAAGGCATTGTGGTGTGGTCATCCTCATGGGGCATGATTTCTCACATTCCTTTTATTTTAAGAGAGGTTTTTACCATAGGGTGCATGTGCTCGCCAGAGAGACAGAGAGACAGAAAGCGAGAAATCACTCCCCAGGGGGAATGGCCACGCCAGAATCCCTTCTCCTCCATTCTCCTCTCAGGATCTTGGGCACGCATGCACACACGCCCGGCGTGAGTTTAAGCCACCAGGTCTGGGATTCGAACAGCGGTCAACTACGTGGGAGTACAGTGACACAGCCATTACGCCAACTGCTGGCCCCCATGATATATTTTTATGCATAAATATATCATGACTTTTCTGACAACCCAATAATTATGTACCTGCCTCCCTCATTATAGTTTTTTAAATAATTATTTTATTTAACTTTATTTATTATTCCTAAGTTTTACCAGAGACAGACAGAGAAAGGGAGGGAAAGTGAAAAAACAAGCAACCAGGTCCAAGACTCGAAAGGTAGTCAGCCATGTGGAAGTCCACCAACCCTTAACCACCATGCCACCTGCCGGCCCCTCTCCTATTATATCGACACCCTTAAACAGAGGAACGTTTTATCTCATATATCAGTACCTATCTGTTCAACCTTCATATATAATCATAATCTAACCATTTGTTACCCTCTACCCTGGCACCACCCTGGTCAAAGCCTCCGTTACTTTTTTCCGATATCAATGCAAGCACATCCTAATGGCTCTCCCTGGCTCTACCCCTAGAGTCTATATGCAACATAATAACCAGAGTGATCCTTCTGAAATTTAAGATTATATCATCCTTTTACTAAAATCCTTATAAGGGGGCCAGCAGGTGGCATAGTGGTTAAGACACTGGACTCCCACATAGCTGACCATGGTCCAAGTCCCAAGCCTGGCAGCTTGAAACTCAATGCCAGGCGTGTGTATGTGCATGCCCAAAACCCCAATAGGAGAATGGAGGAGAAGGAGCTGTGGCGTGGCCATCCCTCCGGGTGGGTGATTCCTTATTCTCTGATTCTGTCTCTCTGGTGAGCACACATGCCCTATAGCAAAAAATCTCTTAAAACAAAACTAAAAACCCAAATCACCTCCTGCCTACTCCTAAGCTCCCTTACTGTGTTTTAACTTTTTTTCCATATATTTATCACCTTGTATTATACATATACCTTAATTTTTTTGCTTATTGTCTACTATATGTGATCTCCCTACTGGAATATACACTCTGTGGAGGAGGAATCCTTGTCTAAATCCCAAGTGTCTACAACAGTACCTAGCACATGGTAGTCACCAAATAAATATTTGCTGACTTGACAAATAAATTTAGGTTATATCCCTTGGTACCTTATCTAGTATAGAACGGGAACTTAAATGAATGTTGAAAGGAAAACATTTAAGGACACAAAAGTGGAAAATTATGTGTTCATGACATGTATGATAATATCTTTAACTGGACTAATATATCGTGTATTCATGCTGGGAAAAGTTATTTTACAAGCTATAATAATATGCAATGACTGAATGTATAAAAAATAATAAAATGAATAAAAAAAGGAAGCAAAACATTTAAGGGACACAAAAATGGAAAATTGTCTGTTGATGATAACGTGTGTGATAATATCTTTAACTGCACTTACATACAGTGCATTCATGCTGGGAAAAATCATCTGCATGCTGTAATGATATATGGTGATTATTTAAAAAAATAAAAATTAATTCATTTTAAAAGAGATACAGGGCATATGAACATAAAATGAGAGGTTAAAAATAGTACAACAGAACTATGCACTTCCAAATAAAAGCCCAAATAAAGCCTTAATAAATGAATGAATGAATATTGAAGGAAGCTAAGTTAAAATAAAAAGTGTAACTGTCAGGTATACTAAGATGCTAATGTCAAAATTATTTTTTTATCTATAGCACATTTTACAGTTAAAACTTTGCCCTAAGGGTATACTGTTACTAAATCAAAGACAAATTACAATTATGAACTTATTAAAGAGGCTACACTGTCCCAACCCAGGATCATTTTCCATTCTAATTAGGTTGCTATCTGGCAACACATCTCTGAAAAGTTACAATAATCCACAAATAAACTTTATGGTGTATGCGGGCACAGATCATTTTCACTGTCTGGTACATCCACACTCAGACCCTCTGGGTTCTTGGAAAGAAATGCTGATGTTAGGGACCAGCAGGTGGCATGGTGGTTAAGGCGCTGGACACTCCCACATGACCAACCATGGTTCGAGTGCTAGACCTGGTGGCTTGCTTTCTCACTTTCTCTCTCTCTCTGTCTCCCTCTGGTCAAATGAAAATAAATGATGAGTAAATAAAATTAAATAATTAAAGAAAAAAGAAGTGGCTTTAAAAAAAAGTTGATGCTATTTTTTCTAACTATCTCTTTACCTCCATTTGTTTGTTTGTTTGTTTTAGCCACAGGGTGTGTGTACTTGCTGGAGAGACAGAGAGAAACTGGGAAATCTACCCCCCTTTTCCTCCATTTTCCTCCTGGGTTTCTGGGCATACATGGACAAATAACCAATGTGATTTTCAAGCTGCCAGGTCTAGGACTCAAACCACAGTTGTCAGGACCAGCAGTTGGCGTAATGGCAATGTCGCTGGACTCCCACGTAGTCGACTGCGGTTCACGTCCCGGACCCGGTGGTTTAAAATTCACGCCGGGCGCGTGTGCGTGCGTGCCCAAGATCCCGAGAGAAGAATGGAGGAGAAGGGATTGCGGTGTGGCCATCCGCCCTGGGGGATGATTTTTCGCTTTCTATCTCTCTGTCTCTCTCTGTCTGTCTGACAAGTGCATGCACCCTATAGCAAAAAACCTCTCGAAAAAAAAAAAAAATACAGTTGTCCATGTGGGAGTCCAGTACCTTAACAACCATGCCACCTGCTAGTGTCTGCCTCCCTGCTTTTAAAGTAACAGGGAGAGGGCCACCAGGTGTTATAGTGGTTGAGGGTGCTGGATTCCCACACGGCCGACCATGGTTTGAGTTCTGGACCCAGTGGTTTGCTCTCTCAATTTCCCTCTCTCTTTGGTCAAATTAAAATAACAGTATTAGTAATAATAATAAATAAAGTTAAATAAAAAATATTTAAAAAGTAAAGTAACAGGGAGGGAAAATGAAAAAGCACCATCCATGCATCCATAATCCCACCTCCACTTCTCCTATCCTTTTTGGATGATGGGCAGAAATGCACATGCATCTTGTATGTGTTTCAAGCCACTGGGTTAATAACTTGAACCATGCAGTCAGTCATGTGGGATCCAGCCACCTTACCCACCACACCAATGGTCCAACTAATTTGTTTACTTTTAAAAAAAGAATTTTACTTAATTACTATTATTACTTTCCAATTTGACTAGAGAGAGAGAGAAACAGAGACAGAAAGTGAGAAAGCAAGCTGCCAGGTCCAGGACTCAAATCATGGCCAGCCATATGGGAGTCCAGGACCTTAACCACAACACCACCTCCCAGCCCCCTATTTATTTAACAGTTTATTTCCTCCACAAGAGCAAAACAAAGGGGGTGGGGAGGCAGGCACTACCAACACATTCTTCACACTGTTATGCATCCCCAGCCCCAGCCAACCAGATCACACGCATTTTTATGCACACCTAGCACACATGGAGAGGCCTCTGGAAGCAAACCTGGGACCTTCCCATATGAGTACGATTATATTACCCCTGCACCACTGCCTGGCCCCTAAAGTTTCTTTCTTTAATTGCAAGAGGGCATATGTGTGCACCAGAAAGCAAGGAAAGAAAACCTCAAAAGAGCATAGTCACACCTCTATCCTTTCTTCTCCATTTCTACATCATGTCAGGATTTGAGTGCACACACACACTTGGCATGTTTTTCAAGCTACCCAGGTCCAGGATCAAACTATGGTTGACCATGCATAGCTCTTAACCTATGCTATGGAGTTGGCTCTACTTATTGGGTCATCAGAAGTTATGAAGTATTCTTGCATAGGAAAACATGTCAAGACTTTTCCAACAACCTAATACTTGTTTCATGGGGTAGGAAAAGACAGGCACTTTCAACAGTCTCAAGTCAAGAACCTTTCTGCAGCCTTCCAAGTCAGCCAAGATCATGAACATGCATAAGTGCCAGGCATGCACAGGCAGACCCAGGAACTGAACCCTGATCTTTCAGATAGCTTCCAGCACTGGAGAGTGATCTATTTCTACCATGATTATAAAGTTGCATCAAACACACACTTCAAGTGCACCTCATGTCTAATTACATAATATGCTAATTGATACCTAGAAGTTGTAAACGGTCTTTGGCCATAACCAAATTAGTCATCATTTTAGCTTGAAGGCGTCTAGCTCTTTCATACTGTTCACCTGAAAGGAAAAAAAAAATTTTAATTAAAATATCTGTATTGTCCTACTAATATTGTTTCAAGATAAAATATCATCCCATCTACTCTCATGGAAAGTCAAAAGTTTTACAAAGAAAATTAAAATATTTGGGGGCTGTCAGGTGGCGTGGTAGTTAAAGGCGCTGGAGTCCCACATGGCTGACCACAGTTTGAGTCCCGGACCTGGTGGCTCGCTTTCTTGCTCTTTCTCTCTCTGGTCAAATTAAAATATAATGATAATAAATAAAATTAAACAAATAAATAATTCTTAAAAAAAGGAACATTAGGACCAGCAGTTAGCGTAATGGCTATGTCGCTGGACTCCCATGTAGTCGACCGCGGTTCGAGTCCTGGACCCGGTGGCTTAAACTCACGCCGGGCGCGTGTGCGTGCGTGCCCAAGATCCCGAGAGGATAATGGAGGAGAAGGGATTGCGGCATGGCCATCCCCCCTGGGGGGTGATTTCTCGCTTTCTATCTCTCTGTTTCTCTCTGTCTGTCTGGCGAGCACACACGCCCTATAGTGAAAACCTCTCCAAAAAAAAAAAAATATTATCTACTAAATCAGTTACAGTTCTCGTGATGGTTTCAGAATTTCTATGGTTGGTCCAATTTTGTGCATACTTCATGGAGCCTAACATATTTTATCCTCTTATTTCAAAATCCTGTATTTTAAAACGGGATGTATTTTACAATCAGTGCATGTGCCCTATAGCAAATATCACTCTTAACAACAACAACAACAACAAAAAGCCTGGGACCTGCAGATGGAATAATAGTTATGTTGCTAAATTCCCACATAGTTGAATACAATTCAAGTCCTGGAATTGATGGCTTAAAACTCACACTGGGCATGTGTACATCCATGCCCAAAATCCCAAAAGGAGAATGGAAGAAAAGGGATTGTGGCATATCCATCCCCCACGGGGAGATGATTTCTTGCTTTCTGTCTCTTTGTCTCTCATGGTCTCTCTGGTGAACACACGCATACTACAGCAAAAAATCTCTCTTAAAAACAAAAAAAGCCAAACTTCCCATGCTTACTGATTCTATTCTGCTCTCTTATATACCAGAATCTAGTAAATATAGCAGTAGTCAAAATACACAGGGGAAAGGCAAAAAGGAGAATAAATATTGGTCACATTATAACAATTGGAGGTTAGACGACATATATTAATATACAGTAGAGTCTGCCAGCCAGTCAATAAACATCTCTGGATGAATGACTAGCCTAAGTACTACTACTTTTGCTTCTGTATTTATTTTAGCTATGATAAACTGAAATCCTTTATTTATTTAGTAGGGGTATCCACATACTACAAAATACTAACTGCACAATATTTAAGAATATAGGCTCAGGGGCCAACAGGTGGCATAAGGGCTAGACTCACATGTCTGACCATGTTTTGGACCGGCAGCTTTAAAAATCACTCCAGACATGTGTGTGCATGTACCCAAAATCCTGGGAGAAGAATGGAAGAAAAGGGATTGTAACGTGGCCATCCCCTTTGGAGGCTGATTTCTTACTTTCTCTCTCCTCTCTCTGTCTCTAGTGAGCCAACTTGCCCTATAGCAAAAAACAAAAAAAATAAATAAAAAGAATACAGGCTCTTAAGTCAGACTCCTTGGGTTCAAATTCTGATTCTCTATTATTCTGTAGCAGGGATCTTAGGTAAATTACTTAACTTCTCTGTACTTCAGGTTATTCATCTGAAAAATAAAGATAACAGCAGCAGTTATAGAGCATAGGAGGGTGATGAAAATTAAGAGATACTACATACGGAGAGCTTACAATGATGCTTGACCCTATAGTAAGTATTTATTAAATATTTAAAGATAATTATTAGACACTAATTTTTATTTATTTATTTTTATTTCAGAGAGAGATTTTTGTTACAGGACACATGTGCTCACCAGAGAGAAAGAGACAGAAAGAAAGCAAGAAATTACCATCTGGGGAGGATGGCCATGCCACAATCCCTTCTCCATCCTCCTTTAGGGATTTTGAGCATGTACATACACATGCCCAGCATGAGTTTTAAGCCACCAGGTCCAGGATTCAAACCATCATTGACTACGTGGGAATCCAGTGATGTAACTATTACACAACATCTGCTGGTGCCCATTAGACTCTAATTTTTAAAAAATTATTTACTTAATTGTATTTATTCATTCTCTCTCTCTCTCTTTTTTGTTTTTTAATTTTACCAGAGAGAGAGAGAGAGACAAACACACACAGAAAGAGAGAGATTGGGAAAATGAGAAAGAAGCCCAGGTCTGGGACTCAAACTGTGGTCAGCCATGTGGAAGTGTCCAGCGCCTTAACCACCATACCAACTGCTGATCCCCATAGACTCTAATTTTTTTTTTTTTTTTTTTTTTGGAGAGGTTTTCACTATAGGGCGCGTGCGCTCGCCAGACAGACAGAGAGAAACATAGAGACAGAAAGCGAGAAATCACCCCCCAGGGGGGATGGTCACGCCGCAATCCCTTCTCCTCCATTCTCCTCTCGGGATCTTGGGCACGTACGCACACGCGCCCGGCGTGAGTTTTAAGCCACCGGGTCCAGGACGCGAACCGCGGTCGACTACGTGGGAGTCCAGCGACATAGCCATTACGCTAACTGCTGGTTCCCCCCATAGACTCTAATTTTTAATTTGAGGTGATAGGCAAGTAAATAGGAGAAGTAACTGCTTTGTCTTTTTATTTATTTCCTTCTTCCACAAGTGATAGATAGACGGCAACCACTAATGGGTCTTCATTTTGTGATTTACTCCCAGCCTTCTACCAGCTTGGAATGTGTACCTAGCATACCCAAGAAGGTTTCTGAACTTGAACTGGGAACCTTCTCATGAGGTTCTCATGCCTTGCAGAGTGTCAAGTTTCACCAACATACACCCTCTGGCCCCATTTGCCTTAGTTTTAAAAAACCAAGTATTGGTGCCAGCAGGTGGTGTGGTGTCAATGTGCCGGACTCCCAAATGGCTAACCAAGTTTTAAGTCTCGGACCTGGTAGTTTGCTTTCTCTCTCTCTCTAAAGATTAGTAATAATAGGTAAAATTAAATAAAAATTAGAAAAAAGATTAATAAAATTAAATAAATAATTCTTTTTAAAATTTTTTTTAAGTCAAGTATTAATCACAGAAAGGTATTTAGAATCAACTCTGTGGCCTTATCATTAAGGAAGCTGGATCCTATATAGCTAAATATGTGGTTTGAATCCTAGCCCCAGTGCTTGAAGAATATGCCACATGTGTGTTAGTGCCCCAAATCTCAAAAAGGATGGAGATATTGAAGAGAATGGATGACATGACCATGCCCCACTGGAGGATGTTTCCTCCCTCTCCCTCTCTCTCTGATGAATGTGCATGCTCTCTGGCAAAATTTGAAAAACTAAAACAAAAATAAGACATTTACAGCTCATATTCTTTTCTTTCAACTTAGTTATTTATTAATTTTTCTTTTTGAGAGAATTTTGCTGCAGGGCATGTGCGCTCACTGGAGACACTCCCTGGGCAGATAGCCACCCCGATATCCCTTGTCCCCCATTCTCCTCTCAGAATCTGGGGTACGCACACACATGTGCCTGGTGTGAGTTTCAAACCACTGGGTCTGGGATTCGAACCAGGCTGACTATGTGGGAGCCCATTGCCTTAAACTGCTATGTTATCTGCTGGCCCCTATTTTTTTATTAGCATTATTTATGTAATTTTGTTTATCACTATTATTTTTTAATTTGACAAGGGGGGAGGTGAGAAAGCAAGGTGCCAGTTCTGCAACTTGAACCATGGTAGACTATCTGGGAGTCTCGTGCCTTCACCATCACACCACCGGCTGGCCCCTGACCCCTATTTTTTAAAAATGTGCTAGGGGACACATTTGCTCATGAAAGAGAGAGAAAGAGAGAGAGAAAACAAGAACACAAGTCACCAGGTCATGTGGGAGTCCAGTGCCTTAACCACCATGTCACCTGCTGACTTCAAGTCATATTCTCTCTCTCTCTTTTTTTTTTTTTAAGGTTTTTGCCATAGGGCACGTGTGCTCACCAGAGAGAGAGTGAGAGGAAATGTGAGACGTCACCCTCCGGGAGGATGGCCATGCCACAATCCCTTCCTCCTCCAGTCTCTTACTGAGATGCAAGACATGCATGCACGTCCTAGGCATGAATTTCAAGCTGCCGGGTCTAGAACTCAAACCACAGTTGGCCACATGGAAGTCCAGTGCCTTTAACCACCATGTCACCCACTGGCTGCCCTATAGATCATATTCTAACATACAATCAAGAAATAATACCCACAAGTGCAAAGGGAATTGTGGTGTAAACAAATATAAACATAACTTTACCTTGTCCTGTAACTGTAACAGCTATTCCTTTTTCTAGTTCTTCAATGCCTTTTTTATACCATTCCACAGCTTGCTCCTTCTGTCCTGCTTTAAAATAGAAATAATTATTTATATATATATATCATGACTAAGAAGAGTACACTAAACATTTCTCAAAGCATGCTATTGATAGATGATACATGAAAAATAAGGTTGTGATCAGTAACTCTGAGAAACATCACTGAATGACTTCTTGGTACTTTAAGCATCTTATGTGTATATGAATCTCTAAGAGCTGGAATATAGTCACAATGTTTCTCAAAATTTTAGGGCTGACTCCGTTGTTCCTTACCATGTTCTGATACATATGTATATATATATTTTTTTTTTTGGAGAGGTTTTTTTCGCTATAGGGCGCATGCGCTCGCCAGACAGACAGAGAGAGACATAGAGACAGAAAGCGAGAAATCACCCCCCAGGGGGGATGGTCACGCCGCAATCCCTTCTTCTCCATTCTCCTCTCGGGATCTTGGGCACGCACGCACACGCACACGCGCCCGGAGTGAGTTTTAAGCAACCTGGTCCGGGACGTGAACCGCGGTCGACTACATGGGAGTCCTGCGACATAGCCATTACGCTAACTGCTGGTTCCCTGATACATATATTTTTTTTAAAGAGAGTTTTTTTGCTATAGGGTATGTGAAGTCACTGATTTCTCACTTTCTGTCTCTCTCTGTCTGTCTGTCTGGCGAGCGCACGCGCCCTATAGCAAAAACCTCTCCAAAAAAAAAAAAAAAAGAATTACTTTGTTTAACTTTATTTATTTATTTTAATTTGACTAGAGAGGGAGAGAGAGAGAGAGGGGAAAGTAAGAAAACAAGCTGCCAGACCTGGGTCTCGAACCGTGGTCAACCACGACGTGGAAGACCAGCATCCTTAACCATAAGTTTTTTTTGGATTTATCTATTTTAATTGTTTTATTTTATGGAATTATGTATTTAATTTTATTTATTCATTCATTTATTTTTAATTTGACAGAGACAGAAAGCGAGAAATCACTCCTCAGGGAGGACAGCCACGCCACAATTCCTTCTCCTCTATTCTCCTCTCAAGATTTTGGGCACACACGCACACATGCCTGGCATGAGTTTTAAGTCGCTGGTCTGGAACTTGAACTATGGTCGACTACGTGGGAGACCAATGACATAACCATTATGCCATCTGCTGGTCCCAATACTGATTCTTATTATCATTGAAATGCTGGGACAATGGAAAGAAATTTGGGGAAAATATACTTTCAATAAACTTTTTAAAAAATACATAGTGCTGTTGGGGCTGGCAGGTAGCATGGTGGTTAACGGTGCCAGACTCTCACATGGCTGACCACAGTTCGAGTCCTGGACCTGTCGGTTTGCTTTCTCTCTCATTGTCCCTCACTGGTCAAATTAAAATAAATAAATAAAAGTTAAGTAACTCTTTAAAAAAATAGTACTGGAAAAGGTAAACATGATCTTAATAGTAGTGAGGAAAAAAACACTGTTCAATATAATTATATTCAAATCTGATATCATGTGTTCATTTTTGGGTGCCTCCTTTATAGGGTAAGCTTTTTTCTTTTTTTAAAGAATTACTTTGTTGGGACCAGCAGTTAGCATAATGGCTATGTCACTGGACTCCCATGTAGTTGACCATGGTTCGTGTCCTGGATCCAGTGGCTTAAAACTCACGCCGGGCGCGTGTGCGTGCGTGCCCAAGATCCCAAGAGGAGAATGGAGGAGAAGGGATTGCGGCGTGGCCATCCCCCCTCGGGGGGGTGATTTCTCGCTTTCTGTCTCTCTCTGTCTGTCTGGCGAGCGCACGCGCCCTATAGCAAAAACCTCTCCAAAAAAAAAAAAAAAAAGAATTACTTTGTTTAACTTTATTTACTTATTTTAATTTGACTAGAGAGGGAGAGAGAGAGGGGGGAAAGTAAGAAAACAAGCTGCCAGACCTGGGTCTCGAACCGTGGTCAACCACGACGTGGAAGACCAGCATCCTTAACCATAAGTTTTTTTTGGATTTATTTATTTTAATTGTTTTATTTTATGGAATTATGTATTTAATTTTATTTATTCAGTCATTTATTTTTAATTTGACCAGAGAACAACAGAGAAAAAAGAGAGAGAGAAAGAGCAAGCCACCAGGTCAGGGACTCAAACTGTGGTCAGGCATGTGGGAGTGTCCAGCCCCTTACCAACCACAAAACCCGGAGGGAACCAGCAGTTAGCGTAATGGCTATGTCGCTGGACTCCCACGTAGTCGACCGTGGTTCGCGTCTCGGACCCGGTGGCTTACAACTCACGCCGGGCGCGTGTGCGTGCATGCCCAAGATCCCGAGAGGAGAATGGAGGAGAAGGGATTGCGGCGTGACCATCCCCCCTGGGGGGTGATTTCTCGCTTTCTGTCTCTATGTCTCTCTCTGTCTGTCTGGCGAGCGCACGCGCCCTATAGCGAAAAACCTCTCCAAAAAAAAAAAAAAAAAAAAAAAAAAACCCGCTGGTCCCTAGAGTACATTTTATTTAACAAATGATTACATCAAGAGGCCTGGTATATGAGATTAAAGTGTGGCATTTAGTAACATTTCTATTTTCTTTGAATCAAATGGTGAGTTTATGACATTAAGACTTTTTAAAGATTTATTAATTATTATTATTTTAAAATTTGTTATAGGGCATGCGCACTCACGAAAAAGAGAGAAAGAGAGAGTGAGAAAGCAAGCTGCCAGGTTTGGGACTCAAAATGCGGTCAGCCATGTGGGAGTCCAGCTCTTTAACCACCGTGCCACCTGCTGATCCTCCATACCTCTTATCTAAAAGTATAAAACTACCAGCGGTAGGATAGATCTATAAGTCAAAGGAAAAGACTAGCAATAGACCCATACATATATTGTTGATTGATTTAGATATAGATAAGAAATTCAACAAAGAAGGAATAGGGCTAGCCCATGGCATACCAGTTAAGGAAGCCAGACCTACATGGCCAAATGTGCAGTTCAAATCCTGGCCCTGGAGGCTTGAAAAACACAACAGGCACATTTATGTGTATGCCTAAAATCCTAACAGGATGGGAAAATGGAGAAGGTTCTGCAGTGTGTGCCCCACAGGGCCTGCTTACTCATTCCCTTTTATTCCCTTCTCTGTCTGGAGCTTTCATTCAAATGCAAATATATGGGACATTCATAAGTAAAGAAATGAACTGTGGCCATATAAAAAAATTAAACTGAAATGTATCATAGACCTAAATGTAAAACCTAAAAGTATAAAACTTGTGACAGAAACTATAAACAAAATTCTTTGTGATCTTGAGTCAGGCAGAGATTTCTTCAAGGGAACACAAAAATCATAACCATAAGAAAAACACACTGACGGCCTGGTTAAGGCACTGGACTCTCCCACACAGATGACCACATTTTGACTCTCAGACCTGGTGGCTTGCTTTCTCACTTTCCTTCTTTCACTCTCTCACTCTGTCCCTATCTGCTCAAATTAAAATGAAATAAAGTCAAATAAATAAATAAATAAAATTATTGGGAAAAAAAAATAACCAACAACATTTAAGGGATCAGCAGGCGGCATGGTGGTTGAGGTGCTGGACTCTCCCACATGGCCGACCACAGTTTGAGTCCCGGACCAGGTGGCCTGCTTTCTCACTTTCCCTCTCTCTGTGTGTCTCTCTTTGGTCAAATTAAAATAAATGAGTAAATAAGTAAAATCAGATAAATAATTCTTTAATTAAAAAAATAAAAACACATTTAAAAATAGTGGGCTTGAGTCCAGGAGGTGACGTGATGTTTAAGGCACTGGATCTAAGGCCAACTCTGAGGTTTGAGTCCTCAGAACTAGTTGCTTGAAAAACAAGCTGGATGCATTTGTGTGTGTGCCCAAAATCCAAGAGGAGAAGGAAGGAGAAGGGATTGTTGTATGCCCATGCCCTCTGGGGGATGATTTCTCACTCCCTCTGACCCAAATGAATGCAGGTACCCTTATGGTAAAAAAAGAAAAAGTTAAAAAAAAAAAAAAAAAAGGTGAAAAAGCAAAATATATACTTTATCAAAGAAGAGACATGAATGTCAAATAAGCACATGAAGGCTGGCCTTGTTACCTAGTGTTTATGGGAGCTGGATTCAACATGGTCAACTGTATGATTAGAGTCCCAGTCCCAGCAACTTGAAAATCACGTCAACCTCCTGTGCATTCACTCCTAAAATCCCAATGAGTGGCCAGCTAGGTAGTGTGGTGGTTAAGGCGGATGGATCCCACATGGCTGGCTGTGAGGTTTGGTTGACTATTAGACCTGGCAGCCTGAGGAGCTCACTAAGTGCTCAAGGGTGCATGCGTGCTCAGGGTCCCAGGGGGGAGACCAGAGGAGAAGGGACTTCCTGGGCATTCCCCCTAGGAAGTGCATCCTCACTTTCTCTATGTCTCTGATAAGTACATGTGCCTTATAGCAAGTTAAAAAAAAAAAGATAGAAGATGGAGAAGGGACTGTGGCGTTACCATACTCAAGAGGGTGACTTCTGGAGTGTGCAGATGGTATAGTGGTTATATTGCTGGACTCCCACATGGCAACTGTGGTTTGAGTCTCAGACCCAGTGGCTTGAAAATCGGACTGGGTGGATGTGCATGTGAGGCCAAGATCCCAGGAGGAGAACAAAGAAGAAACTGTGTCGTGGCCATCTCCCGAGAGATGATTTCTCACTTTCCCTTTCAGTGTCTCTGTCTCTTTCTGGTGAGTGCACCTGCCGTTAAGGGAAAAACCTTTTTTTAAACAAGAAAGAGGGTGCTTTCTCCCTCTCCTCTTTGTCTCTCTCTCTCTCTGGTGAGCCCATCTGCCCACTGACAATTAAAAACAAACAAACAAAAAAAGTCAACATACTAAGCAAAGAATGAGGGTGGGAAAGACTTCCATCTGATTTTTTTAAATAAAGTATCTAAAGGTCATCGGGGGTGGCTCTGTGGCCTGGTGGTTGAGGTAAGTGATCTTACATGGCTAACCACATGGTTTGAGCCCCAGATCCAGTGGCTTTAGGAACATGCCCAATATGTGTGTGCATGCCCAAAATCCTGAAAGGAGGGAGAGATGGAGGGGGGACTGTGGCATGACCATTCTTCATGAGGATGCTTTCTCCTCTCCCTGTACTAGTGTCTCTCTGGCAAGCACGTGCAGCCTGCAGCAAAAAGGACAAAAAAAAAAAATCTAAGGATCAAAATTAACATAAGTATTTTTTATTACTCTTTCTTTTTAATTGCTAGGAGGCGCATCTGGTTGCCAGAGACAAGGAGACAGAAAGCAAGAAGCACCCCAACAGAGTGTTGTGACACCGTGATCCCCTTTCCAGAGCCCTCTAGCTTTCCAGGATTTTAGGCACATGTGAACAACCTTGAGTATTTTCTTTCTTTTTTTTAAAATTATTTATTTAATTTTACTTATTCATTCATTTATTTTAATTTGACGAGAGAGAGAGAGAAAGTGAGAAAGCAAGCCACCAGCTCTGGGACTTGAATCATGGTCGGCCATGTGGGAGTGTCCAGCACCTTAACCACCACCCCACCTGCTGGCCTCCAACCTTGAGTATTTTCAAGTTAACCTGGGGATCTGAACCCGCAATTGGCATGTGGCTACAAGAACCGCAGTTTGGTTTGTTACTGTAGGCACTATAAACTTGGCAGAAGTATTAAAGCTCAAGACTGGAAAAAGAAATATACAGTATAGAAGAGCAGACAATTTATACATTGCCCGATGACATAATTCCAAATCCGGGGACATAGTGATTATATTGCTGGACTCCCACATGGCCGACCATGGACTGAGTCCCGGTTTGGGGGCTTGATAATCATGCTGGGTGTTAATGCATGCATTCCCAAGATCCTGGAAGGAGAAGGGATTGTGGTGTGGTCACCCCCCACCCCTGGAAGTGATTTCTCACTTTTCCTTTCACTGTCTCTCTCTCGCTCTCCAGCACATGCACTGTAAGGCAAAACCTCTTAAAAAAAATCCGACTTTGTTGGGTGAAGTACAGAAAATAAGAGTAGAAAAGAGAAAAGTGTTAGGGAAAATCCTCCTTCAATAACTTAGTATCTTTTCACTGACTGTTTTAGTCCATTATGTTGCTAATAAAAGAAATATCTGAATAGGGGACTCACAGGTGGCATAATGGTTACATTGCTGGACTCTCAATCTCACATAGTTAACTGCAGTTTGAGTCCCAGAAACTTAAAATTCACACCAGGCGCACATGCTGCATGCTCAAGATCCTGAGAGAAGAATGGAGGAGAAGGGACCGCACAGCGGCCAATTCCCTGGGGAGCGTTTTCTAGCTTTCTGTGTCTCTGGTGAGCGCATGTACCCTATAGCAAAACATCTCTCTAAAAATAAATAAATAAATAGCTGAGCCTAGGTGATTTATAAATAGAGGAGAGTCCAAGGTAGTAGTGCAGCGGTAAAACGCAACACTTGGGGAGTCTGACCTTCATGGAAAGGTTTCAGGTTCATATTCTGAGACCTCCCGACTATGCCAGGCATAATCCAGGCCTGATCCAGGCCTGGCTGAGGCTGGATCATGGCACTGAGACCCTCCTGGGACGGTTGTCTGCCTCTCTTGCTCATGGAAAAAAATACATAAACTGAAAAAAAAAAGAGAGGTTTATTTAACATGCAGTTTTGGAGGTCTAAGGTCAAGAGGCCACATTTGGTGAGAGTCTTCTTGCTTGTGGACAACACTGCAGAGGTTTTCCAGAAAGTGAAAAAGAACATGCAAAAAGCTTATGTCTATGTCAGTTTATCTATTTCATTCCTTCTCCTTTTTTTTTAAATAATTATTTATTTTTTTTATTTGTTCATTCATTTATTTATTTTTTAATTTGATCAGAGAGTGAGAGGGTGAGAGAGAGATAGAGAGAGAGGAAGTGAGAAAGCAAGCCATCAGATTCAGGACTTGAACCCCAGTCAGCCATGTGGGAGTGTCCAGCGCCTTAACCACCACACCACCTGCTGGTCCCATTCCTTCTCCTTATAAACCCACCAGGATTCAATCTACTCTTGTTACCTAAATCCTAATCACCTTTTTTGCCCCCATTGTAAGAGAAAGAGGGACAAAGAGACACCTACACAAAAAGATAGGGTGTTTGTTTTTGTTTTACTGTTTTGCCATATGGCAAGTGTGCTCAAAGATGTTTTATTCTATGAGATTTCTAGCATAAGCAGTTGTTATAAGAGAAAGGAAGTGAGAAATCGTCCCCTGGGGGGATGGCCACATCACAATCCCTTTTCTTCCATTTTCTTCCCAAGATTTTGGGCAATCATGTACACATGCCTAGCGTGATTTTCAAGCAGCTGGGTCTAGAACATGAACCATGGTCAGTCATGTCCTAACCACCGTACCACCTGCTAGCCCTACGGTGATAGGAATTTTTGACAAGGTCTCTGTGTTGTGATCCCCCTGCTCCAGCTTCTCAATTAGCTAGTATTTCAGGGGGCTGTGCCCAACATATTTCACTCAGCCTAGAAAATGAACCCTGGCCTCTGATGCAGCTTCCAGTTTCCCAGTGGTGGCACTGTGTGCTACCATGACTGGGCCTAAACACTATTTCTTAATCCTATAGTAGGATTAGGTGTTTGGTGTTTTTAAGAAAGGGTCTTTTTGCCATAGGGCATGTGTGCTTGTCAGAGAGACAGAAAATGAGGAATCACCCCCCCGAGAGGATGGCCACACAATCCCTTCTCCATTCTCCTCTCAGGATTTTGGGCACGCAGGCACACATGGCCAGCGTGAGTTTCAAGCTGCCGGGTCCAGGACTCAAACCACGGCTGACCACATGGGAGTCCAGAAATGTAACCATTATGCCATCTCCTGACCCCAAGTGTTTTTGT
The DNA here is from genome assembly GCA_026018925.1 of Tupaia tana. NCBI lineage: Eukaryota > Metazoa > Chordata > Mammalia > Scandentia > Tupaiidae > Tupaia > Tupaia tana. The sequence continues at coordinate 201,613,925 of JAKSZU010000003.1, forward strand.
TTTTACGATAGCATATGCATGTAAGTACACGCGTGAGAGAAAATACCCTCTACAATCTCATCACATCATAATCCCCTTTCCCTAGCCCTTTAGTTCCTCAGGATCTTGGGCACCCACATGCACACCCACCATGTTCTCAGGACAACCCCAGGAACCTAACCTGCAGTTGGCCATGTGGCTTCCACCACTGTAGTCTATCAAACCATAGCACTGGTCATCCCTTAACTGTCATCAGGACGACTAACTATAACCTTGGAAATCCAGTTATCAGGTGAACAGGGCTTAACTGTATTCACACTAGAAAAAAACATAAACTGTGTTAAAAAAAATAAATAATAACTAGAAATAAAACAAGAGGTAAAGTCTGTAACAATGGCTGTATTTTTGTTTCTTTAGCAAAAATGCCATTAAGTATTCTTGCAGATAAATGTAAAATGCTTGTTGTGGAGGGGCCAGCAGGTGGCGTGGTGGTTAAGGACACTGGACTACCACATGGCCAACCACGGTTTGAGTCCTGGACCTGGTGGCTCGCTTTCTCACTTTCTCTCTCTCTCTTGCTCTTGGTCTGGCTCTCTCTCTCTGGTCAAATTAAAAATCAACAAATAAAGTAAAATATAAAAACTAAAATAAAATGCTTGTTGTATATTTAATAAGGAATGGCAAGTGGTGTAGTGATTGAGGGCGCTGGACTCCCATGTGGCCAACCATGGTTCAAGTCCCTGACCTGGAGGCTTGCTTTCTCATTCCTCACCCCCTCACTCTGTCCCTCTCTGGTCAAATTAAAAATAAATAAATAGGGGACCAGCAAGTGGTGTGATGGTTAAGATGCTGGACACTCCCACATGGCTGACCACAGTTTGAGTCCTGGACCTGGTGGCTTGCATTCTCACTTTCCCTCTGAGTCTCTGGTAAAATTAAAAAAAAAAAAAAAGAAAAAAAGAAAAGAAAAGAATAAATTAAAGAATTCTTAATAAATAAAGTTAAATAAAATAATTGGAAAAAAAGTATTATCCTTCTGAAAATACATATCATCTGTCCATTTAACAGATTAATTCCTACTTTATTCTAATGATGAACAGAAACTACTACTTTAGAACAGAAACATTATGCCTAGGAAATTAAGTCTGAAATCAATCCTTTCAAAATGGTAGGTATATAGCAAGTTTTCAGAAGCACAAAAAAGCTACCAAATCTGACACTTCTGGTTTCTGAACTCCATATTCACTCCCTTCCTCCAGCAGCACATGCACTTGCCAGAAAGTGAGAAACAGAGAGAGAAAGAGAGGGAGTAGGAGAAAGAACCCCTCAACAGGGTGTGGTCACATCACAATCTCTTCTCCATTTCTCCACCCTGTCAGGATTTTGACCAGGCACACATACATATCTGGTGTTTTTCAAGTTAATGGTCCAGGATTTAAAACTTGTTTGGCCCTGTGGGATCCAGCTCCTTTAACCACTTGGCTATGGGACCAGTTCTCTTTTATTTAACTTTTAAAAAATTATTTATTGGGGCTCACCAGGTGGTGTGGTGGTTAACGGCACTGGACTCCCACATGGTTGACCATGGTTCAAGTCCGAGACCTGGTGGCTTGCTTTCTCACTTTCTCTCTCTCTCTCTCTCTCTCTCTCTCTCTGGTCAAATGAAAATTAACAAATAAAGTTAAATAAAATAATTCTTTAAAAAATTATTTATTGGGGCCAGCATGTGGTATGGTGGTTGGGATGCTGGACTCTCACATGGCTTACCCCATGGCTTACCCCATGATCAAATCCCATAGGGCATGTGTACTCACCAGAGAGAGGAGAGTAAGAAAGCAAGATATCATATCTAGACTCAAACTATAGTCAGCCATGTGGGAGTCCAGTGCCTTAACCACCACGTCACCTGCTGGCCTCCCATTCTCACCTTTTCAAAACAGATGTAAGGGCCAGCAGGTGGTGTGGTGGTTAAGGTGCTGGACTCCCACATGGACAACCACGGTTCAAGTACCAGACCTAGCAACTTGCTTTCTTGCTCTCCCTCTTTTTCTCTTTCTCTGTCTCTGGTCAAATAGAATAATATTAATATAATATAATAAAATAAATAATTCTGTATTAAAAAATGTAAACAGGCATTTTTGTGTGTGTGTATTTTTTTTAATTTATTTATTTAACTTTATCTATTATTATCATTTTCCAGTTTGATCAGACAGACAGAGAAGAGAGGGAGGGAAAGTGAGAAAGCAAGCCACCAGGTTCAGGACTTGAACCGCGGTCAGCCATGTGGGAGTCCAAGGTCTTTAACCATCACACCCATGCTGGCCCCTTGTGTGTGCATTTTAAAATAAAGAACAAGGTCAGACTACATACAATTATAAAGTTATACAGCAATTTTTTAAAGACCTGCTGTTTTGGGTCCAGTAAAAAGCATAATAGTTACATCACTGGACTCTCACGTAGTTGACTGTGGTTCTAGTCCCAGACCTGGCGGCTTAAAACTCACGCTGGGTGTGTGTGCGTACATGCCCAAAATCCTGAGAAGAGAATGAAGGAGAAGAGATTGCTGTGTAGCCATGCCCCCCAGGGGGTGATTACTCGCTTTTTGTCTCTCTGGCAGGCACATGTGCCCTACAGAGAAAATCTATTAATAAAAACAAAAACAAAAACAAAACTGCTGTTTTAAATATAGGTATATAGATATTTATTTGCATACACACACATGCACACCAGTTAGGAATAAATAGAAAAGGACTTAATAAAGACAATTTCTGGGACCAGCAGGTGGTGTGGTGGTTGAGGTCTTGGATTCACACATGGCTGACCATGGTTCAAGTGCTTTCTCACTTTCCCTTTTTCTCTGGTCAGTGTATGTGCCCTATACGATATTAAATAATAATAATAAATAAAATTAGAGACCAGCAGATGGCATAATGGTTACGTTGCTGATGGCTGACCACAGTTCGAGCCCCAGACCCAGCATCTTGAAACTCATGCTGGATTCATGTGTGGCGCATGCCCAAAATCCCAAGAGGACAATGGAAGAGAAGGGACTGCAGCATGGCCATTCCCCCGGGGAGTGATTTCTAGCTTTCTGTTCCCCTGTCTCTCTAGCAAGCACACACACTCTATAGCAAAAATCTCTTTAAAAATAAATAAATAAAGTTAAATAAACTTGGGAGCTGACAGGTGGTATAAATTTCAGTTGCCCCATGTATAAAATGGATAACAAGGTAATCAGTCTTCCAAGGAAGTTCAACAATTAGAGAAAATATTTACAAAATTATTTAATGGCTTGAGAAAAGTGAAAGATATATAGTATACATAAAATACACATTTATTAATCACATAGTGAATGTTTGTATTAACACAGTTCAAACTCACACTCACAAGAGGGGGACGGCAGGTGGCGTGGTGGTTAAGGGCTCTGGACTCCCGCACGGCCAACCTTGGATCGAGTTCCAGACCTGGCAGCTTGCTTTCTCAGTTTCCCTCTCTCTCTCTGTCTCACTCTGTCCTTCTCTGGTCAAATTAAATAAATAAATAATAATTCTTAATAATAATAATAATAAAAAAAAAACTCACAAGAGTGAGATTTTTCTCAACTATCAGAGAATGCAGAGAACTAGAATGCAGAGCTGTGCAAATTAACTGGTATTCAATAATATTATTTAGTTTATTATTTTTTAAAAGAATTATTTTTAACTTTAACTATTATCTTCCTATTTGATCAAAATGAGAAAGAGAGAGAAAGAGAGAAAACAAGCCACCAGGTCCAGGACTTGAACTGTGGTCAGCCATGTGGGAGTCCAGGGCCTCTAACCACCACACCACCTGCTGGCCCTCAATAACTATTTAATTTAAGGATCAGCTGGTGGCGTGTGGTGGTTAAGTTGGCTGGATCCCACATGGCTGAGTTCAAGGTTTGAGTCTGGGACCCAACTACTGGTAAAACATGGCAGGTATGTACCCAAAGTCCTGAGAGGAGAATGGATAAGGGATTGTGGCATGACCATGCCCCTGGGGGGTGCGTACTCTCTCTCCCTCTCTTTCTCATTTTCTCATGCACCCGATAGCAAAAATAGATAAACAAACATTTAATGTAATTAGTAGACCTCACTTATCCATTTAATATGTATCAAGTTACCATTTCATAGTTAAATAGGATTTCCTATCCTATTCCTCACTTTTTAAAAGGTTTGGTCCCAAACAAATTAAGGCCTTTGTGAGAAATGAGTCAAGTTGAGTGTCTTTGTGCCATCAGAATAAAACTCAAAATAAACAGTAATCATAAAAAACTATAAATTTAGGGGCCGGCAGGTGGAGTGGTGGTTAAGGGCACTGGACTGCCACATGGCAGCCTGCGAATGGACTCCTACACGGTGGCTTGGTTTCTCACTTTCCCTCCTTTCCTCTCTCTTTAACTCTGTCCCTCTCTGGTCAAATTAAAATGAATTAATTAAAGTTCAATAAAATAATTCTTTAAAAAAAAACTATAAATTTCTATACAACTACATTAAGATGAGATTTAGAGACCAGCAGATGGTGTCATGATTACATCACTGAACTCCTCCTGCATAGCTGACCGTGGATAAAGTCCCAGATCTGGGGGCTTAAAATTCACACTGGGCATGTACGCATGTGTGCCCAAAGTCCCAAGAGGAGAACAGAGGAGAGGGGATTGTGGCACGCCAATCCCCCCTAGGAAGTGATTACTCACTATCTCTTTGTCTCTTTGCCAAGTGCACATACCCTAGAGCAAAAAAAAAAAAAAAAAAAAAAAAAAAGGATGGGGATTTAATATGGAATTTATAATTTCAAGGTTCCAAATGTTTCACTTAATTAACACCAGCACAGTCTGAAACAGCCCATTTCACCTGATGAAATAGTGATTTCCACTATGTGCATTGAGAAGCTAAGTCAAGTTGCTAAGGAAATGGCACTGCATGACATTGTGAGATTATGGTAATGGTTTACCACCGAGTTAGGAAACCTTTGAAGACTGTCCAATTTATATTTGCTCATTTTTAATTTGATGCAGTGGGAAAAAGAATTATTTTCATGTAATTAAGTTTTTTTTGTTGTCAAAGATGGCTGAAAGGCAAAAAACTACTAGACTAAGAATAAAGTAAAAAGTGTCAATAGGTTAAAGAAAAATTTAAAATAGAAGAGAACCATGACAATACAAACTTAATTTTACTTTATTTATTTATTTATTTATTGCATTAGGGTGTATGTGCTCATCAGAGAGAGGGAGAGACAGAAAGAGAAAAATCATCCCCCAGGGGGATGGCTACTCTGCAATCCCTGCTCCTCCATTCTCCTCCCAGGATCTTGGGCACACATGCACATGTGCCAGGAGTGGGTTTCAAGTCACCAGGCCCAGACTTGTACCTAGGTCCAGCATGTGGAAGTCCAGCAATATAACTGTTAAACCATTTGCTGCCCCAGTTTTATTTTTAAAGAAAAATTAATATATAACTAATTTGCTTCCGTTTGAACTAATGTAATTTAGCATATGATGGCATGAGTTGTAGAACTCAAACTAAAAAGCTGTTATTACTCACTCTGATGTCCACTTTAGAAAACAAAAGTATACATACACACACAGAAAACTATCAGTAGAAACATCATCAGATAACAAAGTGTAAAAAATGTAGTACACATAGTCCTAAAAATATTTTTTGAATAACTGAAGAGGGCTTAAGTATAACAAACTTATGCACTCATGTGATACTCAAAGGTAAGTCACCACTATCAGACCCAAGGTTCTGAATTCTAGTGCTATTCCTCACATGAAATTGCTTTCTCTTCAAATCTAAAAACCCAAGGGTTTTTTTAAATACCTGTTTTCCTTGATTTCTCCTCTTACCCTACCTTCCAACTCCCATCAATCAACATTAACTAAAATTTTGTGGCATGTCCTGAGCCTCTCCTTAAATACAATTGAAATAATCTACCCTTTAACGTATTTTCTCCATTCTAAAACGTCTTTTAACCTACATGAGTAAGAGTCAGAGGAGCCTACTGTAACGACACTGCTCTAAACAAGAAGGAATGACAGCACTCCTTTTCACCTTCCCCTAGAGAGCCGTAGATGTTCCTAAGAGGTGGTGAATGGAGCAATTAACAAAAAAACTTCCTTCCACAAATACAGTCTTATTTTCTTAAATGCTTCTCCTTTCTTGAACTCCTATAACCACTCTGTCCTGATACTCCAAAACCATGAATATCTGCTTCTTTCCTATATCCTACTTCTCAGCCCTATATCTGATTTCTCATTCCCACAAAAGAAATAGGTTTCACAAGACTGAAATTCTAGAACTGTTTCTGGAGTTGGTAGTGGAGAGAAACTAGGAATGAACTGCAGATCGCTTCTGTTTTCTGTTTTCACTAATGGATAATGCAAGTGAGTATTCAATTGAGGTGTGCTGGCAAGGTGGGTTTCTCTGGCAAAGTTTTTGGAGAAGCAAAACCTCAATATAGTGGAGGTTAAGAATAAAGGAGTTTTTTTTTTTTTTTTTTTTTTTTTTTAAAGAATTATTTTATTTAACTTTATTGATTGGTTTCAATTTGAACAGAGAGGGAAAGACTAAAAGAGAGAAAGAGAAAGCAAGTCACTAGATCTGGGACTTGGACCGCGATCAGCCATGTAGGAGTCCAGTGCCCTTAACCACCATGCCACATGCTGGCCCCAAAAGGAGGGACTTTTTTTTAAATGCTATGATTACTTCTAACTTCACTTACAATTTTCCATAATAAACTTCTTTTCATTAGCTACTAGCACAGACTTGAAATTACTTGCTTTAATCTTTTTGTTTTTTAGTTTTTTTGTTTTGTTTTGTTTTTTTTTAAGTTTTGCTATTGGGCACGTGCGAGAAAGAGAGAGAGAGAGAGAGAGAGAGAGAGAGAGAAGCAAAGTGAGAAAGCAAGCCACCAGGTCCAGGACTTGAACCATGGTCAGTCATGTGAGAGCCCAGCATCTCAACCACTATGCCACCTGCTGGCTCCACCTGCTTTAATTTTTTTGAGCCTCAATTTCTTTTTTTTTTTTTAAAGGAATTATTTATTTAATTTTTAATCATTCAATCATTTTCATTTGACCAGAGAAAGACGCACACAGAGAGAGAGAGAGAGAGAACAAAAGTGAGAGAGCAAGCCCCCAGGTCCAGGACTGGAACTGATTTTGGCTATGTGAGAGTGTCCAGCACCTTAACCACCACACCACCTGTGGACTAGAGCCTCAATTCCTACATCTGAAAAATACTGATACCAGTAGTAGCTTCACCTCACAGTTACTGTGAGGATTCAATAAGACAACACGTGCAAAGTTAATTGCAGTGTTTAGCACATAATATGACTAACAATATGTAAAACTAAAAGAAACCTGAATGGGGGCCACCAGGTGGTGGCGGTTTAAAGCCCTGAATTCCCACATGGTCGACTCTGGTTCATGTCCCAGACCTGGTGGCTTGCTGTCTCACTTTCTCTCTCACTCACTCTCTCTCTCTCACTCTACCCTCCTCTCTGGTCAAATGAAAATAAATAAATAGATAAAGTTAAAATAAATCTTTCAAAAAAGATATACTAATAAAAAAGAAATCTGAAGGAGGTAGAATCCTTGCTTTCTATTCTGAAACATAAACCTTTGTTTTAGGTTTTACTGTAAAATGACAATTCTAAGTTTATCCAATTTACTAACGTTTCAACTTAGGAACTCAGAGGTTACCCTGAGAATACTGATTTAAAAAATCAAAGCAATTAGGAGCAAAAGTTTTATGCTAAAATACAACTTTACTGAAAGACATTCAGGAGTCACTCTATTTATAAAGTAAGTGTCATCAAAATTTAAAAAATGCAAATTCAACTGTACTCATATGCATACTCTTAAAGTCACGATTTGTTCTTTTTTCTTACACTACTGACCTCTTTCATTAAAACCTTAGAACAAGGCACAGCTTCGTTGGAATCAAAACCTCTCAGAACCTGGCTCAGAAAAAGCCACACAGTTTACCATGCTAGGCTAGAAAGGATCCGTGTGGTCACTCTAGGACAACTGTCACTGTCACCAGCACCGCTGGGTGTCTCATAGGGACTTGGGTTATGCAGAGTGTGGGGGAAGGCGGGTGTTGGAAACAAAGTCGAATACCCTAAATGGGGAGAGGCTGAACCGAGAACCGTTTTAAAAGACGATGGTCTGACCTGCAGGGAAGCAGTCACCCGCGGCTGATCAACTGCGGGGTAGCGTCGCTCCCGCCCGCAGAAAAGGGACGCAGGTGTGGCCCTCCCTCGGCGACCCCACCGCTTTCTTCCCGAGGCCGCCGCCCCTTCCCCTTCCCCCAGTCCCCCGTTACCTTTCTCGTCCTCATCGATGCGCAGGGCCACGGAGATGTACTCGAAGGCCTGCTTGTGGAAGGCTCGGACGCGCTCGGCCTCGCCGCCCGGCACTGGCGCGGGGGGCGAGGCCGGCGCCGGCGCGGCCCGGGAGCTCCTCTTGGCGGCCATGAGGGCGCGGGAGAAGCGCTGGCAAAGCCACACGAAGAGGAGCCCCAGGTGGAAGGCGGCCAGACGCAGCAGCGCGAAGCCGACGAACAGCGGGTAGGAGAAGTAGTACAGGTTCCGCTTATGCGGCGACTCGAGCCGAGGGGCCGGCCCGGCGGCAGAAGGGGCGGGGGCCAGGCAGGGGGGCGGGCGCCTGGGAGGCACCGGGCTGCTGGCGCCGCCGGAGCCTTTCTTCTTCCCTCGTCCTCCTGGAGAATTCATTCACAGCACCCACTGCCGCCGCCGCCATAACCCGCCTCCTGCAGACCGACGGCGACCAGGCGACGGCGGCGGACACTGCGACGGCAAGGGCCACAGACCCCCGCGCGTCCGCAGTCCCGGCAGCTCCGCACCTCCACGCGCTGCCCGCCGGCCCCGCCCCTTTCTCCTTCCCCGGCCAGGAGCACAACCCCTTTTCCTCCTCCTGCGGTCGGAGGCTCGGGCACCCCCGCCCTCTGTCCTCTCAGCCGCCTGCTACCTCCGAGCGGCGTTCGCGCACGCGCACGTCCTCTCGAGTCTTTCTCCGGCGCGCGCGTGCGCGCGTACGCTGCCGTCTTTGTTGACCTGTGCTCCTGTGCGCGTGTGCAGCGCCCGCCGCTCGACCGCTTCCCCGCGAAACTACAGTTCCCAGAGTGCAGTTCGGCTTACGTGGGCTCTGGACCCAGTCCAGCGTCCCTGGGATCGCCTGAGAGGCAGCCTTTGGTAATCATCCCAGAGCTAGGAGTTAGTTATAAGGATTGGGGTTGCTTGGATCCTATTTCGCAGTATCATCGTTTCCTTATGTTTATTTCATCATTTTCTGGCAATTATCCTAATTTTTCTGCCACGGATGATTGATCTGAGTTCTATCTCAGAAGCAATGCGTGTCAATCTGGGAATTATTATCTGAGAGGAAAGCAGTTATACAGACAAACTTTGGATCGCCTCAAACGAAAAATGTTAGTTCTTGAGATGAAGTTATTGAAGCAAGAGGTTTAACTAAATTAGTGCGTGTTAAAATGTGTCACTTGAATTAATTAGTTTGAATAAATCCTTTGGTTTTGCACAGCAACAATACGTTTACTGAGAAATGCATACTGTGGTTTTTTGTTTTTTGTTTTTTCCGTAATTTACTCAGGCTCCTTTCAACTACCAACTGATTTCTGCTCCCTGAATTCTAGTGAGTGCAAGCACAGAAACCCTATCATAAAGGTGGCTCACAGCAGCACTAGGCCAATCAGATTCTCCCGGGAACTGGAGTCTTGGATGGAGTCACAGTGAATACAAGGTAGTTAGAACTGAGTGCTGCAAAGAGCTGGTGGATCAGTTTGTCCCACTGAGATCACCACAGCTGCTGATTCCTGGACTGATCACTTGATTATGTAACCCATCCAATTCACTGTTCATTCTCTTTCCGTTTCCCTCCCTGTCTCCTTTACCCCACTTTTCCCCTACCGTTCCCTCTCCCCATTTTTTCTTTTTCTTTTTACTTGAGTTAGCCATAATTATTTCTTGTTGCCTAACATTAAGTATTCCACACTGACATAAAGTCCTCATTGTTTACAATCGTAGGTTTCTAACCCTCAGGACAGCTTTCAAGAACCTCCACATTCTGCCACAACTTTACCTCATGATCCTTCGCCAATACTTCCCAGCAAATACCATACTGCGAAAAAATGACCTACTCTCTGTTTCCCTCCTACTGCTCCTCTTTTTCTGTTTCTGTGCTTGTACCAGTTCCTCATTCTGAAATACTCTGTTTCAAATTAGATCCAATTCCTGACCTCCCTTCAGAAAACCTGATTTCTCTCTTGAATGCTGATGTCCTTGTTCTTGCCTGAAATCTGTTACATTTATGAGTATATTATGTAAACAAGTTGTATCTAACTTCTGTGTACAATTTAAAGAAAATTCATAAACAGCATCTAGTTTAACAAGAATGAGTATAACCAGTTCCTGGAAGTACTCTGTGAGCCCCTCTCTAATCTGGATCTCTTTTCTCCTCCTCTAGAGAGGAAGCTACTATACTGAAATTTATATTAATCTTTCTTTCTTCGGCCTTTTGTTTTAGTTTTACAATGTATTTATATATTTCTAAAGAATTATTTTTATTTAATTCCAATTGCTATTATTATTTTCAATTTGACCAGACAGAGACAGAGAAAGGGAATGTGAGAAAGCAAGCCACTAGGTCCAGGACTCAAACCACGGTCCGCCATGTGGGAATCCCTTTAACTACAATGCCACCTATCAGCCCCAGTATTTATATATTTCTAAACAAAATGTATAATTTGTCTGGTTTTGACTTTATATTAATGTAATCATTTTGTGTACATTAGCTTTATCTGCTAAAATATTAAAGTATTTGAAATTCCTCCTTGTTGACTTCTATAGCTTTAGTACATTTATTTTCACTGCTATGTAGTATCCTGTTATATAAATTTACTATCATGTGTTTTACCATTCAACTCTTAATAGATACTTAGTTTGGTGCTTTTATTTTCTTTAAAAAAATATTTTTCCCCAGCAGTTCGTTGGCTATGTCCAGAAGCGCCAGTGTTAGAACTTACCAGAGAGAGAAGAAGGGATACCCCCCTCTGGGGGGTGATTTCTCCCCCTCTCCAGTAGGAAAAACCTGTGAAGGCTTACTTACCAGAGAGAGAAAGTACCCTCCTCCCCCCTCCAGTGGGAAAATCCTTTCTCTCCCATTTCTCCATCTCATCAGGATTTGGGGGATGCATACATATGTACTCTCATGTTTTTCAAGCCACGGGTTGCAGTTGTGCTTAGCCGTGTGGGATCTGGCTCCCTATGCGCAGTGCTTCACCACTGCACTATGGGGCCAGGCCCAGTCTTTTGTTTTTGTTTTTTTGCCATTGTCTGTTAAGAATTATTTATTTGGGGGGACCGGCAAGTGGCGTGGTGGTTAAGGCGCTGGACATTCCCACATGGCTGACCATGGTTCGAGTCCCGGACCTGGTGGCTTGCTTTCTTACTTTTCCCTCTCTATGTCTCTCTGGTCAAATTAAAATAAATGAATGAATAAATGAAATTGAATAAAATAATTAAAAAAAGACATTCTTATCTCTTTAAAAAAGAAAAAATAATTATTTATTTGGAGCCAGCAAGTGGCATGGTGGTTAAGGATGCTGGACTCCCACCTAGCCAATTGTAGCTCGAGTCCCGGACCTGGTGGCTTGCCTTTTCACTTTCTCTCTCTCTCTCTCTCTCTCTTTCTCTGTCCCTTTCTGGTCAAATTAGAAATAAATAAATAAATAAAGTTAAATAAAATAAGTCTTTTAAAATTATTTATTTAATTTTATTTACTGTTATTATTATTATCTAACTCAATACAGAGAACCAGAGAGAAAGAGGAAAAGTGAGAAAGCAAGCTGTCAGGTCTGGGACTTGAACCATGGTTGGCTATGTGGGTGTTCAGTACCCCAACCACCATGCCACCTGCTGACTCACTGTCTTTTTTCTTTCTTTTTCTTTTTCTTTTCTTATTTTTTTTTTTTTTAGGACTTTGCACTGGACACATACACTTGCAGAGAGAGACAGAGAGAGGGAAAGTAAAAAATTACCCCTCAGGGGGAATAGCCATGCTGCAATCCCTTCCCCTATATTCTACTTTCAGGATTTTTTGGGCACACATACACACATACCCAAGCCACTGGATCTGGGTCTCAAACCTTTGTCAGCCATGTGGGAGTTCCGCCTCTTACGCATCATGCTAACCCATTTGTTTCTTTTTTTTTTTCTTTTTTTTTTAGAGGTTTTTGCCTTAGGGTGTGTGTGCTTGCTGGAGAGACAGAGATAGTGAGAGGGAAAGTGAGAAATCACCCTCACCACCAGGGGAATGACCATGCCACAATCCCTTCTCCTTCATTCTTATTCTGGGATCTTGGGCACGCTCACACACGCACACAGTGTGACTTTCAAGCCACCAGCTCCAGGACTCGAACTGTGGTTGACCATGTGGGAGTCCAGCGATGTAGCCACCGTGCCATCTGCTGGCCCCCCAATTTTTTTCTTAAGTAACTGATTCTTTTTTATTTCTTCTTTAAAATAATAGATGGGCTCTCGCTATGTCATGATTCTCATGCCTGGGCTTCCCAAGGAACTAGGACTACATTTTTTATCTCTTAATTGCCAGAGAGTAAGTATACTCACCAGAGAGAGAAAAAGACAGAGAGAGAAAGCACCCCTCCAATTGGGTGTGGTCACACTGCAATTGATTCTCCTCTATTTCCCTCTCATCTGGGGATTTTGTACACAGCCACACATGTGCCCAGCATATTCCTCAAGTCTTCAGGGTGGGACTCCAACCATGACTGGTTACGTGAAATCTGCCTCCCACAACTATGAGACTACAGGCCAGCCCCGAAGTAGCTGGGACTACAGGTGTGCCTCAACATATCTGCTTTTTAGGGTAAGCTGAGAATCTAAACCAGTCCTCCCATGTGGCATCAGCCTGCTGAATAGTAATGTCTAACAGCATGTCCTACTGTAGCTGAGCCAATAACTACCTTTTTTTTTTTGGAGAAGTTTCTCCTATATGGCACATGCGCTCGCCAGAAAGACAAAGAGAGACAGAGAGACAGAAAGCAAGAAATCACCCCCCTGGGGGGATGACCACACCACAATCCCTTCTCCTCCATTCTCCTCTCGGGATCTTGGGCATGCACACATACACGCCCAGCATGAGTTTAAGTCACCGGGTCCGGGACCCGAACCATGGTTGACTACATGGGAGTCCAGTGATGTAGACATTATGCCAACTGCTGGTCCCAGTAACTAGCTTTTTTTTTTTTTTGGAGAGGTTTTCACTATAGGGCGCGTGCGCTCGCCAGAGAGAGAGAGACATAGAGACAGAAAGCGAGAAATCACCCCCCAGGGGGAATGGTCATGCCACAATCCCTTCTCCTCCATTCTCTTCTCGGGATCTTGGGCATGCATGCACACGAGCCCGGCGTGAGTTTTAAGCCACCGGGTTCGGGACGTGAACTGTGATCGACCCCAGTAACTAGCTTTTTAACTTGGCTAAGATATGAACTGGTAGAGCAGTTAAAGGCTGTGGAGTCAGACTAGTTACATTCAAATTCCTGCTTCATCACTTTCTGTGATCTTGGGCTAGAATGACTCGCGCCCACATTTGTTGCATAATTCTAGAGTACAATAGTAGGCAGTGCCTGGAATCAAGTCAGTGCTTGATATTTGTCGAAGAAAAAATGGTTTTGTCTATACTTATACTATAAAATCTAACTAAAACACCCCTCCGGCAAGTTTCTGAGCTTTCTTTCCCTTTTTCCAGGACCACTCTTACCATCTGATCACGCATGCACGCACACACACCTGGCATGAGTTTAAGCCACCGGGTCCGGGACTCGAACCACAGTTGACTACATGGAGTTCAGTGACATAGCCATTATGCCAACTGATGGTCCCTCATTTTTAAATTTTCTAGAGAGTCCATGCACTTATGAGAGAGAGAGAGAAAGTGAGAAGGCATCTCCCAACCATGGGTGATGGTTACACTGCAATCACTTCTCCTCCATTCCTCCCTTCAGGATTTTGAGCACACATACATGTGCCCATAATAGTTTAAGGTACAGAGTCAGGATTCCAACCTCACAGTTGAACATGTGGGATCCAGCTGCCTTAACTTTCAGAGCACCAGCTATCCCTAATCTATATTCTTGATACATCCTTCACTTACCACTTCCAGCAGAAATGATACTATTTCTCAATTTCAATTCTTAGGATGATATGGTTGTGTTACTAATATATTGCCCTGTGTAACATTTTATCATTTTCTGATATAGATTATAAACTTACAGAAGGTAGTGGCCACACTTTATACATTTTGTCTCACTTTTTGCATCTCGCCTGATGTCTTGTTTATAGTACCCCCTTAATAAATATGAAACACATTTGGTGCTGGGCATGTAGCCTAGTGGTTAAGGAAGCCAAATCTTACATGGCCAACAGTATGGTTCCAGACCCAGATTTGCAGGCTTGAAAAATACTCTGGGTTGGGACCAGCAGTTAGTGTAATGGCTATGTCGCTGGACTCCCACGTAGTCGACCGCGGTTTGAGTCCTGGACCTGGTGGCTTAAACTCACGCCGGGCATGTGTGCGTGTGTGCCCAAGATCCCGAGAAGAGAATGGAGGAGAAGGGGGAACCAGCAGTTAGCGTAATGGCTATGTCGCTGGACTCCCACGTAGTCGACTGCGGTTCGCGTCTCGGACCCGACAACTCACGCCGGGCGCGTGTGCGTGCGTGCCCAAGATCCCGAGAGGAGAATGGAGGAGAAGGGATTGCGGCGTGACCATCCCCCCTGGGGGGTGATTTCTCGCTTTCTGTCTCTATGTCTCTCTCCTGTCTGGCGAGCGCACGCGGCGGAATGGAGGAGAAGGGATTGCGGTGTGGCCATTGGAGGGGGGGGTTATTTCTCGCTTTCTGTCTCTCTCTGTCTGTCTGGCAAACGCACGTGCCCTATAGCAAAAAACCTCTCCAAAAAAAAAAAAAAAAAAAAGAAAGAAAGAAAGGAAGGAAGGAAGGAAGGAAGGAAGGAAGAAAAATACTCTGGGTGAAAATGAATCATTAAAAAAAACAAAAACTAAACACACTAGGCATGTGTGCATGCATGCCCTAAATCCTGACAGAACAGAGAACAGGTGGGGAAGGAATTGCAGTGCGATTATGCCCCATTGAGGGCTGCTTTCTTCCCCTCTCTCCCAATCTCTGTCTCTCTCTGACAAGTGCATATACCCTCTGGCAATTAAACATGGGTATGAATTTGAAAAACTGTTCAAACATTATGATTGTATAAAGTATCTGTTTGCTGTGTAGTAAACCACTTCAAAAATTAGCAGCTTAAAATATCAGCTATTGGGGCCATCAGGTGGCAGGTGGTTAAGGGCGCTGAACTCCCACATAGTTGACCACGGATTGAGTCCTGGACTTGGCGGTTTGCTTTCTCACTTTCTCTCTCTCTTTCATTCTCTCTCTCTCTCTTTCATTCTCTCTCTCTCTCTCTCTCGCTCTCGCTCTCGCTCTCTCTCGCTCTGTCCCTCTCTGGTCAAATTTAAATAAGTAAATAAATAAAGTTAAATAAAATAATTTGTTATAGCTATACTAGCTATTTAGGATCACCCTGTAGCTTAGTGGTTAAGAGAGCTGGATTCCACGTGTCTGAGTGAGGTTCAAACTCTGGCCCCAGAGGCCTGAAACATGCGACGCACATGTGCATGCATGCCCTAAATCCTGACAAGATGGAGAAATGGAGGAGAAGAGATCATGGCATGACCACACCCCACTAGAAGGTTCTCTCTCTCTCTTTCTCCATCTCCCTTGAGTGCCCCCTGGGGGAAAAATTTAATAGTAAGATTATATTTATATACCCAATATTTTGTTTAGAGTACCAACTTAATATAACTTTTGATAATCTAGGGTGCTCATGTAAAATTCCATATTAAGTGACTGCTATGTTTCCATAGCATCATAGCTTCAAGAAGCAAGTTGAGCAGGTCAGGTAACAATTTATACATACACCTACTATTTTGAAACCATAAGCTCATACATACTTTCATAGAAGTGAATCCCCTGTAACTAGAGAATCTCGAACTGGCAACTCAAAAGTTTTGTTTTCAGTTTGTTTTAAAATTTTGAGCCAATATTTGTTACCCAGTAGATTTCACACAGAAATTCAGAATTCTTTTTTTTCCTTTTTCTTTCTTTTTTTTTTTTTAATTGCCAAAGGGTGTGTGTGTACTCTCCAGAGTAAGTGAGAAAAACTCCTCTGTGGGGTGTGGTCATGCCACAGGTCTCAGGCATGCGAGCAGAAGCACCTGGTATGTTTCTCAAGCTGCTGGGACTCAAACCACAGTTGGCAGGACCAGCTGGTAGTGTAGTGGTTAGGTTGACTGGATTCCATGTGGCCAACTGTGTGGTTCAAGTCCCAGACTTGGCTCTTGACCCACACATACACACACACACACACACACATTTGGATACATATACATGCATAGCCAAAATCCAGAGAGGAAAATGGAGAAGAAGGGATTGCAGTGGGCTACCCTCTCTTAGGGGATTCTTTCTCTCTCTCTGCCTCTCTCTGGTGAGTAAACAAAACAAAGCAAAACATAGTTGGCCAGGTGGGATCTCGCTGTATGCACAGTGCTCAACTACTATACCACAGGGCCAGCTCTAAAAACTCAGAATCCTATTAAAACAAACGAACCTGAGCAGACCACCAGGTGGCATGGTAATTGAGGTGTTGGGCTCCCGTATGGCTGACCACAATTCCCAGACCCCGAGACATGGGAATCACGCCAGGCGCAGTGAGAGGAGACTAGAGGACAAGGGATTGTGTCATGGGGCCATCCCCTCTGGAGGGTAAAGGGTGATTTCTCACTTCCCTTCTCACTGTTTCTCTCTCTCTCTCCAGCAAGCATAGCAAAAACCATTAAAAAAAAAAAAAAAGGAAAGAAATCCTAAGAATTCTAGTGTCTCTTGAAAAAAGCTAATAGGCTGATCCCAAATCATGGTGGTTAAACATCATGCATACAAAACTAGATTCAAAAAAAAAAAAAAAAAACAACAAAAAAAAAAACTAGATTCCATTTGAACCCCAACCAGGGTTCAAATCATGGGCCCAGCTGCTTCAAGCACATGCTGTGTGCATATGTGTCCAGTTCCCCCAATCCTGAAGGAAAGGAGGAATGGAGGAAAAAGGATTGTGACAAAACCCATGCCCTACTGTGGTGTGGTTTCTCTCTCCCTCTCTTTCTATCTGCTGTTCATGTGCCCTCTGGCAATTTAAAAAAAAAATTGCATGAGAGCAGGTAAGTGGCATGGTGGTTAAGATGCTAGACTCCCACATGGTTGACTGCAGTTTGAAAACTGGACCTGGCAGCTCTCTCACTTTCCATTTCTCTTTCTCTCTCTAGTCAAAATTTAAAAACTGTAATAACAAATAAAATTAAATAAATAAATTTTTTTTGGGGGGAGAGGTTTTCGCTATAGGGTGCGTGCGCTCACCAGACAGACAGAGAGAGACATAGAGACAGAAAGCGAGAAATCATCCCCCTGGGGGGATGGCCACACCGCAATCCCTTCTCTTCCATTCTCCTCTCGGGATCTTGGGCATGCACGCACACGTGCCCGGCGTGAGTTTTAAGTCATCAGGTCCAGGACGCGAACCGCAGTTGACTATGTGGGAATCTAGCGACATAGCCATTACGCTAACTGCTGGTTCCCAATAAATAATTTTTGACAGGTTTTTGCTATAGGGCAGGTATGCTCAGCAGTAAGACAGAGAGAGAGAGAGAGACAGAAAGCAAGAAATCAC
Organism: Tupaia tana; assembly: GCA_026018925.1. Classification (NCBI taxonomy): domain Eukaryota; kingdom Metazoa; phylum Chordata; class Mammalia; order Scandentia; family Tupaiidae; genus Tupaia; species Tupaia tana. The sequence continues at coordinate 201,631,778 of JAKSZU010000003.1, forward strand.
CCCCCAGGAGGGATGGCCACACCGCAATCCCTTCTCCTCCATTCTTCTCTCGGGATCTTGAGCACGCACGCACACGCATTTGGCATGAGTTTAAACCACCGGGTCTGGGACTCGAACCATGGGAAACTACATGGGAGTCCAGCAACATAGCCGTTACACCAACTGCTGGTCCCCAAATTAAATAATCTTTTAAAAAGAATTATTTAATTTTATATATAATTTTCTTTAATTTGGACAGAGAGAGAGAGAGAGAGAAAAAGAGGGAGAGTGAGAGTACGAAAGCAAGCTGCAGGGTTTGGGTCTCAAACTGTAATTGGCCATATGGGAGTCTCCCAAGACTAGCTTAGCATGAATACATTTTGTGTGCCAGTATTGGCTTGCTCTCTTGTTTCAGTTAACATTTTAAATGTGATGGGTATTCTATGTTGTTCATTCCTATTCGCCTGCTCTTGGGCTTCCTCAAACCAGTTAAATTTCCACAAAAGATAATCTCCTCCTGATAAGCATGCCTTGCCTAGTACTTGCCAATTATTAAGGGTAAACGTAGATTGTGTAGCTGTCTCTAACACCGCAATTGTATAAGGTGCCGTGGGACTATACTGCATATAAGCCATTTTCAATTCTTTTAGCGTTTTAAAGGATATTGGCTCATGCTGATGTTGATTTTGATTTTGATTGTCAGGGTTAGGAGCCTCAATAACAGGGCACAAGTTAAATCCTGACATAGTCTCTCCTCTGTCTGCAGCCCAATGCAATGCTCTCTGTAGGGGCCTTAAAGTGGGAGTTGTTCTGGGAACCAGCAGTTAGTGTAATGACTATGTCACTGGACTCCCACGTAGTCGACTGCGGTTCGCGTCCCGGACCCGGTGGCTTAAAACTTACACCAGGCTCGTGTGCGTGTGTGCCCAAGATCCCGAGAGGAGAATGGAGGAGAAGGGATTGCGGCGTGACCATCCCCCCTGGGGGGTGATTTCTCGCTTTCTGTCTCTCTGTCTCTCTCTGTCTGTCTGGCGAGCGCATGCGCCCTATAGTGAAAATCTTTCCAAAAAAAAAAAAAAAGAAAGTGGGAGTTGTTCTATCTGCCCTAGCACCATTTGATATGCAAGTAGGTTTTGACTGGGAAGCAGCAGGCCATAGCGGGGAGCACTAGGCCTAAGGGCAGCAGCTCCTTCTCTTCCCGCAGTCTTAAGTCTGTCTAACTTTACAAGACTGTCATTTTCTCTACCAGGTATTACCTCTGTATCCTTGTCTTTAGTAACAGACTCTGATTTCTTATGTAAGAGGGAGGCATAGCCCTCCGGAGTGTTATTTGGTGGAGCTACTGAACCAACTCCGTTTTTTTCTGGAGGGTTTTGTTTCAAGCACTCCTTGATTAAATTCCACAGGGAAAAAGCAAAGATGGGAATCTTGCTAGGACCCTCTGTTGTATATTTTTTTCTGATTTGTTCTCCGACCCTTTCCCAAGTTTCCTCATAAACTGTTCCTTGTTCTGGGAACCAAGGGCATGTTTCCTGCACGAAAATCAGAAACAGACGTAACTGCTTGATACTAACTTTATTGCACCTAGCTTTTAACATGTAAGACGACACATGAATATACATTTTTCTTTCTCTAGACAATTTTGTCTCCATGTTTTACACCTGATAATAATAGAATCCATTCCTTTTCTTGTTCTATAATCTCCTTATTTTACTTTGATATCTCCTTACTCCTTATTTTACTTTTGGTATCTTTCTTCTACTCTGGTATCTCTTTCTTCTCTGGTATTTTTTTTACTCTGGTATCTCTTTTTTTTTTTGAGAGGTTTTTGCTATAAGGCAGGTGTGCTTGTCAGAAAGACAGAGAGAGACAGAGAGACAGAAAGTGAGAAATCACCCTCTTCGGGGATGGCCACACCGCAATCCCTTCTCCTCCAGTCTCCTCTCAGGATCTTGGGCACGTATACACACATGCCCAGTGTGAGTTTAAGTCACTGGGTCTGGGACTTGAACCTCAGTCGACTACATGGGAGTCCAGCAACATAGCCATTACACCATCTGCTGGTCCCATTGGCAAATTAAGAAAAAAAGAATATGGCAGCATTAAGCTCCACATTCCTGAAAGGCAAAAGTCACCTCCAGCTGTGTAACAACTGTCCTAGTTAATTAGGGAATGTTACTCTCCAGTTTCTCATGGTTTCTGTCATTCATGCACATCACAGGTCCATTTTTTAACATGGCCACACCACACACACATGGAACACATGTGTATGCCTGAGTATTAGGTTTAGCCACTGCATTAAACTGAACTAGATCTTATTCCCTACTATAATCCTGGCACCTCATTCATTGCCTGGAACATTCTGTGGTTAAAATTTATTTGTTGAGGAGCCAGCAGATGGCATAGCGGTTATATCACTGGACTCCCACATGACCGAATCCCAGACCACATGGCTTAAAACATACCGGCTGTATGTGCATGTGTGCCCAGGATATTCCGGGAGGAGAATGGAGAAGAAGGGATTGTGGCATAGCTGTCCCACCTGGGGGATGATTTCTCACTTTCCCTCTCACTAACTCTATCTCTCTCCAGTGAGTGTACACACCCTAAGGTAAAAACATCTACAACATAACATATATATATATTTGTTGAACAAATGAATCGGCACATTGCGGATTCAATTTAGGGAAATGATTAGTTGTTTACAATTATGTTTTTGGTTACTAACATACCAATAGGGTGATCCTCTAATGATTATTTTGCTCCTCTCATCCGTCACCTCCAACTAGATATTTTCATTTGTCTATTTTAGGTTTTCTGTCTTTTCTTTTTTCTTTCTTTCTTTTTTTTTTAAAGAGAGATTTTTGATATCGAGTGCATGTGCTTGCTGGATGGAGAGAAAGACAGAGACAATGAGAGAGAAAGTAAGAAATCACTTCCCAGGGGGGATGGCCACACCACAATCCCTTCTCCTTTCTCTTCCCAGGCTCTTGGAAATGCATGCACATGTGCCCAGTGTGATCTTCAAGCCACCGAGTCCAGGCCTTGAATCTCAGTTGTCATGTGGGAGTTCAGCAACATAGCCACCACACCATCCACTGGCTCAAACTTGCTGTCTTTTTCAAAACCAGTTATCTCCTCTATAGACTCTAGGCATGCCATTCTATTTTTTTTTTTTTGTTTTTTTTAGTTGAAAAGCGGTCTTTGGCTCAGTTAGTAGCATAGGTGGTGGCATACTGATCTGCAGTGCTGAAAGTCACATAGCCAACTGCAGGTTCAAGTTCTGTTTCAGTTGATCTGAAACGTGCTGGACACCAGTGCCCAAGATCTGACTAACTAGAGGGCTGGAGGAAGGGAATCGCAGTGTGACCAAACCCCCATTGCCAGGAGGGAGCAGTACCTGATTATCTCATGTTTGTACACATATTCTCTCTTGCACTGTTATGAAGGAAATTGGAAAAAAGAAAGAGGTTCTTAATATCTATCATTGATCCCTACTTCAAATAATCTAGCTTAAATCAAGCTGACAGTTTGAGGAATTTCTTAGAAGGCAAGTATAGATGAAATATCCAAAAAACTATTTGGTAGTAGACACTTTGGTAAATAATTAGTGGGTAAAGTGATAAAGGGACTGAATGTCCTGGATTAGTTAGCACAGTACTCAGCTCCTCCTTTTTGTCCTGGCGAAACTGGCCCAGATGCCACTCAGGATTAAGTGTCCTGGAAGTTCTTACAATCTGAAAGCCAGGAGACTCATGCTCTAGGGTGAATGGATGAGAAGGTTAGACTCTTCAGTCCAAGCAGAGTATAAGGCAGGATTAACATCAAGGTACTTTTTCTTGAGACAAATTAGGAAGATGTTAGCTGACAAAATGGATTTGAGATTGAGGTATGATTTCAGGGGGCAGAAAACATGATTCGAGACTGCTAAGGAATGAGACCCCTGTAAAGTCAGAAATCTGGAATAACTCGATAAACTTAAAAGACGAAAAATGTATGTTATCTTGCAGGTATGTGTTAGAGGTATTAAATGTATTCTTTCAGTCCAGCTGGTAGTGTGGTGGTGGTTAAGGTGAATAGTTCCCACATGGCTGTTTGATTTCTGAACCCAGTAGTTTGATCAAACAGGCTGTGTGTGTGCGTGTGTGTGTGTGTGTGTGTGTGTGTGTGCCTAAAATCCCGAGGGGAGAATGGATGCGAAGGAATTGCAGCATGGCCATCCTACCTAGAGGTGTACTCTCTTTCTCTCTCTGGTGAGCACATATGCCCTATAGCAAAACTATGAAAAGAATGTATTCTTTCATCATTCTTGTTCCACTCATTTTACAAAGAGGTTAACTAGTTAAAGAACTTGATCTAGAGCTGGCCCAGAAGCATAACGGCTAAGGGAGCTGTATCCCATATGGCCAACTGTGGTTCAAAACCCCTTTAGCAGTTTGAAAAACACACTGGGTGCATATGTATGCATGTCTAAAATCCCAGTAGGAAGGAAGAATGTAGGAAAAGGCATTGTGGTGTAATCCCAAGTGTGTGTGGGGGTACTTTTTTTTTTAAAGAATTATTTATTTAATTTAATTTATTATTATTATTTTAATCTGCTATAGGGCACGTGTGATCACCAAAGAGAGGGGAGAGAGAGAGAGAGTGAGAAAGCAAGCTGCCATGTCTGGGACTCAAACCATGGTTGACCATGGGGGAGTCTGTGTCTTTAACCACCACACTACCTACTAGCCCCTGGGGGGGGGGTGCTTTTTATCTCTTACTTTGTCTCTCTCTGGTAAGTGCAAGCACTCTTTGGCATTAAATAAATAAATAAGGACATGGTCCACGGGCCGGCAGGTGGCGTGCTGGTTAAAATGCTGGACTCCCACATGGCTGACCACAGTTCAAGTCCTGGACCTGGTTGCATGCTTTCTCATTCCCCTCACCAGTCAAATTAAAAAATAAGAATAAGGGGCTAGCAGTTGGTGTAATGGCTATGTTGCTGGACTTCCATGTAGTAAACCATGGCGTATGTGCGTGCGTGCCCAAGATCCCCAGAGGAGAATGAAGGAGAAGGAATTGTGGTATGGCCATTCCCACTGGGGGATGATTTCTCTCTTTCTGTATCTCTGTCTTTCTGGTGAGAGCACACGCCGTATAGCAAAAACCTCTCAAAAAAAAAAAAAAAAAGAGAGCTGGACTCCCACATGATTGGCTGCTGTTCAAACCCTGGGCCCAGTGGCTTACTTTTTCACCCTCACCCCACCCCCCGATATCTCTCTGGTCAAGTTAAAATAATAATAATAATAATAATAAATAAAATTGAACAGATAGTTATTTTTTTATTATTTTATTTAACTTTATTTATTTATTTCTTTAAATTTGACCAGAGAGGGAAAGAGAGAGAGGGATAGAGAAAACAAGCCACCAGGTCCAGGACTGAAACTGTGTTGGCCATGTGGGGGTCCAGTGCCCTTAACCATCACACCACTCGCTGGCCCCTCAATCTTATATTTTTATTGTGTCAAAAAAAAAATTACTGAGGGTTCAGCAGGTGGTGTGCTGGATAGGGATGCTGGATTTCCACGTGGCCGACTATGGTTTGAGTCCCAGACTTGACTGCTTGCATTCTCACTTTCCCTCTCTCTCTCTCTGTCTCTCTCTGATCAAATAAAAAAAAATAACTTATGGAATTAAATGAGTAAATAATTCTTAAAGACAAAAACAACAGGAACAACAAAAAATTGCTGGGACCAGCAGGTGACATGGTGGTTAAGTGCACTGAATTCCCATATAACTGACTATGGTTTGAGACTCAGACCTGGTGGCTTGCTTTCTGATTTCCACCCATCCCCCATCTTTGTTTCTCTCTGGTCAAATTAAAATAATAATAATAATTATGAATAAAATTAAATTAAAATAATTATTTAAAATAATTGCAAAAGCATAGAAAATACAATCAATATTAAGTATGATGAGATAGCTGAAGCTTAACAAGTAGAAGACCAGAGACCAGAAACCAAATACCTGAATTCCGGAATAGAAGTTCACTCCTGCTCTAGAGACTAAAATCATATTTATTTCAAAATTGATAAAATACAAACAGACCTTGTAAAAATGTTATTCTTGAGGTCAGCAGGTGGTGTGGTGATTGAGATGATGGCTTGCTTTCCTGCTCACCCCTCCCCCCCGTGAGCACACGTGCCCTATGACAAATTTGAGAATAATGATAATATTTAATAAAATTAAATAAATAATTCTTTAAAAATGTTATTCTTGAAAGTGTAGATTTTTACCTTAAATCATTGAGACACTATGTGTAATGGACTATTGGGACGTCGGGAAACTCATGATGTATTTTTGCATAGAAAAATATAGAAAAATGGGGCCAGGAGATGGCATGGTGATTAAGGGCAATCTGCCAGGTCCGGGACTTGAACCATGGTTGGCATGTGGGAGTCCAGCACCCTTAGCCCATGCCACTTGCCAGGCGCAGGACTTTTTAAAAAATTATTTAATTTAATTTATTATTATTATTTTTAAAATTGCTATAGGGCACATGCACCTACTAGACACACACACACACACACACACACACACACACGCACACAAAGAGCAAAAGCCAGATCTGGGACTTGAACTGTGGTAGGCAATGTGGGAGTCCAGCACCCCAACTACCATGTCATCTGCTGGTCCCCTGGTTGACAAGTTTTTAAATTATTCTACGTCATTTCCTTTGATAAACATTTTAATCATTTTTCTCCCTTCAGTTGTGTCAGTACACATTAGCATCAAAATTTGACCATGAATCTACTCAACTTAGTGCATATTGTGCACCTATGATGCACAATTGATATCTAAGACATGGTCTCTGCCCTGAAGGAGCTCATATTCTAGTTTCTTATTTTACTAAAACTATATTATCAGTACTTGGAAAATGTGAATTAGCAGCTTTGTTACTCTATAGAATTTGGAAATATTTATTGAGTACCTATTACATACTGGTAAATATATGAGTATATGATAACATTAGAATGCACATAACTAGTCTGTCTTAGTTTTCCCAATATTCTCTAGTCACAATTGCTTTTATTTCCCACTCCTGAAAAGTACTTAATCTTGAGTCAATGATGTATATGTACTCGTCTATTTATTTTAAAAATAATTATTAATTTTATTTATCATTGTTTTTGTCTTTTAATTTGGTACAGGGCACTGCACACTCACCAGAGAGAGAGAGAGAGAGAGAGAGAGAGAGAGAAAGAGAGAAGGAAAAGTAAAAAAGTAAGCAGCCAGGTCCGGGGCTCAAACTGTGGCTGGCCATGTGGAGTTCAGAGCCTTAACTATCATACCACCTGCTGGCCCTTGAATTTATAGTATATATTTTGTACATATGCATCCATATCTTTGCATCAGTCTTACATGTAAAATCCTTTAAGTGCTATACGGTAGTTGTCAACAATCACAATACTAATGATCAAGTTTACATTACAAAACAAAACTTTAAAAATGTATCCACAAATCTAATTCCTAAACAAATTTTATTTATTTAGTTTTTCTTTTAAATAATTATTTTATTTAACTTTATTGATTTAGATTTATTTTATTTTATTTATTTTTTTGGAGAGGTTTTTGCTATAGGGCGCGTGCGCTCGCCAGACAGACAGAGAGAGAGACAGAGATAGAAAGCGAGAAGCCACCCCCCAGGGGGGATGGTCACGCTGCAATCCCTTCTCCTCCATTCTCCTCTCGGGATCTTGGGCACGCACACACACGTGCCCGGCGTGAGTTTTAAGCCACCGGGTCCGGGAGGCGAACCGTGGTCGACTACGTGGGACTCCAGCGACAAAGCCATTACGCTAGCTGCTGGTTCCCGATTTAGATTTATTTTAATTTTTTTTTTTTTTTTGAGAGAGATTTTCGCTATAGGGCGCATGCGCTCGCCAGACAGACAGAGAGAGACATAGAGACAGAAAGTGAGAAATCACCCCCCCCCCCCCCCCCCCCCGGGGGGATGGTCACGCCGCAATCCCTTCTCCTCCATTCTCCTCTCGGGATCTTGGGCACGCACGTACACGCGCCCGGCGCGAGTTTTAAGCCACCGGGTCCGGGACACGAACCACGGTTGACTACGTTGGAGTCCAGCGACATAACCATTATGCTAACTGTTGGTTCCCGATTTATTTTAATTTGACAAGAAAGGAAGAGGAAGAGGGGGAGAGAGAGAGAAAGCAAGCTGCCAGGTTTGGGACTCGAACCACAGTTGGCCATGAGGGAGTCCAGTGCCCCTAACCATCACACCACCTGCAGGCCCTTATTTATTTATTTTAAATAATTATTTATTTTATTTATTTATTATTTTTCATATGAGTTTTGCCAGAGAAAGACAGACAGAGAGAGAGAGAGAGAGAGAATGAGAAAGCAAGCTGCCAGATCCAGGACTTGAACCACAGTTGGCCATGTGGGAATTCCAGTGCCTTAACCACCACACTACCTGCTGGCCCCCTTATTTTTTTTAGAGATTTTTGCTATAGGCCAAGTGTGCTCACTAGAGAGACAGCAAGAAATCACCCTCCCCCACCCTCCCACCAGGGGGATGGCCACTCTGCATTCCCTTCTCCTCTAGAGATCTTGGGCACACAGGCACACACGCGGGCATGAGTTTAAGCCACCCAGTCCGGGACTTGAACTGCGATTGACTACTTGGGAGTCCAGTGACATAGCCATTACACCAACTGCTGGTCCCCCCCCCCTCCTTTTTTTTTTTTTTTTTAAGAATTATTTTATTTAACTTTATTTATCCATTTACTTATTCACTTTTAATTTGACCAGAGAGGGTCAGAGTGAGAGCCAGAGAGAGAAAATGAGAAAGCAAGCCGCCAGGTCCAGGTCTTGAGCGCAGTCAGCCATGTGGAAGCCCAGCACCCCCAACGACCTCGCCACCTGCCGCCTGGTCCCATTTTTTTTTTAAGAGACAATTTTTTTTTTTTTTTTTTTTTTTTTTTTTTTTTTTTTAGAGGTTTTTGCTATAGGGTGCGTGCACTCGCCAGAAAGAGAGACAGAAAGCACGAAATAACCCCCCAGGAGGGATGGCCATGCTGCAGTCCCTTCTCCTTCATTCTCCTCTCAGGATCTTGGGCACACACACACACACACACACACACACACACACACACACAAGTGCCCGTGTGAGTTTAAGCCACGGGGTCTGGGACTGGAACCGCGGTCCTGGAACCACGGTCGACTGCATGGGAGTCCAGTGACATGGGCGTTATGCCAACTGCTTTTTGCTATAGGGTACATACCTTTGCCGGAGAGACAGAGACAGAGAGAAAGCCAGAAATCACGGGGTAGAGGGGGAGGTGCGGCGCCGGGGGGAGGGAGGGGGGTGGGAATGGCCATGCTGCAATCACTTCTCCATTCTCCCCTAGGGATCTTGGGCATGCAGGCACGCTGCCCAGTGTAAGTGTGATGAAGCCGTTGGGTCAGGGACTCCAACCATGGTCGACTAATTGGGAGTCCAGGGACGTAACCAATAGCCAATTGATGGTCCCTGGTGTGGGTTTTAAGTCTCCAGGTGCGGGCCTGGAACTGCAGCCTACTACATGGGAGTCCAGCGATGTAGCCATTATGCCACCTGCTGGTCCCACAAAACAGCAATATGAAAATGTAATGTTATTAATATTTCCTTATAAATCGTCATGATTTTTAGTTTTAAGGTTATATTCCATCATATTGATATGCCATAATGTAGTCTCCAAATATTTGATATTAACTTTTCAAAGTTTTCATATTAAGAAGTTCAAGTACAAATGAGATTGAGATAAAGGCAGGAAGTCCGAGTGTATCATTAACATCTACATTAAAATAAATGGAATTTATTGGAGTGAAGATAATTCCATTTTCCAGACTTCATTTGCTACTTACAGATTGTGGGTAGGAGGCAAATTACCCTTTGTATCTTTTACAAATACAATGCTATCAATAGGACCCCAGTTTAGAAAGCCAGTTGCATATTGTAATCTTGATACAAATGTAAAGTTGCATGAACCTCGCATATTCACAGACTTAAGGGCTAGAATAAAAACTTAATATGGAATCTCACAATCGCTAATTCCCCCTCCGGCTTTAAGTTAAATACAGGCACTCCGCCGCCTTATGTATTTCAGCCTGGGCCTAAGATTTTCTAGTAGGGATCACTCAGCAAGGAAGTTCTTTCGGTTCCTGGAGGAAGAGCTCGGGCAGACATTTCGGGCCGCACCGAGGCCGGCCAGGCAGAGTTCCAATCAGCTCGGTAGGTCACTCAAGTTCAGGTGGGGGCGCTCGCCTTGGGTGGGCAGGTTGAGGAGCTTTTCCTGTTCGCAAGACACAACGCAGACCTCCGGGAGCCGCTCGCAGCCCCACTGCGCGCACCTCCCCGCCCCCGACGAGCTCTGCGCAGGCGCGGCAGCCTTGCGACATCCGTCACTTACGGCCGAAGCGGTTCTTGCTGGGAGTTGGTGGCGCGGTGCGGGTCTCTTAGGAACCGACGGCTCGGGCGTGGGTAATCGGCTCCCTTTCCCTCTTTCCTCACTTATCCCAGGCACTTGGGACTTCCACAGAGTTTCCGGAACTGATGCGGGCGCTCTGTCGCCAACTGTCCCACACTGGCCCTCTACTGCTCGGGGTGCTCCCGCGCCCAGGTGGGGGTGAGGGGCGGGGTCGGGGCTGGGTTGGACTCCATCCTGGCGTCTTCGTGTTGAAATTTCCCGGGTAACTCTGGGCTCTTCTTGTTTTCCAAGACAGGAATCCGAGTACTGTGACTTGCAGGGTCCGCAATGGAGCCAGAGCAGATGCTCGAGGGGCAGACGCAGGTACCGGGGAGGCCCGGGGTTCGGGGTGGGGTGTTCAGGGAGGCAGCGGGAGAAGGTGGCTGATGTCCCTGTGTCCCGCGTTTTGTTTTCTAGGTTGCGGAAAATCCTCATTCTGAGTACGGTCTCACAGACAACGTTGAGGTAATTCGCCCAGTTCCTATTCCGTATCTGTGCGTCTCTTGAGAAAACTTGGGGTTTGTTTTTGCTAGGTTACTTTGCACGAAGGAAAAACTTCGTCATGAACTGAGTAGTATCAAATTCTGTTTTACTAGCGGTACTTGGTATACAGACAAATAAATTAGTTTTCAGCTTGAACTTTAATAAAATTATTTAATGTATCATTATTATTTTAATTTACTGAGGGCGCACATGCTTTGGGGGGAGGAAGAGAGGGAAAGTGAGAAAGCAAAGCTACCAGGTCCAGGACTTGAACCATGGTTATCCTTGTGGGAGTCCAGCGCCTTAACACCCATGCCACCTACTGGCCCCTCAATGTGAACTTTTAAAAAATGATGTAAAGAAACATTATTGGGACCCCCAGATGGCGTGGACTCCTATGTAGTCCAGTGCGATTCGAGTCCCGGACTCAATGGCTTAAACTTACGCTGGGCACTTGTGCGTGTGTGCCCAAGATCCTGAGAGGAGAAGGGATTACAGCATGGCCATTCCCTAACCCCCCCCCCCCCCCCCGGGGGGGGGGGAGGTGATTTCTCACCTTTTGGTGAACACACCACACCCTATAGCAAAAGCCTCTCCAAAAAAAAAAAAAAAAGAGAGAAAAGAATCACGTTATTGAGAGAGACTGTCACAATCATTTTGATTGGTGACAAGGGTATCCATTGGGCTTTTGATATGCAAAAATTGTACATTTTAAAGTTGATGAACTCATTGGTCTTTGTGGAAAAAGGCGTGCCCTGTTGGAGTTGGCGGTTAGTACCAGGAGATAACACATGGTACGTACAGTTTTTGCCTTAGGTGGCTCAGTCTGAATTCAGAGAGACCATGGGAGAACATACAAAAAGTAGTTTAAAAATTATTAATTTTATTTATATATATATATATATATATATATATATATATATTTTTTTTTTTTTTTTTTTTAAGTTTGCTTTAGGTCATGGGTGCACACCAGAGAGAAAGGGAGGAACAGTTTGAAAGCAAGCCACCAGGTCCAGGACTCAAACCATGGTCTACCATGTGAGAGTCCAGTGTCTTAACCACAATACCACCTGCTGGCCCCTAAGAAGTATTTTTTCATTAAGCATTTCTGTGTAAATGCATAGAAATTATTGTCTAAAATAGAAGGTGCTGGGACCAGCAGTTAGTGTAATGACTATGTCGCTGACTCCCATGTAGTCGACCGCAGTTCGAGTCCTGGACCCGGTGGCTTAAACTCAAACGGTGAGCACGTGTGCGTGCCCAAGATCCCGTAAGGAGAATGGAGTAGAAGGGATTGCAGCATGGCCATCCCCCCTGAGGGAGGGGGTGATTTCTTGCTCGCTGTCTCTCTGGCGAGGGCATGCACCCTATAGCAAAAACCTCTCCAAAAAAAAAAAAAAAAGGTGCTTTGTAAAGGAATGAATATTGGAACAAAAGAATTAGGTAGAACTGGCTGGCATTGGTTAGGAAAACAGAGGCATTCTAGAGAAGATTCGAAAGTTTTATTAAAAGGAAGAGACGACATGGGTGATTTAAGTTGGGATAAATGAGGGAAAGAGCATTTCCAAGCCCAGTATTAATAATAATAGCTGTTAATAGTTACTTTTATAAGGATTTATTTAATTAGAAATTTTTAATCTGCTTTCGAGCACGTGCGCGCATCAGAGAGAGAGAGAGGGAGAGAGAGGGAAATTGTGAGAAAGCAAGCTGCCAGGTCCAGAACTCGAACTACGGTCAGCCATGTGGAACTCCACTGCCTTAACCACCATGCCACTTATTGGTCCCTGTTAATGTTTTTCAATCCTTTAACTATGTGCAAGAACACACTCCTGAGTAATTTGCATCCATTTTCAGCACTGTAAGTCTCAGAGAAGTTGAGTTCTTCTCCAAGTTTGCTCGGAAGTAAGTGGGCAAAGTAAATAACTTTTCAATCTGGACTGGTGGTTTTACTGATCTTGACCAACTCCTAGGGTTCATATACCTACAACAATATATGCCTTTAAAATTTATAGAAATGTTTACTGGTTTGATAACAGTTTTAAGAGATTCTGTTTTCACATTGCAACTTTTAATTGAATTGCTTTGCTCAATTGGGTGAATATGTTAATATTCCATACCACTTTGTTTTTTGCTCAATTAAGAGACTTTTTGGGCATTAACATTTTTTTAAAAGAATTGTTTTATTTAAATTTATTTATTTTTTTTAATTTGACCAGAAAGGGACAGAGAGAGAGAGAGAGAAAGTGGGAAAGCAAGCCACCAGGTCCCAGACTCGAATTGCGGTCAGCTATGTGGGAGTCCAGTGCCCTCAACCACCAAGCCACTTGCTGGCCCCCAGCACATTTAAAAAAATTATTTAATTATATTTATCATTATTATTATTTTAAAATTTTCTACAGGGCATGTGCACTCACCAGAGAGGGAGAAGATGAGAAACCAAGCCACTAGGTTCGGGCCTTGAACTGTGGTTGGCCACGTGGGAGTCCAGCACCTTTTGCCATCACACCACCTGCTGTTCGTAGCACTTTTTTTTTTTAATCTTTTAAAAAAATTATTTATTAAATTTTATTTAGTCATTTATTTTTAATTTGAGACATACAGAGAGAGAGAGAGAGAGAGAAAGGAAGTGAGATAGCAAGCCATCAGGTCCAGGACTCGAACCGTGGTTAGCCATGTGGGAGTGTCCAGTGCCCTCAACCACCAAGCCACGTGCTGGCCCCCAGCACATTTAAAAAAAAAATAATATTATTTATCATTATTATTTTAAACTTTTCTACAGGGCATGTGCACTCACTAGAGAGAGAGAGAGAAAGAAACCAAGCCACCAGGTTTGGGACTTGAACTTTGGTTGGCCATGTGGGAGTCCAGCACCTTTAACCGTCAGACCACCTGCTGTTCGTAGCACTTTTTTTTTTTTTTTTTTTTTTTGAGAGGTTTTCGCTATAGGGCGCATGCGCTTGCCAGACAGACAGAGAGAGACATAGAGACAGAAAGCGAGAAATCACCCCCTAGGGGGGATGGTCACGCCTCAATCCCTTCTCCTCCATTCTCCTCTCGGGATCTTGGGCACGCACGCAGACACGCCTGGTATGAGTTCTAAGCCACCGGGTCCGGGACGGGAACCGCGGTTGACTACGTGGGAGTCCAGCGACATAGCCATTATGCTAACTGCTGGTTCCCTGTAGCACATTTTTTAAAAGTCTTTTTCTTCCTTTTGTGATTCAGAGAGAAACAGCAAGTCTGAGACAGAGAGGCAAATGAGAGAGTCCTCAGCCCCAACAGGGTCTAGACACCTCAACTGAGTCTCAGCCAGCCCAGGATCAGTGCCTGGCGTACTTAGGGAGGTCTCTTAATGGGAATCCTGAACTTTTCCCCTTGGGTCAGCCTTGCAGAGCATCGTGTTCTGCACTACTATCTGGGGTCATGGTCTTTTCTTGATGTGAGAGGCACAGTCATGATCCAGTAGCGCACAGATTCCCAAATGCTACATCCCAAGCCCTCAGACCCATTTTCATGGTAAAATGAAGAAAAAAATGAGTGTGGATGAATGTTTATGTTACTTGGTGATCAATCTTTCTGCTTCTCTAACTTTATGAAATAATAGTGATAATAAAAAGTAATTTAAAAAATCACCAGAAGTTGCATGTGCTTGCTAGAGAGAAAGAGATGAACAGAGAGAGGGAGGGAGAGGTGCAATCATTCTTTCTCCATTTCTCTGTCCTTACAGGATTTTGGCCATAGATGCACATAAACTATGAGACTGATCCTAAAAAAGTAAATATATACATAAAAACTTTCTTATTGCCAGAGGGTGCATGCATTTGAGAGAGAGAGAGAAAGAGAGAAAGACTCCCTCAGTGAGTGGCCACTTCACAGTCCCCTTTCTTCCATCTCTTAAACCTATGAGAGTTTGAGGCATGCATATACATGTGCCTGGCATGTTGAATTTCAAGTTGCTAGGGCCAGAGTTCAAACCTTGGTTGATTATGTAGATCCAGTTCCAAATTCTCTACACATCTGAGCCATGTAACCAGCCCTCCCCAGATGGAGGGGAAAGAGCGTGAACATGCACAAGCGAATATACCCCTGGAAGGGTTCTGATGCCAGGATCTACCTCTAGCCACCTGTCGATCATAGGTACCTACAAGCCTCACATACCAATCCCCAGAGTTGAACTGGGAACCTTCATATGTGGGAGTCCCTCAGAGAATATCATGTTTTGCTGCTGTACTACTGTCTAGCTCCCTATCATTTCTTCAAATATTTTGTTAGCTAATTTGCTGCTTTCTTCTGTGTTCTTGAGCACATGGAATATATTTTAGTAACTTTTTAAAAAATAATTATTTAGGGGCCAGCAGGTGACATGGTGGTTAAGGGCGCTGGACTCCCACATGGCTGACTGGTTTGAGTCTTGGCCCTGGTGGCTTGCCTTCTCACTTTCCTTCTCTTTATCCGTTTCTCCCTCTGTCCCTCTGGTTGAATGAACGAATGAATGAATGAATGAATGAATGAATAAATAAAGTGAAATAAAATAATTCTTTAAAAAGTAATTATTTAATTTTATTTATTATTATTATTTAAATAATTTCTATCTGTAGCGGATGTACGCTTACCAGAGAGAAAAAGAGAGAAAGTCACCAGGTCTGGGACTTGAACTGTGGTCAGCTTTGTGGGAGTCTTAACACCCCAAACACCATGCCACCTTTTGGCCCCTATAACTTTTAATGACTTTGAATATTTTATCACTTGTATTATTTCTAGGTCTGTTTGTAGATTATTATAAATATTTTCTTTTTTAAGAGATTTTTGCTGTAGAGCCTGTGTGCTCACTGGAGAGACAGAGACAGAGACAGAAAGCAAGAAATCATGCCCCAAGGGGGATGGCCACACTGCAATCCCTTCTCAAAAATCCTGTTGGGATTTTGGGCACACATGCACACGTGCATCCTGTGAGTTTTAATCCTCTGCGTCCGGGACTCGAACTGTGGTCAACTACGTGGGAGTCCAGTGATGTAACTATTACTCTATCTGTTGGTCCTTTTAATAATTTCTTTTTTTGAGAGAGAGATTTTTGCTATAGGTTGCATAACCTCACTGGAGAGACAGAGAGACAAAAAGTGAGAAATCACCCCCAGTGAGGGGATGGCCGTGCCACAGTTTCTTCTCTTCTCTTCCATTCTCCTCTTGGGATTTTGGGCACACATGCATACATGCCTACTGTGAGTTTTCAGCCTCAAATTCTGGGACTCACCTGCAGTCAACTACATGGGAGTCCAGCAGTGTAACCATTACAGCATCTGCTGGTCCATCCCCCCTCAGTAATTTCTTAGATGCTTTGCATTGTGGAATTGACCTTGTGCAGGGTCTTGGGTGTTTTTGTGTTTCTTAAGATATTTGTGAATGTTCTAGGACATAGTTAAGTTACTTGAAAATAGTTTGATCCTTTGTAGGCTTAGTTTTAAACTTTCGTTAAGAGAGCGCAATTTAGGGGCCAGCAGGTGGCATGGTGGCTAAGGACGCTGGACTCCCACGTGGCTGATTGTGGTTCAAGTCCCGGCCCTGGCAGCTTTCTTCCTCACTTTCTCTCTCTGTCCCTCTCTGGTCAAATTAAAATAAAATAAATGGATAAGTAAATAAAGTTAAATTAAAAAAAAAAAAGAGAGAGAGCACAATTTAGCCTTTAGGCCTGATTTCCTCTCTTGAGTGTTCTTCCCAATGTACTCAATGTATTATGAGACTTTCTCATTCTAGGTCATGGGAACTTGACTTTTTCCCAGCTTCCTATATACACCAGGGGCTGATTCTCCTGCCCTTTCTAACTGGCAGGGGGAACTCTGGCCTTGGATAATTGTCTCACATCTATCCATTGACAGTTACCCACCTAAGGACTTGAAGGCTATCTCTTTGTTTTGTTTTATTTGGCTGTAGGGCACATGTACTCATTGAAGAGAGATCAGAGTAGAGGGAGATGTGATAAAGCATCCCCTAGAGGAGATTATCATGCCACAATCTCTTCTCCATACTCTTCTTGGGATTTTGAGCATGCACACACCCGTGTCTGTCATGTTTTTCAAGCCTTCGGGTCCTGGTTCAGCCAACTGAACCATGCAGTTGGCTGTATGAGATCTAGCTGCCTTAACCACTATACCACTAGCTAGCCCATGGCTGTCTATTTAGTCTTTTTGCACAGTTCTCTCTATGAAACTCTCTTCTACATTACTTTGCCCTGCAAATTGTATTACAGTTGTCTTGGACTCTCTGAATTTACAACTCTGTCTTCCAACTCAGGGAGACAACTAGGGTCTGCTTAGGTTTCCTCTGTACACATTGTATACTCAAAGTTTTTTAGAGAGGAAGCAATAAGCTGGTAAATTATAAAGATCACCTCTTTTTAAACATTTTTTGTGATCAGTGTTCTACACTATTACTGGCTCATTTTTGTGGTAGTTTGAAGTATTTAGATTAATTCAAGATTTTGACTTAAATTAAGACAGCAATGGGTAGGTTGGCTGATCATGGTTCAAGTCCCATGGACTTGGTGGCTTGCTTTTCCACTTTCTCTTTTTCTCTTTTTCTGGTCAAATTAAAAACAATGATAATGAATAAAATTAAATAATTCTTTTAAAAAAAGATAGCAATGGGCACGTAATAGTGTGGCAAGTGTTTACATGAAATAAATAAGATTTGGCTAAGAAATTTATTATAGGATCTATAGAAGTTGATTAGGTATTACTTTTTTTTTTCTTTTAGAATTTGCTTTCAAATGAATGCATTTGCCAGGATGGAGGGTGAGAGAGAAAGCACCTGCTGGGGGAAAATGGTCATGCTGCAGCCCCTTCTCCATTCTCCTTGGTTTTTGTTTTAACTTACTTACTTACTTACTTTATTTATTTATTTTAAGCTGACCAGAGAAGGATAGAGAGAGAGAGAAGGAGGGAAAGTGAGAAAGCAAGTTGCCAGGTCCAACTGTGGTCAGTTGGACTGTGGTCAGCCATGTGGGAGTCCAGTGCCCTTAACCACCATACCAGGTGCTGGCCCTGGGAAATTTTTTTTTTTTTTTTTAAGAATTTTTAAGTTTAACTTTATTTATTTAAATTTGACCAGAGAAGGACAGAGTCGGGGCGTGGGGAGTGGGGGGGGTGTGAGAAAGTAAGCTGCCAGGTCCAGAACTCGAGCTATAGCTGGCCACGTGGGAGTCTAATGTCCTTAACTACCATGCCACATGCCAGCCCCTCCACTTGGAATTTTGGGCATGCACACACACACACATGCCTGGTGTGTTCTTCAAGCTGCTGGGTCTGAGACTCAACTGCGTAATCCTCCATGTGAGATACAGTCACCTTAACCACATGCGACCTGGCTGGCCCAGGACTGTCTTTAGAAAATACACTTTGTGGGACCAGCAGTTAGCGTAATGGCTGTGTCACTGAACTCCCATGTAGGTGACCAGAGTTTGAGTCCCGGACCCGGTGGCTTAAACTCACGCTGGGTGTGCGTGTTCGTGCGTGCCCAAGATCCTGAGAGGAGAATGGAGAAGGGATTGAGGCGTGGCCATCCCCCCTGGGGGGTGATTTCTTGCTTTCTATCTCTCTGTTTCTCTCTGTCTTTCTGGCGAGTGCACGTGCCCTATAGCAAAAAAAAAAAAAAAAAAAAAAAAAAAAAAAAAAAAAAAAAAACAACCCTCAAAAAAAAGAAAAAGAAAATACACTTAGTGGGGGAGCTGCAGATGGTGTAATGGTTATGTTGTGTGGCTCCCACATGGTCGACCACAGTTTGAGTCCTAGACCCAGTGGCTTGAAACTCTGGCCAGGAGTGTGGGCATTTCTGCCAAAAATCCTGAGAGGAGGATGGAAGAGAAGGGACTGAGGCGTGGCCATCCTCCCAGGAGGTGATTTCTCACTCTTTTTTCCTCTGTCTCTGTCTCTCTGGCCAGTGCGCATGCCCTATATAAAAAATCTCTCTAAAAAAAGAAAATATACTATGATTTTGAAGACTGTCACATTTTAAAAATGGTAGTCAAGGTGAAGTTTTGAACGTAGTAAATTTTGATTTGGAAGAAATCTCATTCAAGATGATAATGTCAGTTTTCATAAATAAAAGTTGTGTAGTCTTTTCTGTATTAGAAAAGTAAATTTTGAGGGGCTGGCAGGTGGTGTGGTTAAAGGTACTGGACTCCCACGTGGCCAACCATGGATTTAATCCTGAAACTGGTGGCTTGCTTTCTCTCCCTTTCCCTCTGTCTCTCTGATCAAACTGGAAAATAATAATAGTAATAATGTTAAATAAAAATTCTTTAAAAAAAAAAGAGAAAAGTAAATTTTGGGGCCTGCAGGTTGGCATGGTAATTAAGGGTACTGGACTCCCACATGGCCAACCACAGTTCAGGTCCTGGACCTGGTGGCTTGCTTTCTTACTTTCTCTCTCTCTCTCCCTCCCTCTCTGTCCCTCTCCCTCTCCCTCTCCTTCTCTGCTGAAATGGAAATAAATAAATGGATAAATAAAGTTAAATAAAATAATTCTCAAAAAAAGGGTAAATTTTACAAATGCTCAGTTAGAATTTCAGAAATGATGGTGTTTTATAGACATTGTCTGTTGAAAGTACTAGTGAGTGGGCTGGGGCCAGCAGGTAGCGTAGTGGTTAAGGTGCTAGAATCCACCTGGCTGACTGGGCAGTTCGACCTGGTGGCTTAAAAGTCATGCTGCACCGATGTACAAGTGTACGCAAAATCCCCAAGAGGACAGTGGTGGAGAGGAGAATGCAGCGTGGCCATCCCCTCAAGGGGGTGATTTCTTACTTTCTCTTCCTGTTTCTTTCTGACAAGGTTATATGCCATATAGCAAACTTAAAAACACAAGTATGTTAATTTTTCCTAAACTATGTATGTATGTATGTATGTATGAATGAATAAGTGAGAGATTTTTGCTATAGGGTGCGTGTGTTTTCCAGAGCAGCAAAGAGACAGAAATCACCCCCTAGCAGGGTGGCCACGCCACAATCCCTTCTCCATTCTCTTCTTTGGCTTTTGGGCACATGCACACCTGCCCAGTGTGAGTTTTAAGCCACCAGGTCCAGGACTTGAACTGCGGTCGACTATGTGGGATTCCAGGGATACCATCTGTTGGTCCCCCTAAATTTAATTTAAATATTATATTATTTTTCCCATGTTTATCATCATCTTCATTTTTGGGGTTTTAACATTTTTTTCTGAAGTCACTCTCTCTCTCTCTTTTTTTTATTTTTTATTTTATTTTATTTTATTTTTTTGCGCTATTGGGTGCGTGTGCTTGCCAGTGACACAGAAAGAGATAAAAAATGAGAAATCACCTGTGGGATGGCCAGGCTGCAATCCCTTCTCCTCCATTCTCCTCTTGGGATCCTGGGCACGCACACACACGGACCTGATGCGAGTTTAAGCCACAGGGTCCAGGACTCGAACCACGGTTGACTACATGGGAGTCTAGCGACATAGCCACTACGCCATCTGCTGGTAACTCCCCCCCAATTTTTTTTTTAAAGAGACATTTTTGCTGTAGGGTATGTGTGCTCACTGGAGAGACAGGCAGACAGCGAGAATCACCCCTTGGGGCGATAGCCACGTGGCAATCCCTTCTCCGTTCTCCTCTTGGGATTTTGGGCACCCCTCCACATGTGCCCGTCATGAATTTTAAGCCGCCAAGGCTAAGATTCTAACCACAGTAGACTATGTCAGAGTCCAGTGACATAGCCATTACACCATCTGCTGGTCTCTCTTTTTCCTTTTTTTAGTTTGCACTCAAGGGAAGGCATGGGGGGGTGGTGGGGATGAAAGCTCCCACCATGCAGGATGGCCACTCTGCAATATTTTGTCCATTTTTCCTGCTTTTTGGAGTTTTGGGCATGCACACACATGTGTCTGGTGTGTTTATCATGCAGCTGGGAAACATAAGTGAAAAAGTGTTCTTCATGTGATAGAAGGTACTAGTAAAATGAAAATGGTGGATATAAACTGGTAATAAATTTTAGTTGGATTCTATTGTCAGTGCAAGGCTCAGTCTGAAGCTTGCTCTTTGTTATGAAAGGAATTTGGCAAGTGTTAAAGACAGACAGCACCACACTGACTTTGTCCTTGATATTATCTCTGATTAAAGAATTGAAATAGGAATAGCTCTCTTGCTGTGATTCAGTGCTACTTAATATCATGTCCAGATTTTTTGGAACTCAATATAAGAAGGTGTTCTCATGGGGGGTGGGGAAGGGGGACCTTGTATTTACTTCTATAAAGGAAAAAGGAAAGGGAGAAAGTATAGTCTCTGCAGATTAAAAGACTGAGGTATTAGATATTATGCCTTTGTAGGGGAAACAACTTGAATGAAATTTAATAATGAGGTTTGCAATCTAGCAGCAGCTTTATAGTCATTAATTTGCCTTTTTTTTTTTTCAACCTTTTTTGTTATTTTGCCATCGGATGGGTTTACTCGAGTTAGGGGAGAGAAAGTGAGAAAACACTATGGGAGATTACCACACTGCAATCCCTTCTCCTCCATGGTCCTCTCAGGATTTTGGGCATGCATACACACATGCCTGGAGTGTTTTGTCCAACCGTTGTATCCAGGTCTTGAATGCTGTAGTTGACTGTGTGGGATCCAGCTGCTTTAATCACTAAGCCACCGCACATCCTGATTTGCCTTTTCTCTCAGTGCCATATTTCTGTTAGTTGTTGATTTCTAACGTAGTCATTTGGGATACTCATGTATTGTTTTTCGAATTCACTAGAGGATAGTAGAAAATGAGAAGATTAATGCAGAAAAGTCATCAAAACAGAAGGTGGATCTACAGTCTTTGCCAACTCGTGCCTACCTGGATCAGACAGTTGTGCCTATCTTATTACAGGGACTTGCTGTACTTGCAAAAGAAAGGTAAGGTAACAGTGTCTGCAAATGAGTTAGAGAAAGCAAATGAAAGACTTCCTTCATAGAAATACTATTAGTTATCTGTAACTATTTTTTACTATATTAATTCATGAATATTAAACTTTTTAAAGAAGTCAACCAAGGGGCCGGCAGGTGGCGTGGTGGTTAAGGGTGCTGGACTCCCACACTGCTGACCATGATTCGAATCCCGGACCTGTTGGCTTGCTTTCTCACTTTCTCTTTCTCTCTCTTGCAATGTCCCTCTATAGTCAAATTAAAATAAATAAATAAATAGAATAATTCTTAAAAAGAAGTCAACCATAATTTCACAATTCAGACATTTTAATTTTTTCTACTAGTGTTGGATCATATGCATATATTTGTAAAGATTCGTAATCATGGTATATATGTAATTTTGCATTAGTTTTCACTTAATATTGTTACATAAAATTGTTGAAACTTTAGGTACAATTTTCTTTGTTCTTATTGGTCACCCTGGTTATATATCTATTTTTATGCTTGTTTTGCTTTTGTTTAGTTATTTTCTTACGATAAATTTCTAAGAGTTGACTTACTAGTTCAGGGGACATGACTTTTTATGGTGTTTCATAAATAATTGCATATTTATCTCCTAAAGTTTATCCTTAAGTATTTTCCAGTATCACCATAGTTTTTTTTTCTTTTTTTAGTTTTTGTCATAGGATGTGTGTACTTGCCAGAGAGAGAGAAAGGGATAAGAGAGGGAAAGTGAGAAATCACTTCCCGGGGGGATTACAGCATGTATTCCCTTCTCCATTCTCCTCTCAGGATTTTGGGCGAGCATGCACAGCCTCCTGGTGTGATTTTCAAGCTGCCAGGTCTGGAACTTGAACCATGTTCAGCCTCATGGGAATCCAACGTTTTAACCATTACACCACCTGCTGGCCCCATTATTTTAGCCTTTGAAAAAAAAGGAATTATTTATTGGGACCAGCAGGTGGCGTGGTAGTTAAGGTGCTAGACACTCCACATGGCTGACCATGGTTCAAGTTTCAGACCTGGTGGCTTGCTTTTTCACTTTCCCTCTTTCTCTGTGTCTCTCTGGTCAAACTAAAAATAAATGAATGAATAAATAAAATAGAGAATTATTTATTTAACTTTATTAATTATTCTTATTTATTTGACCAGAGAGAGCCAGAGAGAAAGAGAAAGGGAAGTGAGAAAGCTAGCCAACAAGTTTGGGAGTTGAACCATGGTCAGCCAGCACCTTAACCATCACACCACTGCTGGCCCCATGGTAGTTTAAAATAGCTGTTTCCCAGCTTTTGGAAGACTTATTTATTCACCAAGAATAATTTATATAAAGATGGTAAGTATGGGCACTTGCAGGTGATGTGGTGGTTATGGTGCTGGACTCCCACATGGCTGACCGCAGTTCTAGTCCTGGACCTGATGGCTTCCTTCCTTGCTTCCCCTGTCTCTCTGTATGTTTCTGGTCAAAGTAAATACAATTAAATGAAATAATTCTTTAAAAAATTTTTTTTTAGAGATATTTTTGCTGTAGGATCTATGCACTCTCCCGAGAGACAGAAAGCAAGAAATCACTCCCTGGGGAGAGGGTCACGCCACAATCCCTTTTCCTCCATTCTTAGGATTTTGGGCATGCATGCCTATGTGCCTGGTACGAGTTTTAAGTTGCTGCGTCCTGGGCTTGAATTGTGGTCAGCTATGTGTGAGTTCAGTGATGTAACCAGTTCTCCGTATCTTGGTTCTCTAAATGAAATAATACTGAAAGATGATAAGCATGAAGTAATAACTTATTTATGTTTTAACTTCTCAGGTGCACTGTGCATTTGTAGTAGTAGAATTAGTATTGATTTAATTTCGTTGTGGAAAGGAAGAAGTGTGTTTTTATTGCCAGAAGATACACGCGCTTGCCAGAGAGATAGAGAGAAGCAGAAAACATCCACCAAGGGGGTATAGTTATACTGCAGTTTGGTGCGTGCCTAGCATGTTTTTTCAGGTCCTGGGGCCTGGATTGGAACTGCAAGCATCAATGTGGGATCCAGTTCTGAATGTAGAGCACTTAACCAGTGTGCTAAAGGGCCAGCCCAAAAGTGGATTTTTTTTCTCTTTTTTTCCTTTTTTTTTAGTTTTTTTCTTTTTTCCCCCATAGGGTATGTGCCCTTGCCAGAGAGAGACAGAGAGAGGGAAAGTGAGAAATTGCACCTTGTGTGTGTTTCAACCTACTGGGTCTAGGTTCGTACCTTGGTTGGCCCTGTGGGAATCTACCACCTTAACCACCATGATACTTGTTGGCCCCCAGAAGTGGATTTATTTTGAGGTTGTGTTTTGTTCCATGTAAGAAAGTGAGAGAGAGACAGACAGACAGACACTCCCTTCATTCCCAACAAGATCTTCTCCCAGGATCCAACCCTAGTCTCACACATGTAATGTGTGTGCTCCTAGTGTGCTGGGGTGGGGAGTTACTGAAACGTGATCCTAGGACCTCTCTTTTATTTTTTCCTTCAGTATTTATTTATTTATTTATTTTTGAAGAGGTTTTTGCTATAGGGCGCATGCGCTCGCCAGAGACAGAGAGAGACAGAGAGACAGAAAGCGAGAAATCACCTCCCCCAGGGGGGATGGTCACACCGCAATCCCTTCTCCTCCATTCTCCTCTCGGGATCTTGGGCACGCACGCACACGTGCCTGGTGTGAGTTTTAAGCCACTGGGTCTGGGACGCGAACTGCGGTCGACTACGTGGGAGTCCATTGACATAGCCATTACGCTAACTGCTGTTCCCGATTTATTTATTTATTTTTAATAGGGTGTGTTCGCTTGTCAGAGTGAGATAGAGAGGAAAAAATGAGAAATCACCCCACCATGTGGACAACCATGCTTTAGTGCATTCTCAGGATTTTGGACAAGCACATACATTAGCCCAGTGTAATTTTCATGCTGCTGAGTCTGGGACTTGAACCCAGGAGTAAAATATGTGGTAACTTCCAAGCCATCTGCTGGCACCCTAGGACCTTCTCTATACTTGTTACATTACCACTGCACCACCTCCTAGCTCTAGGAGTTGTTTTCAGAAGACATCACAGGCCCATGGGAGGCCTGCATTCAATTCCTGCCTCATCTTAAGAAGCCAGGAGCAGTAGCATGTACCTTTAATATCAGCTGCTTGGTGGGCTGCTGAAGTACTAGAATTGTGACACAGCAAGACATTGTTAAACAAACAAAAAAAACCTTAAAATAGAAAGGTAGCAGAACTAACATGTCTGTGTAAGTGTTATTGCCTTTAATTAGTTATTTGGGAAGTTCATCCTCATGTCTTGGTATATCTTGGTGATGCTATCGCTGTTCTGTGTTACTTTTTTTTTTTTTCTTTCAAATAATTATTTAATGTTATTATTTTAAAATTTTGCTATAGGGCTTGTGTGCTCATGAGAGAGAGAAAGTGAGAAAGCAAGCCATAAAGTCTGGGATTTGAACCACAGT
Organism: Tupaia tana; assembly: GCA_026018925.1. Classification (NCBI taxonomy): domain Eukaryota; kingdom Metazoa; phylum Chordata; class Mammalia; order Scandentia; family Tupaiidae; genus Tupaia; species Tupaia tana. Next base: position 201,657,125 of record JAKSZU010000003.1, read on the forward strand.
CATCCTGTTTTTGTTCTTTTTTTTTTTCCTCCCCTATAGCATACATGTGCTTATTGAAGAGACAGAGAGTGAGAAATAACCCCCACAATCCCTTTTTATCCATTTCTGTTGGGATTTTGGGCAGGCACACATACATGCCCAGTGTGAGTTTCAGGCTGTCAGGTCCAGGACTCAAACCACAGTCAACCGATGTGAGAGTCCAGTGCCTTAACCATGATGCCATCAGCTAGCCCTTGGCTTTGTTGTTATAGAAGGATAATACAGATAAATTTATACTTTTTATAGATAATGCAGCTTGGTGAATTTTCACAAACTAAACTATACCTGTGTAACAGGCACTCAGATCGTGAAACTGAATGTTGCTGGCATCTCAAAAACCTCTTTTGTCACTCCTCCAAGTCATTATTCTCCCTGGGGTAATCATCGTCCCATTGTTGGTACACTTTTGAAATTGTCTTTTAAAATCGAGTTCATAACCAGATATAAGCTGTGTAAAAATTTTAGTATTATTAAACTGCCATGGTGACTGTTTGCCTATCTTTATATCATATTTATTACACGTGGCCTTTGTAAAATGAGAGCTAAACTTAAAAAGATGGAACAGTACATTTAACATATCTAGTTAATTTATTTCTAAACTTTGGATTTCTTTTCCCTTACAGACCACCAAACCCCATTGAATTTCTAGCATCTTATCTTTTAAAAAACAAGGCACAGTTTGAAGATCGAAACTGACTTATTGGGAAGAAAAGAAAAACTTGGTTGCTACTGTAGATTTACAATGATTACGAGGCAGCTTATAATTGCCATGATTTCCCCCCCTTTTTGGAAGTATAAGAACCTTCAAAACTACAGAACTTATTTCCGGAGTTTCAGAAGAGAACCTATTTCCCTTATTTTGATTTAATCATCACACTTATTTAATGAGCATACTCTGTGCAATTTTTTTCTCAGATTGTCTTTGTTTTTAAAATAATCTTCAAAATAAACTGTCAAAATGCCAGTATTTTAAAAGTAGTTTTTGTTCTGTCTGACAAATATGTTAAATGCTTGAATTGTTTTCATGAGTTGTTTCGTGTGTCTTCAAATGCTGCAGTCTTACAACAGAGCAAAAACACAGCAGACTCAAGTATAACGTTAACTCAGTCATTTTTTCTCATCACGTTCCTGGACCATTCCAAGGGTGGGATCTGGGTATCTTCAATGTGTAACAAACATCACAGGTGACTGTAATGCACAATAAAGTTGGAGTACTGATACAATCATCATAGAAGGTGAACAATACCTTCCAGTGCCATCATCCTTCAGTAATAATACAGTAACTATCATTTATTGCAGCCCTATTATATATCAGATATAGTGCTATTTTGCTTACATTGTCTCTAATATAGCAACTCTGCAAAGTAGATGTTGTTATTCCCATTTTGCAGATGAGGAAACAACTTGGAGAGGTTAAGTGGCTTGCTCAAGACCGCACTGCTGGTAAGTGCCTGAATGGGAATTCAAACCTAGTTCTACCAGTGTGTTGCTGATAGTGAGACGTACTTGTGTTACTTAATGTTGCTGCTTCCCTTTCCAGTCAAAAACAGCAGGCAGTCCATTTTTGAGTCTATTCCCATTGTCCCCTGTGAAGAGATAGATAGTTCACTAGTTCAGAAAATAGAGAAAACTGTCTGAGGAGAAATAGGAAAAACATTAACCAGAGCACTGGTTTTCAAATGGGACTGATTTCATGTGTTCTCCCACATACACCCTTCAGGATATTTGGAAATATGTGGACACATTTTCCTTATCAGAACTGGAGTAAGGTGTGGAGTTCTACTGGCATCTAGTGGATACAGGCCAAGGATGCCGTTGAACAGCTCACGACGCACAGGACAGCTGGCATGCTTGTTCTCATCCCAGGAGTTGTACACCTCAGAATATCATTGATGCCAAAGTTGAGAAAGCCGCAGTCTTGTGTTTCCAAGCTAAAAATGTTAAGGCATTTTTGCAAAGTTAGAAAATGTTGATGAAGTGTGTCTTATAGTTCTCTTTAATACAGGAAATATTTCAGTAGGACTGACACTTGTAGGGAGATGGTACTATAGTTGTGATTAATATCTGCAGATCTATATTTGAATAGTAATAACCTGAAAATGCTGGAATCCCCTGCTTATATAGTAGTTTTCACAGATACTCTATCCAATTTTTTTTAAAAGAATTATTTTATTTAACTTAATTAATTAATTAATTTTAATTTGACCAGAAAGGGACAGTGAGAGAGAGAGGGAAAGTTGAGAAAGCAAGCCATCAGGTCTGAGACTCAAATTGTAGTTGGCCGAGTGGGAGTCCAGCGCCCCTAAACACCACGCCACCTGCTGGCCCCAAATTTATTTTGATAATTGAGCAACTCAAGTTAATGCACTCATGTTTTTTTTAGTGCTATTTTAACACAAATAAATAGTAATTGGTTAATATTTGATTTATCAAAAGCATCACAATAATGCTGTCTCCTTAGTAACTTATTCATTGGCGATTCACATGAGGTCCTTGGAGGAACTTTTAAAATATAAGTATAAATAATTAAATATAAAAGTACAAATCTAGATTTAATATATATACTGTCTGTCTATACCTACCTACCTAATGAGCATAATACATTTGGGAATATATCCCAGGCTTATGAGTTTGTGAGTTTGCTGAAAATTTTTTAAGGAATTCTGATGGATACCTTTGGTAAAGGACCATTTAGATTCTAGTATTTAGTTCTGGGAGATTATGTTGTACTTAGTGCTTCATTACTTCTAGTGTTACATTAAAGTATTGAAGTACAATATTTTCAAGATAGGGCTTGGATGACAACCTTGAATTTGATACTTTTATCAGAAGGGGCTAGAAATAGTCTTTTGTTGACAATCTACTTGCCCCATGAGTATTCACCATATGCCAGGTATCATGCTAAGCACTAAATTTATATATTTATTATTTTCTTTAATAGCCTGATCATTTCCCAGATTTGTTTTAGAATTATTTATTTCTTTTAAAATAATTATTATATTTAACTTCATTTATTTACTTATTTTAATTTGACCAGAGGGACCGAGACACACACAGAGAGAGAGAGAGAGGGAATATGAGAAACCAAGTGGCCAGGTCCGGGACTCGACCTGTGGTCGGCCATGTGGGAGTCCGGCACCTTAAGCAGCACTCCACCTGCCCACCCTGTGCTAAGTACTTTAAATGAATTATTATTTAATCCTCAACCCTTGTGAGTTGATGTAATTAAAACTTTAAAAAATCATTTTATTTAAAGAACTCTCTTTAAGGGCCAGCAGGTGGTGTAGAGGTTAAGGCATGTGGATCCCACATGACCAGCAATGAGGTTCAAGTCCAAGACCCGGCAGCTTGAAAATTATTCTGGGTGCGTATGTGTGCATGCCCAAAATCCCTAGAGGAGGATGGAGGAGAAGGGATTGTAGCCATGGCCATCCACCCTGGGATGTGATTTCTCACTTTCCCTCTTTCTCTCTCTAGTGAGTGCATGTGCTCTATAGCAAAACAAAAACAAAAATTACCTTATTGGGGTATGATTAACATGTAAAAATCTGTATAATGTGGTGTACAACTTGAGTTTGGAGATGAGTATACACCAGTGAAACCATAACCACTCTGAACGGCATTAACATATTATCTCCCAAATCAGAGTAAGTTTATTTTTTAAAAAATATTTATTTAACATTATAGTTATTTTCAATTTGATTAGAGTGAGACAAACACACACACACACACACACACACACACACACAGAAAGTAAGCCACCAGGTCCAGGACTTGAACTGTGGTCAGCCAGCCATGTGGGAGTCCAGCACCCCTAATCACTATGCCACCTGCTGGACCCATAGTAAGTTTAATTTTAATACTTAATTTTTATTTGAAGAAACACCTTTGGTTACCCTGCTCAAGGTTATACAGAAAGTAAATTTGGGGTAGAGATTCAAACCCAGCTTGATACTATGTTTCAGGTGTGTATAATTTTTTTCCTTGGGTGAAAAAAATCAGCCTTTCTTGTATGTGTGTACAGTAGAAACTCTCTTAAGGTTGCTGGTAGATGAAAAAGTACATCACAGGAATCAAATGATATGTGTTATAAACTTTAAAAAATTTTTAGAATTATTTAATTTTATTATTATTATTACTATTATTATTAATTTTTAAATTTGCTCTAGGGCATGTGTGCTTACCAGAGCGGGGAGAGGAGTGAGAGAGGGGAAGTGAGAAAGGCAGCCGCCAGGTCGGGGACTTGAACAGTGACTGGCTATGTGGGAGTCCAGTGCCTTAACCACCATGTCACCTGCTGGCTCCTAAAATTTTTTATTTAACTTAAAAATAAACTTGGGCCAGTAGGTAGCATGGTGTAAGGTGCTGGACTCCCACATAGTGAATCACGGTTCGAGTCCCAGACCTGTTGGACTTGTTTTTTTACTTTCTATTTTTCTGGTGAGCACACATTCCTTGTAGCAAATTTAAAAAAAAGGAGTGGGACTAGCAGGTGGTGTGGTGGTTGAGATGCTGGACTCCCACATGACTGACCATGGTTCAAGTCCTAAACCTGTTGGCTTGCTTTCTCCACTCTCCCTTTCTCTCTGTCTGTCTGTCTCTGGTCAAAAAATGGAAGAATAATGATAATAAATAAATAAAATTAAAATAAATCTTTAAAAAAAAAAGATGAATCTTTTTTTTTTTTTTTTTTTTGAGAGAGTTTTGTTGTAGGACATGTGTGCCTGTGAGAAAGACAGAGGGAGAAACAGAAAGCCAGAATTCACCCCTGGGGAGATGGCCATGTTGTATTCCCTTCGTCATTCTCCTCTCAGGATTTCGGGCACACAAGCACACGCTCCCAGTTTGAGGTTTTTTTTTTTTTTTTTTTTTTTTGAGAGGTTTTTGCTATAGGGTGCATGCGCTCGCCAGACAGACAGAGAGAGACATAGAGATAGAAAGCAAGAAATCACCCCCCAGGGGGGATGGTCACGCCTCAATCCCTTCTCCTCCATTCTCCTCTCGGGATCTTGGGCACGCACGCACACACGCCCTGCGTGAGTTTTAAGCCACTGGGTCCGGGATGCGAACCGCGGTCAACTACGTGGGAGTCCAGCGACATAACCATTACGCTAACTGCTGGTTCTCTCCCAGTTTGAGTTTTAAGCCACCAGGTCTGGGACTCAAACTGTGGTCAGTCATGTGGGGGTCTAGTCATGTAACCATTATGCCATCTGTTGGTCCTTAAGTAATTCTTTTTTTTTTTTTTTTTTTTTTTGGAGAGGCTTTTTGCTATAGGGTGCGTGCGCTCGCCAGACAGACAGAGAGAGACAGAGACAGAAAGCAGGAAATCACCCCCCAGGGGGGATGGCCACGCCGCAATCCCTTCTCCTCCATTCTCCTCTCGGGATCTTGGGCACGCACGCACACGCGCCCGGCGTGAGTTTAAGCCGCCGGGTCCGGGACTCGAACCGCGGTCGACTACATGGGAGTCCAGCAACATAGCCATTACGCTAACTGCTGGTCCCCTTAAGTAATTCTTTAAAAAAAAAAAAAAAAAAGAAAAGTCTAGGAGCGAGCAGGTGGTGTAATGGTTAAGGGGCTGGACTCCCCACACGGTCAACTGCAGTTCAAGTCCTGGACCCAGCCGACTTGAAACTCACGCTGGGTACGTGTGTGTGTGCACCCAAAAAATCCCAAGAGGGGAATAGAGAAGGGACTATGGTATGGTATCCCTCTAGGGCAGTGATTTCTCATTTTCTCTCTCTGTATCTCTCTGTGTGTCTCTAAGTGAGCGCACACACCCTATAGGAAAAATCTGTCTAAATAGATAATGTTTTTAAAAAAGGTTTTGCTGTGGGGTATGTATACTCTTCAGAGAGATAGAAAGTGAGATCCTCACCCCCACCCAGGGGATGGCTATGTAGCAATCCCTCCTCCATTATCTTGGGATTTTAGGCATGTACTCACATGAGCCCGGTGTAATTTTCAAACTTCTGGGTCCTGGACTTGATCCATGCAGCTGGCCATGTCCAGGATCTTAACCTCCATGCCGCCTGTTGGCCCTGTAATGGTAATATTTTAATTCCTATTTTTCTTTAGATTTAGGTTGATTGAACTGTACCTTTCTTCCACAAACCACACCTATGAGTCATAGTCTATAAATATGAACGTTTTTTAAAGTTGTTTTAAGATTTTATTGGGCCAGCAGTTGGCATGGTGGTTAAGGTGCTGGACTCCCACATAACTGTCTGTGGTTTGAGTCCTGGACCTGGCAGCCACACAGGTTTGGTGCATGTGTAAGTAAGTGTGCCCTAAATTTCAAGCAGAGAATGGAGAAGGGATTGTGGTGTGGCCATCCCATCCCCCTTGGGGGTGATTTCTTACTTCCCCTCTTTTTCTTTCTGGAGAGTACACACCCTGTGACAAAAATCTTTAATTTTTTTTTTTTTTTTTACACATTTAAGAAGGAATTGGAATTCTAGGTATTTTTCTCCAGTCTTCAGTCATCTTGTTTGCCTTTAATGTGGCAGTTTTGAGATTTTCCAACTCATTCAACCTCATTTAAAAAAAATAATTATTTATTTATTCAGTTATTTTAATTTGACCAGGGAGAGACACAGAGAGAGAGAAAGTGAGAAAGCAAGCCACCAGAACCAGGACTTGAACTGTGGTTGGCCATGTGGGAGTGTCCAGCACCTTAACCACCATGCCACCTGCTGGCCCCTCATAAACACTTGGTCTTTGTCTTTTTGGGTTCCTGTAACAAAATTACACATATTATGTGGCCCATAAACAACAGTTTATTTCTCACAGTTCTGGAATCTGGAGAGTCCAAGATCAAGGCAGTCTTTTGAGGTCCGGTTCTCTAGTTCATAGATAGTGCTTTTTTTTAAGAGAGACTTTTGCAACAGGGCACGTGCGCTTGCTAGAGAGACAGAGAGAGAGAAAGTGAGAAATCACCCACCAGGGGTAATGGTCATACTGCAATCCCTTCTCCTCCATGTGCCCATGTGCACAGCATGAGTTTTAAGAAATGTAACCATTGTGCCATCTACTGGTCCCCATAGATAGTGCTTTCTAGCTGTGTCCTTACTTGGTGGAATGGACTAGCTAGCTCCCTGGGGTCTCTTAAAAGGGCACTAATTCCATTCATGAATGACCTAATCACCACTGCAAGGCCTCACACTCTTAAGCTTACTGATTAGAATTTCCTTTTTTTTCCTTAGATTTTTGCTATAGGCTGTGTTTGTTTTCTGGAGAGTCGGACAATAAAGCGAGATATCACACCTAAGGGGGGATGGTCACAGCAATCCTTTCTCCATTCTCCTTTTGGGATTTTGGGCCTGCATGCACGCACGCTCCTGGTGTGAGTTTTAAGTTGCCAGGTCTGGGTCTGGGACTCGAACCGTGGTCGGCTACAGGGGATTCCAGCAATGTAAACATTACACCATCTGCTGGTCTCTCTCTCTCTCTTTTTTTTAAAGAGATTTTTATAGCCGGCAGGTAGCATAGTATTTAAGGGGTGCAGGACTCCCACATGGCCGACTGCAGTTTGAGTTCTGGACCTGGCGGCTTGCTTTCTCACTTTCCCTCTTTCTCTCATTCTGTCCTTTGCTGGTCAAATTAAAACAAATAAATAAAGATAAATAAAATAATTTTTTGTTATAAAAAAAATTCAAACTTTCTTTTAGAGACATGACAGAGTAATTATAGGAACAGTAAAAAGTACTGTAGCCAGATATTTTTTGGGGCTGGATTCCTAAAATGCTTTAAACAAAGTAGAGACCTATACATGAAGGACAAAGATGAAACCTGAAAATGACTATAACTGAGAATCTACTTGTTTAAAAATCTCTGGGTAAGGCCCAGCAGGTGGTATGGTGGTTAATGCAGTTAGACTCCCACATGAGTGGGTGCACTTTAAGTCCAGGACCTAGCAGCTTGAAAATCATGCCAGGTGCCTGTGCATGTGTGCCCTAAATCTCAGAATGGAAAAGGGATTACAATGGCTATTCCCACTGGGGGAGTTTTCTCGCTTTTCCTCTGTGTCTGTCTGATAAGCACACATGCCTTATGGCAAAGGCTAATATAAAAAAGAAACTAAAACGAAAAAACTATGGGTATAAATTAGGAAGGAATACATATAATAGTGGAAAATAGGTCACAAGGGATAAATGTGCAGTTGGTAATATTTGTCTTTAGGAAAAAACCTTGTCATCCTTGGGGGCAGGCGATAGCATGGTTGTTAAGATGACTGGATCCCACGTGGCCAACTTTGCTGTTTGAGTCCCGAACTCATTGAAAAACATGCTAGATGCTTGTGTGTGATTGCCTAGAATCCCAAGAGGAGAATGGAGGAGAAAGGATTGTGGCGTGCTCATCCCCACCTATGTCTCTCCCTTTCTCCAGTGAGCACACTCCCTATAGCAAAAAAAAAAAAAAAAAAAAAAAAAAAAAGGTGTGGTTAAGGTGCTGGATTCACACGGGCGATTTGAGTCTTGGACATAGTGGCTTGCTTTTTACTCCTTCTGCTCCTTGTCACACCCCCTCCCTCATGCCTCTACTTAGCACATGTGTTCTACAGCAAATTAAAAAACAATAGTAATGTTAAATAAATAATTCTTAAAAGGAAGAACTGAAACAAACTTGTCAACTTTTAAAAACGGTTTATGGAACCAGCAGTTAGCGTAATGTCTATGTCGCTGGACTCCCACGTAGTCGACCGCGGTTCGCGTCCCGGACCCGGTGGCTTAAAACTCACGCCAGGTGCGTGTGCATGTATGCCCAAGATCCCGAGAGGAGAATGGAGGAGAAGGGATTGCGGCATGACCATCCCCCCTGGGGGGTGATTTCTTGCTTTCTGTCTCTATGTCTCTCTCCGTCTGTCAGGCGAGCACACGCGCCCTATAGCGAAAACCTCTCCAAAAAAAAAGAAAGAAAAAAGAAAAAAAAAAAACGGTTTATATCTTTTGACTCAGCTTTTTCATTTCTGTGAATTCTGAATATTAGCAATAAATATGTGGGGGCCAGCAGGTGTCATGGTAGTTAAGGCCCTGGATGCCCACATGGTCAACTGTGGTTTTAGTCCTGTACTTGGTGGTTTGCTTTCTCACTATTCTTCTGCCTCTTTCTGGTCAAATTAAAAAATAATGATAGAAAGCAAGAAATCACCCCCCTGGGGGGGATGGCCATGCCACAGTACCTTCTCCATTGTCCTCTCAGGATTTTGGGCATGCAGGCAGATGTGCCCAGTATGTGTTTTTAGCTACTGGGTCTGGGACTCAAACCGTAGTCAACTATATGGGAGTCCAGTGATGCAACCATTATGCCATCTGGTGGTCTCAGATAATTTTTTTTTAATTATTTTATTTAATTTTATTTATTTACTTATTTTAATTTGACCATAGAGGGACAGAGTAAGAGAGGGGGAAAGAGAGAGAAAGCAAGCTGCCACGTCCAGGACTCAAACCGTGGTCAGCCATGTGAGAGTCCAGCACCCTTATCCAGCACACCACCTGCTGGCCCCTCAAATAATTTTTTTTTAAATAATTTTTTTTTTTTTTTTTTTTTTTTTTTTGGAGAGGTTTTTGCTATAGGGCGCGTGCGCTCGCCAGACAGACAGAGAGAGACAGAGAGACAGAAAGCAGGAAATCACCCCCCAGGGGGGATGGCCACGCCGCAATCCCTTCTCCTCCATTCTCCTCTCGGGATCTTGGGCACACACGCACACGCACCCGGCGTGAGTTTAAGCCGCCGGGTCCGGGACTCGAACCGCGGTCGACTACGTGGGAGTCCAGCGACATAGCCATTACGCTAACTGCTGGTCCCAAATAATTTTTTTTTTTTAAATAATTTTTTTTTAAATATGGAAAAAGCTTTTATGCATAAGATTTCATTCCAAAACATTGGAAATGAGTAAATTTTATCTTATAGGAATCATAAAATACGTACAATAACTTAGTTCAATATCAGGAACATAGAAATTGCTTAATAAACATTACTAAGTTTTTTTTCCAAAGTAGTAAGGGCACTGATACCAGATTAGTGCATTAATTTTAATTGAAATCAAAAGATCTCTATGTTCAACTCTTCTTTCAACTTTGGTTTGTTGAAAACACTGTCAAATCACTCTAGAGTATTTTTGTGATCTACAGATTAGAGCCCCCTAACAGGGACTCGGAAAACTGTCAGCTATGAATAAGTAAAATCTGGGACCAGCAGTTAGCGTAATGGCTATGTCACTGGACTTCCACGTAGTCGACCGCGGTTCGAGTCCTGGACCCAGTGGCTTAAACTCATGCTGGGCCCGTGTGCATGTGTGCCCAAGATCCCGACAGGAGAATGGAGAAGGGATTGCGGCGTGGCCATCCCCCCTGGGGGGTGATTTCTCGCTTTCTGTCTTTCTGTCTCTGTCTGTCTGGTGAGTGCACGCGCCCTATAGCAAAAACCTCTCCAAAAAAAAAAAAAAAAAAGTAAAATCTAAGAAGAGTTCATTTAATATTGCTACAGGGCCAGCAAGTGGCATGGTGGTTAAGGCGCTGGACTCCCACATGTTGGACTGCAGTTTGAAATTTTGGACCTGGTGGCATGCTTTCTCACTTCCTCCTCTCTCTATCTGTCTCTGGTGAAGGCACGCACCCTATAGCAAACAAAACAAAACAAAACACCCCAAAAACCAAAAAAATTCCTGTCATGCAGACTTAAAAATCAAGCCTAAAGATGTAAATAAGGTATTATTTAGCATCATTACTATATATATGATTCAAAATTAGAAAGATGTTCAAAGATATATATTTAAAAAGGTTATGTCCTGTGACCAGCAGATGGCATAATGGTTACGTTGCTGTTCTCCAACGTAGTTGACTATGGTTCCAGTCCCAGACTCGGGCAGCTTGAAACTCATGCCATCTCGTGTGCGTGTGTGCCCATGATCCTGAAAGGAGAATGGAGCCCATGATCCTGAAAGGAGAATGGAGAAGGGATTGCAATGTGGCCATCTCCCCTGGGGTGTGATTTCTTGCTTTCTGTCTCTGTCTCTCCAGCGTGCATGCATGCCCTATAGCAAAAGTCTCTCTCTAAAAAAAAAATTATAAAGGTTATATATCCTTTGTCCTCCCTTGTACTTCAGCCACCTGAACATTTACTGATACCAGTTGTGTTTCCTTCTGAAGTAGTCTAGGCATATGCAAATATATGAGAGTAATGTATTCATTTCTAGATAGTGGTAACATTATACATTATTCTATACTTTACACATCTAATTCTAATTTTTATACATATATCTAGTTATTTTAATATTTTATACATCATTCTATAATTTGCTTTTTTTTACTTTTTAAAAAGTCTTTCCATCAGTATATCATGCCACCTAATTTTATTTAATGGGTAGATATGTGAGTCCTAATTTAGCAAGTCTAACATTGATGGACCTTGTTATTTCTAGTTGTTCATTAATACATACTGCTGTGAATATTGGATATACTGATTTAGAAAGTGTGTATTAACGTTGGGTTCTGGAACTAGTAGTGCCTTCCTACCTTTTGAACTCTGTGCTTTATTTATAAGGACAGTCTATTAATGAAGATTTCATCCTTGCTCCTTACTATGAATGTTTATGGAGTGTCAAACCCATGTCACTGCTGGATATAATGGAAATTGTTAACAATCACTTGAGAGTTGTGCTGTATTACCAAATAAGCTTATCCTGGAACACAAAATAAGTATTTGCATTATATGAATCTTCTTTAATTTAGGAAAGCTGGGGAAGTGAATAAATTCAACTTTCTTTTTCTTTTTTTTTTTTTCTTCTTAAAGTTTTTGTTATGTGGTGTGTTCTCTGGAGAGAGAAATCAGCTCTCCATTCTTCTCTCAAGATTTTGGCCACACATGGACACACACTGCTGTGAATTTTTGAGCCACTGGGTCTGGGACTCAAACTGCCCACTTGGCCATGTGGGATCCAGTCACCTTAACTTTCACCCCACATGCTGGCCCTCAACTTTTTTAAGAGTCTATACTTGAATAATAGCCAGAATAAGGTGGACAGGAGGTGTAATGGTAGAATGTATTGAGAATATTTTTAGAGATACATATCACTTCAGATAGCATTGTGATCTTTGCTGAATTTAACCATTTAGAAAAACCCTTTGGGGAAAGAAGCACCCAATTGAATATTTTAATAGGGAGAAAGCTTAATTTTAAATTAGATTACTAATTTGGAATGAGACCTAGGATTGTTGCTAGGAGGAGAAGATAAGCACAGACATTTGTAAAGAATAGTTTATAAAGCATTTTTGAATACCTTAATGATTCTCACAGCAAGCTGGCAAGTTAGATATTACTACTGTTTGCATTTGACAGATGAGAAAACAGGCTTGAAAAGGTCACAAAGCTGCTGATGGAGCCAGATTCAAATGTGATTTTCTAATTGGAAAGGCCTGCAATATGAAGGCTTTTTTGTGCCTTGTATTCAAATTCCCTCCCCCCTCCCTTTTTTCCCCCCATAGAAACAATCTGCAACAATTAACTACAAGAGCTGCCACTATATCAGCACTTAGGACATTTTCTTTTTCTTGACATACACTACAAAATGTTGCCATTTCATCAACTGTCTCTGAGTTTGGTACTCTAAGAAGAATCAAAACGCCAGCTTTTCTTTTTGTTACTTAAAAGTGGTTTTGGCCAGTTGTTACGGCCTTTTTTTTTTTTTTTTTTTCCTTTCCGGATATTAATGTTTGGACAGATTAATGGTGAAGTGATAGGGTAAAAAAAAAATGACTAAAGAAATGTTTATATTTAGTGAAGATTTTGGTCCATAACTAGAAAAAGCCATGAAAGTCGTAAGTTGTTCCAGTACTTGGTCTGGCTTCAGAACTGGGATCTCACACAAAATCCTTGGGTCTTAACCTTGGAAGAGGCAGCAAGAGAGGGAAGAGAAGAGTATCTTTTTTTTTTTTTTCTTGTGAAGTGTTTCATGGACTAGAGATATCTAAACTAGAATATTAGGCAGCCAGGCACCTAATATTCAGGGTCTGATTGGTGTGAAACTCAGATATAAAATTTTATGGTTTTAACCCCAAATTTTCCATAGAAGATACCCAGCTTTTTTTACTCTCAGTTTCAGAATGGTGTACTTCATCACAATAATGTTTTCTGGGAGGGCCAGAAATAACTTCCTTTGGGGCAATTCTTCTATAATTGTAAAGGAATTCTCTGTTCCTGACACTTATGTAGAACACTGGGATTTATAAGATGACAGGGGAAGGGTGGAAATAATATTTGTCGTACGCCTACCTTGTCAGCCCTTGAACGTTCAGTTACATCCTCGGTACACCCCTTGAGTGTCATTATCCCCATTTTACAGTTGAGAATAACTGAGGCTAGCTAGCAATTTCACACTTTCTCTAGGGAGATAAGACATGCACCTACATAAACAACATGAAGCAAGGTAAATATTTACAGTGGCAAAGCCACGAACATGGTAAGGGTGACCCTGTGTAGTAAAAGCCAGCGTTTGCGGGACCGCAGACACACTTGTACCAAGTGCCTGCTCCTACAAATGAACTTCCCAGCGTGGCCACAGGCTTGCATCCGTAGGAGTGAAACCTGGAGGGTGCGACTCCACTAGGGATGTCTATGCAGGACAGGAGCGAGCAGCCCGACTTCCCGGGTGGAAAGCCGCATCTGCGTGCCCTCGGAGCTCTGCATTTAAGGAAGTTGGCTGGGGGAGGGGGCTTGCCTTGCGGCTGCGTCTTGCTCCCTGCGCCCTCCCCGCCCCCAGCTTCTGCTGCCGCTAAACCCCGGAGAGCGGAGCGTGCACGTTGAGAGTCCTCGGCGGGCCTGGCAGCTGTGCTGGGCATGCTCAGTGGGCAGGACCCGTTAGAGTGGCGAGTAAGGAAGCGTTGGCTTCTCTGGGTCTGCCTTCCCCGGTTCAGGCCCCGGCCCTGGGCTTTTGTGTCCACGGAGCTGCAGCCGCCGCTGCCTCCTCGCGGGGCCGCCCGACCCCAGATGCCGTTCGGCCTGTCCGGTTTCCGCCGTTAACCTCGCCGCGCGGCCGGGGGAGGAGCGGGGCGGGGCCGCGGCTCGCGGGCGGACAGGAGGGCCCAGCCGGGGTGGGGGTGGGGGTGGGTGCCGGGAGCCCCGCGGGGGGTGGGGGGAGGGCGGGCGCGGAGTCACGGGGGTGGGGTCACCGGCGGTGGCTCGGGAGGCCAACCCGGAGGGGAGGGGGCCGTGGGGGCGGCTCGGTGCCAGCAGCCCCGGCCGGGGAGCAGCGGCGACTCCGGAGGCCCCGGCCAGGGCTTTCCGGGCTTCGGGAAAGCCGCCGTGGGCCCCATCTTCCGGCGGTCGCCGGAGTTTGTGGTGATTGTTGCTGCCGCCGCCACCGCCCCGGCTGCCATCTCCTCCTCCTCCGGGGCCGCCGCCTCCTCCTCTTCCTCCTCCTCCTGGGCCGGGCTGATCCCCTCCCCGCTGCCGCCTCCTCCTGGGCTGGGCCCGCGGTGTCTCGTCCCCTCGCGGAGCCGCTCCTGCCGCCGCTGCCGCCGCCGCCTCCTCATTCATCCTCGTGCACCATAGGCGGCACAGGCACCAAGATGTCCAACCGAGTGGTCTGCCGGGAAGCCAGTCACGCCGGGAGCTGGTACACAGCCTCAGGTAGGGCCCAGGCCCCGCGCCCGGCCCCGCGCCCGGCCGGCCCCGCTCGTCGGCCCGGCCCCGCGGTGGCGGCGGGCGGGGACCAGGGCGCGGACGGGCCGCCGGGCGGACCGCGTGGGGAGGGCGCGGGCGCGGGCGCGGGCCGAGGCCGGCCTGGCCGCCTCCCCCACCCGGGCGGGCATCGGCATCGGCACCGGCGTCGGCATCGGGCCGGCCGGACGCGCCGCCGGAGTTGGGCGAGAGGGAGAGTTTGCCTGGCCCTCCCCTGAGGCCGGGCTCCGGGCGAGAACGTGCTCCCCGTGCTCCGCGACCCGGGCGACTCGTCGCCGCCGCCGGCTCGCGGGAAGCGGGCAGCCGGCTGCCACCCCCGGGAAGGACGGCGTGCCCGGCGCCGAGTGCTCGCCCACACCGCAGGGCAGCGACCCTCCGCCCTCCTGCGGGGAGGTTCCCCCTTCCCTCCGCGGGCCTTCCCTGCCCTCGCTGCAGCCGGCGGCCCGAGGGGCGCCCTTGGCCCGGGGATCCCTGCCCGCCTGCCCACTCAGCCCGCCCAGCCGGAGCCGAGAGGAAGTCTTCTCACCTTCTCCTCCGGCAGTTAGGGAGGCAGCGGCATTTCCCTTCCCGCGAGGTGCTCCGCTCTCCCGGCAGGAGGGAAGGGAGTACTTTCTCACGTTCCCAGGCTGGAGGCAAGGGCTCGCACGGGAGAGCTGTCAGAGGAGGGCCTTGCAGGGATTTGCCGCCTTGTATGTTGGGGCTCGGGTGGAAGTCCTGCTAAGCAGGGCTTCGGGTGGCCTCCCGGCTCTTTTGTCAGTGTTCGCATTGTTGCTGTCATCCACCAAAGTGGCAGCTGGGGATGGCATCAGCACTTTTCCTGAGCAGCCTCCCCAATCTCTGGTCGCTTCACACCAAGCAGGTGCTGGAACTACCCCACGAGTTAGTTTAGGTTTTGAGCAAATTTAGTCTTTTTTCCAAAATCACTGACTGTAGCCAGTGTATCTTCTTTACGTAAGAGAGTGTGGGGACTTTCCCTTTAATAGAGCTTTTGTTAGATGCCTATTTTCTGGAATGATTTGCAGGAGTCACATTTCTGGTATGCTAACAAAGTTCCACTGTGATTCCCAGTAGTCTCAAGTCATTTGGTATTGGCTTATCAATAACTAGACTGAACTTCTTACTGTAATTCAGATCATGTCTCCCATTGGATAGGGACATGACTTGTGAGAAAACAAAGATCTGGAAGAAAGTTCGTTTTTCCGAGGTTGCTAAACTAGCTCATGAAATACATGCACCTTACTGACTCCCCGGAGATTCGCAAATGTTAAGACACAAAAGAATTGCGAGGACTGGCTTTGCAACTATAGCTAACAGGTAGCTGTAGTCTGGCAGCTCATATATTATCAGCAAATACATGTTATGGATACAGTGGCTTCCCTTCATGGTCCTAAAGTGCTTCATAAACATTTCGTCAGTTCTCTCGGCCTGAGCGTGTCAATTAAGTTATTTTTGTTCAGCCCGTGGGGAAACATGGAGAGTTCAGTGATGTGACCACGACTCATTAAGCCAGTGGCAGAACAGGAACTGAGAAGTGGGAGTCCCTGGCTCCTGGGTTTTACAGTGCATTATTAATATCACATACCCACGAATAATAGTCTTCTCAGAGTTGTAAATAAACGTTTTCTTCTGTGTGTTTTGAAGCATTCTAAAGAGTTAAAAAGTTTCACTTTTCACACTCATGGAGTCAGGGCTAGTTTTGGGTTTACATACCTTTCTGTAAGTGTTTTCAATTTTTGTTGCAGTTACTGAGCAAGTGACTGGAGAAAGTTTTATAGATATTTGAACATTCTTTGGTCAATAAAATAGGGCAGAGCTCACTTCTTGGACTTGGAAAGACTTCTTTAATGTATCTTCTCAAATATAAAATGAATTCTTTAAACCAGCTCAAAAAATGAGGTGATTATAGTTCTCAACAGTGAACTAAAATTGACCGATTTCTAAAAAAAATTAAATTCTTATTTTCCTCAATTCTCAGTTAAATCAGTAGTGTCCTTTGGTAATTTGAGATGTGGAGAACCTTAGTATTAAAGTTCAGACTGTGTGTGTGTGTGTGTGTGACTTTTAAATTTGAGTAATAATTGAGGGTGAACTTAAAGCAGTTTCATCTTGTAAAAGACTATTTTGTATTTTAAAATAAATGAAGTGGGGCCAGCAGCTGGCATGATGGTTAAGACGCTGGAATCCCACACGTGGCCAACCACAGTTCAAGTCCCAGACCTGGCGGCTTACTTTCTCATTTCCCTCTCTCATGCTCTCTTTCTGTCTGGTCATTTTTTTTTTTTTTTTTTTTTTTTTGGAGAGATTTTTGCTATAGGGTGCGTGCGCTCGCCAGACAGAGAGAGACATTAGAGTCAGAAAGCGAGAAATCACCCCCCAGGGGGGATGGTCACGCCACAATCCCTTCTCCTCCATTCTTCTCTCGGGATCTTGGGCACGCATGCACACGCTCCCGGCGTGAGTTTTAAGGCACCGGGTCCGGGACGCGAACCGCGGTCGACTACGTGGGAGTCCAGCGACATAGCCATTACGTTAACTGCTGGTTCCCATGTCTGGTCAATTTTTTAAAAATAGTGATAATAAATAAAATTGAATAATTTTAAAAGTAAATGAAGTAAAAGTATAGATAAGTAAACTTTGACTAAGTCTAGTCACTTCTGTTTTTAATTTTATGCTAGTGTACCTGTATTGTTAACATTGAGCAGCGGGAAAAATGTGTTGTTTTTTTAATAAACTAGTCCTAAAAATGTGTAGTAAGAGAGAGAAATGTGTGTGTGAACTGTCAATCGGTGGTTCCTACGTGTATTCAGGTTATGTCCATAGAATTAAAGTGTTGTAAATAAGGGTGAAATCACATTTGCTTCAGTGAGAACTGAAGCTATTTCAGAAAAAGTGTGAATGTATATGTATATATTAGATATATAGAAACACATGTATCTTCATTTTTTTTACTTGTTATGTACTAGATCCATTGGTAGAACCGTATAAGTTATTGCTTGCTCTCAAGGAATTTATAGTTTATTTGAAGTAAGTGTTAACACAAGGTGGCAAATACATATAATTTAAGTTGGAATAATGTTCTTAGGAGTTCTGAGGAGGGTGGAATCACTTCAAGGTAAGGTTTGAATTGTACGTTGAAGGAAGGGTATGTGGGTAGGTTTGGAGCAGCAGGAGTGAACATTGGGTTGGGAAACACTACAAAGAAACATAGAAGTAGTTCAAATGAGCAGAATGGAAGGTGTGCATGGGTTTCGTTCTCTAGCTTGGAATAGTAGGTTGGAGCTAGAGTATAGATGCCTATTGAATGCCTGGCATCACAGGGGCTGGGTTTGTTCAACAGGCAGTGGGGGCCGGTGGAGGCTTCCTAGTTGGGGACCATTATGATAAAGTAGCATTTTTAGGAAAATTAATCTCATAGGAAGGTTAATCCTCACTTCGTTAGGGGTTGTAGGAGGGATCAGCAAACTATGACCCATAGCCCAAATCTAGCCTCTGTTCTTTTGATCTATTATCTATCTATCTATTGGGTAAGGCTTGCTAGTTAAGAATGGTTTTTAATTTTTAAGGGGGGGGGGCTTTAAAAAACAAACAAAAACCAGAAATGCAGTACAGACCATAGGTGGCACATAAAGCCTGAAAAAATAATAATTTGGCCCTTTATTGAAATCATTTGCCAAACCTTAGTGTAGGTTAGTGGCTCTCAAAGTGTGACCTCTGGACCAGCAGCATAATGTATCTGAGTCTGTTTTCTGTAGACTTGTTACAGCTTTCATTTAATTATTTCAGGCCCTTATCATGTTCTGTCAGGGATAATTGACTCCTAACTGGACTTCTCTCAACCTTATCCCCCTTAAGACCATCCTCTACACTGCTACCTGAAAAATTTGTTGATTGCATCTTCCCTTTAATAATTTCCCCACTGATCCATCTTGCCTGTTGGATAAGGGCTAACTCCCTTCATGACTTGGCATCTTCCTGTCTCCGACTGCTTATGCCATCCCATCCCAGTTCTTGGTTTTATCACCCTTGAGCAACATCTAGCAGCTGTTCATTGTTTCTTTAAATACATAAGGCTGTTTCTTATCACTACTTTTGCTCAGACTGTTCCCTCTGTTGAAATGCTCTTTGCCAGGATAATTCCTACTCATAAAGACTCGGGCGTTAGCACCTGAGTCTGAGACGCCTACCCTAATGCCTTGCCACCTCCACAGTTTTTGTTGTTGCTTTGTGCTCCCGTAATATCTTTTGCCTATCTCTGTATGTATGCCTTGTTATCTCTATAGGTGGTCTTCTATAAGATTATAATCTCTGGAAACCAGGGTCCATGTTTGTTACTCATTTTTTGTATGCCTAAGTTGCAGTGTATTTTAAAAAAAAGTTTTGTTTATCTATTGTTTATGAGTGAGAGAGACAGAGAGAAAGAAAGAGAATGCATCACTACTAAGGCCCTGATACCACAACCTACCCTCAGCCTTTAGCCAGTCCCAGATCGTGGGCAAGCTTGTGCCTGGAATACTCAGGGAAGACTTTGAACTTGTACCAGGAACCTTCCCATGTGAGATTGCCTCTCAGAATGTTGTCATCTGGTCTTCATAACAGGTTTTGTGCATAGTAGATACTCAGTAAGCATTTAGGTAAAGTACATTCAGATGGTTCGTATTAGCAGGTAATTAATTAGCAAGTGGTAGGTGATGGTATCATGTGGACAGAAATACTGATATTGAAATCCTGAAGAGCAGTAAAGGTGATAGAGGACTGCTGCTGGTTGAGTCTCTGAGCACAGTACAGTATAAGTTAAGTGTCTTGGTGGTAGGAAAGAATTAGAAATCATGATCAACCAGTTGGAAACCCATTTAATGTAAGATTTTTTTTTTTTTTTTTAATTTTGCCAGAGTGTGCTTACACCCGAGACAGAGAAAGTATGTGAAAAACCACTGCCTTCCCCCACAATGGTCATGCCATAATCCCTTCTCCATTTCTCTCTCCTTATAGGATTTTGGGTATGCATGCACATGTGCCCAGTTTGTTTCTTGAGCTGCCAGGTCTGGGACTCGAACTGTGCAGTCAGCCATTCAGCTACCTTAAGTACTATGCCATGGACTGGCCTAACTTTTTAAAAAAGTGTGACATACATATGCAAAGTGTGTAGCTAGATGAATTTTCACAGAAGTACATTCACAGTTCATCTCCCAATTTTCTTGCATTCTTTTTTTAAAGAATAATTTTATTTGACTTTATTTATTATTATTATTATTTTCCAGTTTGATCAGAGAGAGGGAGAGTGAGAAAGCAAGCTACCAGGTCCGGAACTTCAACCGCAGTCAGCCACGTGGAAGTCCAGCACCTTTAACCCCCACACCAAGTTTCTTGCATTCAGACACTGTGGAAAGGGTTTGCCTGTTTTCAGATTCTATGTAAGTGGAATCTTATAGTATGTGAACTTCTTTTGCTCACTGTTACATTTCTGAGGTTACTCCCTATTGTTGTGTGTAACTCATTGTTATTGCTGTATTGTGGGGTTGTACCATTTATTTATCCATTCTTTTTTTTTTTTTTTTTTTTTTTTTTAGATTTTTGCTATAAGGCACATGTGTTTGCTGGAAGTGGGA
This sequence comes from Tupaia tana, assembly GCA_026018925.1. Lineage (NCBI taxonomy): Eukaryota > Metazoa > Chordata > Mammalia > Scandentia > Tupaiidae > Tupaia > Tupaia tana. The sequence goes on from JAKSZU010000003.1 coordinate 201,677,452, forward strand.
GGTGGGAAGTGGGGAGCGAACTACCCCCAACCCATGGGGATAGTTGTACTACAATCCCTTCTCCATTCTTCCTAGGGATTCTTGGGCATGTATATATAGGCATCTGGTGTGTTTTTCAAGCCGTTGGGTCCAGGACTCGAACTGCAGAATTGGCCATGTGGGATCCAGTGCCTTAACCACCACACCACCTATTTGCCCTATCCGTTCTACTGTTGATGGACATTTGAGTTTTTTTTACAAAACCTTACTATGAACATTTTTATAACATTTATTTATTTATTTATTTTAACGGTCAGAGGGTATATGTGATTGCTGGAGAGAGAGGGAGAAAGCACCTCTCTGGGACCAGCAGTTGGCACAGTGACTATGTCTCTGGACTCCCTTGTAGCCAACTGCGGTTTAAGTCCTGGACCCAGTAGCTTAAACTAATGCCAGGCGCGTCCATGTCCAGGATCCCAAGAGGAGAAAGGAGGAGAAGGGATTACAGCATGGCCATCTTCCCTGGGGTGTGATTTCTCGTTTTCTGTCTCTCTCTCTCCCTGTCTTCCTGGCCAGCATATGCGCCTTATAGCAAAAACCTTTCAAAAAAAAAAAAAAAAAGAAGCAACCCTCAGTGGGTGTGGTTATGGTGCACTCTATTCCCTTCTATTTCTCTATTCTGTCAGGATTTTAGGTATTCATGCTTTTGTGCCTGGTATATTTTTCAAGCCTCTGGAGCTGGGATTTGAACTGTGGTTGGCATGTAGGATCCATCTCTCTTAAGTAGGCTACAGAGCTGGCCCTATACTTTTTCTTTCATTTTTCTATTTTTTTTAAAGAATTATCTTATTTAACTTTATTTTATTTATGTATTTATTTATTTTAATTTGGCGAGAGAGAGAGAGAGAGAAAGAAAGTGAGAAAGCAAGCTGCCAGGTCTAGGACTATAACCATGGTTGATCATGTGAGAGTGCAGTGCCCTTAACCACCACACCACCTGCCGGCCCCAATTTTTGTTTTGTTAAATGAGAGAAACAGCATGTGCACACATGTAGGAGGGGAAGAGAGAAAGAGAAAGATAGGTTTTTTTTTTTTTTTTCCTTGAGAGGTTTTTGCTATAGGGCGCATGCGCTCGCCAGACAGACAGAGCGAGACAGAGAGACAGAAAGTGAGAAATCACCCCCCAGGGGGGATGGCCATGCCATAATCCCTTCTCCTCCATTATCCTCTCGGGATCTTGGGCACGCACACACACGCGCCTGGTGTGAGTTCTAAGCCACCGGGTCCGGGACTCGAACCACAGTCGACTAGATGGGAGTCCTGCGACATAGCCATTATGCTAACTGCTGGTCCCAAAGATAGATATTTTTGACAGGGTCTTACTGTGTTGCAATTTTCCTGCATCAGCTTTTTGGTAACTAGAACCACAGGAATGTGCCACCATGCCTTGCCTGTTTCAGCTGGGCCATGAACTAACTCAGGCTTCCCATGCAGTCTCAACTACTGTGTAGCAGTGCCCTCCCACTGGTGCATCCATGGTTGGGCCCTGGTGAATTTATACAGTGTCTGATTTTTTTGTTGGGTCTATACCTCAGAGTGATATTTGGTCCTGGTTTATGTGTATGATGAGTTTTAATAAATTCTGATAAATTTTGCAAAATGGTTTGACAAATTTACAATCCTACCATAATGTATGAGAACTCTGGCTGCTCCACATCCTTGCCAACACTTAGTATTACAAGTCTTTTTATTTTTAGTTATTCTGGGAGGGTGTGTATTTCCCTGTAACTTCCATGTTAGGAGCTGTTTATTAGCCATTGAAATTTCTGCATTTGGGAAATGTTTGTTAAATCTTTTGCCCTTTTTTTCTATTGGACTGTTTAATTTTTTTCATATTGATCTGTAGGTTTTTTTTTTTTTTAATTGCTAGAGGGTATATGTCCTTTCCAAAGAGAGAGAACAAGAGCGTAAGTGAGAGAGAGAGAATTGCTCCAATGGGGCGTAGTCTTGCTATTGTCCTTTTTCCTCCATTTCTCCATCCTGTCAGGTTTTTTTTTTTTTTTTTTTTTTTGAGAGGTTTTTGCTATAGGGTGTGTGCACTCGCCAGAAATAGAGAGAGACAAGAGACAAAAAGTGAGAAATCACCCCCTGGGGAGATGGCCATGCTGCAGTCCCTTCTCCTCCATTTTCCTCTCAGGATCTTGGGCACACACACACACACGGTCGACTACATGAGAGTCCAGCAACATAGCCATTATGCCAACTGCTGGTCCCATCCTGTCAGGATTTTTGACATGCATGTGTCCTGGTGTGCTTTTCAAGCTGTTGTGCTGAAAATTTTTTTTTTTTTGAAGAGGTTTTTGCTATAGGGTGCGTGAGCTCACCAGACAGAGAGAGAGACAGAGAGATAGAAAGCGAGAAATCACCCCCCAGAGGGGATGGCCACGCCGCAATCCCTTCTCCTCCATTCTCCTCTCGGGATCTTGGGCACGCACGCACACGCGCCCGGCGTGAGTTTAAGCCACCGGGTCCAGGATTCGAACCGCAGTCGACTATATGGGAGTCCAGCAACATAGCCATTACGCTAACTGCTGGTCCCTGTGCTGAAATTTGAACTGTGGTTGGTTAAGTAGGATCTTGCTCCATATGCAACAGGACCAGCCCTGATTTGTTTTATTTATTTAACCCATTTATTCTGGGTAACAGTTTTTTTGTTAGGTGTGAGGGGTTTTCCAAAAGTTTGTAAAAAATGTATATTATACTTTAAAAAAGGCATGACGGGGACCAGCAGTTAGGGTAATGACTGTGTCACTGGACTCCCACGTAGTTGACTGCGGTTCGCATCCTGGACCCGGTGGCTTAAAACTCACGCCGGGCACGTGTGCGCGCGTGCCCAAGATCCCGAGAGGAGAATGGAGGAGAAGGGATTGCGGCGTGGCCATCCCCCTGGGGGGTGATTTCTCGCTTTCTGTCTCTCTTTCTCTCTCTGTCTGGCGAGTACACACACCCTATAGCAAAAAAAAAAAAAAAAAAAAATGTATGTGATACTTTAAAAAAGTTATTATTTTCTTTATTTTATTTATCATTATTGTTACTTTTCAATTTGACCAGAGCCCAGAGCAGGCAAGACACAGAGAGAGAAAGAAAGAGCGAAAGTGAGAAAGCAAGCTGATAGGTCCAGGACTCGAACCGTGGTCAGCCTAGTGGGAGTCCAGCACCTCCAACCACCATGCTATCCACCGGCCCCCCAATATATATATTATTTAGAAAAACTATATGTGGATTACATTTCTTTTTATGTACCAAAATAAACTTGTAGTTTAATTACACTTTTCCACAAAGCTCTTGAAGTCTCTTGTGTATGTATTGTAAAATTGTCTAATGTATAGGTAGCCCTTTCAGAATTTTGGTGCCATAGCTAAAGTTTTAATTTCAAAGATTAGCTTATCAATTGATCAGTGTTTTTTTTTTTTTTTTTTTTTTTTTTTTTTTTTTTAATTGTCAGAGGGCATGTATGCTCATTGATGAGAGAGAGAGAGAAAGAGGAAGAGAGAAAGCACCCCTTTATGGGATGTGGTCACGTCAAAATCCCTTCTCTCTTTCTCCATCCTGTTGGGATTTGGGCATGTACACACATGCACCTGGCATGTTTTTCAAGTTGCTGGAGCCAGATTTGGAACCAGTACACAGGGCTGGCCTTTTTGTTTTCATTTTTGAAATTCCTGTTTCAGTGTCATGAAGTTAATCCTCATATGTTTTTTCTAAGAGCTTTATCTTTTCACCTTTCATATTCAGATCTGTCTCATCTGATTGATTGCTTATGTTTGTGTGTATGCTGTGTATATGACATTTGATTAAAAAAATTTACCAGAGGGCATGTACATTTGCCAGATAGAGAGAAAGAGGGAGAAGCACCCCCCCAACCCCCAAGGGGCATAGTCACACTGCAGTCCTCTCTCCTTCATTTCTCCATCCAGTGGGGATTTTGGGCACGCATACACATGTGCCCAAATTGTTGTGTATTTTCTTTTTTTTAAGAATTATTTTATTTAACTTAATTTATTTTAATTTGGCCAGAGAGAGACTGTATGTGTGTGTGTGTGTGTGTGTGTGTGTGAGAGAGAGAGAGAGAGAGAGAGAGAGAGAGAGAGAGAGAGAGAGAATGAAAGCTGCCAGGCCCAGGACTCAAAACTGCAGTCAGCCATGTGGGAGTGCAGTGTCCTTAACCACCACACCACTTGCCGGCCCCTCAATGTATTTTTTAAGTATCTAGAGCTAGGATTCCAGCCACACAGTTGGCCATTTGGACTCCAGCTGCCTTAGCCACCAGGCCATGGTGCAGGCCCTCATTTAATGTTTTGGTTGAACTAAACAAACAGAAGAAACTGTGCAAATAAAGTGTACACTTGGTGAATATTCACAGATTAAACATACCATATGTAAGCAACTCCTAGATTAAGGAACAGAACAGTTTCAGATTCCCAGGGGGACACATTACATTTTAATGTTTTCTGAAACTGGTATGTTTTCTTTCTGAGTGTATTGCATATTTAATATGGAGGTTTGCTCTCCTTCCCAAACTGCTTATAGAAAATGGTTGTTACATTGATGGTGCCTTGTGTTTTGCTTTGGTGAAGCAATTCCCCAGTGGAGCCAGGTCACAATGCGATCCCTTCTCTTTCATTTTTCCATCCCATGGGGACTTGGGGTACTCAAGTTCACACACTTGACGTGTTTTTCAAGCTGCTGAGGCGAGGATTTAAACCGTACAGTCGGTTATGTGGGGCGCTTTCCCTCAACTACCAGGCCACAGGCCTGACCATATGGTGCGTCTTAGCATTACTGGTTTCAGGACCAGCAGATGGCGGAAAGGTTGCATTGCTGCACTTCCATGTACATGACTGCAGTCTGAGTTCTGGACCCGGTGGCTTAAACCTCGTGCCAGGTGTGCCCAAAGTCCCAAGAGGAGAATGGAGAAGGTACTGTGACACGGCCATCCCCGCTGGGGGGGTGATTTTTTGCTTTCTGTCTCTCCAACAAGCACATGTGCCTTATAGCAAAAATCTCTCTTAAAAAAGAATCACTGGTATTATAGAATTTAGGAAGTTTGTCAAAGACTAATAATTTGAAAGAATTCTCAAAGTGTTTCCTTGCTATATATCTTAAATGAAGTTCTACTTTTTTTTAGTGTGTTGAAGGGCATATGTACTCACTGGAGAAAGGGAGGGAAAGAGAGAGAAATGGGAATGACTGTGCAATCACCTCCCCTTCACTATCCTCTCAAGATTTTGAGGATGCACGCATAGCCACATCTGGCATATTTTTCAAGTCCCCGAGTCTGGGACTTGAACTGCTCAGTCGCCATGTGGAATCCAGCTGCCTTAACCACCATTACACTTGACAGGCCCTAGCAGTTTTACTTTTTTTTTTTAAAAAAAAAGAATTATTTAACTTTATTTATTTTAATTTGGCCAGAGAGGGACAAAGTGAGAGAGAGTGGGGGACAAAGTAAGAGAGAGAGAAAGTGAGAAGGAAAGGTGCTAGGTCCAGAACTTGAACTGCTGTCTGCCATGTGGGGAGTCCAGCACCCTTAACCACCACACCACCTGCTGGCCCCCTAGCAGTTTTACTTTTTAAGTTGTTTTCAGTCTGCTCTGTTTTCATACATTTAGTTTTGAACACAATTATAGGGTTCTATAACTGGAAAACAACTTAATTTTTTTTTTTTTTTTTTTTTTGGCATGTACCTTCAGTTCTAGAGTATCAAAAAAAATATCTTGGAATGTGAGAAATTGAAAGTGTGATTAATGGGGGACCAACAGTTAGCGTAATGGCTATGTCACTGGACTCCCACGTAGCCGACCACAGTTCGAGTCCCAGACCTGGTGGCTTAAACTCATGCCGGGCGCATGTGCATGTGTGCCCAAGATCCCAAGAAGAGAATGGAAGAGAAGGGACTGTGGCGTGGCCATCCCCCCGGGGGGTGATTTCTCGCATTCTGTCTCTTTGTCTCTCTCTGTCTGTCTGGCAAGCGCATGCGCCCGATAGCAAAAACCTCTCCAAAAAAAAAAAAAGAAAAAAGAAAGTGTAGCTAATAAAAATATATTTGAAAAAACTGTATAATAATATTTAACTTTAAAGTGAACTCTTTTAGGTTGCTAAGTACGGTTTTCTGAGCATTGCTTTTTCTTCACATTAGAGTTTATTTTACCTCGGAGAAAGGAAGAACAAACTTAATAGGTAAACTGTTGCTATTATTGCTTGATAATTTCTAGTTCCGTTTTACTTTCCTTCTTGTCCTTTCATATGTAGATTCTAAGTCAAGATCGTCTCCTTTTCTACCTCTATCATATGTTTTGTATTATTTGCTTTTGGATTTTTGTCCATTTGAAAGAAAATGAAAATGATAAAAAATAAAAATCTCTTTCATTAACTGTATTCTATAGACACATATATATGTCTATAATCTTTAATGTTCAAAAGGATGTTGCAAGGTTGGTATTATCTCAATTTGGGATGTGGAAATAGTGACTCAGAGAGGTTGTGTAACTTGTTTAAGGTATAACAAGTAAGTGGAAGACCTAGTCTGACTCTAAAACTAGAGTTTAGTGTTAGAGCAGGGAGGTATGGAGAGATATACTGCCCCAGACACTGAAATGTTGCTGTCCCATTCCAGGTTTTTCCCAGACCACAGTATGGACAAGTACAATTAAGTCGTATATCATTTATGACTTAGAAAGCATTTTCTCATACATTTTTAATTTTCACAATACTCCTGTAATTAGGTGTAGGCTAGGTAAGGCAGGCAGATCTTTAATCCACCCCCACCCTGCTGTTTTGCTGATGAGAAACTAAAACTTGGGGGAGGCTTCATTGCCTGAGTCACAGTACTAGTAAATGATGGAGCTAGGAATTGAACCCAGGCCTTCTGGCTCACACCTCCTGTTCTCCTTATTGTTATGCCAGAGTAAGAAGTTGAACTATTTGGAGTCAGTAAACATCTTTAGAATTGTCAAGTAAATAATGTTAGATTATATGCTAATAAAAGCATTACTTAAGAATGTTGACTATTATAAATATTGACTCAAGAATCAGTATATAATCCTGTACCATGTAACAACTTTTTGGTCCAGTAGGATGTAAATACGACCATGGTCCCATAAGATTATAATAGGCAGAACAGAAAGTGACCTGGAGGTTAAGGTGGTTGGATTTTTCATGGCCAGCTTTGTGGTTCAAGTTTTGGACCCAGTGAGTTGAGGATCACACTCATGTATGTGCGTGCCTAAAATCCCAAGAGGAAAATGGAAGAGAAAGGATTGTGGCATGGCCATCCCCCAAGGGGTGATTTTTCACTTACTTACTTTCTCTCTCTCTCTCTCCATTGAACTCATTTGCTCTATAGAAAACTTAGGAAAAAAAAAAAAGCAGAGATTATAATAAGCAATATCACATAGTCTAGAAGTAGGCCATGTAACATTTAAGTATACTGATGTTTGTGTAATGGCAAAATTGCCTAACTCATTTCTTAAAACGTATTGTGTTGATGAGGCCAGCAGGTACCGTGGTAGATAAGGGCACTAAACTCCCACATGACTGCGGTTTGAGTCCCAGACCTAGTGGCTTGCTTTCTCACTTTCTCTCTCTCTCTCTTTTCCTCTCTGGTCAAATTAAAATAAATAAAGGTAAATAAAATAATAATTTTTAAAAAAGTATTCTGTTGTTAAGCAACACATGACTGTAATCCAAGGGATAGATTACAATGACTTGGGCTGAGTATTGGCAGCAGAGATGGTGAGAAGAGGTTGGTTTCTGGATACTTGTATGTTTTTAATGAGGGCAAGGAAAGGGAAAAGAGGGGGAGAGTTGAGGAGTGAGAGAGAGAAAGATTTTTTTTTTTTTTTTTTTTTTGAGAGGTTTTTGCTATAGGGTGCATGCGCTCGCCAGACAGACAGAGACAGACAGAGAGACAGAAAGCGAGAAATCACCCCCCAGGGGGGATGGCCACGCCGCAATCCCTTCTCCTCCATTCTCCTCTCGGGATCTTTGGCATGCATGCACACGCGCCCGGCGTGAGTTTTAAGCCACCGGGTCCGGGATGTGAACCGAGGTTGACTACATGGGAATCCAGTGACATAGCCATTATGCCAATTGCTGGTCCCAGAGAGCAAGATATTTTTGACAGGGTCTTGCCATTGCAGTCTTCTGCCCCAGCTTCCCAGCTAGCTAGGTTACAGGTGTGTGTTTCTGTACTGGTCCATTTAGGTTGGTCCAAGGATCCAAACTCAGACCTCCTGCATGACCCTATGGTCATGCAGCAGTGTCCTACTGCTTGTGTGTCTAAATATATTATGAAGCTAGAGCTAAGAGGATTTGCTGGCATACTTAAAGTGGGTGTAAAGGAAAGAGAGAAGTCATGGATATCCCTTAAAGTTTACCCTGAACTGTTGCAGTAATGGAGTTGCAATTATCTGAGATAGGGAAGACTTTAAGAGGAACATGGGACAAGCAGTTGGCATAATGACTGGACTCCCATGTGGTCGACCGCAGTTTGAGTCCTGGACCTGGTGGTTTAAACTCACACTGGGTGCGTGTGTGTGTGTGTGTGTGTGTGTGTCCAAGATCCTGGGAGGAGAAAGGAGGAAAAGGGATTGCGGCGTGGCCATCCCCCTGGGGAGTGATTTCTCACTTTCTGTCTCTCTGTCTCTCTCTGTCTTTCTGGTAAGTGCACACGCCCTATAGCAAAAACCTCACAAAAAAGAAAAAAAAGAAACAAATTTGGAGGGACTTGGTTCAGGACCTGATTTTGGTTTGTTAAGTTTGAGGTGTTGACAGTCAAGTGAATATGTATGTCTGGAGTTTGAGAGATCCAGACTGGAGCAGTAAAAGTGGGAATTATCATATACAAATACTTTTTAAATTTCAAATTGCCAAAGGGTGTGTGTGCTAGCTAGAGAGGTACAGAGAGGGAGAGAAAGTATCCCCCCCATTGGGGTGTGGTCATGTTGCAAGGTCTTTCCTCCATTTCTTCTTCCGATCAGGATTTTGGGCATGTATGCACGTGCACCTGGTGTATTTTTCAAGATGCTGTGGCTGGATGCAACCAGTAGTTAGTAATGTGGGATCAAGCTCTAACCATCATGTGGTTAGAGCACAGTGCCTAACCACTGCACTGTGGGGCTGACCCTGTATAGATACTATTTAAAACCAACTGTCTGGGTGACAGTGAGAATAAATAGGAAAAACAGGTTCAATGATTGAGCCTCAGAATATTTCAAACATGAAGAGATTGGGGAGACAAGGAAGATTTTGTAAGAAAAATATTAACCATCTCATGAGGAGAACAATGAGATGTCCTGAAAGACAAGTAAAGAAAGTAATTTAAGTAAAGAAAGTAATTTAAGGCAGTTTATTTAGGTCCCACCTGGGATCCAGCCATCTTTTTTTTTTTTTTTTTTTCTTTAAGAGAGATTTTTGCTATAGGGCGCGTGTGCTCACTGGAGAGACAGTGAGTGAGAAATCACCCCCCAGGGGGTATGGCCATGCCACAGTCCCTTCTCCTCCATTCTCCTCTTGGGATTTTGGGCACGTATGCATACATGCCCTGTGTAAGTTTAAGCTGCTGGGTCCAAGACTTGAACTGCAGTCAAGTACATGGAGAGTCCAGTGTCATAACCACTAGACCATCTGCTAGTCCTGGATCCAGCTGTCTTAACCACCACACCACTGGCTGCCCCTCTAAATTTTTCACTTTTAATTTTTTTCTTATCTAATTGTATTGGTTAGCACATACCTCCAGGAGAATGTTAATAATGTTGGTAGTGAATTATAATGAGAACATTTCTGTGTTTGCCCATTATATGGACTTCTAAATTTAGATAGATTATATAACCTTTCGTGATTATGTACCTTTTTTTTTTTTTTTTGATTATGTACCTTTTTGATTGAGGAGATATACATTTCTTTGCTGTATCATTTCTTTATTTCCTAGGGATGATATTGTATCACGCGTAAAACCGGGAACTTTTCTAGGGAAACATAACATGGTTTGTCTTCTCTGAGTCCCGTTATTTCTTGCTTTTTTTTTTTTTTTTTTTTTAATTTGCCAGAGAGCATATATACTTGCGGGAGAGAGAGCGACAGAGAAAGCGAGGGAAAGCGACAAAGCACTGCCTCATAGGAAATAGTCACATCACATGTACCCAACTTGTTTTTCAAACAGCTGGGTCTGGGACTCAAACTGTGCCATTGGCCATAGAGGATCCAGCTTTATGTAACTAGCAGGCTACAGGTTTGTCCTCTTGTTGTCCTTTTTTTTTTTTTTTTTTAATTTCGGTGAGTTAGATGTGAACAGTGAGAGGGAAGGCCTAGTGTGAATCCCTAAAGAAGGTTTAATTCCCACCTAAGCAGTGATACAATCTCCTTGTAGTATGGTTCCCATCTTATCTTCAGTTGAATTAATAACCTAGGACATAGGTCTGAAGAGTTTTATGTAAAGGATCAGTTAGCAAATATCTTACATGCCACTGGAACTAGTCAACTCCATCTTTCTATTGTGAAAGAAGTTATCATTAATATGTAAATAAATAACTGTGGTTGTGCTTCAGTAAAACCAGATTTACAAAACGTGGTAAAGCATATTTGACCTAGGGGCTATTTGCTCGGCACTAACTTGGGAGATCGTTTTGACCATTCAGTTAGAAATCATGATGGGCTTCTAATCCAAATGGAAAGAAAGATGCTTTTTTTGTGTTAGAATCTTAGGAAAGGTTCTTAGGAAAGGTGACAGAAATGATTTCAGTTTGTTTAAGCCACCTGTTTCAGAAAAATTTGAGAAGTGTTGTTACAGGATTCTCATCTGAGATGCAAATACTCAAAGATTAAGCTGTTTGTGGCTGAAGGCTCAAAGCAAACGACACCTCTTTTTTTCTTCTTATGTTGCTGGCCAAAGGGAGAGAGAGAGAGAGAGAGAGAGAGAAAGGGAAAGTGGGAAATTACTCTCCGGGGCGGATGGCCATACTACAATCCATTCTCCTCTATTCTCTTGGGATCTTGGGCATGAATGCACCAGTGCTTGGTATGACTTTCAAGCCACTGGAACTTGAATTGAGGTTGGCCATGTGGAAATTCAGCCACCTTGACCATTTCACTACCTGCTGGCCCCAAAGGATAGCTTTTAAGTATAAAAGAGTTAATAAAATAACTTGTGGTTTTACTAGGCTATTTTCTTATTGTTATTCAGTTACTTTACTCATTACTTAGTCACTTATTAATTATTAAGTTGTTATTTAATTACTTGTTATTTTTGGTTTTCTTAGATGATGGATTATTTTATAATTTTTAAAAAAAATTTCCCTCCTAGGAACCAGGAGGTGGCGTGGTGGTTAAGGCTCTGGACACACATACATGGCTGACCACTGTTCGAGTCCCTGGACCTGGCGGGTTGCTTTCTCACTTTCCCTTTCTCTCTCTCTATCTCTGTCTCTCTCTGGTCAAATGAAAAATAAATGAATAAATAAAATAAATAATTATTTTAAAAAATTTCCCTCCTGTGGGACCAGCAAATGGCATAATGGTTAATGTTTATGTCACTGGACTTCCACATAGTTGACTGTAGTTCCAGTCCTGGACCTGGCTACTTAAAATTCACTCTCAGTATGTGTGCGTGTGTGCCCCAAGATCCTGAGAGGAGAATGGAGGAGAGAAAGGATTGCAGCTTGGCCATTCCCCCAGCGGGTGATTTCTCACTTTCTCTCTGTGTCTCTCTGGCGTGTGCATGTGTCCTATAGCAAAAATCTCTCTAAAAAATAAATAAAAATAAAAAATTATTATTATGATTTTTAAGTTTGGTATAGGACATGTGCACTTACCAGAGAGAGAGTGAGTGAAAGTGAGAAAGCATGCCCTGGAGGGATGGCCACACCACAATCCCTCCGCTTCCATTTTCCTTCTGTGATTTTTGGGCATCCATGCACACAAGCCTGGCATGTTTCTCAAGCCACTGGGTCTGGTACTCAGATTACACAGTTGTACACATAAGATCAAATTGCCTTAACCACCACACCTCTTGGCTGGCCAAAGAATAGCTTTTTTTTTTGATAAATTTTTTTTAAGCTGAAAAGCATTTTAACAAATAATAATTCTCTTAAACATCAAGGTATATCTCAAAACACTTCAACAACAAAAGATTTGGTCTACTAAGAATCTGGCTTGAATAGCTAATCACTTTAGCCCACAAAGTTAACATTAGGTTTCATACATCTTAAAACAAACATTACCTTGATCTGTTAAAACAGACTGATGTGAAGCTAGAAAAACAGTACTAGCTCTGCTTGTACTAGAGTATCACAGTATGACACTTAGAAGTAGAAATCAATCTTTTTTTAAAATAACTATTTTGTTTAACTTTATTTATTTAAATTTGATCATAGAGGAACACAGTCAGAGAGAGGGAAAGTGAGCAAGCAAGCTGCCAGGTTTGGGACTCGAACCATGGTCGGCCATGTAGGAAGGAGTCCAGTGCCCTTAAACACCATGCCACCTGCTGGCCCCAGAAGTAGAAAGAAATCTTACCTTCCCCTTATGTAGTTACTGTCATGCCTTACAGGTGTTTAAAATGTTAAGCAAAAATAAAGAAAAAAAAATTTTTTTTAAAATAATTATTTATTTTATTTTATTTATTCATTCTTTTTTTTTTTTTTTTTTTTTTTTTTTGAGAGGTTTTCGTTATAGGGCACGTGCGCTCGCCAGACAGACAGAGAGAGACAGAGAGACAGAAAGCGAGAAATCACCCCCCGGGGGGATGGCCACGCCGCAATCCCTTCTCCTCCATTCTCCTCTCGGGATCTTGGGCACGCACGCACACGCGCCTGGCGTGAGTTTTAAGCCACCGGGTCCGGGACATGAACCGCGGTCGACTATGTGGGAGTCCAGCGACATAGCCATTATGCTAACTGCTGGTCCCCCATTCATTTATTTTTTAATTTGACCAGAGAGAGACAGAGGGTGAGTATGTGAGAGAGAGAAAGTGAGAAAGCAAGCCACCAGATTCAGGACTTGCACCCTGGTCGGCCATGTGGGTGTGTCCAGCGCCTTAACCACCATGCCACCTGCTGGTCCCCCCCAAAAAAAATTCATGAAAAAATATATATTATCAGAAGGAATGAAGATAAAGTATCTAACACGTATGTAAGTCATTCTTCAGGCAGAGTTTAATCTACTTCTTACATGTGTGACGAGTCATCACTTCCTTCAAGGGGTACAGTTCTTCAGTCACAGCAGCATTAGTATCAGCAGTAGGGTCATCTCAATACCCAGGCCAAGTTTGGTCATCTTGTAGATCCTGTTAGCAAGTGTCTGGGAATCTTCCAGACTAAATCCAGAAGACAGCAGTGTGGTTTCATAAAGCAAGATGACCAAATCCTTCACAGACTTGTTCTTGTCAGCTTCTGCCTTTTGCCTTAAAGTCTCAATGATGGAATGATCAGGATTGAGCTCCGGGTGTTTCTTGGTAGCCATGTAACCCATTGTGGAGTTGTCTTTTAAGTCTTGAGCTTTCATGATTCTCTCCATATTTGCTGTCCAGCCATATGTGCTTGTGACGATGCAGCATGGGGACGTTACCAACCGGTTTGAGACAACTACCTTCTCCACTTTTTTCTCCAAGATATCTTTCATGATTTTGCAAAGGTTTTCAAACTGTGTGTGTTTTTTTTCTCTCTCTCTTCCTGTTTCTCTTTTTCATCTTCTGGAAGTTCTAGACCCTCTTTGGTGACTGACACTAAAGTCTTCCCCTCAAATCCCTTAAGCTGTTGGACACAGTACTCATCGATAGATTTGATCATATGTAGATCACTTCTGAGCCTTGCTTCCAAAGATGTTCTACAGAGGCCGAGTTAGCCACCTGGTCCTTGGTCTCACTTGTGATGTAAAAGATACGTTTCTAGGGAACCAGCAGTTAGCGTAATGGCTATGTCGCTGGACTCCCATGTAGTCGACTGCGGTTCCCGTCCCGGACCCGGTGGCTTAAAACTCACGCCGGGCGCGTGTGCGTGCGTGCCCAAGATCCCGAGAGGAGAATGGAGGAGAAGGGATTGCGGCGTGGCCATCCCCCCTGGGGGGTGATTTCTCGCTTTCTGTCTCTATGTCTCTCTCTGTCTGTCTGGCGAGCGCACGCGCCCTATAGCAAAAACCTCTCCAAAAAAAAAAAAAAAAAAAAAAAAAAAGATACGTTTCTGGTTTTCCTTCATTCTGATGCAATAGTCCCTCAGGGATACCATCTCATCACCAGAAGCAGATGTGTAATATCTTAACAGCTCTGAAAGTTCCTTATGATTTTGAGAGTCTTCATGAATTCTAAGCTTACTATTTTTAGAAAACTCATAAAACTTTTTGTATTTCTCTTTATCTTCTGCCAGTTCAGTGAAGAGTTCTAAGCATTTTTTGACCAAATTCTGATAACCTTCAGAATTTTATTTTGTTGCAACATCTCATGGAATATATTTACAGGGAGATCCTCAGAGTCTATCATCCCTCTAATTCAGATATTCAGGGATCAGCTCCTCACAATTGTCCATGATGAATACTCTGTATACATACAATTTTTTAAAAAGAATTATTTTATTTAACTTTATTTATTATTTATTCATTTGTTTGTGTAAATTTCACCAGAGAGGGACAGAATGAGAGAGTGAGAGAGTGAGAGTGAGAGAGAGAGAGAGAGAAAGTGAGAAAGCAAGCTGCCAGGTCCAGGATTCGAACCACCGTTGGGCATGTGGGAATCCAGTGCCTTTAACCACCATGCCACCTGCCGGCCCCTATACATACAATTTAATGTTCTTTTCCTTCCTGTTTTCAAACAAGTCAAAAGGAGCATGTCTTGGAATGAAAAGAAGAGCTTTGAATTCCAACTCTTCAACTGAAAAGTGCTTCCCTGCCAAGTGATCTTCCCAGTCATTGATCAAGCTCTTGTAGGATTCTCCATACTCTTCATTAGTAATATCGTCCGGATTTCTGTTCCAAATAGGCTTTGTTCTGTTGAGTTCTTTTTGACCAATGTACTTTTCCTTAATCATCTTCTTGTCACCATCTTTCTTTTCTTCTTCTTCATCAGAACCACCTTTTTCTATTTCAGGTTTGTCATCAGACTCCTTTTCTTCTCTTTCTTTCTCTTCCTTTTCTTCAGCCTCATCACCTGATTTCTTTCTTTCTTTTTTTTTTTTTTTTTTGGAGAGGTTTTTGCTGTAGGGGGCCAGAAAGAGAGAGAGTGACAGAGAGACAGAAAGTGAGAAATCACCCTCCAGGGGGGATGGCCATGCCACAATCCCTTCTCCTTTCTCCTCTCAGGATCTTGGACATGCACGCACATGCTCCCGGAGTGAGTATAAGCCTCCGGGTCTGGGACTCGAACTGCGGTCTATTCCATGGGAGTCTAGCTACATAACCATTACGCCACCTGCTGGTCCCCATCATTGGATTCTTAATCACGCTCCTTCTCCACAAAAAAGAGTAATTGGATAGTCAATAAACTAAGAATGTTTCTTCAAAATCTCCTTTATTATTCTTTCCTCCAAGTACTCAGTTTGGTCGTCTTTTAGATGCAGGATAACCTTTGTCTCATGGATTCACCTGTGTCAGTCCTAACCGGAAACGAGACTCCTGCAGAAGACTCCCAGGCATACTGCTCATCATCGTGTTTGGTGATCGTAGTCACTTTCTCAGTATTCAGATATGCAGAATAGAAACCAACGCCAATCATAGAGCTATCTGCACCAACCTGCAAAGGTTCTGTGAAAGCTTTGGTCCTCCACTTGGTGATAATGCCAAAGGTTATTGATCAAGTTGGCCTGCATCATTCCAGTCCCAGTATCCACTATAGTGAGGGCTCGATCTTGTTTGTTTGAAATGAGATTAATGTGCAGCTCCTTCCCAGCATCTAGTTTACTGGGATCTGTCAAGCTTTTATATCTGATTTTGTCCAGCACATCAGATGAATTTGAAATAAGCTCCCTCAGGAAGAACTCTTTATTGGAGTAGAAAGTGTTGATGATCAGTGACATCAATTGGGCAATTTCTGCCTGGAAGGCAAACATCTCGAATTCCTCCTCCTCTGTGGGCTCGTCTTGGGTCTGGGTTTCCTCAGGCATCTTGGCGAAGGACCGAGCAGAATCTGCGTCGCAGCAACACCCAGATGCTGAAGCAACTCTATGATAACTCTTTTAATTACAGGAGTTAACACATAGATTAACATAACACTTCAGCCATCATAGAAATGTGTTTCATAACATTTGGGTATAACAGGTCTCAGTGAATCTGGAGCATTTTGAAAACTTCGATGCATTGGATGCAGTTCTTCAAGAATTTCACAACTTTATCTTTCTCAAGAAAATTCTCCATGGTTTCTCACAGCAAACATATAATCTTGATGTTTTAAAAGATAATATCTGGGGGTTGGTAGGTGGTGTAGTGGTTAAGGGCGCTGGACTCCCACATGGCCAACTGGGGTTCAAGTCCTAGACCTGGTGGTTTGCTTTCTCACTTTCTCTCTCTCTCTCTCGTTTTCTCTCTCTCTGGCCAGATTAAAATAAATAAATAAATAAATGAAGTTAAATAAAATAATTCTTTTAAAAAATAAAAGATAATATCCAATAAAAACAAAGGAAGAAGGAAGTAACATATAGATGCTGGAGATGCAAACCTGCCCACACCACGGGCCTCTGCAGGAGCACGTTATTGATCCTGCCTGAGCAGTAGCCCAGGAACCTGGTGTAGGTGAGCTGTGGGTCGGTCAGCTTGTGTGGTGGCAGGTTCTGGACTTCTTCTGGCAGGAACCGCAGTGGCCTTCCGCTCAGCAGTCCACTCAACATGGTGACCCGTTTCTACATGAGAAATAGATCTCAGATGCTAACTATAAGGAAAGCTACTGCGACCACCTCCTGGGCTTAAGCCACCGGCTCTTTTCATGATTGGCATTTAATATCATCTCCATTCTCATCAGAAAAGTCTTCTTGACTAAGGAAGCTTTTAAGCCCATGGTAGCAGAAACAAGTTTTACAAAGTTCTAATTTCTTTCAGAGCTCGAATTTTGTACTAATAGCAGTAAATATTGTCAGTTCTTCTCCTTACTGTGTCTACCCACTGTTTATTTTCAAAGAAATATCTGCCAGAAACCCAAGATTAAGTAACCATCATTTGTCTGTCAGTCGTTTGTTCAAGAAAAATAATGTTCCATAAACAAGTGGTTAGTTCAGCTTGCAACTCAGTCATACACATGCTTTTCCTTGAGACAGCTGCCTTACCATATCAATGTACAGAATATTAAAACGTGTATTTATGATTTGAGATTGAGTGCATAATATTTACAGCCATATAAAGGACATTCTTGTGAAACTGGCTTTTTTGTTCTTGTTAAATTTTGGTGAGAGAGTGGTGGTGAGGAATGTAGAAACTACTGCTGTGAACTGAGTCCGCCGCTAATAAGACACTAGCACTTTTACCAACTATTATTTTGAAACCATCAAGGCAAATACCATTACAGTGAAAATAGCAAATGATGTGTTAGTGTTTTTATGAAAATGGATTTAATCTGGTGGGCCTTCTGGAAGGTTCTAGGGAGCCCTAGGAACCTAGAGCTATCCCTTTGAGAACCTCTGGTCTGTAGAAATCCTTACTGCGTTTTTGGGCATTAGGGGGGAAAAAGGAAAGAAACCAAGGAGCTCTCCGTTGTACTAGTCACTCATTTTAATCTGTCCATATACACATGCTCCCACTACCCCATCCCATGCCATACTGTGTACTCCTTCTATTCATTCTAGCAGTACCTTCTGCATGATTCTCAAGAGGGAAATGTAATTTATAAATCACAAGTGATTTATCTTTTAATTTATATATATTTTTTTTTTCTTTTTTTTTTGGAGAGGTTTTTGCTATAGGGCGCGTGCACTCGCCAGACAGACAGAGAGAGACAGAGAGATAGAAAGCAGGAAATCACCCCCCAGGGGGGATGGCCACGCCGCAATCCCTTCTCCTCCATTCTCCTCTCGGGATCTTGGGCACGCACGCACACGCGCCCGGCGTGAGTTTAAGCCGCCGGGTCCGGGACTCGAACCGCGGTCGACTACGTGGGAGTCCAGTGACATAGCCATTACGCTAACTGCTGGTCCCTTAATTTATATTTTTAAAATTTGCCATGTTCTCACCAGAAACAGAGAAAGAAAGTAGAAAAGGACCCCTCCCCATGGGGAATGACCACGCCATAATTCCTTCTCTTCCATTTTCCTCTTGGAATTTTGGACACCTACACACTTGTACCAGTGCATTTCTCAGGCTGCTGGGTCCAGGATTGAGCCATGCAGCTAGCCATGTGAGATCCGGGTACTGAAGCTACTGTGCCACAGGCTGCCCCCAATGTTAGGTGATTTTAATAGATTTCTTTCTTCACTTCTACTTCTCAGAGTGTGGTGAGGGACTATCCAGAACATGCTGGATTAGAATTATTGGGGCCGGCAGCTAACAAGGTGATTCAGGCGCCGCACTCCCACATGGCCAACCATTGTTTGAGTCTGGGACCTGGCGACTTGCTTTCTCACTTTTTCTCTCTCTCAGGCTCTCTCTGGTGAGTGCTTGTACTCTATAGAAATTTGAAAATAAATAAAATAAAAATTATTTTTTAAAAGAATTTATTTTATTCAGGCATCGGCAGGTGGTGTGGTGGTTAAAGGTGCTGAACTCCCACATGGCTGGCTGCAGTTTGAGTCCTGGATCTGGCGGCATGGTTTCTCACTTTCTCTCTCTCTCTCACTTTCACTCTGTCCCTCTCTGGTCAAATATAAAATAAATAAAGTTAAATAAGAATAATTCTTAAAAAAGAATTTATTTTATTCACTGTTGTTATAATTTAACTTGACGAGAGAGAGAGTGAAAGGGAAAGTAAGAAGGCAAGCCTGGGATTTGAACTGTGCTGGGACTTGAACTGTGCTGTGTGGGAGTCCAGTGCTTTAACCACCATACTACTTGCCGACCCCTAAATGAATAATTCTTAAAAAGAAAATTATTATTGATATGTAGGACCCAAATATTTGCATAGACTATTCAGAAGAGCTGGGCTGGCAGCTGGTGTGGTGGCTAAGGGCACTGGACTCTCACAGGGCCGACCACGGTCAAGTCCTGGACCTGGTGGCTTACTTTCTTACTTTCTCTCTCACTTGCTCTCTCTCTCTGTTCAAATTAAAATAAGTAAAAAAATAAAGTTAAATAAAATAATTCTTTAAAGAAAATACAGCAGAGTTAAAGAACTACTGTTTTGAGCTGTTGGGAAGAAACCTGGATTACTGAGAGTGGGTAGAGATGACATCACCCTTATAATTTTTGTATTTATTGTCCAGAGTGGAAGGTGACATCACCACCACCATCTCTGTAGTCCTAGCACCCAGCACAGTGTCCGGCAGAGCAGGAGCTCACTCAGTGCTTCACGAATGAATGAATGACGAATCTGACTCTACTGTGATACTGTTTGTATGACACCAGTTTTCCAAATAAATGATGACCAAGTTAACCTTAAATTATGTACTGAGTTACATTTCTTGGTGTGCTTACTTTACAAGTGTACATTTTAGAACTTAGAAAAAAATGTAAATCAGATAATGTGACTGTCCTAGTTAAACTTCAGTGATTTTCTGTTAAACTTAGGCATCTGATTATAGCCATGCGATTTGGCCTGTGCCTTATTTGAATCGTACCTCATTGTTCTTCCCCTGCATGTTCATTATGTCTTAGGACTCACTAGACTTTACTCTCTGGATTGTTTACACTCCTTATGTTGTAGCTATTGAACTTTTTTCTTTTCCTAGACAGTTCTTCCTCTAGCTCTTTCTTGGCTTGCTCGTTTTCTTCTTCCTTTTTTTTTAAAGAATTATTTTATTTAACTTTATTGATTGATGGGAGAGGATTTTTTTTTTTTTTTTTTTTTTTTTTTTTTTTTTGCTATAGGGCGCCTGTGCTTGCCAGAAAGACAGAGAGAGACAGAGAGACAGAAAGTGAGAAATCACCCCCCACCAGGGGGAATGGCCACGCCGCAATCTCTTCTCCGTTCTCCTCTTGGAATCTTGGGCTCGCACGCACATGAGTTTAAGTCACCGGGTCCGGGACTCGAATTACAATTGAGGTTGACCTCATGGGAGTCCAGAGACATAGCCATTATGCCAACTGCTGGTCCCACTGAGTAAATATCTTAGGGTTGGCCATGTCGTGCAGTGTGTAGGTGCTGCACAGAGGAAGCTGAATCACATGTGACTAACCAGAGTTCAAGTCCTGGCCCTGGTGGCTTGAGAAACATGCTGTGTGCATTCCTAAGATCCTGATGGGGTTGATAATTGGAAGAAAAAGGATTGTGTATGTGTGTGTGTACATGTGCACATGTACATTCACCTTTTGGCATAAAAAATTTTAATAAAAGTAATGGTTACATTTATGACTAATCAAAGAGTTTATATAAATAACTTTGTTCAACTATTTTTTTAAATTAAAAAAGATTTATTTTATTCCATTTGTTGTTATTATTATGAATTTGATGGGAGAGAGAGAGAAAGGGAAAGCAAGAAAGCAAGGGACCAGGTCTGGGACTTGAACCACGGTTGGCCATGTAGGAGTCCAGTGCCTCTAATCAACATATCACCTGGTGGCCCTCTACTAGATTACTAAGTTAAGCCTTGCATATACATAAGGATTTCTGATATATAAAATCTCCCATGAAATATGAAATTTTCTTTTAGTAAATGTGATTCTAAACAGTTGTTAAAAATCACTCTATATAATGGGGGTACTACTATATATTAGTAGTGGTATATAGTCTCTGATAGAAAATAAATATGTAAAACAATAAAGTTAAAACCTTTGCTGTTTATAACCACCTAAGAAGTTACTTTGTATTATTTAGAATAAATTACTATGTTCAGTGTTAATTACCTTTATTTTAGGGACTTTTGAATATATGACATATCTTCTATTTTTAAAAATATATGACATATCTCCTATCTTCTAGAATAGCCAGTGAAGACTGTATTTCATTGGGTTGGAAAATAGTGATGCCCTTAGGCTTAGTGAGGAGTTTGATCATATTTACCTTTTTTTAAAATTATCCCAGATTTCTGTGCTATTTACTACTTTAATACCTTTTTAATTTTATTAATTATTAATTAATACCCTTTATTATTATTATTATTATTTTAACTATTATTTCAATACTCTTTTTACTTTGGAATAGTTTTAGATTTACTGAAAAGTTGCGAAGATAGTATGAGGAGGATCTGACAGTTGAGCGGGAGTGAAACACAATGCTCTTTGAGGGTAACTCACGTGGGAAGGTTCCAGGTTTACATCTGGAGACTTGGCTGAATACCCTGGGCATGCGTGCGCCTGTGACCTGGGACTGACCGAAGCTGGGGTGGATCCTGGCATCAAGACCCTGTTGGTAGTACTGTTTCTCTCTCTCTGTCTCTGCCTCTGTCTGATTCGTAGAAGAAATAAAGAAACCTTGAAAAAAAGGTAAGATGTGGGATGTTCAAAATGTACGTGGGAAATGTGTATTAAGAAAAAACTGGGACCAGCAGTTAGCATAATGGCTATGTCACTGGACTCTCATGTTGTCGACCGCGGTTTGCGTCTTGGACCCAGTGGCTTAAACTCATGCCGGGCGCCTGTGTGTGTGTGCCCAAGATCCCAAGAGGAGAATGGAGGAGAAGGGATTGCGGCGTGGCCATCCCCCCAGAAGGAGATTTCTCACTTTCTGTCTCTCTGTCTCTCTCTGTATTTCTGACAAGCACATGAACCCTATAGCGAAAACCTCTCCAGAAAAAGAAGGAAAAAAAAAAAAAACAAACTACATGGCTTAAAAATTTTTTTGCACCAAAATAAACTTTAAGTTTTTCCAATAACTTTTTTTTTTTTTTTTTTTTTTACTGCCAGAGGGTATGTGTACTTGCCAGAGAAAGACAGAGAGGGAGCAAGCATTCCCCATGGAGTATGGTCAGGCCGTAGTTCATTCTCCACCTCTCTGTCTTTTTGGGAGTTTGAGCACACAGGTACCTGGTGTGCTTTTCAAACCCCTGGGCTAGCATTCAAACTAGTTGGTCATGTGGGATCCGGCTCCCTTAACCACTAGACCGTGAGACTGGCCCTCCACAAACTTTTTTGAAGTCCTCTCTTACAGAATTGCTGTAAGTCTGTTACCTAGTTTTACCTAATATTAATATCTTACATTATCATGGCACATTTGTTAAAACTAAAAATAGGAATTGGCCAGTACATTAATTCAGACCGTATTTGATTTCACATTTTGATACTGATGTCCTTTTTTCTGTTCTAGGATCCAGTTGAGATAATACATTGAACTTAGTGATTTTTTTTTTCAGATTTCTGATAGATTTCTGATAGATCACTATCCTGTATTTTTTCAAAGAATTATTTTATTTAACTTCATTTATTTATTTATCTGTTTATTTATTTATTTTAATTTGACCAGAGAGGGACAGAGAGAGAGAGAGGGCGGGGGGGGGGGGGTGGTGGTGTGAGAAAGCAAACTGTCACGTCCAGGACTTGAACCACAGTTGGCCATGTGGGAATCCAGCACCCTTAACCACCAAGCCACATGCCGGCCCCTATCCTGTATTTTTTAAATGACTCACTTTTGAAGACTACCATCAGATATTTTTGTAGAATGTTCTTAAATTTTTTTTTTCTGATTTTTTTTCTTCTCATGATTACACAAAGATTATGGATTTCAGGGATGAATACCACAGAATTGAAATTACATCAATATTTTTTTTTTTCTAACTGACAGAGGGTGTGTGCACTTGCTGGAGAGAGAAAGAGTGTCCTCTCCCCCCACGCCCCAGTGCAGTTCTCTTTTCTTCCATTTCTCCATTCTGTAAGGATTTGGGGCAGGTGTGCATATATACCCAGCATAGTTTTCACACTGCAGAGGCCGGACTCACACTTCAGTTGTCCATGTGGGATCTAGCTCCCTCTGCACAGCGCTTAACCGCTGTTAGAGGGCTGACCCGTGGAGGTACGTAATACTAAGCTGGCTGAGACTAACTGGGATCATTCGGTTAAGGTAGTGTGTTTGCCAGGTTTCTTTGCAAAATTACTATATCCCCTTTTTCATATTTTATTCCTTGGTTATAATTCACTGAAGTCCAACCCATACTTTTGGAAGGAAAAAGATCTACATATTTTACTGAGTTCTTCTCTAAGGAAGGTTTGTTTCCTTTCCCTCATTTATTCAATCATTTAAGTACATCAGTATGAACTCTATTTATTTTGTACTTTGGAAGGTAATCCAATCCCACACTATTTTTTTTGCTGAAAAATTTTCCGCTCTTGCCATTGGGAGCATTTTCAGATTGATTTCTGCATTCCCATTACATGCCCTATCCTTTTGCTTTTGTAGCATTTCCTTGTTTTCAACAAGATGCCCCAATCTCATCTTGTGTTTTCTTGTCCCTGATATAGAATATGATATTTCTCCAAGGAGTCTTACTTTCTTTTGTTGGGAAATGATACTTAGAAACTAAGATTTGGACATTGAGTGTGTTTATGGCTTGTAGGTGTCACTGTTTCTAAGCTCTATCGGGGTGTAGACAGGAAACAGGTTTGTCCTAATTTATACACATAGCTCTAATCACTTCTATATCCATACCTCTAATCACTTCTGTGTCCATCTGTGTATACGTGTGTGTGTGTATATGTATAACTAACATGAATTTATACTAATTTCTCCAACTTTTCCAGTATCACAGGGTTCATTTTTCATGTGTGCATGTGGTGATTTAGACAGGGTCTTGGTGTGTCCCAGTCCTCATGAATAACTGAGACCACAGGTGTGTGTCACCATATCTGTTTTTTTTTTTTTTTTTTTTTTTTTTTTTTTTTTTGTGGTGATCCAGACCTTCCATGTGGCCTTAGACAGCCAAGCAGCAGTGTCTAGTATGTGCTACTGTAGCCGGGCCCGTTTTTTCATTTCATCTTGCTTATTTGTAACTCTTTAACACTGAGGAATCTAGCTGTCACCCACTATCCACCACCTATTTATGTATTTGTTTAACCGCAGTGTACATGTAAAGCAGGCTTTAGGTTGTTAAACCATACCTCTATGTGAAATAAATATACCAACTAAAGTATAGATTTATGTACAGTTCCTTGTGTCTTTAGCCTTATAATCTCTCTTTCTCTCTCTCTCTCTTTTTTTTTTTTTTTTTTTTTTGCAATAGGGCAGATGTGTTTGCCCATGAGAGAGAGAGAGAGAAGGAAAGTGAGAAATCACTCCCTAGGGGGCATGGCCACACCCCAGTCCCATCTTCTTTTTCTCCATTCTCCTTTTGGGATTTTGGGCATGCATGCCCATGGGTCTGCTGTGATTTTTCAAGCCACCAGATGTGGGACTCAAACTGTGCAGCTGGCCATGTGAGATCCAACACCTTAACCTCCATGTCACCTGCTGGCTCCAGCCTTATAATTTCTTTTCTTTTTTTTTTAACGAGAGATTTTTTTTTTTTTTGCTATTGGACATGTGTGCTTGCCAGAAAGACAGAGACAGAAAGTGAGAAATCACCCCCCAGGGGGTGATTAATTTACCATATATGTTCCATCTTGAGATATCTTGACTTACTGGTAAAATTCTTGTTGGTTTACTTGCATACATTTAAATTCATTCTTGGGACTGGCAGATGACATGGTGGTTAATGGTGCTGGACTCCCATACGGCCGACCACAGTTCGAGTTCTGGACCTGGCTTGTTTTCTTACTTTCCCTCTCTCTCTCTCTCACCCTGTCTTTCTCTGGTCATGTTAAAATAAATAAATAAATACGGTTAAACAAAATAATTATTTTAAAAAAATCATTCTTTATTATTTCAGTTCTGTGGGTTTGACAAATACGTGAAATCTGTTTATTTAAAAAAACTGTGGTGGGAGCTGGCAGGTGATGTGGTTTTGGAGTGCTGGACTCCCATGTGATTCACTGTGGTTGGAGTCTTGGACCTGCTGGCTTGCTTTCTCACTTTCTCTTTCTCTCTCTCTCTCTCTCACTCTCTTGCTTTGTCCCTCTCTGGTCAAATTAAAATAAATAAATGAATAAATGAATAAAGTTAAAATAAAAAAATAATTCTTTCAAAAATATTGTGGGGGCCAGAGGTGCCATGGAGGTTAAGGTGGCTGGATCCCAAATGGCCGACTGTGGTTTGAACCCTGGACCAAGCAGCTTTAAAATCACACAAGGTAGCAGATGAGGTGGCAGATGGCATAGTGGTTATGTTGCTGGACTCCCACATGGCTGACCATAGTTTGAGTCCTGGACGTGGTGGCTTGAAACTCATGCTGGGCAGATGTGCGTACGGGTCCAAGATCCCGGGAGGAGAATGGAGAAGAAGAGATTGTGGCATGGCCATCTCCCCTGGGGCATGATTTTTTACCTTCCCTCTCACTATCCCTCTCTCTGGTGAGCACATGCGCCTAAAGGGAAAAAAAAAAAAAGAAATCACATGGGGTAGAGGCCAGCAGGTGGCTTGGTGGTTAAGGTGCTGGATTCTCACCTGGCCAACCTTGGTTTGAGTCCTGTATCTGTTAGCTTACTTTCTCGTTTTCCCTCTCTGTCTCTCTCTGGTGAGTGCATGTGCCCTGTAGCAAAATTATAAAATAATAAAAATGATAAATGAAATAAATCATAGGAAACACACAGACACACACACCCCTGTGTGTGCATGCTCAAAATCACAAGAAAATGGAAGAGGAGAAGGGATTGTGGCATGGCCACCCCCACGAGGGATGATTTCTCACTTCTGCCCTCCAACCAAGCATTTAGCTTATAGCTCTGCTAGGTGCTATTTGTGCATGCCCAAAAATTCTCTCTGTGATTTCTCACTGTCTCTGTGAGTGCATGTACCCTACAGTGAAAAAAAAAACCAACAAAATCTAAAAAACAAAAAATAATTGCGTATGTGTGATTTTTAAAAGATGTAATTGTGCCTATTTGTAGCAGTCCCCCTGCTTCCCCCCAGGTTGATGCATCTCATCTTTTGGATATTTAGAGAATAAATTCATTAGAATTAAATGAATTAAGTCTTGAATCATTGGGAACCTTCTTGAGAGTAAAATGCATGAGTTTTTCATGGAGACATAGAAACTGATTTTGTCAACACAGATGCTTTTCTTCAGTTCTTATTTGTGGTTTCATTGGTAAAAATATTTGAAGATTGATAGATATCATAATGTTTAGAAAATTAGGCCAATGTGGCAAGCAAGAACATCTGTCTGGTAGTTATTTTTAATGTCTGTATACGTGGCTTTCACATTGCAAGTGAGATAGTATATTGTTTAGTTTATAAGGCAGAGAGATAGGTGTAAGCAACTTTAATTGTAGATTTTATGAGACAGTAAGAGACACAGAAAACTCACCTGCTGCATAGCAAGGTGCGAAGAAAATACAGTGTGATTAAGGACACTGGTTCTCATTTAGGAAACCAAGAACTTGGTTCTAAGCTAGAGGTTATCATAGGAATGATCTGTGGGGCCCTGTACTGGATGTGTGGGGTCAGTGAAATTTCTCTAGGAATGGGGATTCTGGGCTTGTGTTAGCTTCCTAAAGGTCTGTAGGTGATTCTGATGAACACTAATATGCTAGTGCGTGGCCATTAGGTGATTCAAGGTCTGCCTCTTCTGAATTGGTGCTGTTGACTGAAGTGTGTGAAGGAGGTGAGGAGGAGAGTTGAACCCTGACTGAGTAGTTCATATAGTCACTAGTTCTTCTTTGTGTATAATTCTTTGGCTGCTGAAGCTACTACCTTATTGGCTGCTAGCCAGTTTATAAATTGGCCCCTCTTGGATGAGTCCTGCTTTATGATGTAGTCATCTGTGACTTGATTGGAAGAGTCCTGTGATATTATGTCTTCCATTACTCTGTGTGGTAGTACTAGCCTCTGCATTTGGCTGTGGTCAACAGGTAATGTAGAAGTGACTAAAGGGGAAACCACTGTAGACGGGGATTAGAGTGCTTTTCCTGTGGAGATAAAAATTAAACTGAAATCTGGGGCCGGCAGGTGCCACTGTGGTTAAGGGTGCTGGACTCTCATATGGCCGACCGCGATTCAAGTCCTGGACCTGGTGACTTGCTTTCTCACTTTCTCTCTTCCTCTGTCTCTCTCTCTCGCTCCCCCTCTCCCTCTGTCCCTCTCTAGTCAAATTAAAATAAATGAATGAATAAATAAGGTTAAATAAAATAATTCTGAGATAATTAAATTGAAATCTCAAATGCTGTGAAGTTCTCACGAGGGGGGAGCTATCCATTAGAGGGAATATATGGCTGGAATTTAGTGGAGGAGGTTGAAAAAGAAGGCTAACGTTATATCATATAGAAGTCAGTAGTAGGGCTATAACATAGTTTGGGTTTTACTCTAATTAAAATGAGAGTCCATGTGAAGTGGCATAGAGAGTTTAAATAAAAAAATGTGATTCATGAAAATTGTTTACAATGAATTACATTGATGAAGAGCAGTGATTTAAAAATGAAAACAGTTCTTGGGACCAGCAGTTAGCGTAATGGCTATGTCGCTGGACTCCCATGTAGTCGACTGCGGTTTGAGCACCGGACCCAGTGGCTTAAACTCAGGCCGGGCACGTGTGCGTGTGTGTCCAAGATCCCGAGAGAATGAAGGAGAAGGGATTGCGGCATGGCCATCCCCCCTGGGGGGGTGATTTCTCACTTTCTGTCTCTCTGTCTCTCTCTTTCTGGTGAGCACACGTGCCCTATAGCAAAAAAAAAAAAAAAAAAAAAAAAAAAAAAGAAAACAGTTCTTAAAATATTAAAAAATGTTATTGCTAATGCTAATTATGACATTAATGTAATTTAATCATTGATTTTTAGTTCTTTTTAAAATGTAAAGGTGTTTTAAAGTAACTGAGTTAAGATAGTTTTGGTTTTGGTCCTTGGCACAGTCCATCTAGAAGTTTATACATCATCAGGTATTTAATACAGTCATGCATTAACAACAGGGATCAATTCTGATAAATGCATCGTTAGGTGACACTGTCATGGTGTGGCTATCAGAGTGTTCTTACACAGATCTGGAGAATATAGCCTATTACATACGTAGGCTAAGTAGGCTGTTTGATATGGCCTATTTCTCCTAGACTACAGACCTGTACAGCATATTAATGTAGGCAATTGTAACACAATTTTAAGTATTTGTGTATCTAGCCAAAGAAAAGGTATGTTAAAAAATATGGTATAAAAAAAAAAATGTTACGTTTGTTTAGGGCATTTACCATTAATGGATCTTGCAGGACTAGAAGTTTTCCTGGGTGGGTTGTTGAGTAGAGAGTGAATGTAAAGGCTTATGATATAACTATACCCTACTGTAGATTTTATAAGCACTGTACACTTAGGTGATATTAAATTTATAGAAAAGGTTTTCTTTTTTCAATAGTAAATTAACCTTAGCTTACTGTAACATTTTTTCCCCCTCTAAGTTGCTCTATGGCTTAGCACCATAGAGTGCATAGAGAAAGTGTAAAAAACCACCCCAGTGGGGATGGCCATGCTTTAATCCCTTCTCTCTCAATTCCCTTTTTGGGATTTTGGGGATTCACGCACACACTTCCGGTGTATTTCCTGAGCTTCAGTGTGTGACTTGACCATACAGGATTCACCCACCCTCACCACTGTACTGTTGGCTGTCCACAAAGCTTTATTTCAGTCTTTCAGAATCGTATTAATCCGGAAAGATGTAATTTCTTATGAGACATTCAGCTATCTTATATAGTACTGAAAAAGGTTCTTGGTGTCTGCTTTGCTACTGTCATGCTGATATTCCTTTATTATATATGTAACATTTGGAAGAAGTGTAGAACGAAACTTGGTAGCACAGAATTGTACCTAGCAAAATATATACATGTATTATAATTATCATCTTTAAGCATTAACCTAGATAGTCCTGCCTATCAGTATGTTATAGTTGCCTAGAATTACCGACATAATTGAGTTTATACTCTTCATTTGATAGAAAAGAGATTGGAACCCAGATCTGGTTAGTAGGAAAGCTAGGACTAGAATTTGAATCACTTGTTGTGAGGGTAGTCAGCGCGATGCAGCAAGAGAATCTCACAGTTCCCAGTTTCAGACCAACATGGCTCAAAATATGGCCTATGTATTAGCTGGCAGGATCTTGAGGAAACTTCATTTATTTTAATTTATTTGCATGCTAAAGAGAATAGTAATTATGCAGTAGGCTCACTGTGATAGTTACCCAAGGTTAACATATGAAAGAACCCAGTAGTGTGACTGGCACTTTTGAGGTCCCTTATGAATTCTGGTTTTTCCTGTCCTCCCAGTTTGCCCTTGTTCCTGTTGTATCATTGCCTCCTTTTTGAACTGAACGTTAAGTATATCTACATGAGCTGAAAACAGTATGCTTTTGTTATATTTGTTAGCTTGTTCATAGTATTTCCTTAGCAAACTTTTTCCTCAGTAGAATTTAAAAAATGATCCTTTTCTGAATTTTGATGGATGATAGTTTTTGAAGATTAAATTGAGAAGATGTTACTTTTCATTCTGAAGTAGAATATCCAAAGTAACTTTTGTTATTACACCTTGATTTATTGTAGCTATTTATTACTAATCTCAAATGTTTTAAAGTATGTTTTGAGTTTCATCAAAGTACAATGTTACTTTGTTCCCACTTGTATTCTGCTACAGTAAATAGGATAGTTCAGAAAGGTCATAATTAATAGGTGTTTAAAAGTTGTTTTGATGTCCTTAGATGAAAGCTGTGTTACTGCCCACACCAAATGCTAATATATTTAATTACCACTCTCTTTTTAAACATGAAATATTGGCTTGAGTTCTGTAAAGCTAGCTATAGAATTGTTAGCCTGTAATATATGTTTAATGTGAATGTGTAGAGAAAAATCTTGGGAACCATTTGTGTTTCAAGAAATGTACTTGGATACAGTTACAGAAGGAAGCATGTTATTAAATACCTGAATGTTGACTTTGTCATGACTTTAATAAATTACTTTCAAGGCTGGCAGGTGGCATGGTGGTTAAGGGTGCTGGACTCTCACATGGCCGACCATGGTTCTAGTCCTGGACCTGGTGGCTTGTTTTTTCTCTCTCTCTCTCTCTCCCTCCCCCCACACACTCTGTCCCTTTCTAGTAAAATTTAAATAAATAAATGAATAAAGTTAAATGAAATAATAATTTTTTTTGAGAGGTTTTTGCTATAGGGTGCATGCGCTTGCTGGAAAGACAGAGAGACAGAGAGACAGAAAGTGAGAAATCACCCCCCAGGTGAGATGACCACACCACAGTCCCTTCTCCTCCATTCTCCTCTTGGGATCTTGGGCATCCACACACACGTGTCCAGTGGGAGTTTAAGCCACTGGGTCCGGGACTTGAACCACGGTCGACTACATGGGAGTCCAGCGACATAGCCATTACGTTAACTGCTGGTCCCATAAATAAAATAATTCTTTAATAGATGACTGGGGCCAGCAGGTGGCATGGTGGTAAGGGTGCTGGACTCGACCATGGTTCGAGTTTCAGACCTGGTGGCTTGCTTTTTCACTTTCCCTCTCTCTCTCTTATTGTATCCTTCTCTGGTCAAATGAAAAAAATAAAGTTAAATAAAATAATTCTTTAAAAATATAGATGATTTTCTTTGTTGTGAGGTATAAAACACGATTGCTATGCCTCAGGTAATATTTCATAAGGCGAATGAATTTTTGTATGTGAGGTGTTATAGACTTCAGATCAGGAGACCGAGAGATGATGGAAAAGAAGGCAGCACCATGCCACTGACTGGCCCGAAAAGGAGGCGTTTTTAACTGCCTTCGTTTTCTTCTTGGTGTAATTTTTATTTGCTGTTCCCATTTTCTTATAGCTCATCTCGTTTGTAACTACTTGTAAATTCAGCTTTTACCCCAGTCATGAAAAAGTAATTAAGTTCAATCATTTCTCATGTTACCGAATCCTTGAAATTGCATTTTCTCTGTTCTCGTGGTGCCCCTTCATTACGAGGTGCTGGATTCTGCTAATCTTCTTGAAGGTCTCACCTCTTTGCCTTTCTTGGATTCTATTTTCCCTTATCTCTTGACTTACACCCTCTTCCCGCCCTCCCTGGCTCAGCTTCTTCCTATTGTTAGCCCCAGCGTGTGGATCGCAGATGGATTTTAAAAGGTCTGTGCTCTGTCAGTCTATGTTCCTTTCACTCTACCCATTTTTTTGTCTACCACCTCACTCAAATGACTGAAATCTGTTTCTGCCCTTGATCCTTTTTCCTGCACTTACTGCTCTTATTTTCCACTGGCTCAGCATCTTTATCTGCTTACCTTGTTGTCCTCTGTAACTTTTAATGTGTTCAAAATCAAAGTCTTCATCTTAGAGCAGATTTTATGCTCTTCTTACTTTTGTCATTGACAATGGTACGATCACTGATCCAGCCTCCAGTTTCAGCCATCACTGATTCCTTCATGACTCTCCAATTGGTTTAGGCACAAAGTTCTATTTTAATTTTCTTTGGCACAGTTTGGAAAATGGTGGCTTACAGAATTAAGGCTGGTTGAATGATTATTTATTTAATTAATTTACAGAATCTGCCTAAGGGTAGAGGGATTTGAGAGAGAGTTCTCCTTTCTTTAATAGAAGTGAGGTGGTTGTAGTTTAAAAGGTATGATAGTAGAGAGGATAAATGTAGGAAAGTAAAAAAAAAGGTACCAGTGGCATTGGCTAAGGCCTCTTAGAGGTACTCGTACCCAAGCATGGCAGAGGCTCTCAAAGTCTTCTGGCATGATTTCCTGGGAATTGCAGAGGTACCCTTCTTTTGGGCAGCTTTTGCGTTTATACATTTGTTCTAGTGTCAGGCAGTGGGGTGAAGACAGTCCAAAAAGATATGAAAAGGGTTTGGCAGAGTGACACACAGGTACAATGATATCAAAGTTAAACTCTAATTTAACTGTGTCCCATTGTTTCCATACTTAGTTTTTCCTGCTAAATTATCAATCTCAGAATTCTCTGAGAGCTGTTTATTGTGATGGCTGTCATGCCAAACTATCATTTCCTTCTTTGCGTAGCTAATACCTGGCATGCCCATTTCCTATTACAGTAGGTGTGCATTGGCCAGTTATGAAGGAAGAGCTTGCTGGGGTTCTTTTTGCCTGACTCTCATGGTTAATGATGAATCAGAAACATAATGCTTTAAATGGATGAGTTGGCACATGCGTTACCAGTGCTTTGAGATAGATGGAAACGGCCTCAAACATGCCACAACAAATGTACAAAAATGTACAAAAATTGCATTATATTATAGTTAATGACAGCAATTTGACTCTTCTACATTATCTGGTAAATGCTGAATAAATCCGAATAGAGAATTACTCAAGCCCTTGCTAGATGAAAAGCAAACAGAAAAACACCAACTAAACACTGTTAAAACTTATTACATTTTATTCATTGAAGAAGAATCATAAAGAAGGATACTAATAAAGTGTTTAATGTTTTCTTGTTCTCTGACTCTGTTTACTAGAAATTTGGTGATGGACATCAGTCCACTTAGGGAAGTTAAGTAAAAGAAGAAATTCCTTTTTGAGAAACCTTGTCGGATTGGTCCATATATATATCCTAATTATTATGATGTATATTATTATGTAGTTATTACTGGCTTTATTTTATTATTATTATCTTTTAAAAATTTTGTCATGGGGCCAGCAGTTAGCATAATGGCTATGTTGCTGGACTCCCACGTAGTCGACCGTGGTTCGCGTCCCGGACCCAGTGGCTTAAAACTCACGCCGGGCGCGTGTGCGTGCGTGCCCAAGATCCCGAGAGGAGAACGGAGGAGAAGGGATTGCGGCATGGCCATCCCCCCTGGGAGGTGATTTCTCGCTGTCTCTCTGTCTGTCTCTCTCTGTCTGTTTGGCGCGCGCACATGCCCTATAGCGAAAACCTCTCCCCCCCCCAAAAAAAATGAGAAAAAAAATTTTTTGCCATAATGTGCATGCACTCAGCAGACTGAATCAGAGAGAGACAGTGAGAGGGAAAATGAGAAATCACCACCCATGGGGATGGCCATGCTGTACTCCCTTCTCCTCCATTATCCTTTTGGGATTTTGTGCAAGCACATATGCATATCTGGTATGATTTTTCAAGCCACGAGGTCCAGGAATTGAACCATGGTCAGCCATGTGGGAATCTAGTGTCTTAGTCACCATGCCACCTGCTCTCCCTGGTTTTATTTATTTTTTCTTAAGTTAATAATATATTTATTTTGGGACCAGCAGTTGGCATAATGGCTATGTCGCTGGACTCCCATGTAGTTGACCATAGTTCGAGTCCTAGACCAGGTGACTTAAACTCACTCTGGGCGCGTGTGTGCATGCCCAAAATCCTGAGAGAAGAATGAATGAGAAGGGATTGGGGCGTGGCCATCTCCCCCAGGGGGTGATTTCTTGCTTTCTGTCCCTCTATATCTTTCTGTCTTTCTGGTGAGCGCACGCACCCTATAGCAAAACCTCTCAAAAAATTATTTTAATCTAGATATTGTCTTAGGTCCAACAGTGATTTTTTGGTAGCTAGTTTTAGCATTTAAAAGGCTTTTTTTTCCATGTGAATAAATGTATGAATATAGCATCATAGTTTATGACTTCATAGTTTTCTGATATATAACTGTACCCTATGTTTTCTTTTTTTTTTTTTTTTTTCTTTTTTTTCTTTTTTTTTTTTTTGAGAGGTTTTTCCTATAGGGCGCGTGCATTCGCCAGACAGACAGAGAGAGACAGAGAGATAGAAAGCAGGAAATCACCCCCCCAGGGGGGATGGCCACGCCGCAATCCCTTCTCCTCCATTCTCCTCTCGGGATCTTGGGCACGCACGCACACGCACCCGGCGTGAGTTTAAGTCGCCGGGTCCGGGACTCAAACCGCGGTCGACTACGTGGGAGTCCAGCGACATAGCCATTACGCTAACTGCTGGTCCCACTGTACCCTATGTTTTATCATTTACTTTTTGGATAGATAGTATACATATATAATACGAAGTACAAAATATACAAGAGGATACAGTGAAAAGTAGAGCATCTTTTTAAAAAGAATTATTTTTTATTTAACTTTATTAATTAATTAGTTATTTTAGTTTGACCAGAGAAGGACAGAATGAGAGAGAGAGAGAGTGAAAAAGCAAGCTGCCAGGACCAGGACTCGAACTGCAGTCAGCCATGTGGGAATCCCGTGCCCTCAACCAACATGCCACCAGCTGGTTCCAAAAGTAGAGCATCTTTTTTAGTTTCCTTTTTGAAATGTAGTCACTGTTAACACGTTTCTTTTGGGTTCACCTACAGATAGTCTACATAAATACAGGTTAACACTATAATGTATGATATATATGCACACAGAAATGGTAACATTTTCTTTTTTATATCAATGCTTTATTTACATTCTCAGTTAAAAGTTTTCCATAGAGGTTAATAAAATTTATCTCATTGTTTTCCAGTTGGTTAGCACTGTACTTTATGAATTTACTGTAATGTAGTTAACTAATTTATTTTAATGAATGCTTAGATTATTTCAGATCTTTTACCCATTCACAAGTATAGTCATTAAAACCTCTCATCACATTTCATTTGGTGTAGTCCGCTGGCCCTTTTTCAGATTAAACTGCGAGAGAGAACTTTCAGTGGAGGGAATCTGTATTATAGAGTAGTTGGTAATGTTTAGAAATCCATTTTATGGTGGAACTACATGAAACAAAAATTTTAATTTTTCTTTTTATCATAAACTTTTTGTTTTTTAGTAATTGCATGGGAAGTGTTGGCCTTGTGTGAGAAGTATTGTCCTAGTTCTGATTTTCCCCTAGAAGGCAGCCTTGTTTTATTTTCCATGGATTATGATTTAGAATTTGGTACTCAGTTATCTAGATTAATTTATTCAACTCACTGTAACCCAAAGAAACAAAAAGGAGAAAGAAACATTCTAGCTGCAATAGGAAGAAAATGA
Source organism: Tupaia tana (assembly GCA_026018925.1). Taxonomy (NCBI): domain Eukaryota; kingdom Metazoa; phylum Chordata; class Mammalia; order Scandentia; family Tupaiidae; genus Tupaia; species Tupaia tana. The sequence continues at coordinate 201,712,464 of JAKSZU010000003.1, forward strand.
CAGTTTTTGAGATATTTGCATTAAGGAAGTATTGACCTAACTTAAAGTATTTGTGTCACCTTAGGTAGTTGTTTATTATGACCCGGATTCATATTTCTCTGGCTAGAGTACTTGAGACCTTTATTTTCCCCTGTCTTCAGGATTATTTGAGTGGAAACGCTGCAGAGGCATTGATAGAAGTGAGGGTCTAAAACCACTTTATTTCTTTGTTTAAGAGAGATTTTTGTTATCGGGCGTGTGTGCTTACCAAAAAGAGACAGACAGACAGAAAGAGATAAATCACCCCTCAGTGCCGCAATCCCTTCTCCTCCATTCTCCTCTCGGGATCTTGGGCACGCACACACACGTGTGCCCTGCATGAGTTTTTTTTTTTTTTTTGTTAATTATATTATAATTATTATTAGTAGTATTCAGTTTTACCAGAGAGAGAATGAGAGTGATAGAGAGAAAGCAAGCTGCCAGGTCTGCCATATGGGAGTCCAGTGTCCTTAACCACCATGCCACCTGCTGGCCCTGCCTCGTGTGAGTTTTAAGCCACTAGGTCTGGGACTTGAACCATGATTGACTATGTGGGGAGTCCAGCGATGTAACCGTTACGTCTTCTGCTGGTCCCCTAAAAACATTTTAAAAATAAAATTAAAAAAACTATTTATTTATTTTCATTACTACTGCTATTTATTTATTTTTTTGGAGAGGTTTTCGCTATAGGGCGCGTGCACTCGCCAGACAGACAGAGAGAGACATAGAGACAGAAAGTGAGAAATCACCCCCCAGAGGGGATGGTCACGCCGCAATCCCTTCTCCTCCATTCTCCTCTTGGGATCTTGGGCTCACACGCACACGCGCCCAGCGTGAGTTTTAAGCCATCGGGTCCGGGACCCGAACCGTGGTCGACTACGTGGGAGTTCAGCGACATAGCCATTACACTAACTGCTGGTTTTCACTGCTATTTATTTTGACGAGAGAGAGAGAGAGAGAGAGAGAGAGAGAGAGAGAGAGAGAGAGAGAAAAGTGAGAAAGCAAGCCACCAGGTCTGATACTTGAACTGTGGTTGTCCATGTGGGAGTTCAGCACCTTAACTACCAAGCGGCTTGCTAACCCCAAGTTATGTAAATTTTAGGAACCAACAGCGATCACTTATGGCTTCAAAGTAGGTTGAACATGAAATTTGTACATTTACATATTATTGATTTGTAGATTATGTGATTTATTAACTATAATAAAAATATCTGTTATAAACTCTCCAGGAATCTGTTAGCTCCATTCATTAAGAATATATAGCATGTGCAAATAAACTCCCATATGGAAGTAAGCCTCACATTTTAAGGTATATCATAGTCACCTCAAGAGCTTGTTAGAAAATCCTGTTGCTATCCCCAGAGAAAATGATGACATAGCTCTGGGGTAAGTCCTAGGTATCTTTCTTAAATAAACATGTCAGGTGATTCTGGGCTCTAGTCCACTTTGACTATTACAAGAGTAAAAATTATGCTTTGTAAAGGATAAAAAGTCATGTCCCATTAGTTAAAAGGATTTAATGGAAGAAGCCTGTAAAAATCTTCAGCATTGTGGGTAATGTAAAACAGCAGCATAATGTAGCATAATAGGCTTGGTGTTGAAGTTGACCTGTCTGTCATTCCTAAAGCCTGATAGATGGTCATTCCCTAATGTTAGTAATGGAACACTTGTGGCTGATAAGAAGTCAGTAGTCATGTTACTTTGCATGATCCAAATAGAAAATGAGTAACTTAGAAGTTAAAATACCTTTCTATTACAAATTAAAATTTCATTGATTAAAAAATATCAGAATATTTAATTTTTTTGAAATCCAAAAAACGTCAGAGTGGGACATTCTATTTTAATTTTTACCAAATGGCATGGTTTAAATGAGTTAACTTTTTAAAAAGAATTATTTTATTTAACTTTATTTATTTACTTATTAATTAAAAAAAAATTGACCAGAGAGGGAAACAGAGAGAGAGAAAGTGAGAAAGCAAGTCGCCAGGTCCAGGACTTGAACTGCAATTAGCCATGTGGGAATCCAGCGCCCTTAACCACTATGCCACCTACTGGCCCCCAAATGAGTTAATTTCTAAAAATAATATTTTTGGGGACCAGCAGGTGGCATGGTGATCGAGATGCTGGACATTCCCACATGGCCAACCACGGTTCGAATCCTGGCCCTGGTGGGTTGCTTTCTCACTTTCCCTCTCTCTCTCTTTTTGTCAAATTAAAATGAATGAATGAATAAATAAAATTATATGAAAAAATAGTAATTCTTTAAAAAATAATATTTTTTGAGGAGAATGTTGAGATTATGGTAAAACAGGAGTCATTCATGTTGCATGATTATGAGTGGATGCAATTTCAGATAACATTATATATATATAGACATATATATCAATTTCAGATAACATTATATATAGAGACACATATATATCAATTTCAGATAACATTTTATATAGGGACATATATATATATATATATATATATATATATATATATAAATTTCAGATAACATATATAGACACATATATATCCATTTCAGATAATATTATATACACATATATATCTCTATACCATACACACACACATATATAGGGTTTGTCTAAAAAGTTATGACATGCTTTTTTTCTGCTTTTCTATGCTAAAATGTGTTAGGACTTTTCTGACAACCCAATACATATATATATATATGTATGTATGTAGGTATGTATGTATGTATCTTTTGGGTCAGCAATTGGTGTGATGGTTAAGTCTCTGGACTACCACATGGCCAACTGTGGTTGGAGTCCTGGACCTGGTAGCTTGAAAATCACGCCAGGCACATGTGCATAAGTGCCCAAAGTCCCAGGAGGAGAGTAGAGGAGAAGGGATTGTGGCCTTGTCATCACCCTGGATGGTGATTTCTCACTTTCCCTTCCCACTGTCTCTGTCTCTCTATGCCCTGTGGCAAAAATCTTTAAAAAAAAAATCTTGGGGCCAGCAGATGGTGTAGTGGTTAAGGTGCTGGAATCCCACATGGTTGACAGTTGGGATTTTGGGCACACATACACATATGCCAAGTGTGTTTGCTGTTAACCAGGAGACCACAGACTGGCTTATTTTTGTGATCTTTATAATTATGAGATTGTGGTAGCCCCCACCTTTCTCACTCGAATTCCCCAGCTTTTCTGTATTGAACATGCTTTTTATAATGCAAAAATAGCAAACAAAAAACAATTTTTTGATCTGAAATAATAGTTTAGATATGATAGTACAGCAAGGCATTGTCTAGGGGTTTAGTGGCATCGTTTAACTGGCCTAGGAAATTCATTTGTAAACAGTGAATTAGGGGTAGGTATAGAGAATCCAAATTAATAGACTGTTAATAGGAGTCAGTACTAAACCCATTTGTAGATTGTAGTTTTGTAAATGATCTAGAGGAAGAAGTTCATTGTGATCCTTCAGATTTGCAGACCTTTTAGATTTGAAATGCCTTTAGAATTGATATTAATTCTATGGAAATTTTGAGAGTATGAGTGGACAAAAAAGGAGTAAGTGATTTCCAGTTGGCGAAATCTAAGTAACGTTGATAGGTATACACTAAAGATTCTTCATTGCTGTGGTTAACTGCCCTTGTGCACTTGTAATTTGGACTATAGAGTTTAGCCAGAAATGTGAATGAATTATGAAAATGTTTAAATAAATGAATGGGTAACAAAGAATGTAAGATATTTGGATTTGGTGTAGTCTTTATAAAGAGGATAATCAGTATTCTTCACAGCCAACTGTTTTTTTTTTTTTTTTTTTTTTTTTTTTCCGTACAGTACTGCCCTTGATGGGGTTTAGGTCAGATTCAGTGTGACAATTCTGTGCTCCTATGTTCTCTAGGGTATTGTACCAAAGGCAAATTATTTTCTGTGTGAGGAGCCCTGTAATGATACATAAAAACAAACAGCATCCCTTGAGGTGTATTTAAAAATAGGACGCTAGTTTTGTAACTAACATAGCAATAAATTTTAAGCATGTGGTCATAATAGGGCATCAGCAAGGAGAGAAAGAAGTTGGGGAAAACTGTTGAAATTTTATTTATTTTTAAAATCAGATGAGATTTTTGTAATTGATAAAGCTTATCAGAATGCTTCTTATTGTAATGTGAAGCAGTTCCCAAATGCTAATTTTTGACGAATTTCTCACTATTCTGCATTAAAATAACATTGCAGTGAATATTTCATACTACTACTGTATTTCATAGATTTTTTTTTTGAGAGTTTTTTTTTGCTATAGGGTGCATGTGCTCGCCAGAAAGACAGAGAGGGACAGAGAGACAGAAAGTGAGAAATCATCCCCCAGGGGAGATAGCCACACCACAGTCCCTTCTCCATTCTCCTCTCGGGATCTTGGGCATGCACGCACACGCGCCCGGCGTGAGTTTAAGCCACCAGGTCCGGGACTCGAACTGCAGTCGACTACATGGGAGTCCAGCAACATAGCCATTACACTAACTGCTGGTCCCTGTATTTCATAGATTTTAAGGTGTACATTTTTCTCACATGTTTGACATTTCTGAAATTGACATATGGTTTATAATCAATGGCATTTTAAAGTCATTGTCAGTTAAAATATTAATAGTTGTCACTGCCTGTACATATCAGCCCATTGGTGTTTCAGTCAGCATACCATTTAAGGACCTTTTATGGAAGGCATACCACTGTTAGCTTGTCTTTTAAAGTCTCCTCTTAGTTAAATCTTCTGGGTATACCTTTTGATAAGATCAGTAAAGGGATGTTGTTGAGACCTAGACAGTATTATGTCAGTGTCTTAGATGAGATTCTGAGAAACAGTAGAGGAATACCTTTCAAAGAAAGGTTGAATTGTTACTTCTCTTAATGGTATAGAGGATGATATTATAGAAAAACAAGGATCACTGATAACTCTTAGTTGAAAAGTGATTTAGCAATCAGGTTGAGAATATGAAGAAAAACTGAAGAATGCTTATATTTAATGCTTTTGTTTTCTTATATATAAACACATTATACAGTAACTCACATCTAAGTTTAAAAGAGATGTTTTTCCCAGTAAGTATAAAATAAAGTAGTAGAAATGATATATTGTAGTTTAATAGGGAGAGGTTTTTTTTTTTTAATGTCACTTAAAATAATGGCACCTTAATATTGATGGTATTTTGAAGTATGAAATGTGGTTAATTTATTTAGTTTTGAGATGATCTTAAATCTGTCCTCTTCTTACATTTTGGTATTAGAATGGACATATCTATCTATCTGTCTCTCTCTCTCTCTCTATATATATATGTGTGTGTGTGTTTATACATATGTGTGTGTGTGTGTATACATATATGTGTGTGTGTGTGTATACATATATATGTATATATATATAAAATGTATATTTTTAAATGAAGCCAATTTATTTCTTCCATGAGTCAGAGAGAGACAGCATCCAATTGGGTCTTGGTGCTGGTATCCTCCACCCTCAGCCAGCCCTGGATCATAAGCATAAATGTGACCAGCATACTCAGGGAGGTCTTCAGATGCAAACCAGGAACTGTCCCATGTGAATTAGCCTTGTATAGTGTCAAGTTCTACTGCTCTGACACTGTCTGGCTCTTAAGATATTTTTTAGTGAAACGATGGTAATTATAGATAAACAGTGATATGTTTTAAATATCCTTTTTTTCTCTTTCTTTCTTTCTTTCGTTCTTCTTTCTTTCTTTCTTTCTTTTTCTTTCTTTCTTTTGAAGTTATAGGGCAAGTGTGCTCATCACAGAGAGAGACAGAGAGAGGGAGGGAAACATCGATCCCACCCCCTCAGGGGGGATAGCCATGCTGAAATCCCTTCTTCTAGAATCCCTTCTTCTAGATCCTCTTGGGATTTTTGGACAAAGCTAATACACTCCCAGCCTGATTTTCAAGCTGTAGGGTCTGGAACTTGAATTGCCCCTTAACTTAAACATCACCTGCTGGCCCCTCCCCCCCTTTACTTTCCACTGCCAGGAGGTGCATACACTCAACAGAGAGAAGCAAAACAGGAGGAAGCACCCCGCAGTATGGTCATACTGCAGTTCTGTCTTCTCCATTTCTCCATCCTGTCTTAGGCACACATGCACATATGCTGTGTGTGTTTTTCAAGGCCCCGGGATCAGAATTTGAACTGTAGTTAGCCATGCGGGATCTGGCTCACTTAAACATTAGGCTGTGGAGCCTGCTCTCAATGTCCTTTATCTGTAAAATAAATGGACAACCCTGTGTTTGGTCCCCAAATTTGTTTTGAAATTTAGAGATCCAGGAGCCAATGTTTTAAAAAAATTCTGACGGGGACTAGCAGATGGCGTAATGGTTATGTTGCTAGACTCCCATATGGTCGACCATGGTTCAAGTCCCGGACCCAGCAGCTTGAAACTCACACCAGGCACGTGTGTGCATCCCCAAAATTCTGAGAGGTGCATGGAGGAGAAGGGACTGCAGTGTGGCCATCCCCCTGGGGGTGGTTTTTCACTTTCTATCTCTCTGTCTCTCCAGCAAGTACACATGCCCTGTAGCAAAAATTTCTCTTAAAAGAAAAGTCTTGGGGCTGGCAGGTGGCATGGTGGTTAAGGGCGCTGGACTACCACATGGCCACCTGTGGTTTAAGTCCCAGACCTGGTGGCTTGCTTTCTCACTTTCCTTTTCTCTCTCCCCACCTCTCACTCTTCCCTCTCTGGTCAAATTAAAATAAATAAGTAAATAAAAAATAAATCAAGGTAAACAAAATAGTTCTTTTAAAAAAAAGTCTGACTTACTATTTGTAGATTTCTCAGTGCCGATCAGAGTGTCTTAGTTTCATTTGAATAATATTTCATGGAATGGTTAATAATGAAATAATAGATGCCAATAGATTACTTTTGTTTGGTTTCTTTGTTTCTAAGTTGTCTCTTGTTCCTAAGAGACACAAGTCCAGAGGACCTTAACCAGTTCTGTGGACTCGAATGTGCCAATAGGCAAATATTATCTATAAGCAAATGGAGGAAATTGTGGCAGTTGGTCTGTCTTTCACTGTGAACAACACTAGAAGATTCACCTCACTAGCTTATTCTGGTATCTGAAATTGCCATTTTTCAGCCATTCTTTAAATTTAAGACATTGCTTATTTATTTACTTAAAATAATTATTTAATTTTATTTATTGTTACTGTTATCATTTTTTTTTCCCAATTTGACCAGAGAGAGACAAAGAGAGGGTGGGAGGGAAAGTGAGCATGCAAGCCATGGTCTGGAACTTGAGCCATGGTCGGCCACATAGGTGTCCAGCACCTTAACCACCACACTACCTGCCAGCCCTGATTATTATTATTTTTTTTAAAGAGAGATTTTTGAATCGGGTACTTGTGCTTGCCAGAGATACAGAAGACGAGAAATCATCTCCCAGGGGGTTGGCCTTGCCACAATCCTTTTTCCTCCGTTCTCCTTTTGGGGTTTTGGGCATGTGTGCTAGGTCCAGGACTTGAATCGCAGTTTACTACATGGGAGTCTAGTGACATAACCATTATGCCATCTATTAGTCCCGTCCATGTGAGTTTTAAGCTGCTGGGTCCAGGACTTGAACCGTGGTGGACTACATGAAAGTCTAGTAACCAAGACCATTATGCCATCTGCCGGTTCATAAGACATTGATTATTAAAAGCTTCATGAAGGCAGGGTCATGGCAAGTGTACCTTATCCACAATGCTTGGGACCAAAAGTGTTCCAGATCCCCACCCCCCAAAAAATATTTTAGAGTATTTCCATATATATAATGAGTTATCTTGGGGAAGGGACTGAAGTCTAAACATGAAACTCATTTATGTTTAATTTACTCTTATAGCCTGAATGTAATTTTACACAATATTTTTGTATTGCAGCATTTTGACTGTGAGCTGCCCCATGAGGTTAGTTGTGAAATTTCTACTTGTGGCATCATCACAGTGCTCAAAAAGTTTTGGATTTCAGATTTTTAGATTATGGGTGCTCACCCTATATAATTTCTATGTTTTTTATTGCTGTAGTTTCAGCATCCATCCCACTTCGTGGCACATAAATAGTTGTTCCATAAATATGTGATTAATTAGCAAATGAAAGCCAATGTTATTTATGATATTAAGATGTAAGGCATAGTTAACCTTATGATGTAATCGTTTTTTATCTTTATTTATTTTTTTTTTAGAGAAATTTTTGCTATAGGGGGCCCATGCACTTGCCAGAGAGAGAGAGAGAGAGAGAGAGAGAGAGAGAGAGAGAGAGACAGAGAGAGAGACAGAAAGCAAGAAATCACCCTGGGGGGTGATGACTATGCTGCAGTCCCCTCTCTATTCTCCTCTCAGCATCCTGGGGACATATGCACATGTGCCTGGAGTGAGCTTCAAGCCACCAGATCTGGGACTTTAATCTTGGTTGACCATGTGGGAGTCCAGTGATGCAACCTTTATGACATCTGTTGGTCCCTGTAATAATTTTTGAATAGCTAGTATAAAATAAGGCTTTAAGATAATTGAAACAGTTTGGGTAAGTTCTAGTAAAGGTAAGTGAGGTCTAGAGTGGTTCCCAGGCTTTTCAAAGTGTATCCTCTCCCTCTTTTAGGAACTTTCTTCATATCAGAAAGTTTCAGAATTTCCTACATCACAGCTCTCTATCAATAGAGAAAATATATGATTAAAAAGTAAAACAGCTTTAGGGTCAGCAGGTGGTGTGGAGGTTAACGCTGTGGATCCCACATGGCCAGCTTTGCAGTTTGAGTCCTGGACCAGGCAGCTTGAGAACCATGCCAAACGTGTGGGTGTGCATGCCCAAAATCCTGAGAGGAGACTGGAGAAGGGATTGTGGCATGGCTGTCCCCCCATGGGGTGTGATCCTCCCCCAGGCCCATTTTTGTCTCTCTCAGGAAAATACATGTACCCTATAGCAAAAACTAAAAGAAAAAGTAAAATAGCTCTTTCATTACCACTTTTAAATGAATATTTCTTAATGTCTTATATGTAGCTTATAGATCTTATATTTATCTAGATATTTAATCTCCAGATAAAACTTGACATGTACAGATTTGTGAGGTCCTTAGGGTTCAGGGTCCTTTTTGTGTGGCAACCATTGATCTAGACTTGTTGCTGGAGTGTGGCCTGTAGTCCACCAACACTGACATCACTTGGAAAACATGTTTGAAATGCAGGACCTTGGCATCCATTCCAGAACTCCAGAATCAGAATCAGCATTTTAACAAGATCATCACATAGCTCATATCCACATTAAGTTTGAGAAGAGTTTATAGAACACATTTCTTTTGTCTAGAATGAGATGGAGCAGGCCAAACAGAGGTGGGCGAGTATAGAAATACAATGTGTCTTAGTTTATTACCTTTTCTTAGAATGGTTCTGTTAATAGTTGTATAGGAATTTCTACAAAACAGGGATGTATGAGTGTTTCTGTGTGTGTCTTTAGTGTCTCTATGGTTTTGTCATTGTGCATATATATTTATGTGGGAAATAGGATTTATATGATTCATGTGGTTTTCAAATAGAAGTGTTACCGAATTGCTTTGGTCATGTTGTTCATTTCCTGCTTTTGGTGGAAATACCTTAGCATTGATTCTTGGGACCCAACATTTACTATTTTGTCCAAAGAAGTAAATGTCTGTTTATCCCTCTTAAGATAAGATTGCACAAACATTAAGGAGTTTTGCTAGGATTTAACAGTTCTTTTCATTCATCAGTGCGCCTTCAACTTCAGTGGTATATAGAAAGCAAAGCACAGGGGAACCAGCAGTTAGCGTAATGGCTATGTCGCTGGACTCCCACGTAGTCGACCGTGGTTCATGTCCCGGACCTGGTGGCTTAAAACTCAAGCCGGGCGCTTGTGCGTGCGTGCCCAAGATCCTGAGAGGCGAATGGAGGAGAAGGGATTGCGGCGTGACCATCCCCCCCGGGGGGTGATTTCTCGCTTTCTGTCTCTATGTCTGTCTCTGTCTGTCAGGCGAGCGCATGCGCCCTATAGCGAAACCTCTCCAAAAAAATAAATAAATAAAAAAGCAAAGCACATATTCTCTATCTTCTTCTTATGTATATCAAGGATACTGTATTGTCAAGTAAGTATCAGCTAGTTTCTGAAAGAGCTCAGTCAGTATTTTTTGTTGTTGTTTTTTATTTATTTATTTATTTATTTATTTATTTATTTTTGAGAGGTTTTTGCTGTAGGGCACATGGACTTGCCAGAAAGACAGACAGAAAGTGAGAAATCACCCCCCAGGGAGGATGGCCACTCTGTAATCCCTTCTCCTCCAGTCTCCTCTCAGGATCTTGGGCATGCACGCACACACGCCCGGCGTGAGTTTAAGCGACTGGGTCTGAGACTTGAACCGTGGTTGACTACATGGGAGTCCGGCGACTTAGCCATTTGACATCTACTGGTCTCCAAATTGAGATTTTTTGAGGTGGTATAGTTATTGGTTATTGATTTGGTCGTAGGAGTAGTGGTCTGGAATGGAAGGGATTAAAAGAGTGTGGTACATGACAATGTCATTTCAGTGATTAAGGAAGGTTTTTGTGATTCTAAAACGTTCACTCAGTTCATTTTCTCTTCATGTGCTTAGAGTCTTTTCATTGCTGTTTTATTTTGTTTACTGCCTGAAATTGTAAATAACCTTGTTCTTTGCTTTGGAGTGAAGATGTTTTTAAATAAACAAGAAAATAGAGAAAATTTTGTTTATTCAATACCTACCCATACCATATGGCTTTCTGCAACTTTGTGGTTGATAAGTGACATTAACATCCTAATGGAGAACATCCACCACCCATTAAGCTATCCAGGTCTGCATAGGCTCAGTGAGGGCTTTGTGCCACGTGTGGGTATCTGCAGGACATCGCCTTGCTGACCCCAGTTTTGCTCTTTATCTTTTTATAGGACCGCAGCTCAATGCACAGCTGGAAGGTTGGCTTTCACAAGTACAGTCTACAAAAAGACCTGCTAGAGCCATTATTGCACCGTAAGTTTTAAGGGTCTTTACCTAAAATCTATTTTATGTTTATTATTCATAAAAGTGAATCTGTAGGTTGGACTAAATATTAAAAATGGAATACTATATTGAGCTAAAGAAATTATATTCAGTGATTTTCACCATTTCTGTGGTTTTTACTTTGACTCAAGGCTAAAGGTATTGGCTACTTATTTTTTCAGATGTAGTAATTAAAACATTGCATTTTAGTGATAAAATTAATTTTTAAAGTGTAGGACTTTTTGTTTTTTTTTCCCCAAGTTTCAGATATTTATTAACCAGTGTATATCTGAACACGTCAAAATGATTTCATGCATTTAGAGGAGAAATATTTCCTGGTTAAGTGGAAAATTGTGCGGATGACTTCTGGAAGACCTTCATTATGAGCAGCTTTATAAGTGAAACATTTCATTTAGAAGTCTGGAACTTCTTTCTTCTATTTTCTGTAATCCACATTCATTTAGTAAAATTTGTACTGATCATTGGGACCTAGTTTGTTCGAGGGTTCAGGTTTATTCTTTCTGTCTCAAGAGATACTGGGATTGAACATTGCCAAATGCATGAGAGACAGTGCTGCTCCAGTACGTCCAGCTCCAGCAGACATAAACAGGGGGATCAAACTCAGATGGTTCTTGGCCTGGCTTAGGATCTGGTGGAGCATGTTTACGGTGGAGGACTCTGGTCCAAAAGCAGAGAAGAACAAATCTGCCAGGTCAGAGACTAAAAACTCATCTCACAGAGGTTGAGCGGATGCCCCTGAAGTGTAGGACTCTCTACATTAGGTAAGCTGTTGATTTCAGTAGTAATTGGTGTAAGTGAATAGGTTCTATTTTAAGTATTTAAAAGATCTACTTTAGGGCCAGCTGGTGTGGAGGTTATGGTGGCTGGACCCTACATGTTGTCATGGACCTGACAGTTTGAAAATCTGTGTATGTGTGTGTATGCCCAAATCCCAAGAGGGGACTGGAATAAAAGGTATTGGACTATAGCCATAGCCCCGGGGGTGATATCTCTCTCTTTCTCTCTCTCTTATGAGCGCACATGCCCTATAGCAAAACCAAAAACGAAACAAATCTACTTTAATCCAGAGAATTAACTTATAGTGAAAAAGATATATTAAACATAATATGGTGCAGTATGGAGAAAATTTAGGAGAAGGTTGGATTAAAAAAAATCATTATTTTGTCTTGGAATGTTAGAGTTTGCTTTTATGTCTTGTTTTTTTGGAAAGGTTTTTGCTGTAGGGCATGTGCACTTGCCAGAAAAACAGAGAGACAGACAGAGACAGAAAGTGAGAAATCACCCCCCTTCCCCCCCCCCCCCCCCCCCCCCCCCCCAGGGATGGCCATGCCACAATTCCTTCTCCTCCATTCTCCTCTTGGGATCTTGAGCACACATGCACATGCGCCCGGCGTGAGTTTATGCCACCAGGTCTAGGACTCAAACCGCGGTTGACTACATAGGAGTCTAGCGATGTAGCCAGTATGCCATCTGCTGGTCCCAGAGTTTGCTTTTTAGAACTGCAAGCTAGCATATACACTATGTTTAAAAACTTAATGTAAATGATTCTTCTTCTTCTTCAATTGGACTAGAGAGAGGGAGAGTGATGGTGAGAAAGCAAGCCACTGGGGCTGGGACTTGAACTATGATCAGCCATGTGGGAGTCCAGTTACCTTAAACACCACACCACCTGCTTGCACTACATATACACTGTTGATGTGTGTGCCTATGTATGATCTCAGTGCTAACTAACCTTCATCCTTCAACACACATTATATACATGTTAACATTTTTCTGATGGAAGTGAGATTTGAATTTTAGCTATTTCTTTTCCTTTTTTTATCTTCTTCTTTTTTTTTTTTTGAGAGGTTTTTCACTATAGGGCACATGTGCTCGCCAGACAGACAGAGAGAGACAGAGAGACAAAAAGTGAGAAATCACCCCCCCAGGGGGGATGGCCACGCCGCGATCCCTTCTCCATTCTCCTCTTGGGATCCTGGGCACGCACGCACACGCACCCGGCGTGAGTTTTAAATCACCGGGTCCGGGACGCGAACCGTGGTCGACTACGTGGGAATCCAGCGACATAGCCATTACACTAACTGCTGGTCCCTTCTTTTCCTTTTTTTTAAAAAAAGAATTATTTTATTTAACTTTATTTATTTATTTACTCATTTTAATTTGACCAGAGAGGGACAGAGAGAGAGAGAAAGAGAGAGAAAGAGAGAGAAAGTGAGAGAATAAGCTGCCAAGTCTGGTACTCTAACCATGGTTGGCCATGTGGGAGTCCTGTGCCTTTAACCACCACACTACCTGCTGGCCCCTTCCTTTTTTTTTTTTTTTTTTTTTTAAAGAATGATTTACTTCTTTTTAAAAATTTTTATTTATTTATTTATTTTCTTTTTTTGGAGAGGTTTTTGCTATAGGGCGCGTGCGCTCGCCAGACAGACAGAGAGAGACAGAGAGACAGAAAGTGAGAAATCACCCCCCAGAGGGGATGGCCATGCCGCAATCCCTTCTCCTTCATTCTCCTCTTGGGATCTTGGGCATGCACGCACATGTGCCCGGCGTGAGTTTAAGCCACCGGGTCCGAGACTCGAACCGCGGTCGACTACATGGGAGTTCAGTGACATAGTCTTTACGCTAACTGCTGGTCCCAAGGATGATTTACTTCTTTATTTAATTTTGTTTGTTATTGTTATTTATCTTTCAATTTGACCAGAGAGAAAGAGAGAGAGAGAGAGAGAGAGAGAGAGACAGAGACAGAGAAAGTGAAATTAAGCAAGCCACCAGGTCCGGGACTGGAACTGCGGTCAGTCACGTGGCACCTGCCAACCCTGCTATTCTTTTTCTTTTTTTAAAAAAGAATTATTTTATTTAACTTTATCTATTCATTTATCTATTTATTTATTTTTTTTTAATTTTTAGCAGGGAGAGACAGAGTGAGATAGAGAGAGAGGGCAAGTGAGAAAGCAAATCGCCAGGTCCAGGACTCGAACCATGGTCAACCATGTGGGAGTCCAGCGCTCTTAACCCCCATGCCACCTGTCATCCCCTACTTCTTTTTTATTAATTTTGCTGTAAGGTATGTGCACTTGACATAGAGCAAGAGAAGAAAGAAAGCACTCTGTGAGTTATGGCTGTACCGCAACCCCTCTCCTCCTCCTCTTAGGATTTTGGGCACCCACACAAATGCTTCTGACATGTTTTTCAAGCTGCCGGGTCTGGGACTCGTACTACATAGTAAGCCATGTTGAATCTAGTCCATCTTAACTACCATGACCTTGTTAGCTCCAAGTTTTTGCTGTATCTTTCATGCCATCTTTTTCTTTTACATTGATTTATTGATTTATTTATTGATTGGGAGAGAGACAGACAGATTTTGAAATTAGGGGTGGTGGGACAGGTATCCTTGACACAGGGCCTTGTTAGATTGTGATCTCCCTGACCCAGTTCTCCAGCCAGCCAGAATCTTGAGCAAACCTGTGGATGCTCCCAGTGTGTTTATGTCAACCTGGGATCTGAGCCCAGAGCCTTTCCTATGGCTTCAGTATCACGCAGTGGTACCCTTCTACCTTGCTACTGCATCTGGACTTATAACATCTTTTTTATGACTTCTATTGTGCTAAGATTGGTGCCCTTGTAATTATTAAATAGTGGGGATAAAAATAGCAATCATTTCTTAAATAATAAATATGAAAATTAAATGAGTAAATATGTATAAATAGCCTAGAGAAATGTTGAACACTTAAGAAGTATTCTGTTAATGTTAGGTGTTTTAGTTTCAAGTGCTTTAAATGATCATTTGAATGATCTAACTTTATCTCATTGAATAGATTCAGGAGCCTGACTCTCTCTAGCACTTGAGAGCCTTTATCTTTTCATTGGTAGAGGTGGAATAATAATAATACCCACCTGGGGCCCGCAGGTGGTATGGCAGTTAAGGCATTGGCCTCCGACCTGGTTATCTGCACTTCTAGTCCCAGACCTGGTGGCTGGAAAATGGCTTGGAAATCATGCAGTATGTGTGTGTGTGTGTGCATGCCCAAAATTCCAGGAGGAAAATGGAGGGGAAGGGATTATGGCATGGCCATCTCTCTTCAGGGATTTCTCACTTTTTCTGTTACTTGTCTCTGATGAGCACATGTACCCTATGGCAGAAACCCTTAAAAAAAAAAAAAAAAAAAAAAAAAAAAAAAGGAAGTACTTCATCATAGGTGGTGTTTTTTTTTTTTTTTTTTTTTTTTTGTATTTTTTTAAATTCATTTGCCAAAGGGTTCATACACTGGCTAGAGACAAAGATAGTGAGAGGGAAAAGGAGAGGGAGAATTCTTCCCCTCAGTGGCATGTGATCATGCCTCTCTGCAATCTCTCTATGCTTCCTGCTGGGATTTTAGACACACATGCACACGTGCCCAGTATGTTTTCCAAGTCCCCCAGGGTCGGTATTTGAACTGTACAGTTGGCCCTGTTGGGTACAGCTCCTTTAACCACCAGGACATAGGGCTGATCCTACTGTTTTGAAAAAAATGAATAAATGAGCTAATCTTTTAGCAAAATGACTTGTTATTTATTTAATCATTCATTCATCAAATATGTTCCTGACTAAATGCCAGATCCTCTTCGTAGTACTGCTTTTGGAATAAATCAAAATGATTACTCTTGTGGTACTTTTATGTGTATGTATATGTATGTGTGAGGTTGGCTATATGGGATCTAACTTCCTGTGAATAATACTTAACTGCCGTACCTTGGGCTGGTGCATGTATTTTAGTACTTGGGAAAGACAGGAAGTAAACAATTAAACCATTATATTCCATATCAGGTGCCAGTGTGTGCAAAGAAGAAAATTAATAAAGCAAATAAGAGGGTTGAGAGTAACAGTCTGGGTATGGAGTTTCCATTTTACTTAGGATAGTATGAAAAGGTCCCCCTGATAAGGTAGCTTCTGAGCCTGCATGGTGAGAGAGAGAAGGCTATACAGGTACCTGGGGCAAGAGTGTTTCAGGTTGAGGAAAAGTAGGCTCAAAAGCTGTGGGGGCAAGAGCATTATGCTCATGTGTTTGAGGGAAAGCAGGGAGGCCACTGCAGCTGGCATTGCCTCGTGTTAGGGGAAGAGTGGGAGACATGAAGTAGGCAGTAGAGGCTAGGCCATGAAGAGGCTTTGTAGGCTGCCATAAGGACTTCAGTTTTTATTGTGATATGGCAAGTTATGACAGGTTTTAAGCAGTAGAAATTCATGATCTCACCTGGGTTTGACAAGGATTTTGCTTATTAATGTATGGACGTCATACTGTGTGGGGACAGAGAAGTCAGTTTAAGAGGCCTATTAAAATAGTACGGAAGAGGACATAGTGGCCTGGACTGTAGATTAGACGTGGAGTTGAAGGGAATTGGTGTATTCTGGATTTTTTTTTTTTTTTTTGGAGAGGTTTTTGCTATAGGGCGTGTGCGCTCGCCAGAAAGACATAGAGAGACAGAGACAGAAAGCAAGAAATCACCCCCCGGGGGGATGGCCACGCCGCAATCCCTTCTCCTCCATTCTCCTCTTGGGATCCTGGGTACGCACGCACACGCGCCCAGTGTGAGTTTAAGCCACTGGGTCCAGGACTCGAACTGTGGTCAACCACATGGGAGTCCAGCGACACAGCCATTACACTAACTGCTGGTCCCTATTCTGGATGTATTTTGAAGGTTGGACCCACAAGAATGAAGAGTGAAGGATGACTTAAGTTTTGGCATGAAACTAAAAGAATTGAATTGCCTTTGTACTGATAAGGGGGAGACAAGGGGAGGTAGAAAACAAATTTTGAAATGTTGTTGTATAATTAGGATTTGGTTTTGATCTTGTTAATGCTGAGATGCCTATTGGACATCCAAGTGGATATTTCAAGTGGGCATGTGGGTATATGACTGACTTACTGAGAATACACACCTTGTTTACTTCTCATCCTTCTTGGTACTGAGCAGTAGGCTATTCATGTTAATAGCTTAAGTCCTGTATATTCTGGCAGTAAAAAAACCCTTAGATATACAACATTGCAGTTAGTTTATTCTTATTTTTTTCAATAACATTATAACTTTTCTTAGCTCATAGTGTTGTTTACTTAGTATTTGTGAGATTTGTTAAAGTAAAATATTCTTAATAGTGACTATGTAACTTGGATTTTTTTGGATATAATTACTTATTAATTTTTTTTGTAATAAAAGTAAGAAATCACCCTTTTCACGAAGGATGGCCACATTGCAACCCCTTCTTCATTCTCCTCTCGGGAGTTTGGGCATGCACACACGTGTCTGGCGTGAGCTTTAAGCTGCCAGGTCCGGAACTCGAACCACGTTTGAGTATGTGGAAGTCCAGCGACAAAACCATTACGTCATCTGTTGGTCCCCAAAGCTGGAGTCTTGAAAGCTGTTGGGTAGTGCCTACGAAAGAGAAGGAGGAAAGACTAGGTACAGCCAAATAGACTAGAGAGAGGCAATATGCAAACTGTCTAGGACTAGCTGCCAGTCAAGGTGATCGCATTTGCTTACAGGAATTTTATATTTTAGTTTCTAGGTTTTTTTTTTTTTTAATTTTTACATCTTACATTTGTTTTAATAGCTCTTATAGAATTTTATTGTTGGAAGAGATGTTCTCATTTCATCTGGTCCAGTTGTCTCATTTCATCTTGTCCAGCTTTTTACTTTGCATTTTTGCTACTTAACAGTAGCAAAGATTCAACAAAATCCTCTTTAAATATTCCCTTATTATTCCCTGTATCCTCTTTGATGAAAAACCTCATATAGAATGTGTGGTAGACTCCTAGCCTTGACAGTTCACTCTGTTAACCTGTGAACTTGAAGATCGCAGAATGAAGAAATGAAAGTCCATGTCATGTAGTAATTAGAAATTTTAGGAGTTTAAAATATACTCACACTGCAAGGTTGCCATGTGGGAAACTGTCACTTCACCAGTGGAGATCATGGACAACGCCTTGCATCCTCATTTGATTGTAACTCCATGAGACAAACAGAAATTCTGACAGGTTGGGAGCTGGACATGTTGATGAAGACAATCTGCTGTATAGGAGTAAAAGAAGAAACAAAAACATTCCCTTTTGGGGCTGGCAGGTGGCGCGATGTTGAAGGGAGATTGACTTTCACATGGCCGATTGTGGTTCAAGTCCCGGACCTGGCAGCTTGCTTGCTCTCCATCCCCCACCCCAGTCAAATAAACATAAATAAATAAATAAAATTAAATAAAGTAATTCTTTAAAAAAATCATTCTTGGGGCCAGCAGGTGGCATGGTGGTTAAGGCACTGGACACTGCCACATGGCCAACCATGGTTTGAATCCCAGACCTGGTGGCTTGCTTTCTTACTTTCCCTCTCTCTCTCTCTCTGTGTCTCTCTCTGGTCAAATTACAAATAAATGAATGAATAAATAAAATTGAATAATTCTTTGAAAATATCATTCTTGTTAAGAGAAGGATCAGTTTTTAGAGACATAGTTAGAACAATGAAAAGTTACAGGAACTGAAAAATAATTTTCTATTTTCCTTAACGAGACATTATGCTGGGAAAAAACTAGTAGGGACGACCTTTTGAAATAAGGATTTTAAGAGCTTTTAAAAGACTGAGTGGGACACAGTTTTGTGGTGCATATTTGAAAACCTTTAGAGCTCACATATCCATTGTTCTGGCTGTTATGCACAATAAAAAAATAGCTGTTTTTTTAATGAAATTTCCTCCATTAAGATTGATTTTTTGATTAAATTTTGTTTCCACATACATGTAGAATGATAAATTCTATTGAGTTGTTGGAAAAGCCATGATGTATTTTTTTATGCAAAAATGCATTAAGATTTTTCCAACGACCCAATATTAGTAAGAAAAGGGGTGGAAAGAACATCTGTTATGAGATTTGATGGCTTTCCTTTTTCCATTTGTCTAGTTCCGGAAAAAGTAAAGTACTTAGAATTTTCTTCTTTGCTTATGTTCTCACTCATTTTGGGACCAGCAGATGGCATAATGATTATGTCTCTGGACTCCCACATAGTTAATTACAGCTCAAATTCTGGACCTGGTGAGTTAAAACTCATGGTAGGCATGTGTTCATGCGTGCCCCAAATCCCGAGAGGATAATGGAGGAGAAGGGATTGTAGTGTGACCATCCCTCTTGGGGGGTGATTTCTCGCTTTCTGTCTCTGACTCTCTCTGTCTCTCCAGCGAGCACATGTACCCTATAGCAAAAGTCTCTCTTAAAATAAAAATATCTTGGCATAATAGCTATGTCACTGGACTCCCATGTAGTTGACTGCAGTTCGAGTCCTGGACTTGGTGGCTTAAGCTTATGCCAGGCACATGTGCGTGCGTGCCCAAGACCCCAAGAGGAGATTGGAGAAGAAGGGATTGTGGCATGACCATCCCCCCCCTGGAGGGGTGATTTCTCACTTTCTGTCTCTATCTCTCTCTGTCTTTCTGGCGAGTGAACGCACTCTATAGCAAAAACCTCTCAAAAAAAAAAAAAAAAAAAAGAAACAAAACAACCTCATTTTATAGAGGTTTTCCTGGTTGATGTAAAGAATGATACACTCTATGATGAAAAAAAAATACTTTGCAATATATTCTCTATCCAAGTTAAGACCTTTTCGTGTTAAGTAAGGCTCCTTCTCTGCCTGAAGCTATGGGGTTGTCAGAAAAGTCAAAGACATATATTTTCTATGCAAAAATGCGTCGTGACTTTTCCAATGACCCAATATTTTATCTTTGTTTAAGCAACCTTCTAAGCTTTTAACTTCAGAAAGGATTAGAATAATGAAATCTAGTTCCATTATAAAACATGTATTTAGTTCAGTTAATCATATTTTAAAAACTTTCATTCTTTCCTGTCTTTTTATAGGGTTTATGATTCTACAAGTATTGTCCTCATTTTCAGGCTTACTGTTTTTCTTACTTCATGGACTCCTTGTCGTCTTTCTTCAAATATGTAAAGGTCTCTTCTGATGTTTAAGAGTATGGGTTAAGGGCAGCAGGAGGTTTGATGGTTGGGGCACTGGATTCCCACATGGCTGACTGCAGTTTGAATCCCAGACCCAGTGACTTGAAATTCATGCCAGCCGCATGTACGTGTGTGCCCAAAGTCCTGAGAGGAGAAGAGATTGCAGTGTGGCCATGCCCGGGGTGGAGGGGTGATTTCTCACTTTCCTTTTCTCTGTCTTTCTCTGTCTCCATGAGCTAAACTCTCTATGGCAAAAGCCTAAAAAATAGAAAACAAAACAAAAAGAATATGAGTTCTGAAGCTCTGCTGCCTGGCTTTAAGTCCTTGCTTGGCCACTCACTATGTAACCTGAGCAAGTTCTTTAACCTCTCAGCTTTAGTTTCTTCATCTATAAAATGAGTAAGTACTACTACTAGTAATTCTTGTCTTCTAGGGTTGATATGTAGATTAGATGAAGTAATACCTTCTCAAGTACAGGGTGGGGGGACCAGCAGTTAGCGTAATGGCTATGTCACTGGACTCCCACGTAGTTGACCGCGGTTCGCGTCCCGGACCCGGTGGCTTAAAACTCACACTGGGCGTGTGTGTGTGCGTGCCCAAGATCCCGAGAGGAGAATGGAGGAGAAGGGATTGCGGCGTGGCCATCCCCTCTGGGGGTGATTTCTCGCTTTCTGTCTCTATGTCTCTCTCTGTCTGGCGAGCGCACACACCCTATAGCGAAAACCTCTCCAAAAAAAAAAAAATAGTACAGGGTGGGGAGGGTGTCTTTAAAAAGTTCATTAAAAATGTACATTATAAAAAACGTCATAGATTTCAAAATTTTTTTTCCACATCGAACTGAACTTGTCTATCTGCCTGTCTGTCTTTCTTTCCTCCCTTCCTTCTCACCTGGCATGAGTTTCAAGCCACCAGGTCTGGGACTCAAACTGTGATTGGCCATGTGGGAGTCCAGTGATGTAACCACTACACCATCTGCTGGCCCCTACACTTGCATTTAATTCCACCTTTCTGTGAACTTTGTGAATTCCCTTGTTCGAAGCAGAGTACCAGACACATGGTAACATTTAGTAAATGTTGTTACTTTTATTATCATTATCCTTTCCTCCTCCTCATCCCCCATTCTCAGTCACTAACATCTACCAGTCTTTCTTTGTTTTTAATTTGCTATATGGAACAGAGAGAAAAAGTGAGAACTCATCCCCCTGGGAAGGGGGGGATGGCCACACTATAATCCCTTCTCCATTCCCGTCTCAGGATTTTGGACATGTATGCACATGCACTCAGTGTGAATTTCAAGCCACCAGGTCTGGGACTCTGGTGCACTGTTGCACATGTAGGATCCAGCTGCCCTAACCTCCACACCACCTGCAGACCATTTGCTCATACTCTAGCACATTCATTTCTCATTTCCCACTGGTGCTGGTGCCATTCTCAACCATGACATTAGGACTACATGCTTGGATATAACACTGCCAACATTTCCAAGAGCACTTCTCTTTTTTTTTTTTTTTTTTTGGAGAGGTTTTTTTCGCTATAGGGCGCGTGCGCTCGCCAGACAGACAGAGAGAGACATAGAGACAGAAAGCGAGAAATCACCCCCCAGGGGGGATGGTCACGCCGCAATCCCTTCTCCTCCATTCTCCTCTCGGGACCTTGGGCACGCACGCACACGCGCCCGGCGTGAGTTGTAAGCCACCGGGTCCGAGACGCGAACCGCGGTCGACTACGTGGGAGTCCAGCGACATAGCCATTACGCTAACTGCTGGTTCCCCAAGAGCACTTCTCTTAACACCTTCCTGCCTCTAATCTGTCCTTTATGCTAGTGCTTTTCAGTGAGTTACCATAACAGTTTTATAGTCAGTCCCCTGCCCAAAAACTGCATTTTTTTTTCAGGATCTTATTGAATCAAGTTCCAATTCTTCTGTGTCACTCCAGCTAAGCATTACTGTTTTGTTCCATTCAGGCCAATCTTGTATTTTCTCACTTACGTCAAGCCCTTAGTCATTTGCTCATGTCCTTTTTTTTTTTTTTTTAAATAGCATTTATGCATTTATGCCCTTTCTTTGTGCTCTTACTATTTCTGTCCTTCTCATACTTTAAGAATCTGATGTTTCTTTTTATTTTTAAGGAATTATTTTATTTAACAATATTTATTTATTTTTTAATTTGACGAGAGAGAGAGAGAGAGAGAGAGAGAGAGAGAGAGAGAGAGAGAGAGAGAGAGAGGAAGTGAGAAAGCAAGCCACCAGGTCTGGGATTTGAACCACGGTTGGCAATGTGGGAGTCCAGTGCCCTTAACTACCATACCACCTGCCGGCCCCAAGAATCTAATGTTTCTAAGAAGTCTTTCCATATGGTAGGAGTTGAGCTTGATCAGGAACAGGAGTAATAAAACTTAGAGAGACTCAGACTAGAAACTCAGGACGATTTAGAGATCAGAGTACGCATCGGACATCAGGGCCTGAAATTCAAGAGTGACAAATAAGAACTGAGACTGAAAAGCAGATCTAAGATGGAAGGAGCTATTAATAGTTAAGGCGTAAGGATTAGGAACTAGAGGGAAAGGATGTGAGTGACAACTGAGACTAAGCAGTATCAAAAACCTGAGATGCCATTCAGGTTCAAGGTGGAGACTAGGGGATACAGACCAGGTAGTTTTTAAAGTCTGCAAGTATAGACAAGCTATCATACTGTTGAACCCACAAGGAATCCCTATTGTTAAGATCAAGGACAGGTGATAGAAATCTCAAGCAGTCCATACTGGGGCCTCAGGTACTCAGAGGCTGGGGATAGTATGGGATAAAGTGGATACCCTGGTTAGGCTGTAGTATTAAGAGCAGTACAGTAAAACTGAGTATGCTGAGCCTCAGAACCACTTACATTTCCTTCTAGCTATGATCAAAACTGGTTTTGAAAATATTGCTGTATTTGTAGAGGCAACTTGAGGCTCCCTTGTCTGACGTATAGGGATAGAGTGACTACCATTTATATCATTAGCTAAAATCTTCAGTGACTTTAGTGAGCTTATTGTATGTCCCATATTATTCAACTTCTAATTAAACATAGTACTGTCTTGCATTGCTGTGATTGACTTATAAGAGTCTCTTTTTCTTCAGTTATATCTTTTTTTTTTTTTTTTTTTTGGAGAGGTTTTTGCTATAGGGCACGTGCGCTTGCCAGAAAGATAGAGACAGAGAGACGGAAAACGAGAAATCACCCCCCAGGGGGAATGGCCACGCTGCAATCCCTTCTCCTCCATTCTCCTCTTGGGATCTTGGGCAAGTACGCACACGCGCCCGGCATTAGTTTAAGCCACTGGGTCTTGGACTCAAACCGCAGTGGACTACATGGGAGTCCAGTGACATAGCCATTATGCCAACTGCTAGTCCCTATTTTTCATTTTTCTAAATGCAGCATGAGTTTTCATTCTTGCATATCTTCATTACTCTTAGTATAGTTAGCTGATTAAATTTTGGCTATTCTAGTTGATGTTAGTGGTAGCTCATTATAGTTCAATTTGCCTTTCTCAATTACTGAATGATATGGAACATGTCTTTATGTCTCATCCAGTGAATATTTATATATACTTTTTTTAGAGGGGGGAAGATTTTTGCTGTAGGGTGTGTATGCTTGCCGGAGAGACAGACAGAAAGTGCAAAGTCACCCGCTTAGGGGAGGAATGGTCACATCCTAATCCCTTCACCTTCATTCTCTTCTCGGGATTTTGAATACACACACACACACACACACACACACACACACTTTTGACGTGAGTTTTAAGCCACCAGGTCTGGAACTCGAACTATGGTCAACTATGTGGGAGTCAAGGGATGTAACCATTACACCATCTACTGATTCCCCCAGTGTATATTTTGATGAAGTGTTAATCAATACACATCTTTTTAAATTTAAAAACATTTAATTGTGGTAAAATATACATAAAAAATTTACCATCTTAACCATGTTTAGCATTATATTTCATGAGTGTTAAGTATATTCACATTGTTCATATTTGTGGTTAGAACTCGGCACATGTGCTTGCTGGAGACTGAGAAGGAAGGAATGTGAGAAGTCACCCCTCAGTGAGGGTTGTCAAGCCATAATCTTTTTTCCTCCATTCTCCTTTCAGGATTTTGGGCATGTGTGCACACATACGCACCCTGTATGTTCTTTTTTTTTTTGGAGAGGTTTTTTATTTTATGTTTTTGCTGTAGGGTGCGTGCGCTTGCCAGAAAGACAGACAGAAAGTGAGAAATCACCCCCCGGGGGGATGGCCACGCCACAATCCCTTCTCCATTCTCCTCTCGGGATCTTGGGCACACACGCACACGCGCCCGGCATGAGTTTAAGCCACCGTGTCCGGGACTCAAACCATGGTCGGTTACATGGGAGTTCAGTGACATAGCCATTACGCTAACTGCTGGTCCCACACCCTGTATGTTCTTTAAGTCATTGGGTTTGGAACTCAAATTGTGCTGTTGGCTATGTGGGATCTAGTGCCTTAACCACCATGCCAACCTGCTGGCCACATAGTCAGAACTCTTTTTGTCTTATAAAAGTTAACTATTTTATAAAAATCAGATTGTTTTCAAAAAAAAAATCAGAATGTTTTCTTACTCATTGTGAGATTTCTTTATATATTCAGTTGTAAACCCTTTATGAGATGCATGCTTTAAAAATATTTTCTCCTAGTCTCCATTTTGTCTTTCCAAGTTACCATGCATGGCCATGGTAGGAATGATTTAGTCCAGATTAATTGAGAAAATTGCTACAAATTAGGGTTTTACTTACTGTTTGCTGATTGCCTATATTTTAAACAATAATAGGAAAATGTTAGTAATGCTGATTAAAATTATAGTGTACTTGTAGCCTTTACAGCACAAAAAAGTGAGGAAATATTCTTTCCAGTATTTGAAAGTTGTTATCTAATCAATCAAGAGGTTATTCTAGTCATTGATGAATGATTGAAGTTCATATGTCTTCATTGTTCTACTCTTTTATCCTTAGAGGTCATTGCTTGACTATAGGAGCTCAGCAAAATATTATCTTAGAAGTGACAGTTTGCTGTATGGTATTTACACCAAAGAGCATTATATGTTCTATCATTATTTGTACAGCATGATATGTATCTTTTTACTTAACTAAAATTTTATAAGCTTATATACATATTTATGTGCATACACTTTTTGCAGAATCAGTGTTAAAACATTTACCAGCATACCACTGGCGATATACTATAAGTGAGCACTAAGGGAAACGTATCTAGAATGAGTTAAGAAAGGAAAATGAGGTCAGGAAACAAAGTCATTCTGTTCATGATGAGAGAACTGACGAAGTGCTAAGACTTGGAGATGTAAGGGAAGAATAGAATGAAGAGAATGAAAAGTGTTACATTAGGTCATCAAGAAAGTCATGATGGGGACCAGCAGTTGGTATAATGGCTTTGTCACTGGACTCCCACGTAGCCAACTGTGGTTCGAGTCCCGGACCCGGTGGCTTGAACTCTTGCCGGGCACATGTGCATGCATGCCCAAGATCCCGAGAGAACGGAGGAGAAGGGATTGCAGCGTGGATACCCCACCCCGGGGGGTAATTTCTCACTTTCTGTCTCTCTGTCTCTTTCTGGCGAGCGCATATGCCCTACAGCAAAAACCTTTAAAAAAATGTCATGATGTATTTCTTTTTCTTTTTTAAAGATATTTTTGCCCTTGGTGCATACCTAGCCAGAGATAGATAGAGACAGAGATAGACTGTGAGAGGAAAGTGAGAATCACCTCTCGGGGGGGATGGCTACTCTGCAATTCCCTCTCCACTCTCCTCCCAGATCTTGGGCACACAGGTATGTGTGCCTGGTGTTAAGTTTCAAGCCACTGGATCTGGGACTCAAATTGTGGATGGCCATGTGAGAATCCAGACATATAACCATTACGCCATCTGCTGGTCCCTCTATGATTTCCTATATAAAAATGTGTCATGACTTTCCCGATGATCCAATACACATGTATGTGTGTATATATGTGTAAAATATTTAATAATATATAAAATTTCTCTTGTGCCAAAGACACGAAGGGACGTGAGTTGTTAGTTTGCAGGGTATTTGTTTTGGTTTGATATGACTCCATCTTGGGATTGCCATTATTCTGTAATAGTCTGCTAAAACAATTAAAGAGTATCAAAGACTCGTAATTTGCTAGTTTAACATTAGCAACTTCAAGTAAGACTTGCATGTCTCCTGATTTGTTCTTCAGACTAAAAAAAAAACAACAAAATATTTTTAAAGTTTAAAATTGGAGCAAAGTATAGAATAATTATGTATTCTCTATTATATTCCAGAAGTTGTATCATTAGCCATATTACTTTTTAGTCTATCCGCTAAATTCTGTTATGTTTACCATAGTTAATATATTTCTTTCAGAAATTTTTGTTTCTCAAAATGATTTGATTTTGGACCTGATGATTAAATTAAAAATATTATGTATATGTTTCTTTTTTTTTAGCCATGCGGGATATACGTATTGTGGGTCTTGTGCTGCTCATGCTTACAAACAAGTGGATCCATCTATTACGTAAGTAATCTAGTTAGATAAAGTTTTGTTTAAACTTGGAGAAGTTTGGGAATTATATGATAATTGCTTTATCAAGAAAGTTACTTGTTTTTCATTCTCTAAATGTTATTATGCACTTGATTTTATTAGGAATTTGACTTTTTGTAAATTTCATTATACCTGTGTAAGTTCAGAAAACTTTTAATTCTCTTTTTTTTGTTGAACCATTTAGTTTTACCTTTCTTTCAGCTGGTAAAATATTTTATTTCAGAATGTATTAGGTTAACTTTTAAATTTTTCTTTGAAAACCTGGAAATGAGCATTTTATAAAATAATGTAAGGCCATTTGTTCTACTTTATTCATTTTTCTAATTTAAGTTCTTTATTGTACTTGTCAGACTGGTTACTAATGAAAGGGTAATATCTTGTTGACAGGATAAGGTACTTGAAATATTTGAAAATCTGACAATGAGTTTAATATGGTGTTTGAAATATATTAACCCTTAATAATTCAATGACAGCTCTGAAATTAGAGTTTTTAAAACTTTATTTTTACTTTCATGAAGGAGAGAAAGAGAGAGGACAAAAAACCTTCAACAGGGTCTCACACGTGATTCTCTCCCCAGCCTTCCTAGCTAACTAGGTTCATGCATGTATACCCTGTGTGTATAAGTTCCCTTGGGAACTGAACCCTGATCTTCCTATGGCTTCCACCATTGCAGAGTGGTGCACTACTGTTGTGCTGTTGTGACTGGGCTGAAATGAGCTTTTTTAAAAAATAAAAACAAAAGCAGTAAAGCTATTGAAACTATTTTACTTGAAAGTTAAAAACTTGTTAACTTTCAAAAGCTTCTGCTGGAAATAGCCATCCAGTTGATTTACTTTGCTGACCATCATTTTTAGGAAATAATTGATTGACTGCAAAAGAACCATATCAGGCTTTAGTCTATACTGTCAGATGTACAAACTGTGTAATGGGTAAATTGATCATTTTCATTCCATTACATGTTTATTGTTAGGTATCTGTGTAATGGTAAAGATGGCACATAGTTATTCCAAACAAGTAACTCATAGCAGCCAGGAGTTTATTAAGAAAATCACACAGGACCCACTCCTTTGCCTTTGAGCAATTTGCTCAGAATTTTAAATTTCTTTTTCTAATTGCCAAAGGATATGTGCACTTACTAGAGCGAGAGAGAGAAAGCTAACCTCCTGGTGTGTGTGGTGGCCACACCATATCCCTTCTCTTCCATTTCTCCATCCTATTGGGATTTTGGGCATGCACACATGTACCCAGCATGTTTTTGACCATGTGGGATTGGCTCCCTTAACCACTAGGTTACAGGGCCAGCCTTGTTCAAATTTTTTAAAGCAAAACTGCTTTTAATTTTAACGTAGTTTTCTTTGCACATCATATCATACTTTCAGTGAAAATTATATTTAACGAGTTTTTAATAATAAATAAAATACTAGTATTGCTAAATTGATGCCTCATTTATGATTGAGTTTTTTAAAGATTTATTTATTTATTTATATTTATGATTTTAAAATTTGCTATATGTGCACCCACCAGAGAGAGAGAAAGGAAGGGAGGGAAAGTGAGAAAGTAAGTTGCTAGGTCCAGGACTTGAACCACAGCCGGCCATGGGGTAGTCCAGCACCTTAACCACCATGGCACCTGCTGGTCCTCATTTTTGATGTTTGAGGGGTGTCTTTAGCAAATTTTTTTTTATCCATTTTTAGTGTATAGTCTTAATTTCATGAATAAAAACAAATAGACATTAGACTAAAGGTTTTTGAAGCTTTTTTCTTTTGAGGTGGGCCTGTAAACCACCTATGCTAAAGATTAGGTTATATAACAGTTTTTTTCCTCCAAACCTTTATTTTAGATAATTTTTATTGGTGATGTCATGTGCTGGAGGGAAAGGCACCTCAGAATTATATTTGGCTTTGGAATATGTAAAGGGGTATAGAGTCTGTGTTGGAGAAACGAAAAACATGTGTTTAATCAATTGATGGAAAGCGAGAATAGGAAGAAGGAGGAGGAGGAAGAGAGCCGAGTACTACAAAGACAACGATGATGACAAAGGGGATTAGTAGAAAGAGAGAGAAGATGATGGGTGATGATGTAATCAGGTTATTTTCATGGTTAACATATAAATCAGAATAAATGAATTTGGTGTTTAAGTCTAAAAATAATAATTAATAGTCATAGTTATATTCTCTCGAAGGTGTTCCTCTCTGTGGATTGGAGTATCTTTAGAGTCCTTTGTGGATACAGAAGGAATATTGTTTTAGGGACTGTGAGAAGTATAGAGAAAAATGCGAGCCAGTCCACTTTCTATTCTTACCTTCCACACTAGTCCATTTTCTATGTGTCAACCAGAATCATGTTTAAAAAATGTTAATGATATTATGTTATTGCATGGAATGTAAATGTGGTAGCATACTAATATGATTTTAGAAAGGCATTATGGATAGCAGGGAAATAATTATTCCAAAATTGATGTTGAAAAGCTGACTGACAATTTGGAAAAAATAAGTAAGTTTCAACTCTACTAACACTATACATTAAAATAAATGTTAGATAAGGGTATTATGCTAACTGGAGAGGGGTTCAAGCCATAGGTAATTTGGAGTACAGTATATCTAAATGAGATGTTATGAGATGTTGTTGGAGAGATTATAAAAAGTGATATATTATGATTAGAAAGAAATTAAATTACATGAAAGATAACTCTTATGTCATAATATATCCAGAAGAAGAGTGACTAGAAGGGGAAAATATTTGCAAAAAAAGATGTTGGTATTGTCAAAAAAAAGATAAATCTCAGAACTCAGTTGCTAAGTGAACAAGGAATATTAACTGAAGTTAAAAATAGTAAATACGATTACTAAAAGTAAAGTGGAAATGTGTTTTAATGTTTTATTTTTCTGTTAGTGAAGTAGAAATAAAATCAGTGCTGAGGATCAATTAAAAGAATAATAATGTAATTTCTATACTTGAAACTGATTAGATTATGGTGAAATTATTATTTAAAAATTATATCTCAATATATATCATGTCAAAACTTTCAGAAGGCAATTTGTTAATATAGAGTAAGAATCATAAAAACATAGTTGCTGGTTTAGAAATTTAGGTTCTGACGCTTTATTCTGATGTCCAAAATGGAAAGAGTTAAGATGTTCATGTCAGCAGTACTTTTTAGAGTTCAAATGACTAATAGTGAATTGATGAAATAAATATGACATTTTATGAAGTATATAGTTATTAAAAATTATCATTTTTTTGAGCTAGCAAGTGATGTAGTGGTCGAGTGCTGGACTCGCATATGATCAACTGTGGTTTGAGTTTCAGAGCTCAAGAGCTATAGAATCATGCTGGGTATGTGTGCATGTATTCCCAAAAATCCCAGGAGGAGAGTGGAGAAGAAGGGACTGTGGTGTGGCCATCCAACTTGGGGAGTGATTTCTTATTTTCTTTCTCACTGTCTCTCTCTGGTGAGCACACACACCCTAAAACTAAAGCTTTAAAAAATTATGATTATGAAGCCTTTGTAGTAACTGGAAAATATTTATAATACAGCAGGTAAAGAAAGCAGGGTATAAAATTGTGCAAAATTGGGGATAAAGAGTGTACTATAGAAAGTAAAATAAATTTTTACAACAAAAGTCTGAAAAGAAATATCAGAATGATAACACTAGTTGTATATGGATAATATTTTATGTACTTTTTCTTATTTGAAAAATAGATACATTTTTATGTTGAAGAAATACAAATTTTAAGATATTTGTATAAATGATTATAAGCTGAGGGAACTAAATAGTCTTAAAGTGTTATAATGGTTCTTTGATTTTTAGTATGACTAGTCAGGGCCTAACAAGATTTTTCTTTTCACAATAATTGTGTAATCTGGTGGGGAGTGTGAAAGGAGATTTATAAGGTGATAACCAAACTTGTTTGCAAATAAGCTTACCTCTTTAGACCAACAAAAAGTAGATAGAAAAAGATTTTAAGAATTTATCTTCAAGGAAAATGAATGAGTAAATCAAAATATATTTTTTAAAAGCTTAGGGGCTGGCAGGTGGCATGGTGGTTAAAGGCACTGGATTCCCACATGGCCGACTACGGTTCAAGTCCCAGACCTGGCAGCTTGCTTTCTTGCTTTCCCTTTTTCTCTCTCTCTCAGTCTCTCTTTGGTCAAATTAAGAAAGAAAAATAACAAATGGAAATAAATAAATAAATAAATAAATAAATAAATAAATAAATAGTTTCAGTTCTGTGGTGCTTATAATTTGATGGGCAAGATGGACAGTAAATATATAGTAACAAAGATAGATATCTAATTAAAAGTAAAATATATATTTATAAAGATGAACGTATTGGGTTGTTGGAAAGGTCATGATGTATTTTTCTATGCAAAAATCTGTCATGACTTTTCTGACTACCCAATAAAATACAGTGGCTCTTAATCTTTTTGGTTTTAAGTACCCTTAACCCTTTAAAAATACTGAGGACACCAAATGTAGTTCAAATGTATCAAGGTTTAATGGACTGAAATTAAAAATAAGACATTTGAAAGACAGTTTATTAATTTATTAAAAAATAAACCCACTGGGAGGCCAGCAGGTGGTGTGGTAGTTAGGGCAGCTGACTCCCACGTCTCTGACCATGGTTAGAGTCCCAGACCCAGCAGATTGCTTTCTCACTTTTCTTCTCTCTTGTCTCTCTCTATTCAGCCT
Organism: Tupaia tana; assembly: GCA_026018925.1. Classification (NCBI taxonomy): domain Eukaryota; kingdom Metazoa; phylum Chordata; class Mammalia; order Scandentia; family Tupaiidae; genus Tupaia; species Tupaia tana. Next base: position 201,743,726 of record JAKSZU010000003.1, read on the forward strand.
TAATCAATCAATCAATAGGAAGAATAATGACAATGAATAAAATTAAAATAATAATTCTTTTTAAAAAAATCCATTGGGACTTGCAGATAGCTTAATGGTTATGTCACTGAACTCACATTTGGTCAACGGTTCTAGTCCTGGACCTCGTGGCTTAAAACTCACACCAGGCACATGTGCATGCATGTCCAAAATCCCAAGAGAACAGAGGAGAAAGGATTGAGACGTGGCCATCCCTCCTGGGGGGTGATTTCTCACTTTCTATGTCTCCAGCGAGCACACGTGTCCTATAGCAAATAAAACAAAACAACTCTCTGAAAATCTAAACAAAAAATAATAAACCCATTAAGTTAACAAAAATAACATTTTTAAAAACAAGAGATAAGAGCATTTTCCAATACAGTAATAACATTTTGTGGGGAAAATGCTTTACATTTTTTACATATCTACTTTTAATGTTTGGCTTAATAGAAGACCACTGTGGGGGCTGGATGTTGGTGTAGAGGTAAAAAATGGTGCTCTGTGAGGCAGACTTACATGAGAAAGTTATCGGTTTGAGTTGGGAGACCGCTTTGAGAAAGGTGGGCCTATATGTACTCGTGATCTGGACTGGCTGAAGCTGGAGAGGTGCTATCTCTGTATGTCTCTCATAGAAGAAAAGAATAATAAGCTTAAAAAAAAACGAGACAACTGTGTTATCATATCTGCCTCTGCATTCAGTCTTTTGTCATTTGTTGTTTTGTTCAAGGTCAATGAAAAAAAGCCAACTTCATATAGATAGGTAGTTGGAGAGTAGTTTAATCACCTTCTCAGATAATTGTGGATAATTTTGGTACTACGCTAAAACTCAACAGGTAGTAGTTTCTTAAAGATTAGTTGCAATGTGAAAATATCATTAGAGGATACTATGAGCAACTTTACGCCAACAAACAAGATAACCTGGAGGAGATGGACAAATTCCTGGATGCATATAATCTACCAAGATTGGATCAGGAAGACATAGAGGACCTGAATAGACCCATAACAAGCCAGGAGATTGAATCAGTAATAAATAATCTCCCAACAAAGAAAAGCCCAGGCCCAGATGGCTTCACTTGTGAATTGTACAAAACTTTTAAGGAAGAGTTAACCCCTATCCTACTAAAATTATTTCTAAAGATTCAAAAGGAAGGAAACCTTCCAAATTCATTTTATGAAGGCTCCATCATCCTCATCCCCAAAACAGATAAAGATATGACAAAAAAGGAAAACTACAGACCGATATCATTGATGAATATAGATGCGAAAATTCTCAACAAGATACTCGCAAATCGTATCCAACAACATATAACAAAGATCATTCATCACGATCAGGTAGGCTTTATACCAGGGATGCAAGGATGGTTTAATATACGCAAGACCATAAATGTAATACACCACATTAACAGAAAGAAAGATAAAAACCATATGATCATCTCAATTGATGTGGAGAAAGCATTTGATAAAATACAACATCCTTTTATGATTAAGACTCTCAGTAAGATTGGTATAGAAGGGTCATTTCTGAACACAATAAAAGCAATCTATGAAAAACCTACAGCTAACATTATACTGAATGGGGAAAAGCTGAAAGCTTTTCCTCTGAAAACAGGTACTAGGCAAGGCTGCCCACTTTCTCCACTGCTCTTTAATATAGTACTGGAAGTCTTAGCTATTGCAATCAGAGAAGAGAATAATATTAAAGGCATTCGAATAGGCAAAGAAGAATTGAAAATATCTTTATTTGCAGATGACATGATGGTATACTTAGAAGACCCAAAGGTATCCATGAAAAAACTGCTTGAAGTAATAAGTGAATACAGTAAGGTGGCAGGATACAAAATTAATATCCAAAAATCTATAGCATTTCTATTTATGAACAACAAGTTGAACGAAGCAGAGCTGAAGAAAGGAATCCCTTTCACTGTAGCCACAAGGTGTATAAGATACCTAGGGATAAACCTAACTAAGAAAGTCAAAGACCTTTATAAAGAAAACTACGAAAATCTTAAAAGAGACATTGAAAGTGACATAAAAATGTGGAAGGACATCCCATGCTCCTGGATTGGAAGGATTAACATAATCAAAATGGCAATTCTACCCAAATTAATCTACATGTTTAATGCAATTCCAATAAAAATACCAGAGATATTCTTCAGAGATCTAGAAAAGGCAATCATAGAATTTGTCTGGAACCATAAAAGACCTCGTATTGCAAAAGCAATCCTGCGCAAGAAGAATGGAGTAGGAGGCATAGCACTCCCTGATCCCAAGATATACTATAAAGCTGTGGTCATCAAAACAGCATGGTATTGGCATAAAAACAGACAAGTGGACCAATGGAAGAGAATAGAGACCCCAGAAATAACCCCCAAAGCTTACAGCCAACTGATCTTTGACAAAGGATATCAGTCAATCCATTGGGAAAAGGAAAACATCTTTAGTAATTGGTGCTGGAAAAACTGGATATCCACCTGCAGAAAGGTGAAACTGAACCCCCATCTTTCACCATTAACAACAGTCAACTCAAAATGGATCAAAGATCTGAACCTAAGACCTCAAACAATAAAACTACTGGTGGAAAATGCTGGGGAAACTCTGGGGGACATTGGAGTAGGCAAAGACTTCTTAAATAAGACTCCCAAAGCACAGGCAATAATCCCTAAAATAGACAAGTGGGACTATATTAGACTAAGAAGTTTCTGCACAGCAAAGGACACAGTAACAAGTGTGAACCGACAACCCTCAGAATGGGAAAATATTTTTGTTAAATATGCCTCAGGCAAGGGACTGATAACCAGAATACATAGGGAACTCAAGTGCCTTATGCGAAAAAAAATGATGAACCCAATTAAAAGATGGGAAAATGAGCTGAACAAAAGTCTCTCTAAGGAAGACATACGAACAGCCAAAAAGCATATGAGAAAATGCTCAACATCCCTCATCATAAGGGAGATGCAGATAAAAACTACAATGAGATACCACCTAACCCCTGTCAGAATGGCAAAGATTAAGAATATAAAAAATGATAAGTGTTGGCGGGGATGTGGTGAAAAGGGAACCCTCCTACACTGTTGGTGGGAATGTAAACTAGTTCAACCACTGTGGAGAACAATATGGAGGTTCCTCAAAGATCTACAAATAGAACTAACATTTGATCCAGCAATCCCACTTCTGGGTATTTACCCAAAAGACAGGAGAACGCTCAGTCAGAAAAGTGCTTGCACATCAATGTTTATTGCAGCATTATTCACAATTGCCAAGACATGGAACCAACCTAAATGTCCACAAACTGATGAATAGATTGGAAAAGTGTGGTATATATACTCTATGGAATACTACTCAGCCATAAAAAATAACAAGACCCTGGAATTTGATAGAAAGTGGTCAGATACGGAGGATATATTGCTGAGTGAAGTAAGCCAGGCTATGAAAGAAAGATATTGTATGTATCCACTCAATATATACCGACTATCAGCACTCTATAATAGAGAGCAAAAAATTGGAGGACATAAAAGCAGTGAAGGTACTTAACGAGAATAGGACAGTGTGGAATGGGGGAAGTGAAGAGAAGAGAATAGAGAAAGATAACAAGTGAACAATAGATAGGCAGGACATTAGTGAGAAACAGATATGGCTTATTAACTGTTGATGTTGACATGTATAGTATTCTCAACTGGATTTGTCTGAGAAGTATTTCATGATAGGCAAAGTATTTGTACAAGCAAAATGAGAAATAGCAATTGACTGTTTTAATAAATAATTAGAATAATAATAATAATGATTGGGGAAAACATAGAAAAGATACTGAATGTTAAAGTGGGGAGATTAATGTCTCTGTACTGACTGACATGCATGGCATTCCCTTTTGAAAAAGCAATGTAATACACTGTAAAGTTATATGTAATTCAATGTAATATAAAGAAGAATATGATAATAAAAAAAAAATATATATATAAAATAAAAAAAATTAAAAATAATAAAAAAAATAAAAAAATACAATTTTTAAAAAACTCTAAAAAAAAGATTAGTTGCAATGTGAAATCTGAAAATATGTTAATTAATTTTTCTTGGTACTTTTAATAAATTTATTGTTTATTTTGCAGTTTGAGTGGTTATTTTATCCTTGCATGATTAAGTAATATTATGAATGGGACATTTGGAGAATATTTGTTCATCGAGTTATGTGGATCTTTTAAATAGTGTCATTTCATTATATGGTGTCAAAAATCGTATTTGTTAATATCCACCTGTTTTATCAGAAATACCTGATTATTGGGAAGCTGTCAAGCTCACAGTGATAAGAATTTTTATAAAAGTCTAATTTTCACTTGAATGCTTCAGATTTTTTATAAATAATTTTTAAAATTTAATTATTAATTAGACCAGAGTGGGACAGAGCAAGAAGGAAAGTGAGAAAGCAAGCTACCAGGTCCAGGACTTGAACTGTGGTTGGCCATGTGGGAGTCCAGCGCCTCTAACCACTGTACCACCTGACAGTCCCTTGAATGCTTCAGTTTTATAATTGACAACAAATACTTGAATTGTTAATTTGTGGTAGGCTTATTTTGTTCTTTTTGAGACAATTTCTACCAAATACCTAAATTGGAAAAACTGTAATTTGTTTACAGTCATTTTTTGGAAAGTTTATTTCTTTCAGGGGAGAAAGGGAAAGACAAGCACCTTCAATAAGATTTCACACAACCTTTCCCAGCCAGCCAGGATCACAGGCATGCCTGTGCCGTGCATGCATAGGTTAACCAAGAACCAAACCCTGATCTTCCACATGGCTTCTAGCATTGGGGAGTGTTGTGCTACTGTTGCAACATCACAGCTTACATCATTTTTTGAAGTAAAAATTATTTCATGAAAAAAGTGTTTAGTCTCACAACTCACAAGCACGTAAGTGCTTTTTCCTGACACATCCTTCTGTATGTAGCGGAAGTGTTTTTATGCATTTATCATCACAGATTTAATGCATTTTGTCATATAGGGTATTTTTTTAATAAGTATTTTATTCATTGTCTTTTTTGTTTTTAATTTGAAATTTTTGAAGTTGACTAGAGAGAGACAGAGAGAGAAGGAAAGTGAGAAAGCAGCTGCCAGGTCCGATACTCGAACCGTAGTCAGCCACATGGGAGTCCAGCCCCCTTAACCACCATGCCACCTGCTGGCCCCAGTCATATAGGGTATTTTAAAAAGATACTTCTGGGCCAAGATTTAATGAATTCTAGCAAAGCTGACTATTTTATTTATTTCTTTACACTTTGAGTGAAGGTGAAAAAATAGGACTATTAGTACATGTTGGGTCCACTACCTTTGTCACTGTTCTGTTGCACCGACAGTTTTACCTACCCTCATGTTTGTACTCTTAGGGCAAATAACACAACGAAATAGACAAATAACTTCCTTGCATATTATATATATATATATATATATATATATATATATATATATACACACACACATACATATATATATGTATATATATATATACACACACACACACACATATACATACATAATAATTATTATTATTTTAAAATTTTCTTTTGCCAGAGAAGGGTACATGTACTTTCCAGAGAAAGAGAGAAGAGGGCGAAACTACCTCCCAGTGGGGTGTGGTCATGCTGCAGTCTCTTCTCTGTTTCTTCTTATTAGGATTTTTCCACAGATGCACATGCACCTGGTGTGTTTTTCAGGTCACTAGGTCCAGGACTCAAGCCATATGGCTGGCCATGTGGGATCCAGCTTCCTTAACACTAACCCATGGGGGCTCGGCCCATCTTTGTATTACTAAGAAAATAGTTTTAATTTTGTGGACCCCTTCAAATGGTCTTGAGGAATGTCAGGAATTCATAGTTCACACTGTGAGACCTGCAGTGATAGTCCCTAAGAGGTTGATTTGGGGACTAGCAGATGGTGTAATGCTTACGTTGCTGGACTCCCACGAAGTCGACTGTGGTTCAACTTCTGGACTAGGTGGCTTAAAACTTAGAGCAGGCATGTGTGTGTATGCCCATAATCTGGAGAGGAAAATGGAGGAGAAGGGATTATGGCACGCCTTTCCCCCATCTCATGGGGGGTGATTTCTCACTTTCTGTCTGCCTCTCCAGCAAGCACATGCACTCTATAGCAAAATTCTCTCTTAAAAAAAAAATTGGTTGATATCATTTAAATTGTGAGAAAAATATTGGGAAGGCGTCTCTGAGGCACTGATTTTTAAATGAAGCTAAGCCAAGCAAAGGATACTTACTGATAGCATGTGTGAAAAGTTTGAAGTGGGCAAGGAACTGCAAGAAGACAGTATACATAAAGTGTTAAGATTAAAGGAGGGGTAAGAGTAATATAAGAAGACGTTAGGACCCATTTTAAGGATTGTGGAGTTTACCTTGTGACTGTGAAAATCTGTAAGAAGTTTTAGAATAAGGGAAGTGATTTATGTTTCAAAAAGATTATTCTAACTGAGGAATAAAACATATTTTTCCTTTGTTCATGAGAGAATGTTCCTTGTTCATGGGAGAGACACACACACACACACACACACACACACACACACACACACATACACCCTCTAGGGGGTCCAGTCAGCTGTAATCCCCTTCTTCCGGTCCTCCAGTCTGTCAGATCTCGGGCTCCTGTGTGCATCTCCTGTGTGTTTCAGGCTGACCAGCTTGGGGATTTGAACTGCAGTCACCCTATAGGATCTGTTTTTTTCTTTGGCAGTGCATTATTGCTGTGCTCTGGGGTTGACCCATAACTTGATTTTAAGGAATATTTTTCAGAAATTCTGAGAGACAGAAAAAGAGAACAAAAGGAGTCATCTTTGGGGCCACATAATATTTTACTTATTTTTTTGTAAGAATTGTTTTATTTAACTTTGTTTATTTATTAACTTATTTTTTAATTTGACCAGAGAGAGAGAGGGACAGTGAGAAAGCAAGTGCTAGGTCTGGGACTTGAACCAGTCAGCCATGTGGGAATCCAGTGCCCTTAACCACCATACCACCTGGTGGCCCTGACATTTTATTCTTTAGCTAAAATATTTCTATATCCCCTGAAACATCTTTAAAAAATTGTGCTCCATTATTTGGAATAAGTATTTGAATAAATACTTATAAGGGTAGATACTCAGGTAGCTTACAGTGTGTATAGACTATATTCCTAATAGTAAGTAACTCCATAAATCTGAATTCTCTGGAGCTATTATATGTGAACCATATTTAATTCCAAGAGAATACCTAATGATTTTTCCTCATTTTTTTTTTTCACATTAAAGAGTTTGGTCACCTGTATAGCAGCAGTGAAGTTACTTACATTGAAGTTACTTCTTTAAAGACAATGGACTTGCAGTTAAGTAGAGAGAGAGAAAGTGGCATCATTTTCAATATCTACAGTACTCATTTCTCTCTAAAATAATCTATGGACTGGGACCAGCAGATGATGTAATTATGTTGCTGGACTCCCATGTAGTCGAACTACGGTTTGAGTCTCGGACCCGTTGGTTTAAAATCATGCTGGGTGTATGTGTGTATGCGTGCGTGTCCAAAATCCTGAGAGGAGAGTGGAGGAGAGGGGATTGTGCCATGGCCACCTCCTCTGGGGTGTGTGTGTGTGTGTGATTTCTTTCTTTCTGTCTCTCTCTGTCTCACTGGCAAGTGCACTCGCCCTTATAGCAAAACTCTTTTTTAAAAAAAATCTATGGGCTTGATGTTGATGGAGCTATTAAAAAATGAACTTTATACTTTGTTGATGTTTAGCCAACAAAGAGGCCCATTTTGAGATACCTGGTGGTCAATATGCCCTTATTTCCTTTCTTTTCAATGAAAATTTCGTTTACTATTTTTTTTTTTTTTTTAATTTTGTGACTCATTACTTTTAAAAGTATTATACTGGTGAGACCTGAGTCTCTTTCTCTCTCTCTCTTTTTTTTTTTCTCTCATTATTTCTCCTAATCAAATGTGGCACTTCACCCTGTTGACTACGGTTGAGTTTCTGCCAAACTGTCATGAATCTGTTGAGTACACAGTTGTTAATTCATATCAGTGGGGCTCCTTTCTCCTCATCTAGGTTGGGTCTGATAGAAAGGCAAGCAAGGAATTGGGTTCACAAGAGGCAGTTAGGCTTCCAGCAGACCTTCATGTATTTATTTTTTAAGCAGTACCAATCTTTTGGCCTCTGTTAAAACCTTGTTACATTTCCTTATGAAATTTGTTTATGCCTTGAGTTTAGATTGGTATTTTAAAAATCATTCCATAATTTTGGGACCAGCAGTTAGCGTAATGGCTATGTCGCTGGACTCCCACGTAGTTGACCGCGGTTCGAGTCCCGGACCCGGCGGCTTAAACTCACGCCGGGCACGTGTGCGTGCGTGCCCAAGATCCCGAGAGGAGAATGGAGGAGAAGGGATTGCGGCGTGGCCATCCCCCCTGGGGGGTGATTTCCTGCTTTCTATCTCTTTGTCTCTCTCTGTCTGTCTGGCGAGCGCACGCGCCCTATAGCAAAAACCTCTCCCAAAAAAAAAAAAAAAAAAAGAAAAATCATTCCATAATTTTAACTCTATGTCCTAGCTTTTTCCCGAAGTGTTCTGGTTTTAAATATTATAGCTGTCTTTTCATAAGAGTATGTTTGTCAATAAGAAAAATGTCTTTTTTCATACTTGCTTCTTGGTTTGTAATACCTTGCCTTAAGCAAGTCACCTAAAAACGTCCTCATTTACCATTTTGTCTCACATTACACTTTTAAAAACGGTCATGGTATTTATGTGCTGGTAAGATAGGAGAACAGGACAGGATAGTGGCACAGGGGAAATGGAATGCTCTGGGAGGCTGAACCTCGTGGGATGTTCCCTGGTTTGTGTCTGGAGCCCTCCATGAGTATGCCTAGGCACAGCAGAAAACCCGTCCCTTTGGACTGGCTGAAGGATGGGGTGGATTGTGGCCTTAAGACCCTGTTACCTTGTTGAGGGTCTCTGTGTCTCTATATCTCTCATTCATGGAAGAATTAAAAAAAGTGACATTTCTTAGTTTTGACCTTTTTTTTTTTTTCCTCCCTAAATGCTTTTTGAGTTGCTGGTAGATAAGAAGTAAGCATTAGCAGTGCTAATTACATACTGGAGGGAGAAAGAAAGGAAAAGAGATTGTTTCTGACCAGAAATGGTTTCTGGGTGGAGGCATGTTTATTTGCTATATGTGATTTCTTGAGGGGGTTTTGGGACTCTAAACTGAGAATGACTTATCGTACACTTTCTTATCTCCTCCCCCCAGTATATGAAGTAATATTTAGGAAATAATAATTAATTTTCTTAGCCATAATAGAATCAAGTTAATACATTACTAAAGTACACATTACTTAGACTACAAAATTTTGATATGAAAGAACTAGCTCAGCTCCATTGTGTCCATTAGCTGAACAGTAAGTAGTAAAGGCCGAGTATCCTTTGGACTGCTTGAGATCAGTGTGTTTCAGATTCTGAATTTTTTTAGATTTTGGAATATTTACATATATATAATATCTTGGAAATGGGTCCCAAGTCTAAACATAAAATTTATATTTCATACGTATTTCATATACACAGGTTTTTTTCTTTTAACTGCCAGAAAGTACATGCACACTTTAGGGAGAGAGAGAAAAAGAGTGAGAGAGAGAGAGAGAGAGAGAGAGAGAGAAAATATCCCCCAGTAGGGTGTGGTCACACCATAATTTTCTTTTCTTCCATCTCTTTGTCCTGTTGAGATTTGGGGCACATACTCATGTATAGCATGCGTTTCAAACCACTGGGGCTGGGATTCAAACCTCAGTAAGCCAGGTGGGCTCCAGATCTCTTAACCACTAGGCTACAGTAGGGTTGGCCTTTTTGTTTTCTTTTTAAGACTGGGTCTAGCAGTTGTGATCCTCCTACCTCACCTCAGCTGGACTGCAGGCATGTGCTGCTGCTCATGATTCTTTTATGGCAGGGTCCCCCTGTGTTGCCTGGAATAGCCTTGAGCTCGCCATCCTTCTACCTCAGCCTCCTCACTTGCTGACTTTACAGGAACATGCCACTGTACCTACACTTAGAGTTGGACTGGGAATTGAACCTGCCATGTGGTTCCAGCCTATAAAGCACAGCATCTTAGCCACCTCTATGGCTAGGCCTATTTTGTAGTGCTTTTATTTGCCAGGGGCACACGCATTCTCCAGAGACAGAGAGAAGGAAAGAGAAAGCATCCCCATGGGGGAGGTCACACTGAGATTCCTTCCCCATCTCGCCTTCCTGGGCATGCACTCATGGCATGTCTCACAAGCTACCAGGTCTGGGAGTCAAACTGTGCAGTCTTCCAAATGGGATCCAGTGGCCTTAAGCACGATGCCACTGGCTGGTGCCCAGTCAAAATCCATGCCCAGTCAGAGACCCAACATTTTGACTGGGATCTGTCATGTGATGTCACGTGTGGAATTTTCCACTTATAGTGTCATGTCAGAACTCAAAAGAGTTTTGGATCATGGAACATTTTGGATTTTAGATTTTTGGATTATGGATGCTTAGCCTCTATTTTTATCTTCTAGATGTAGTCATGTACCACTTAACAGGGATACTTTCCAAGAAACACACATTCAGGCGATCTCATCATTGTGCAAACATCAAAGAATGTATTGGGTCATTGGAAAGTCACAGTGCATTTTTGAATAGAAAAATATGTCATGACTTTTCCAACTCAGTGGTTACAGAAATGTAGGTGGTATAGCTAACTACATACCTACCCATGTGGTAGAGCCCAATAGTCCTTTTAATAACCAGTGTTAGATATGCAGTCTGTTGTTGACCGAAATGTCGTTATGCAGCACATAACTGTACAGAGCCGAGCATATATTCTTTTTTGTTATAGCTTTTTTGTTTGTATGTGATGGGGGAAGATTGGTTTGTATGAATCTTAGAAAACAGAGAAAATGGATACTTGGCGGAATTTAGGTTGTAGGGGTACTGTGTACTTGAGATAAAATGAGAGCAAGTTAATTTTGCTCCTGATGTCATGATAAAGATTTTACAAAGATTTAAGCTACAGTTTAGCCCAGTTCTTTTCTTTAGAGTACAGTGCAGATAAATACATAATCAAGTTTCTTTGTTTTGGGGAATGACTTCTACTTGAATGGGAATAGAGAAAGCTTATTCCATAGAATTCTTTTCAATAAGATGCCATTTTTTCTCAGCCATGGAAGAAATGCAGAAATAGTTCTTATCAGAATGCCTCTTTGTAATGAAATTTTATATGAATTTTTAGAATTTTGTACGATTAGTATTTTTATGAAAGTTGTGGTAGATTTTTAATAGGTGATTTCAGAGTTTGTTAGGATTTTGAGATTTTAATAGCCCCAATACTTAAATTTAGTTAATAAGATATACCATCGTGCATTCTAGCTGTGTGAATACAGAGATGGTTTTATGCATAGCAAGTTGGCTTTCTGTGAAAATGGATAGCTGGTATTTGCCAGTATGAGTCTGTTAAAGGCTTCCTAATATAAAGACAAAACAAGGAATTGAACTTAATTAACTGAAGAACAAATCGTTAGATGTATTAGTTTGCTAGGGGGTGCCACAGCTAAATGCTATGGACTCTGCATCTTAAGCGACAGACCTTTATTTTCTCATTGTTCTGAATGCTGTAAGTCCAGTATCCAGGTGCCGAATGGGTCCCTGGCTTGTAGATGGCTGCCTTCTTGTTGCCTCTTCAGATATCATTGTCCTTCTGTGCAGGCACACCCCTGGTGTCTCTTTTTCTAATAAGGACACCAGTCGCTTTGGATTAGGGCCTACCCTAAGAGCCTCATTTTAACTTACTTACCTCTTGAAAGACATTAATGCCAAATACAGTTTCAATCTAAAGTATTGGGGGTTGAGAGTTTATTGTAAGAATTTTGGGGAATATAGTTAAGCCCTGAAAAGTAGATGATGAAATAAGTCTGAAAGGAAAACAAGTAATTTTTTAGAATTACTTATTTTTTCTTTTTAGTAAGATTTGTATAGATGTGCAGTCGTTCTGGCTTTTTTTTTTTTTTTTTTTTTCCTTTCTTTTTTTTTTTTTTTTAAACTGTTTATCTTCTAGCCGAAGAATTTTCATCCTTGGGCCTTCTCATCATGTGCCCCTCTCTCGATGTGCACTTTCCAGTGTGGATATATATAGGACACCTTTGTATGACCTTCGTATTGACCAAAAGAGTAAGTATAGAGAAATCTTACAGCTTTTATTTGTGTCATTTAAAATTTTTTAAAGTTTACATTTCATCAATGTACATTAAAAAAACTTTTATTTTTAAGCGGGATTTTTGCTATAGGGTACATGTGCTCACTAGAGAGACAGAGACAGAAAGCAAGAAATCACCCTCCAGGGGTATGGCCACACTGCAGTCCTTTCTCCATTCTCTCTTGGGATTTTGGGCATGCGTGCTTACATGCCCAACATGAGTTTTACGCCACTGGACCTGGGGCTTGAACTGTGGTCGACTGCATGGGAGTCCAGTGTTATAAACGTTACGCCATCTGCTTGTCCCCCAACATGAGTTTCAAGCCGCCCAGTCCGGGACTCGAACTGTGTTGACTCTGTCAGAGTCCAGTGATGTAAAATCATTATGCTATCTGCTGGTCCCATCACTATATCTTTTTTTTTTCTTTGGAGAGGTTTTTCGCTATAGGGCGCGTGCGCTCGCCAGACAGACAGAGAGAGACATAGAGACAGAAAGTGAGAAATCACCCCCTGGGGGGGATGGTCACGCCGCAGTCCCTTCTCCTCCATTCTCCTCTCGAGATCTTGGGCACGCACGCACACGCGCCTGGCGTGAGTTGTAAGCCACCGGGTCCGAGACGCGAACCGCGGTCAACTACGTGGGAGTCCAGCGACATAGCCATTACGCTAACTGCTGGTTCCCGCATCACTGTATCTTAACGGTATACAACATGTTTTTTCCTAGCATGAATATGGTGCATATTAATCAAGTCAAAGACATTACTATATACATTATCATTAACAGATAACTTTTTGTTTTTGTATCTATTAAATGTTTTCTGTTTTCCCTGATCCCCTCCCTCCCACTCCCTATCCGCCCTATTTGCCACCTCCTTCTACACTACTCAGCAAGGATAACCTGACATTTGATATAAAGTGGTCGAATATAGAAGATTTAATGCTAAGTGAAGTAAGCCAGAATGCAAGGCAGGCATTGCATGTCCTTGCTTAATTTATACCGAATGTCTGCACGCTATAGCAGAGACTGAAAGATTGGATGGAAGACATAATAGCAGGGAGGCTAACTGCAGATCTTAAACCTTTTAAATAGCTAACGTTTTTAAAATATAAATTTAAAGGTAATTAAAAAACTTAAAAATGTGAATATCAGGGCCAGTTTGTGACATGGTGGTTAAGGGACTGGATTCCTACATGTGGATTGCAGTTTGAGTCCTGGACCTGGCAGCTTGCTTTCTCACTTTCTCCATCTTTCTAACTGGTGAGTGCATGTACCCTATAGCAAATTAAAAAAAAAAAGATAAAATTAAATAATTCTTCAACAAAAAATGAATATCATAAATTATAATATCACAATTAAAAAATTCATTATAATCATCTGCATCAGATAAAAGCAAAGAAAGAATATCTTCCTTATTCCTAAAAAACAAATAGTGTTTTCTTGCTAGGCACAGACCTCTTGTCAGATCTACTAATCTCTAGACATGAGTGGTTACATTTATTTTCTTGGAAGTACCATGGAATAATTGTACCATGAGACAGGATATGAGTACCCATACCAACCGAAGAAAGATTTTGGGCTTGTTAGTCAACTTTTATTTAATAACTTATTTCACTGTATATGGGTAGTGGTGATAATATCTCTATTTTCTCTCAAATTTTTTTTATGGGAAAAATGAGACTTATTGTGAAGCTCTAAAAGAAAGGAGCTGTATAAATCTGAAAAAAAAAAAAAGAAATGTAAATATATATTTTATTTACTTTTGCTATAGGGCAGGTGTACTTGCCAGAGAGAGACACAGAGGGAGAGAGAGAGAAAGAGAAATTGAGAAATCACCCACGGGGAGATGGCCACGCCTCAGTCCCTTCTCTTCTGTTTTCAGGATTTTGGGCAAGCATGTGCACTAAGCGTGTTTCTCAAGACACTGGATTAGGGACTCAAACAATGTAGTCAACCATGTGAAGTCCAGCTGCTTTAACCTCAGTGTCACCTGCTGGCCCCAATTTTATTTTTAAAGATGTCTGCTATTTTATTTATTTATTTACTTTACATAGAGTTCCAGAAGTCACATTTTGATTTAGTTGTTTCTTGCAAAATAGATATGTAAAGTGAAACATTTTGACTTTATATAGGTAGGAGTTAGAATAATGTAAAAAATACAGAAGAGTATAGCAAGTAGCATAACACATATTGATGTACTCATCATTCACAATTTACTTAGATTTTTTTCTCCTCCCGAACTCAGTTTATCTTCTCAAAAGTAACCACCTTAACAAATTTGGTGTGTATCCCTCCAGTTCATTAAATTACATTTTAAGAATATTAGAGGAGCAACTGTTTCAAGAAGTTTTGCAGCAATTTCTTCTGTAGAATGAAAGCATTCATTTGTGAAAGAAATTATTAGCTTTTTTAGCTATTTTAGGCCTAAGTTTTATAATTTGGAGTTTGAAGTATCAGGGTATTAGCAATTTGTTGTTAGAATGCATTTAATTAATGAAGCTGGAGTATTAACTAAATTTACTCCCTAAGATGGCTTAGGGGGACACACTTTACTTCTAAAATCTTGTTGGGGTGTTCAGAAAATTTTACTTTTGGATAGCCTGTTATTGAAAAAAAGGAGATATTTTTTATTTTTTGTAGTTTTTTCCCATGGAATGTGTGTGCTCAACAGAGCGTGGGAAAGTGAGAACTCACCCCCAGGGGAGTAGCCATACCATAATCGCTTCTCCTCCATGCTCCTCTCAGGGTTTTGAGCACGCACGCAAGCCCATCCAGTATGCTTTTTAAGCCACTGGGTCTGGAACTTGAACCATGGTTGGCCATGTCAGAGTCCAGTGCCTTAACCATCATGCCACCGGCTGGCCCTGAAATGGAGAATTTTTTTTTAGAGAGATTTTTGCTGTAGGGCATGCGCACTTGCCAGAGAGAGACAGAAAGTAAGAAATCACTCCTCAGGGGAGATGACCACACCACATTCCCTTCTCCTCCATTCTCCTCTTGGGATCTTGGGCACACATGCACATGTTCCCGGTGTGAGTTTCAAACCTCTGGGTCTATACTCAAAGTGCATTCAGCCATGTGGGAGTCCAGTGACGTGACCATATGCCATCTGCTGGTCCCCGAAATGGAGAATTTTCGACTAGGTAGGAGTCTGTAGAAAAGAAGTTACACCGGGGTCAGCTGGTGGTGTGGTGGTGAGGGTGACTAGATCCCACATGGTTGACTGTGTGGTTCGATTCACAGACCTGGCAGATTAAAAAGCATGGGAAGAAAATAGAGGAGAATGGATTTTGGCATGGCCAGACCCCGGAGGGTGTGGGTGCTGGGGTGCTTTCTTACTTTCCCTGTCTCTCTGTGTCTTTCTGGTGAGTACACACACCTTGCAAAAAGAAAAAAAAGAAAAGAAACCATACCATCATTTCTTTTCTTTGATATCAGTAAACCTACTAGTTTAAGAATGATGGTACTATCTGATAGTAAAGTGAAAATATTCTTGTATACATATGTATGTATATATTTAGAGTAATTATTTAATTTTATTTATTCATTCATTCATTATCATTTGACCAGAGAAAGACAGACACACAGAGAGAAGGAAAGTAAGAAAGCAAGCCACCAGGTCTGGGACTTGAACCTTGGTTGGCCATGTGGGAGTGTCCAACGCCTTAACTACCATGCCGCTTGCTGGCCCTGTATATATACATACTTACATATATATATATATATATATATATATATATATATGCATATATATATATATTTTTTAAAGAATTATTTTATTTAACCTTATTTATTTATTTATTTAATTTGACCTGAGAGGGACACACACATACACACACACACACACACACACACACAGAGAGAGAGAGAGAGAAAGAGAGGGAGGGAGAGAGAAAGCAAGCTGCCAGGTCCAGGACTTGAAATGTGGTCAGCCATGTGGGAACCCAGCACCCTTAACCACCTCGCCACCTGCTGGCCCCTTTTTTTTTCTTTTTTTGGAGAGGTTTTATTTTTTTTTGCTTTAGGGCACGTGTGCTCGCCAGAAAGACAGAGATAGAGAGACAGAAAGCAAGAAATCACCCCCCAGGGGGGATGGCCACGCCCCAATCCCTTCTCCTCCATTCTCTTCTCGGGATCTTGGGCACTCACACAAACGCACCTGGCGTGAGTTTAAGCCACCGGGTCCAGGACTTGAACTGTGATTGACTACATGGGAGTCCAACAGCATAGCCATTATGCTAAATGCTAGTGTGTATATATATATATACATATATACATATATACATATATATATATATATATACACACACACATATATATATATATATATACACATAAATATATATTTACATATTAACTTTATCTTTTTCTTTAATAGTCCGGTTTTAAGTATGAATTAACCTGGTCCTTTTATGTTGGTATGCTATTATGGTAAATTTATGTTTTATCTATCCCACAGGCTGAATTTCCAGTTTTCAGTGAAATAGCATACTTAGTGAGAATTTTCTGTTCTTGGAATGGCAGAAACCTGAGATGTGAAATAAAACCACAAATAAACAAATAAAACTTCAAAACTGTATCATTAGCCTGTTTAGTAAATACAATAGATCAGTGGTTTTCCAATTTGTCAATAGGAATTTTAATCAACTATGTTATTGTTAGCATGTACTGATTAAAAGAAAAGCCTAGGTCCAGAGGTGATTTTAGAAATAATGAAAGTAACTGACGAAAATTTAAGTATAATTTTTATATAACAGTAGCATATTCAAATGACGTGCAGGTCTTTATTCATATTACTGTTTTACCTGGCACATAAAAAATGAAGAGCAGATGACGTAATGCTTTCTTTGCTGGACTCCTACATGGTCGACCATGGTTCCAGCCTTGGACCCTGCGGCTTGAAACTCATGCCAGGTGTGTGTGCATGCATGCCTGGAATCCCAAGAGGAGCATGGAGGAGGAGACATAGTGGTGTAATCACCTCTGGGGGGTGATTTTTCTTTTTCTGTCTCTCTGGCAAGGGCAAATACCCTATAGCAAAACTCTCTAAAATAAAACAAAACTAGTTTATTCTTTTTAAAAATATATTTATTTAATTTTATTTATTATTATTATCTTTTTATTAAAAAAAATTTATAGGGCACATGAGTTCACCAGAGAGAGAGAGAGAATGCACAAACTGCCAGGTGGTCCAGGACTTGAACCGCAGTTGACCATGAGGGAGTCCAGCACCTCAATGCACCACTCCACCTGCTGGCCCCCTGTTTTCTCTTACAATCAAAATGAAGGAGAATACTATATGGTACTTTGGTTTCTTGCCAAAATGTGTAGTTTTTGTGTTACTGTGTGAATCCTGCAAGATAAGCATTTTCATTAATATATTTGTTTTAATATATTTTTTAATCTCTTTAGTTTATGGAGAACTATGGAAAACGGGAATGTTTGAACGCATGTCTCTGCAAACAGATGAAGATGAACACAGTATTGAAATGCATTTGCCTTACACAGCTAAAGCCATGGAAAGGTATATTGATTGATACAAGAAAAACCAGAGAAATCATAGATATTAATCTCTTTGGAATTGTTTTAACTAGGGTAAGGTAATTATTAGGGTAAGGAGATTTTTAAGGACTTTTTTGTTGTTTGAAATGATGTAAAAATTTGAGATTGAAGTGTCTAACTTAGATTTGAGTTGATTTTGAGTAGTTTGCTTATAAAGACTGTATAAATGAATCGACATGATTGTTTTATTTGGAGGAAATAGTAAAAAAAAAATCTGTGTGTGTGTGTGTGTGTGTGTGTGTGTGTGTGTATGTGTATCTTGGTTTGCCTGCTATTTTATTTATTAGACATTTATTATAGCACAGTGCTATAGTTACAAAATTTTTGATTTAGAAGTGATTTTGGAGATAATTTAACCCAATCTTACATCAAATACATGGATCTCTTCTGTAGTGATGCTTGACAGGTTACTGTTTGGTACTTATGAAAGGTCTCCAGTGATTGGGCACTCACTTGTCTATACCGGAGTTGAGGACAGGGACAGTATCTGTCTGTTTTCCATCGCATATCCTAGCACAATGTAGTCAGTTTATTTTGGCAAAAAGAAAATACTGTTTCAAGAGGTTTCTTTCTTCTTTTAGTATATCATTTGAATGAGAAAGTCTTTTCTTTTTGGTAGCTCACATTTCTCTTATGCTCTCAACCATTTTCTTTATATGGACTTAACACTTTGATTAGTTCTAAATATGGAAAGAGTATTTTTTCCCTGCATCCTTTCACTGCTTTAGTAAAGTAAATGGTGCATTATAGGTTTTCAGTTAATTAAGTTTATTAATGAAGTCTAAGATGACATCAACATTTTTTATGTTAATATGGCTTACTTCCTGTCAGCTAATTTACTTAGGATAGTGAAAACCCAAGGCCTTTTCATGCTATTAGACTGTATTATTTTGTTCTCTTAGACTTTTATGTGGTTGATTTATTTTTATCCCTAAACATCTATGTCTCTTCAATGATTACTGTTAAAAGTTTTTCTTGTTTTAGTCCATTATTACAGTCTTCTTGGGTCATTTTCATTCTTTTTAAAACTTATCCTTTTTAGCGTAATTTTTTCCCACGTAGTCGAGAGGCGGCTTTTTGTTATAGGGAGAATGGAGGAGAAGGGATTGCGGCGTGGCCATGCACTCACCAAAAAAAAACCTCTCCAAAAAAAAAAACAAAAAACTTATCCTTTTAAATTTTTTGAGAGATAGGGTGCACAGAGAGACAGAAACAGTGAGAAATCACCCCCCAGGGGGGATGACCATGCCGCAGTCCCTTTTCCTCAATTCTCCTCTCGGACTCGGGCATGCACACGTGCCTGGAATGAGTTTAAGCCACTGGGCTCCGGACCCAAACAGTGGTCGACTACGTGGGAGTCCAGTGACATAGCCATTACGCCAATGGCTGATCCCAAAACTTACTCTTATTTTAATTTGCTATCAGGCATATGTGCTCACCAGAAAAAGAGAGAGAGAGAGAGAGAGAGAGAGAGAGAGAGAGAGAGAGAAAGAGAAGAGAAAGTAACCCCATCAGGTCCAGGACTCAAATTACAGTCGGCCATGTGAATTCAGTGCCTTAACCGTCATGCCACCTGCTGGCCCCTTTTTCACTCTTAATTTTGTAATTAAAATATTTATTATCCTTTTTCAAAGAATTATTCTATTAACCAACCTCCCTCCCTCCCCCTCCCTCCTTTCTTTTCTTTTTTCTTTTCTTTTTCTTTCTTTTTTTTTTTTTTTTTTACATTTTTCCAGAGTACACATACATTTTCCCTGGAGTGAGACAGAGAGAGAGGGAGAAGTAAGAAAGCCACCCCTCAGGAGAATGGTCACACTATAATCCCTTCTCCTCCATGTCATCCTCCTTTTGGAATTTTGGGAATGCACGCACATTCACCTGGCGTGTTTCTCCTGCTTTTGTTTTTGCCATTGGGCGTGTGTGGTTACTAAAGAGAGACAGTGAGAGATGGTGAGAAGAAAGGTGAAAAATCACCACACTGCAGTCTCTCTTGGGATTCTGGGCATGCATGCATATGCACCCGGAGTGATTCTCAAGCCACCAGGTCTGGGACTCAAACCATGATTGGCCATGTGCGAGTCCAGTACCTTAACCACCATACCACCTGCTGGCCTGACTTTATAAATCTTAATGCAGCAGAATCAATAATCTGATAATTAAAAGGAAGGTTTTTTTTTTTTTTTTTTTTACTAAATAGCATTTTTATTATTTCAGAAGTAAAATATGTTTTCTGTGGAAAATTTAGGAAGATCAAAGCTTAAACCCAACCTACAAAATTCTATTCATATTTCTCTGTCTTTTAAATAGTATTTTTAAAAAATAGTATTAAATAAACTACTCCTGCATTAGATTAGGGTCCCTAATGTGAATTCCTACATAGTACTTAATATTTTTTCTTTGTAGTATTTCTTTGCACTATTCGTATCAGTTACCTATTGCCGATAATAGATTACCCCAGAATTTAGTGGCTTGAAATTACAACTGTATTTTCCCCTTTTATTTATGATAGAGCACATTCATGTGTATGAGAGGGCGAGAGAGAGAGAGATACTGGTGATGAGCACCCTTCACAGGGTCTGGTCATGCTACAGTCCTCTTCTTACAGTTCTCCAGCCCCTTATCTCTTGGACACTTGGACATGCCTGGCATGTTTCACAGTGACTGGGAAGGTGATTCAAACTGTGGTCACCGTATGGTTTCCAGCTTCTCTTGAGCAACGTATTACCTGTTGCTATGGAGCTGCCCCACAACTATTTTATTGCATATAAATTTGGGGTTAGGGGCCAGCAGGTGGTGTAGTGGTTATGTCGCTGAACTCCCATGTGGCTTACTGCGGTTCAAGTCCCTGACCTGGGGACTTCAAACTCAGGCCAGGTGCATGTGCGTGCATGCCCAAGATCCTAGGAGGAAAATGGAGGAGAAGGGATTGTGGCGTGGCCATCCCCTCTGGGGGGGGGGGGGGGTGATTTCTCACTTTCCTTCTCACTGCTTCTATCTCTCTCTTTGGTGAGAGAGAGGGCAAAACCTCTGAGGCAAAAACCTCTTAATATTTTTTTTGGAGGGTTAGGAATTGGGGTAGAAAATACCTTTTTCTATTCCATAAGATGTTGACTGAGGTGGTTCAGGTAGAGCTAAGGGACCCATGAGGGCCTAATTCTGTGTCTCAGGCCTTAGTGCTGGATCTCAGTTGAGACCCGTCATTTGTTCTCCAGATGGCCTGTTTGCTAACAGGCTTTTCTTTCTTCTTGGCCACACTTTTTGAAAGATAGCCTTGACTTCCTTACATGGATATTCAGAGAGCAAAACCAGAAGTTTCTGGGCTTAATAAGACCTAAGCCTGAAAATACACAGCACCATTTTCATCAGTTTCTTTTTTCACAACAGACAAAATCATGATGTCAGCCAAAATTTAAAGGAAGAAGAATTTGATTGTCCCTCTTAATGGGAAGAGTAGCACCTGTGTACAGGACTAGATAGCATTATTGGCAGCCATTTTTTGCTGATGATCTATCATGGTTCTTCCTCTTGTGGACAGTTTATGTCTCTCTACTGTGTAAATCTCAAAATTCGTTGTCTTAAAATATGCATCAAGGGACCAGTAGGTGGCACAGTAGATTCTTACATGGCCAACTGCAGTTCGAGTCTCAGACCTGGGGGTTTGAAAATCATGCCAGGCATGTGTACGTACATGCCCAAAATCCCAGGAGGAGAATGGATTGTGGCATGGCCAGCCCCCCAATGGGTGATTTCTCACTTTTCCTCTCACTGTCTCTGTCTTTCTTGGGCAAGCACATGTGCCCTGTGGCAAAAACCTTAAAAGAAAAAAACTGCGTCAAGTTGTATATAGTCTAGGGTACATCTGGTAATATGATGGTTAAGGTGGCTGAATCCCACTTGGCTAACTGCGCAGTCTGAGTCCAGGACCCTGTGGCTTGAAATTCAACACGCTGGATGCGTGTGTGTGCATACCTAAAATCCTGAAAGGAGAATGGAGGAGATACCTTGTGGCCATCCCTTTGAGGGGGTGTTTTCTCACTTTCCTTCTTTCTGTCACTCTCTGTCTTTCTGGCAAGTGCAGGCATCCTATAGCAAATTAAGAAAAAAAAAATGTTACAGTCTGTGCTATATCTCCTGTACCCAGAACAGTACATGGTACACAGAAGGATCTCAATAGTTAATTGTTGAATTAATTAATAATGTTTTCTCATGTTCAGTACTTTAAATATTTTAACAAAATGAGATCAGATACTCTTTTTCAATCTTATTTTTTTTTATTTTATAATTTGCCTAAGAGTGTGTTTGCTTGTTGGAGAGTGAGTAAGGAGAGAAGAAAGAGGAGAGTGGAAAGAGAGAGGAGAGAGAGGGAGAGTGGAGAGACAGAGGAGAGAGAGAGGAGAGAGAATGAGAAAGAGAAATAACCTCCCCCGGGGGGATGGCCATGCTATAGTCCCTTTTTCTCCATTCTCCTGTTGGCATTTGGAGCACACGCACTTGGCACATTTTTCAAGACACCAGGTTTAGGCCTGAAACCAGTGTAGGCTGTATGGGATCCAGTATTTTAACCACCACATTATCTGCTGCCCCCCACAAATGCTCTTTTTAAAACTTTTTATATTATAAATATATTTTGTGTTATTTCTTTTTTTTTACCCCATTTTATTGCTTGTAAGACTTTATGTAATACTTCAGTCAAATTTTCAACATTTAACTTTTTAACTTTCTCCCAGTTTTTCACTATTATAAACAATAAGTATATTTTTAAAAGAAGTAGGGACAGCAGATGGCATAATAGTTATGTCGCTGAACTCTCACATAGTCGACCGCAGTTTAAGTCCTGGACCCAGCGGCTAAAAATACACGCCGAGCACATGTGGGTGTGTGCCTAAAATCCTGAGAGAAAAATGGAGGAGAAGGTATTGCGGCGTGGCCATCCCCTCTGGGGAGGTGATTTTTTGCTTTCTGTCTCTCTGGTAAGCGCATGTACCATATAGCGAAAATCTCTCTTAAAAAATAAAAAGTAAATATTTATGGCATTATTATATCCTATGTGTCATCTTAAATAGATATAGAATAATATTTATTTATTCCATGAGTAAGAGAGAGAGACAGAGATTAAGCATCTCTGACAGGATTTTGATGCCACAGTCTACCCGTAGTTTCAGTCAGCCTGGATCATGGGCACACACCAGGGAGATCTCTGGCTGTGAAACCTGAACCTTCTCATGTGGGCCAGGCTTGTACAGCATCTTGTTTTATTCCTGTGCCATTGTACAGCTCCTTAAATAGATTGTAAAATGATATTCACATTTTAATAATGATATTTATTAGTTTTTTAAAAAAATTATTTAACCTTATTCATTGCCATTATTTTGATTTTAGTTTTTTGAAGTTGACCAGAGAGAGACAGAGAGAGAGAAGGAAAGTGAGAAAGCAAGCTGCCACTTGAACTGCAGTCAGCCATGTGGGAGTCCAGCTGCCTTAACCACCATGCCACCTGCCAGCCCCTAAAGTTTTTTTTTTTTTTTTTTTTTTAAATGAATAGAGTAGTATAAAGGAGAAAACATAAACTTGACCCATAATTGGATTAACCAGTTGACTTTACTGTCATTTTAAAAATACCTGTATGTGCTTTGAAGTGTAAATAGAGTCTAGAATTATAAAATGAACAATTGAAGCCTCTCTGGTTCCACTCAACCAGTGTTTATAGCTGGTAAAATTGTTACGTATATATTAATATATATATTTGTGTGTATATGTTTGTTTATACTTATAAAATTTATGTATGTCCGTGTTTATTTGAATTAAACTTTGGAAATGAGATCATATGCACTTTGTTCTGTTCCTTTTCCTATTATCTCTGTATTTAATTCATAACAATTTTTGCTATTCACATATATTTGAATTAAAAAAATGATAGTGTGTACAAGGGAAAGGGACAGAAAGAAAAAACACCCTTGGTAGCCTTTGTTACACCAAGATCTCCTTTCCCCAGCCCTCTAGCTCTTTAAGATACAGGGTACCCATGTGCACATGCAGCATATTTTCAGGCCCACCCAGGGATCTGAACCGGTGGTTGACATGGTGACTTCCAGCACTGCAGTCAGTACACTATGAACTGTACCACGTATGCTGGGCCTATAATAGCATTTGAAGGAGGTTAGATGAGTTATATGTGAAAATCATCTATCTTTAAAAAAAAGGGCTCTTTAACAGTATGAGATCACAATTCTGTTTTTTCTTTGTAGTTTATTCTGTTCAGCTACCTTTTCCCCCCATTTTACTTCTTTTAAACATTTTTTAATAATTATTTTATTTTATTCAACATCATTATCGTTTTTAAAATTTGACCAAAGAGAGACAGTGTCAGAGAGAGGGAAAGTGAAAAGCAAGCCACCAGGTCCACAACTCAAACCATGGTCAGCCGTGTGGGAGTCCAGAACCCCAACTTCCATGCCACCTGCTGGCCTCCCCCTCCATTTTATTTCTTTATATCATTCGTTTGCTGTCTTTTTAATGGTTTAAATTTTTAATTTTTTAATAATTTACCTATAGTGAAACTTACTTTTAATGGCACATTACTTTATGAGTTAACAAATACATCAAGTCATTTATGTTCACCAAATACAGAACAATTATTTTGCCCCAGATTCACTGCTTTTGGTTAAAAAAATGTGCAGAATTAATTAAGTAACTTTGAATGTGATTGAAAATGTTGCACTTTCAATTGTAATTACTATACAATATTCTTACACATATAATTTGTTACTGCTAATATTTTGGATCATGGAGAACTGAAAAGCACAGTAAAGTGTGTTTAATTCTGTTCCAGTTGTGGTTTAAATTGGTTCTATCAAGTCTTGTGAATTTATCATGGTTAGGATTTGATAACTCTTGGGATACTTAGTTATAAAAAAAAAAATGTCTGCTTTTGCAGTTTACCTAGATTCATTCAAGCCTTGTTATTGTTAAGTTATCAATATTGATTATATTTTTCCTTTCCCTGAATGACAACGCTAATTTAGATGACTTTATATGGTAATAAATGCTACTCTTAACTAAGCATTTTTCTTATTCTTAACATCTTGCATATTTTGTATGGCACAAGTGGTGAATCAGTATCAATACGTCATTACTAACTAAAGCCTATCATTTAATTAGGATTCACTCTTTGAGTTCAACAATTCTGTGGTTTTTGCCAAATGCTTGTCATGTTGCTGTCAGTATGGTTCCACACAGAACAACATCATGGCCCTAACAGTTTCCTGTACTCCACTGGCTTTATCCCCTCCCCTTTCCCTGTCTCTGCCCCTGTTGTAACCACTGATCTTCTTACTGTCTTTATAGTATTACCCTTTTTTGAATGCCATATACTTGGAATCATTCACTATGTAGCATTTTCAAATTCACTTCTTCTTCTGTTTAGCAATACACTTCTTCCTTTCTTTTCCTTTTTTTAAGAGAGATTTTTGCCACAGGGCGTGTGCACTTGCCAGACAGACATGGAGAAACAGACAGACAGAAAGCGAGAAATCATCCCCCAGGGGAATGGCCACACTGCAATCTTTTCTCCTCCATTCTCCTCTCGGGATCTTGGGCATGCACGCACAGGCACCCAGCATGAGTTTTAAGCCATCAGGTCTGAAACTTGAACCACAGTTGACTATGTAGAAGTCCAGTGATGTAACCATTATGCCATCTGCTGGCCCCAGCTTACCGATATACTTTCAAGATTCCTCAATGTCTTGGGACCAGTAGTTAGCATAATGGCTATGTTGCTGGACTCCCACATAAATGACCATGGTTCGAGTCCTGGACCTGGTGGCGTAAACTCATGCCGGGCACATGTTTGTGCGTGTCCCAAGATCCCGAGAGGAGAATGGAGAAGAGATTGTGGCGTAGCCAACCCAGGGGGGGAGGGGAGGTGATTTCTCACTTTCTGTCTCTCTCTCTCTCTCTGTCTTTCTGGCGAGCTCACATGCCTTATAGCAACCCCCCCCCCCAAAAAAAAAAAAAAAAAGATTCCTCCATGTCTTTTTGTTATATATTTGTCTTTACCACTAAATAATCTTCATGGATATATCATAGTTTATCTAAGCACCTATAGAAGAATTATTGCTATGTTCAAATAATATCTACCATATTTGTAACTATTTTCTATTCATTGTCCTTGTTCTACATGCATGGAATTGATTTGTTTTTGTTTTCATTTTTGTTTGTATTTTATTTTCCAATTTTTCCTGCCTTCTCTGGTTTTAATTGTTCATTTTAAATGATTATGGATTTATTGTCTGTTAATGTATTTTCTATCTGTGACATGAATGGTCTCTGATTTATAATGGTTCTGTTGAAGATTTTTTAATTTTCAGATGTGTAAAAATAATAATATACATACTGCAGAAATTTTACTTCGAGTACCTATATACAACATGTGCACTTTCAATACAGTATTCAACAAATTGCATGAGAAATTCAATGCTTTATTATAGACTAGGCCTTGTTAGATGGTTTTGCCCAACCATAGACTACTGTAAGTATTCCCAGTATTTCTAAGGTAGGCTCAAGTAAGCCATGATGTCTCGTAGGTCAAGTGTAAATGCATTTTTGACTTAGGATTCTTAACTTTTGACGGGTTTATTGGGATATAACCCCTTTGTAAGTCAGGGAGCATCCATATGTATAAGTCTTTACCATTTTTGCCCTAGAGCTGAAAAAATAAATTTACAACTAATGTATAACTTTCAGATAACCCTGTATTGCTTCATGGGTAGTGTAGTATAGCCAGTATCCTCAATTTCTTCTTTCTGTCTTTAAATTATTGTCATAGATCTCACTTATCCAGAAGCTATAATCTTTAAATACATTGTTGCTATTATTATTCTGAATAAATCATTATCAGATAAATTAAAAGTTAAAAGTGAAGTAAATATGTATTCTCTTTTACTTTTATTTATTCTTTAATGTATTAGTTTTCATAAAGTAGATCCAAATTTTTTTGACACATATCATTGCTTTTCTCTCTGAAGAACTAATTTCTACCTATTTTGCAAGACAGGGCTAACCTCTAAATTTACAAATTCCTTCAATTTTTTTGTTAGACTAAGAAAGATTTTATTTCTCCTTCACTTTTGGAGGAGTAATTTTTTAGGGTACAGATGTCTATGTTGATGGTTTTTTCTTTTTGTATTTTATTTCACTTTTTGTTGCATGATTTCGAAGAGAAGTCCAGTGTAATTCTTATGCATGCCTCTCTATAGGTAAAGTGTTTTTTCTGTCTTTTTTTTTTTTTTTTTTTAATCTTTTGTTTACCTTGGATTTTCTGCAGTTTAGATATACTATGTCTAGGTGTAGACTTTTTTGGTATTTATCTTTCTTGGTGTTCTCCAAGCTTCCATGATTTGTGGCTTGGTGTCTGTTATTAATTTAGAAGTTTGTCAAGAATTACTGTTGGATCATCAGGAAAGTCATGATGCATTTTTGCATAGAAAAACAAAAAAAAATATGTCATGACATTCCGACTACCTAGTATTTGAAATATTTCTTGTGTTCCTTTCTTCTGTTATTCTCATAACATATATGTTACAACTTTTAAAATGTTTCACAATTCTGTTAAGTGTTTTTCTTTCTTTTTTTTCTCTCGTTGGCTTGGAAAGTTTTTATTACCAACTCTTTAACACACTGATTCTCTTTGTGTTGAGTGTACTGAAGAGTCATCAGAGGCATTCGTCGTTATTTCTAGCAATTTCTTTTGATTTTTTTCTTTTTTTAAAGATTTATTTATTTATTCATTCATTCCTTCATTTTAATTTGACAAGAGAGAGATACAGAGAGAGAGAGAGAGGAAAGTGAGAAAGCAAGCCACCAGGTCCAGGACTCGAACTGTGGTTGGCCATGTGGGAGTGTCCAGTGCCTTAACCACCACGCCACCTGCTGGTTGGTCCCTTTGATTCTGTTTTAGAGTTTCTATCTTTCTGCCTATATTACTTATTTATTCTCGCATATTTCTACTTTTTCCATTAGAGTCCTTAATATGTTAATAATAATTATTTAAAATTTTTTGCTTAACAATTCCAAAAACCTCTGGTATATTTGAGCCTAGTTCTGATACTACCTTTGTGTCTGTAGGTTGTGTATTTTGCCTTTTTGTGTGCCTTGTAACTTTTCATTGAAAGCTGTACATGATATGCTGGGTAAAATAAACTGAGGTAAATTGGCCTCTAGTGTGAGGTTTTATGTTTGTCTGAGCTGGGTTAGGCCGTATTCCCTGATTGTTGCAGCTATAGATACTAGAGTGAAAATTTTGTATTTTTTTTGTCTTTTAACAAGCGTCTCACTGATGTAGTGGAAAGGTATAGGGACAGGAGAAGCATTCTCTAAGGCCGTGATAAGGTCTTAGTGCTTTAGTAAGCCCGTACCTTTGAGACCAAGCAAAGTTTCTCAGCCTTTTTTCCTCTTTATGTAAGACAGGAAGGCTTGAGGGGCTGGAGCTGGTATTTCTTTTTCTCCAAGTCGGTTAAAATTTTGTTAATACCCAAGTTTGTTAGGCTCTGGTAAACAGTTGCTCAGATTGCTCTGCGTTTATCTCAGAATGAGTCCTTCCACGTCTTCTCTTCCCTTTCCCCAGTGAAACTGGTGGGAATTATTTTCGGATTTCCTTAAAGAGAACCCCTGGGTACCACCAGAGATAAAACTCACAAAAAACCTTTTAAGTGTTGGCCTCTTGGCCCCCAGGAATTTTGTTTTTTTTTTTAATTGTTTATTTATTATCATTATTTTTCAGTTTTGATGAGAGAGAGAGAGAGCATGCGCGCAAGGTCAAGCCACCAGTCCGGGACTTGAACCATGTTCAGCCATGTGGGAATCCAGCACCTTTAACTACCACGCCACCTGCTGCTTCCCCACCTCTCAGAGTTTTTACTTTTCAGGGTATTCCACACTAATCTCTATCAATTAGTTCATGTTTAAGCGTTCCTGCTGGCTCCAGGAGTGGTTCCTACTCAGTGTGAGCTGTGACTGGTTCTGCCTCTCTCTTCAGTTTTCAGGGCAGTCGTTTCCTCCTCAGTTCTGTAATGGATCTAGGAAGAGTTGTCAATGTTTAGTTTGTTCAGCTTTTTTTTCCTGTGAGGATGGCATTCCTGTGAAAATGGTACTACTGATGACTTCGTGTTTTTTTTTTTTTGGAGAGGTTTTTGCTATAGGGCGTGTGCGCTCACCAGACAGAGACAGAGAGAAAGCGAGAAATCACCCCCTGGGGGGATAGCCACACTGCAATCCCTTCTCCTCCATTCTCCTCTCGGGATCTTGGGCACGCACGCACACGCACCCGGCGTGAGTTTTAAGCCACCAGGTCTGTGACTCGAACCGCGGTCGACTATGTGGGAGTCCAGCGACATAGTCATTATGCTAACTGCTGGTCCCGATGACTTCTAAGCTCTTTACTTGCTGAACTGGAAACTAAAAGTCCCTTGTTTTGTTTTTTGCTTGCTTACTGTATGGGAGAAAGTCTGAAGTTACCTGCAATCTTTTTGTTTGTTTGTTTGTTATAGGGTGCAGCACTCACTGGGGAGAGAGAGAGAGAGAGAGACAGAGACAGAGAAAGACAGAGAAACTGAGAGAGCATTCCTCATGGGGACTGTCCACACTGCAGTCCTTTCTCTTCCACTTGCCTTGAGTTTGGGGCACACAGGTACATGCCTGGAATGTTAGTTTCCTGCAGGTTTTTTTTTTTTTTTTTTTTTTTTTTTTTTGAGAGGTTTTTGCCTTAGGGCATGAGCACTCACTGGAGAGAGTGAGAAACAGACAGTGAGAGGGAAGGTGAGAAATCACCCCCTCCTCAAGGGGTATAGGCACACACACATACATGCCTGGTGTGATTTTCAAGCCGCTGGGTCCAGGACTTGAACTGCGTTGGCCATGTGGGAGTCTAGCACTATATCTGTTGGCCTTTTTGCCACGTGGGATCCAGCCACCTTAACCACCATGCTATAGGCTGACCCTACTTTTTTTCATGTTGTAGAGCTATATATGTTCCAATATTGAATAGAAATTCACAAGGTGTAATCACAGAGGCATTACTATGGCTACAGCCTCGTCACCCTAGGGGTAAGGATGATTTCCCTCCTGTCTAGCTAACTGTAGCTTCTTTGTTAGACTTTGTTTAATTCTTTCCAGATCTTGAGAACCTCAGAGCTGCATCTGTAGTCTTCGGGAAATCAGAAGAATTTGCATAGGAAAGGAAGTTGTCATATTGTTGATATCGTTTAGGGGAGGAATGTTCAAATGAATGGCAAGCAAAGAATAAGCAAGTAACTTTATTTAAAATGTCATCAATGTAAAGATTTCAAATTAAAAAAATACTTTATTTAATTATTATTTAATAATTATTTAATTATTAACTTATTTAATGTAATTATTATTATTTTTTTAAATTTGACCAGAGAGAATGAGAAAGGGAAAGTGAGAAAGCAAGCCACCAGATCCGGGACTCAAACCACGGTTGGCCATGTGGGAGTCTAGCACTTTAACCACCATGCCACTTGCTGGCTCCAAGATTTCAATTAATCTATGTATTACTATTTAATAAAAAACACTGCCAATTAAGTAATAATGTTTCCTTATCACTTGGAATATTTATATTAGAATATTTATATATATTATAAAATTCACATTTT
Source organism: Tupaia tana (assembly GCA_026018925.1). Classification (NCBI taxonomy): domain Eukaryota; kingdom Metazoa; phylum Chordata; class Mammalia; order Scandentia; family Tupaiidae; genus Tupaia; species Tupaia tana. The sequence goes on from JAKSZU010000003.1 coordinate 201,774,190, forward strand.
TATATTAGAATTTTAAATTTTACAGTAGAATTTAGGATTTTTTTTTTTTTTGGAGAGGTTTTTCGCTATAGGGCGCGTGCGCTCGCCGGACAGACAGAGAGAGACAGAGAGACAGAAAGCGAGAAATCACCCCCCAGGGGGGATGGTTACGCCGCAATCCCCTCTCCTCCATTCTCCTCTCGGGATCTTGGGCACACACGCACACGCGCCCGGCGTGAGTTGTAAGCCACCGGGTCCAAGATGCGAACCGCGGTCGACTACGTGGGAGTCCAGCGACATAGCCATTACGCTAACTGCTGGTCCCGAATTTAGGATTTTTTTTAAAGGGAGTACATCACTATTGGTTCTGGGATTTCAAGTCATTTTAGTCTGTTATACACTTTGGATGTAAATTTTCTGCACCATGGTTAAAACTTACAAGACAGAAAAAGAAGGGACAAAATGTTCCTCTACCAGAGTGCTCACAAGAGCCCTGTGTGGTAAGTGTTGGGTCGTCGAGAAAGTCCTGACGCATTTTTGCATGGAAAAACAGAAAAATACGCTGTGCCTTTCCCAGCGACCTAATATTAACTCTCTTTTACAGGTGACAAAGTTGAGGCTTAAGCTAGGAATCTACTGCAGGTGGCATAGCTTTTAACTGGTAAAGGTAGATTTTCTCTTTTATTTTTAACAGCTTTTTTGAGGTATAGTTTACATACTATAAAATTTACCCATGTAAAAGTTCAACTCAATGATTTTTTTAGTAAATGTATAGAGTTATGCTATTCTTCTCATATCTAGTTTTAGAATATTTTTATTACCCCAGAAAGAAACCTGGTGTCCATCTGAGATCAGTCACTATTTCCACCTTAACCTCAAGCAATCACTGGTCACCCTTCTGTCTCTAGATTTGCATTTTTAGAAATTTCACGTAAGTGGAATTACACAAAATGTTAACATTTTTATAAGTATCTGTCCATTTTTACTCAGCATACTATTTTTGAGATTTCATCCATGTTGTAGTGTGTAGTAGTAGTTCATTCCTTTTTACTGCAGGTAATTATTTGATTATTTAGTTCTATCACATTTTATTCACTCATTAATCAATTGATAGACAATTGGATTATTTCCAGTTCTTAGCATTATGAATAATGCTATAAACATTCTTGTACATGTTCTCTATCGACATATTTTTCTAAAATAGGTCTTTAGGTATGGACTTACTAGGTCATATGATAAGTCTATGTTTTAACTCTTTCAGAAACTACTAAAATGTTTTCCAAAGTGATTGGACCATTTTATATTCCAGGGATAGAACATGAGAATTCTGGTTTCTCTACATCATGGCTAGTACTTGTTTTTGTTTATAGCCATTCTGATATAAGTGTAGTGTAATCTTACTGTGGTGCTAATTTCCATCTTCCTAATGACTAATGATGTTGAGCAGTTTTTCTTGTTCTTATTAGTCATTTATAAATCTTCTTTTGTGAAATATCTATTTAAACATTTCACCCAGTTTTTATTTGAGTAATTTATTGTCTTATTGAGTTGGAGAATTTGTATTTTCTAGATAGAATTTATTAGATTGTAAATTATTATTGTCTTAGATGTACAAGTTTTAATTTTGATAAATTCAATTATCAATTTTTTTCTTGTATGGATTCTACTTTTTGTGTTATATTTAAGAAATCTTTGCCTAATCATTAGTCACAGAGATTTAAAAAAAAAAAATTTAATAGGAGTCAGCCTATTGACTCCATTTAACTAAGGCCCCTCCATTTTTTTTTTTTTTTTCTTTTTTCCTCCCTCATGATAAAGTGCATTTGTGAGCACTTGAAGAAGAGAAGGAGGAAGAGAGAGACAGAGAGACAGACAGATAAATGAACACTCTCCACAGGCTTTGGTCATATTGTAATCCTCTTCCTCTAATCCTGCAGTTCACCACTTGTATGTGTGCCCACTGTGTTTTTGGGCTCACTGGGCCGCAAATATGAACTAGAGTTGCCAGGCGTGATTTGTCTTCTCTTGAGTAGCCCATTACTGCTTTGCCAAGGAGCTTGCCCTGTTTTTATAATTAAGGTCTTTCTGGAACATAGGCACACCCATACATTTACGTATTGTCTTTGCCTTCTTTCCCTCTGTAATAACTGTTGAGTAGTTGCTATAGAAAATGTATGGCCAAGAAAACGTAAAGCAGTTAGCATAATGGCTATGTCTCTGGACTCCCATGTAGTCGACCACTTCAAGTCCCGGACCCAGTGGCTTAAACTTACGCTGGGTGCGTGTATGTGCGTGCCCAAGATCTCAAGAGGAGAATAGAGGAGAAGGGATTGTGGAGTGGCCATCCCCCCGGGGGGGTGATTTCTCACTTTCTGTCTCTCTGGCCCTCTTTTTCTGGTGAGTGCACGCAACCTATAGCAGAAACCTCTCCAAAAAAAAAAAAAAAAAAAAAAATCTAAAACATATTATGGCTCCTTTTTTAAAGATGTTTGCAGACTTCTGTTCTAGAAGTGTTACTTTAGCTCTTAGAGTTCTAGGATCTAGTTTGAGTTAATTTTTGTGTATGGTGTGAGGCAGTGATCTAAGTTCTTTTTAATTTAGGCATATGGATATACCATTGTCTCAGTACCATTTGTTGAAAGGGCTATCCTGCATGCAATGAGTCATTTTCTTATTGTTGTTTTGAAAATTTTCTCTTTGTCTTTGATTTTCAACAGTTTGATTATTGTGTATCTAGGTGAGAATCTTTTGTGCTTATTCTACTTCATATTTGTTGAATTTATTGTATGTGTAGACTAATGTTTTTTATGAAATTTGGGAGGTTTCTCACAATTATATCTTCTAATATTTTTACTGTTCCCTTTCTGAGACTCCCATCATACATGTGCTGGTATGCTTGATTTTGTACACAAGTCTCTAAAACTTTGATTGTTTTTCTTCAGTATTCTTTCATCTGGTCAGATAATTTCTTACTCTTTAATTTCACAGATTCTTTTTAAAAAATATTTATTTTATTTAACTTTATTTATTTTAATTTGACCAGCAAGAGAGAGAGAGAGAGACAGAAAGTGAGAAAGCAAACTGCCAGGTTTGGAACTCGAACCACGGTCGACCACGTGGGACCTCAGCACCCTTAACACCACTCCACCTGCTGGCCCCCAAATTCTTTTTATATAATATCACACCTGCTCTTCAGAACATTTAGAGAATATTTTAGTTACTCTATTTTTCAATTCAAAAATTTCCCTTTGCTTCTTTAATAGTTTGCATTTCTTTATTGATAGTCCCTGTTGGCTTAGTTATGTCATCACCTACATTTAAAAAAACTTTTTTTTTTTTAAATTTTATTTAACTTTTTTTTTTTATTATTATTATTTGATCAGAGAAAGACAGAGACAGGGGAAGTGAGAAAGCAAGCTGCCAGGTCTGGGGCTCGAACCACAGTCAGCCATGTGGGAGTCCAGCATCCCTAACCACCACGCCACCTGCCAGCCCCTAAAAAAACTTTTTAAAGCATGGTTTCTTTTTCTTTTTTAAAGAGGTTTTTATCTTAGGGCTCGTGTACTTGCCAGAGAGACAGAGACAGGGAAAGGGAAAGTGAGAAATCACTCCCAAAGGGGGATGGCCATGCTGCAGTCCCTTCTCCTTAATTCTCCTCTTGGGATCTTGGTCATGCACACACATGCCCTGGCACAATTTTCAAGTCACCAGGTCAGGGACTCGAACTGTGATTGGCCATGTGGGTGTCTAGCAACGTAACCGCTATGCCATCTGCTGGTCCCAAGCATGGTTTCTTTTAATTCTTTGAATATATTTATAATAACTTTTTGAAGTCTTTCTGCTAAGTCCAATATCTAGTCTTACTAAGATATAACTTTTGTTGGCTACTTTTCTCCCCCAATTATGGGTCACAATTTATGTGGCTTATAATTTTTTCTTGTTACTAGAAAATTTACGTAGTGTATTATAGCAATTGTGAATTCTGAACTCATTCTTTTTTTTTTTTTCTTGAAGGTTGTATTTATTTATTTAATAACTTGCATGAACTTTAGCTGTAAAATCTGTCTCCTCTACTGCATGTATCTGCCCAACTTTACAAAAAAATTATTTCAGTTTTTTAGCTTGGGTTTATAGAGTTCACACCTGCAATTGCATAGTTTAGTGTGCTAGCTGATTGTTTGGAGGTTGTGCTAACAGCTTAAGCCAGTAAGGGCTTCACCTTCTACTGGTGGATTAATTGTTGTCTGTTTTGGAAAGTGTTTCAAAGTTCAGTCCTATTTATGTTTGCCTCTTTTACTTTCTATTGGGTCACCCTAGGTCTCTCTGTGCATGGATGCAGATTTTCTGTTATCCAGGAATGCATGGAGAACTTGATCTCTCTCAGTTTTCCCTTTGTATACACTCAGTCTCCCAATTAGCTGATGTTTTATGGAGTAACTCAGGATCTTCTGTGTCTCCCTTGCACAGGAGAGCCTCCTACTCAACCAGGGTTATGTGGAGGACTTAGGCTGTCTATTCAGGATATATGGACAATATGATCTCTTTAGGGCTCTCCCATTTCCAAGATCTCCTTGCTAAATTTCTAGCCAGTCCTCGGGTCTATCACTTGTTCCAATTTGTATAACAGTCTCAGGCTGAGATAGCTATAGGCTTTTCTATTTCCCACCAGGTGGTTTTTTGTTTGTTTGTTTGTTTGTTTTTTTTTTTTTTTTTGTTTGTTTTGGTTCTCTGCTCCAAATCAAGGTCATCCCTCTTTGGCATTGAAGCTAATGGTTTTCATAGCCAACCTCACCTTGATGGAACTTCTGTGTCAGTGGAGCTGGGGTGGGGTATGAAGGTGGCTCCTGGTAAGTTGCCAGAGTTTCACCGTACTTATCAAGAAGTTCTATGATTTTTTTAATGAATAAACTCCTTGTATTTTTTTTTTTTTTTTGCCTCTGGTTTATTACCAGAGCATAAAAATTGTTGCTTTTGACAGCCTCATGCAGTTTTATAATTGTATTTTGGGTGTGAGTTATTTTGTTTTTCTTTGTTAAGATTTTTTGCCATAGGGTGTGTGTGCTTTCAGAGAGACACAGAGAGAGAGGGAAAATGAGAAATTAACCTTCTGGAGAAGCAGGACCATGTCACAACACCTCCTCCATTCTCTCTGGATTTTGGGTGTGCATACACATGATGCCCAGCGTGTATTTCAGGCCACCTGAACTGGGACTTGAACTGCATAGTCAGCCATGTGGGATCCAGCGCCTAGCTACCATGCCACCTGCTGGCCCTGGGTATGAGATTTTAGTACTTTTTCATTGGACAGTTCAACTTCAGTGCTTGGATTTTAAAATCTAAGAATATTGGGGCCAGCAGATAACATAGTGGTTACATCGTTGGAGTCCCACATGGCAGACCTGTGGTTGCTTGAAAATCACACTGGGTGCATATGCGTGCATGCCCAAGATGCCTGGAGGAGAAGGGATTGCGGTTTGGCCATCCCCTCTTGGGAGTGAGTTCTTACTTTCCCTTTCACTGTCTCTGTCTCTCTCCCTCCAGTGAGAGCATGTGCCCTAAAGCAAAATTCTCTGAAAAACCCAAAACAAAACAAAAATCTTAAGAATATTAACATTTCTAAGTCAAATGTTTTTTATAATTTACACTTCTTTGTGGGGATAGAGAACAATTCTTTTTTTTTTTTTTTTTTTTTTTTTTTTTTTTTTTAAGGGGAGATGAGCCTTGATCTATGTTCTAGGTTTCTATGAAGAGTAGACTTTTACCTCTGCCTAGGTAGATTTTTAAGATACTCAGGACTTAGTTGAAGGGTTTGGCAGCTCTCCTGGAGGGCAGAAACGTTTATGTAGAACAAACCTTCTGTGGTTTACAAAGCAACTTTCCTATAGTATTCTTTAATTCGTAACAGTTTTATGACATAACACTATTATTATTACCATCATTTTACAAATAAAGAAATGAATTCTCAGGTTAGGAACTTAACTCATGTTCTCATTTGTATGTGGCGGGGATGGTACGTGAACCCATTTCTTCTGGCTTCTCCTTGTTCTTTATACAGTTATTTTCCTAACATATTATAATTACTGGCATATTGTTTGATGATCTTAGTGTATTTACTTATGTAGGTAATAATCAGGGTTAGAATAGTTCATAACAGACTTCCTAAATTTTTACTAGGAGCTGACATTCTTTTCTTCCAATTAATAATTACTCTTCACTAATCGAAGAGTCCCTGTCATCCAGGCAGTTATTTAGCAAAGTGTAAGAGTCAGAGAAGAATTTCCCGGTGGCAGCTTCCTCTGCCAGCTTCCTTTTTTTTTCTTACTCCATAGACGCAGATTCTGCACAAGAAGCCCCTGCATTGCAGAGGGACTGGAGATCTGTATGATCTGTTTATTTCGCAATTGACAAGGGTAAGGGGGCTTTTGTGGGGGCGGTGCTTGGGTGCCCTGAATTTAGCATTATATAGCTGGGCTAACATTTATTTTGGGTCATTTAAACTTAGTATTAAGAAAAAAAAAACCTTCTATAAATTTTGCCTGTCTTATATCAGTTAAGTGTCAGATATCATAATAAAAAAACATTTATTATAATGTTTTATTTTTCTTCAAAGTCCCATTTAGAACAAGTCAGACAAACTTGATTCATGCTTCTAAAATTCTAAATCTGGGATCATTTAGAATATAAATAATATTGAATATATGTAAGTAAAATTTCACTACTATAAAAATTTTAAAAGGGTTTTGGATAAATACCTATTTCTATAGCACATCATAGTTACTCTACCAGTCTGCTTGGTTCCTTTTCCATAAATCTGTCAATCTGTAGAGTGAAAAAGGGACTTGTGACTATCTCTTAAATATTATGGATAGGTGTGCTGTCTTTTTCTTGTTGGAAATTAATGCTTCCTTGGGTTCCTTGTGTACCAATGCCAATGAAATCCGAGTTGTATCTTCAGACTGTCATGTATCTAATTGTTAGGATAGATGTGAAACTGCAGATGTTGAATCTTATGGGAGCCAGGATTAAGTTTTGTAGGGTCTCACTTGGCAGGTTTATAGAACAAGTGCCAGAAATGGTGGGTATATATAAAATAGAATGGAATTTATAAAATAAGTGAGAAAGAGTTCATTGCTTTTAAAGTCACAGATGGATAGAGCAAATGATTGTAGCCTTAGTGGGTAGTTGAGAAGACTTGAGTTGTCATGGTCTGATTGTTGTTTTTGAGCATATTATTACACCTGGTAGTAAAATAGCATTGTTTATCTACAGAAGTAGCATACATTTATGTCATTTAAATTGGTATTTTTAGTATTCTGTACTCCTTATATTTTTTAATTGTCTTCTTTAAGAATTCAATAATAATATCATATATGTTATCCTTACCATTATTAATAAATATTCCACTTTCTAGGGCCAACACATTTGGAAAGCTATTTTTATTTTTTAACATCTTAAGTGACTTTTTTTTTTTTTTTTTTTCTGTTTTCTTTAAGCCATAAGGATGAGTTTACCATTATTCCTGTACTGGTTGGAGCTCTGAGTGAGTCAAAAGAACAGGAATTCGGAAAACTCTTCAGTAAATATCTAGCGGATCCTAGTAATCTCTTTGTGGTTTCTTCTGATTTCTGCCATTGGGGTAAGTTCTAGATTTTACATATCATGGTCAAGATATGTATATATATATATACACACACACACTTGTGGTGAAAGCTATCTTTTCATTCCAAGCTCTAATTTTCAGTTCTTTATCACTTTCCTTGGAAAGTTTTAGCAGCAATGTTTAAACAGTAAATAAAAAAAGTCTTTTTGTTATTTGAAAAGGATCAGATTATAATAGTGGTTTATGGATACATTTCCAAAGGCGACTGGTATAATTGGATTCACACTGTGAGGGCATCCTTGCTTAGACACTTTTAGTGGGAGTTAAGATCTTTTAACCCTCCCATTTCCAGGTAGGTTTGTATGGTGGATTCTCTGAAGTCAGTTTTGGTGGATAAAACAAATGTTCTTTAGAGTATAGAGGAACACTTTTCCACATTTCCTTTCTTGTAATTAGTCTTTGTTCTTTTTCTTTTGGTGCCTTTTTTTTTTTTTTTTTTTTTTTTTTTGCCCACATTACCATTGGGTTAGAGCTAACCTATGAGATTGTAATGTGTTGGCTACTAGCATTGTGGTTGTCATTGGTAATACTTTATAAGGGTAAAGAACACCTAAGTGATGTTTGTGATTATGGTAAATTAAAAAGTAAGGATGCTTTACAGTGCATAAAACATAATAGAAATGAGACATTTGTGGATGCCTCTTTTAATAAATGTAGTTTTGCATTTTTTGGATGCAATTTGCTCTCGTTTATCTATTGCTATCCCAGAATATTTCTTTTTTGTTCCCTTCTTTTCCCTTCCCTTCCTTTTTCTGCTAGAGGTGTGTATGTTCGCCAGAGAGAGAGAAGAGGAGATGAGACAGCACCTCTCAGGGGGACTAGTCCTGCTACAGTCCCTTCTCCATCTCTTCCTCCTTTTGAGACTTTGGCCATGCACACACACATGCCTGGTGTGTTTCTTAAGCCACCAAGTCTGGGGATCTAGTTAGTTGCCATAACTATCAAGCCATGGAGCTGATCCTATCCCAGGAATATTTCCAAGTTCCCATCTTTAGGACATCTCTTTGACCCATTTACTCATTTGTTTAAGGAAGCCAGTTTTGTTCATTCATCAGTTATTTCTTTGATTGTAAAGAAATATAAAACATAAGATCATAATATTTAAGATAGAATGCTACAGTAGCCAAAAAGACATCCTATCCTCAGTGATGTAAAAGGGGGCCTTGGCTTTTTCCATGTCTTATTCACTGATTGCCAGGATTTATTCAGCATTTATTTGGCATGGTTAGGCTGATGGCTTCTCTTGCTTCCCTCTCTGGATGGCCTGGGAAGTTGAGGACTGTCTTCTGTGTGGTACAGATATGTTTTTGCGTAAGGCACTGCTTCTCAGTTAGGGGTGATTTTTCCCCCTCTTGGAGTATTTCAGAATGCTTGAAGACATATTTTTATCATCAAAACTGGGATGAGGTTGTGGGGGTGCTGATGCTGTTGGTGTCTAATGAGTAGAGTCCAGGGAAGCAGCTGAATAAATACCCTGTAAAGTACAGGACAGCTCCCCACATCACAGAGTCACCTGACCCTAAGTGTCAATAGTGCTGAGTTTGGAAAACCTAGATTCTGGGTATGCAGGTAGCTGTGCTTTGCTTCCTTGCTGAACCCTCAGAGCAGCTCTCAGGGTTTTTAAATCACTAATTCTCTTGGCTTGTTGTTGTGCTACCTTTGACAGAAGTTACTTGTTGTGGACATAGCGTATTACTTAGATCCAAGTGCTAGGTAGATAATGAAAAGGAATTCCTTTCTTGAGCATTTTGAGTTTTTTTTTTTTTTTTTTTTTTAAAGAGAGATTTTTGCTATAGGATGTGTGGTGTGCTCACCGGAGAGAAAGACAGACAGTAAGTAAGAAATCACATCCCCCCCCCCCCCCCCCCCCCCCCCCCGGGGGGCAATGCCACACTGCAATCCCTTCTCCATTCTCCTCTCAGGATCTTGGGCATGCATGCACACACGCTTGGCGTGAGTTTTAAGCTACTGGGTCCAGGACTCGAACCGTGGTCGAGTGCATGGGAGTCCAGTGATGTAACCATTATGCCATCTGCTGGTCCCAAGAATTTTGAAATTTAGTAAGAATTGATCTTAAAAACTAAGGAATAGCATTACTTGAAAAAAGGGCTATTTCTCTTAATATTATGAATTTGCTTTGGTATCAAGGCATGCTCATATGTTTTGGAAATTAAATTCTCTAAGCAAGGCCCTGTCTCCTTTCATTTTTTAAGGTTCTTATGAATTACTAGATTTAAATAATTAATTCTCCTGATAATGTTCTTTAGCATTTGGGATTTCCCTCTAGGTGGGCAACCTGTGCAACCACAGCATGAATTCACATAAAGCAGCAGCAGACATTTTAATAGTGCTCTTTTCTCTGCAATTATCTTTCTTTCCTTTGCCTCATTAGTAACGAATTCTAAAGCAAGCAATCCCTAACATTACTATATGTTAATTAACTGCAGTGGTTGAGGGAGAAAAATAAGTTTTATTTTCCATTCTACTTAGATTTTCAGAAAATTATTTAGGCTATTTTCCCCCTTGATTTCTTGATAATTTTGGTATTTAAATTATAAGGTAGAATGTCAGGTGATAATTACACAAACTCAGAACTTCTAAATGTTGATAAACCATACAGCTTTGAAAATTATCTAGAGATTAAAATGTATTTATATTTAGGTGATCTAGGAATAGAATATTTCCAAATACTCATTGAGTAATACTCATTAAGTATTGACACTGTACTTAGGAAAAGCACTGTGCTAATTCTTATTGAGAAATATCTGGGGGTCAATGAAAGGCATTACATGGATAATATTCCAAAATTTATCGTCTCCTTGCCACCATAGTGAAAGTAACCCATTCTTGTAAAGTAAGATACATTTTCTATTATGCGTGCCTCTTGAGGTAATGTGGAATCATTGGCTACTTATAGGTTAAGCTTTCTTTACTTAGGAATTAAATTTTATGTTTCTCAGATTTGTGCTCTAGAGGCATTGGGCATCTTCCTTAATAGAATCTTTTTTTAACATCTCAAAAATTTAGCTGTTTCTCATGAGGGTAATACTTAAGTGTCTTTTTCTCTTTCTTTTCTTCTTCTTTTTTTTTTTTTTTTTTTTTTTTTTTTTTTTAGAGCTACTATAAAGATTGATTTTTACCACACAAAAGCAATAAGAATATTGAATTCTAAATAATATCACAGGGAAGTTTCAATTCCTCAGGTACCCAGGGACCTTAAAAGGTTCATTGACTTAGGTTCTTAATACACTCCACATTTTTTTAGAGAGATTTTTGCCATAGGGCACATGCGCTCTTTGGAGAGACAGAGAAGGAAGGCAAGAAATCACCTCCTGGGGAGATGGCCATGTCACAATCCCTTGTCCTTTATTCATTTGTTGGGATTTTGGGCATGCATACACATGTGCCCTGTGTAAGTATGAAGCCACTGGGCCCTGGCCTCAATTGTGATCGGCCACGTGGGAGTCTAGACATAACTATTACCATCTGCCGGTCCCCCCACACTCTAATTTTCAAAAAGCTGATTTTTGGAGAAGTGACTTAATTGGTTATTGTACATTTGACAAATTACCCAGGTATTCATGAAGGACTTTTCTTTGTTTTTGTTGGATAATCTGTTAGATTACTTAGAATGACTACATTTTCTGTTTTTGGTCATTGGTTCTCTTTAATTTTGGCTAGCTTTTGTGAAAAATAAAAGTGAAAAACATCATGATAAAGATAGCTGGGAGTCCTATGTGTAAATTGGGAAGATTGTTTTCCTTGTCGACATTATTTGCTAGCCAGTGGTGATTATAAAAATAATTTTTAAAAATATATGTATTTTACTTTAAGTATGTTTATGTTTTAGGTTTTGTTACCTTTTATATAGATTTGAAAAGAGACGTTAGAGAGAGAAAATTAGGAAGACTAAAATACTCTCGAGTTTTCTTTTCTGGTGAGACAGGCTAATGGGGGAGATAGGAACTTAGATTCTATGAACCCCCTTCTTTTCAACCCTTCAGTTGAGTTCACCAGAAGGAAACCCTGCATTTCAGTTTCCTGCCTTTTATCTCCTCTGAGTCTTATACACATGAGACTATGTTAGTGCCATAGTATGATGTTTCTCAGGAAACACTTGAGTGCCACGCACTTCACCCTTCCTGTTACTAGCAGGAAGTGGAGTAAGTGAAAAGATACTTGCTGCTTGTGTTTGATTTTACCATAGTTAAGTTGTCCCCATACTTTGTGTATTTTTCAAGTTCTACATCTTATAGGATGGGTCCATATAAAAGAGTTTTGTCTGAATCTTAAATTTTTCTAATTAGAATTTTTGTTCTATTTTCCCAAGTTTCAGTTTTGGTTTTCTTTATATATAATGTTAATATTTCTATATTCTTAAACTCCCTGAAACTTAGATTTCTAAATTTAGGTTATTGACAACTCCTATTAATGTAATTTTCAGTTAACTTCTAAGATGTTTTAAAATGAAATTAGATCTAACAGAAGTCGTTCTCTAAAAGTTGAGATATACTTCTATTTGATTTGCTGTTTATGGTGGTTTTGCAAACCAGCTTTAATAAATTTACTTGGTAAATACTTATATATTATTTTGTTGAAATATGAATAAAGTTTCCCATAGTCCCTTCAGCAATTTTGAATTTTTATTCATAAACTTACATTTCTTAATTATGTTTAACTCAAATTTTTTATAAATATGTGCCATGTATCGAAAGTGGCATTCTCTCAATATTTATGAAATTTATATCTTTATTCAGATTCCTTCTTTACTATACATTTATAAATTATTATTCATATATATTCTTCATTTCTGTTAGTCTCCTGGATACAGGGTATTGCTATTTTCTAAATATTTAAATTGGTCTGTGTATAAGTTAGCTAATTCCTAAAATAATTCTTACCCAAGCCTTCATATTGGTCTTCTTAAATATTTGTACATAGTGATTTCACATACTTGGTTTTTTTTTTTTTTTTTTTTTTTTTTTTTTGGAGAGTTTTTTGCTATAGAGAGTGTACTCTCGCCAGAAATACAGAGAGAGACAGGGAAACAGAAAGCGAGAAATCACCCCCCAGGGGGATGGCCACGCCACAATCCCTTCTCCTCCATTCTCCTCTTGGGATCTTGGGCACACAGGCACATGTGAGTTTAAGCCACCGGGCCTGGGACTCACATCGCGGTCGACTACATGAAAGTCCAGTGACATAGCCAGTACGCCAACTGCTGGTCCCCTCATACGTAGGTTTTTGATCCGTTGAGCTACAGAATGAATAATAGGGCAATAATAGGGCTTTTGAAAAGTGATTACCTTATTCTATGCTACTTAGATTTCTTTTGTGAAATACCTTTTTAACTTTGGTAGTGATTTTAATTATAAATGTCCCTAGTTTAGGTCCTTAGTATAGAGTGGCCTAATTATCTCACAGGTTCTTGTGAAGTTTATCAAATAGTTGAAAAATGGGTTAACATACATAGAAATTGATTAAATAGACATAAAACAGTTTTTTTTTTTTGGGTGCATATGTCTGGAAGTCTGTCATATTGACTGATCTTTTGGGAACTTTGTAGATCAACTTTCCAAGGTTATTATTTATTTCTGTAGTTCAGTGCTTAGTTTAATGTTGAGCTATTTAATTTTTTTTTAACTTTTTGTTTTGAGGTACTTGAATAATAGTATTGGTTCTTGTACCATTCATTGTTATGTTTGTCCTCATTAGTTGATTGTTGTGTGTTAAACAGACATCCCTGGAGCTTATTCTCCACACTCTGTGAATCCACTCATTAATCACCAGTCACCTTTGGAGATGGGAAAATTACTTACCTGTATTTCTTTTTCTCAGAAAGCGTGCTCTGGAATGGATTCACAAATGAGCTACCCTCCTTCCCTCAAAGAGTAAGGTTTCTGCTTTACAGGATTTTTTTCCTTGGGTTATTTTTCCTCTCATCTTTTGAATTTGAAAAGAACTGAGGGAAGGCACCTGAAGAAACTACTGACATACTCACTAGGGGAGTTCCAAAGCTTGTGCTGCCCCTAGGGGCAGTGTCAATGGCTCTTAAAGCTAGAAAGCTCATACTTGGAGTTGAAACAGGGGCTCAAAGAATCCATTTTCCCAGTGTACCTTCTGAAAGGATAAGTTTCAGGTAAGTAATTTTCTCTTACTATGTGATATGCTTTATTCATACTTATAAAACTACACAAGTCCAGTTCTCCAGGTACAGAGGCAACTGTATTTGTTCCCAGTTCAGATTCATGACTTACTGCATGTCAGAAATATAAAAACTTGTGAAATAAAGTATATGTCCTCATGAGATACATGAAATCATAAAGTGTTTAAATCAGTAATCAGTCATTAAAGATGTATATATGATCAGTTTGTTGTGATAGTGCTGTCATTTCCTTAATTAGTAAATAAAATCTTGAGCAACATTTTAAAAATAATAAACCAAAAAAAAGCTCTTTTGAACTCAGTTTCCAAGAGGCGATTGACTAGTGTGTATGTGTAGGCACATATGCATACATACATAAATACATATATACATCCCTACATGTAGGCTGAGTTGATAGCAACCATGTACTTCACATTAGGTGCTTTCTGTATATATATTGACCACAATGCACAGCTCAAGTAATTTTTAAATGTTTGTGCAGATTTTTAAAAATTATCATGGAACAGTTTGAGCTATTACAAGTAAAATATTTCGCTATAGCAGCTCCATATAGTATGAGTTTAGCTTTTTCAGTTGATACATTCTTTAGAGCTATTCAAATATTTATACTCAGTTTTTCAGCTACTAAATGGGAGGTGGCTTTTAAAAAGTAACAGGAAGTTTCTTAGATCGTAAAATACTAAATATTTGCTCAAATTGGTTTTCTTTGTATTTTGTCATTCTCATGAAACCACATGTTGATTCAGTATTTTAAAGTATTGTGAACATTTCATGTTTTTTTCTCTTCAGAAGTAGTTTTTAAGTGAGAGTTATATAGAAAGTGGTCCTTACGAAAAAGATAGCACTTTGAAATGCAGTTACACTTTTCACTTAACCATTAAGGCATAGTTAGCTGACTTCAGCCATTTGAAACAGCCACTGTGAACTTGGGAGTAAACAAGAAAACTGTGAGAGGCAAATGACTCTTACAAAGTACATGCATTTTTTTTTTTTTTTTTCTGCATGTGGGATTAACAGTCTAAGATGATTATGTTCTAGTTACAGGGCTTATTGACAGTATTAGAAACTAACAGCTTTTTCCAGAAGCGGGTAAAAGAGGATGTATTAATAAAAACTTGAAGCAGTTCATATTTGAGGTATCAAGGTGGATATTACCTTGACTTCTTCTATAGGTGTATTCTTAACTTTGGTGACAATTAATCAGAATTTTCTTGTCTTAGGTATTCATTTAATTGTTTTTACCAAAGATTTTGAGCAGTATTATCAAGAGAACTTTAAAATAGAAATTAAAATTTAATGCCAGTGAATTTAATCAATACAGTACTGTGGCTGAAGTTTAGATTTGGCTTTGAGCAGCCTTTTGACAGCTACCTGGCAAATGAGAAAAATAGAAAAGATATAGTTTTCATTATTAATCCTTATTATTAGATGTATATGAAGTTTATACACTCTTTAAAGTAAAACAAAGTTATACTGAACTCTAAATGTTGAAATATCTAATGAATCATTTAGTATGGAAGCATTGAGTGATAATTTATCACTAAATTAAGGTTGTGCTAGTTCAGGGACTGTAGCAGCACTCAGAGCTAGGTCAGCATGCAGCTCTCTTCATTGTTATATTCAGAAAGTAGGTATTATTTCACACCCTATTTCATTATTCTAAGGTATCATCATATGACATGAAATATTGATTCAGTAATGGCTCTTGGGAGAAAATAAAATCTACTATGTTGAAAAATAGCAGATTGAGTATCCTTAATCTGAAAACTTAGAATCCAAAATGCTCCAAAAGCTGAAAGTTTTTGAGTGTCTATATGACACAGCTGTGGAAAATTCGACACTGACCTCGTGTGACAGGTCACAGTCAAAATGCTGCAATACAAAAATATTGTATAAAATCATCTTCATGCTGTGTGCATAAGATGTATATGAAATTGAAGTGAATTTTGTAATTAGATTTGGGTCCCATCACTCAAATATTTCGTTATGAAAATACAGCCATTCCAAACTCCAAAAAAATTTGAAAAACTTATGGTTCCAAGTGTTTTGGATAAGAGATATCCAACCCATATTAATATATGTGAAATATTAAAGTGTGAAAATTGCAGAAATATGGTATGTTTTATACAAAAGTGACCATCAAACACAACAGCAACAAATGAAGTGTTAAGTTCTGTGAAGTGTGCTTTCTTTGAAATAAGGACACTAAAGAGGGTTTTATAATTTTGCATTCCCCATTACTTCTAAGATAATACTCTTTTTGTAAAATGAATAGAAAACTTAAGTCATAATTATCCAGTCACATAAACCCATCTCCTAAGGTGTGAGGATAATAATTGTATGGACTCATTAACATTACCTTAAATGTGAAGGCAGCGATGTATCGTGTGTACATTAGTACACTTTTAGTATCGATAGAAATGCATGTTGGTGAATCTTTCAAAATAAGGAAATATAAAATAATGAATTCTTGGAAAAAAGGCATGGTTGACAGGTAGATTTTCGGTGACTTTGAAATACAATCAGTTGAATAACACTCCATAATTAGTTATGAATATACTTAACTTTTCATTTTCCTATGACTGTAGTAGGAAATAGAATTTATTTTCTGAACCTTTAATTGTCTGCTTTCTTTTTAAAAAGCTTCTCTCATTTTTACCCTCTCTGTTCTTTGGAGAACAGCTACATATTGCATGTGCAATGCTTGTACTCTTACTGAGATTTTATGTCAGGGTAGGACTATTTGTTATATTTCTCCTTTTGTGTATTCTGTTCACATCCCATTATGGCACTTGTATTGATCTTTTCCCAAGTAGTGAAAAATGAGATAAATTTTTTTATCAATGTCATAAAAATCACACAAGTTACAAGTATTTCTGACCTACACATTTTTTTTCCTGTAATAGAGATCAATTCTTTGCCTTTGTACAACAAAAGCGATGCTTTTATTGATTTATTGCACTTAGATAGTTTTCTTAAATCAATTTTTTTTTTATTTTGAATCTCATTCCTTGGGTTTCCTTTCCATTATATTCTGATACAATGTTTAACAATGCTTCTAACTTTCAAGCTGTTTTGTTTCCATCTTGTATTGCTGGTGACTTCAAGGTTCTACAATTTGAAATAGTTTTTAATCATAAAACACTGGTGATATATCATTTCTTTATTTCCTTCCCAAATATGCCTTTTATTTTTGTGTATGAGGGCTCTTGGGAATGATTCTCTCAGAGGCTTAAGCTGTGCTTTGCCTTTCATGAGAACTGAAATTATTTGGGTAAGCGCTTGCTTTCTTTTTAGCTTCTAATTTTTCCCTATTTTATTTTGTACATGATATTTGTTTCAAGGTCAAAGGTTCCGTTACAGTTACTATGATGAATCCCAGGGGGAGATTTATAGATCCATTGAACATCTAGATAAAATGGTAAGTGTTTCAGGTGTGGGGTTTTAATGCTTTAAGGCTTTACAAAATTTTTCAGATTAGTGATTCAGTAATTAATATGTTGAAATATACAGTGGATTAATAATTCTTTCCCTGTCTTTAATTTCAATGTAAAAAATGCAGTTTATCATCCTGTGAATAATGACTGTAAGAATAATCCCTTTTCTATCTATAGTAGAAATTTCCCTCATCGTAAGTTTTATTTGATTAATGAGAATATTTAAGAATAGTTAGATGTAGATTTTAAGTACTTTTTGGAAAGGTAGCTTAGCTTTAGGGATAATAGAATACTAATATCATCACTTACTGTTAAACAGCAAAAGCCATGGCAGATGAAATGGTACCTTGACTCTTAATTCCTGTGTGTTTGATGGCTACATGAAATACTTGTCTTGACTTTTTCTGAACTGTTTTGTTGTTTCTTACAACTTACCGAATAACTTAATGTATTTTTAGGTTTGGTAGCAGGCCAAACTAATGTTCTTGAGTGCTGCTGAAGGTTGTATGAATTAGTTTATGAAAAGTTGTGTTTTAGGGGAAACAATTTATATAACTTGTAAATAACCTAAAAGTTTAAATGTTTGATTGAAAGTATTTTTTTCAGTTATCGTCTTTCAGAAATAATGACATCATTGTGCTATGATGCCCTTATGGAGGAATTTCAATGTCCATGAAATTTGCTACACAAATCTTATATTTTGTCATTATACAAATATTTTAATTTTTAAAATTCCAGGTGTGTTTACTTTGGAATTACTTTTGATTTTTATCTTCACTTTTTTAAAAAAAGAATTATTGGTCCAGTGCCCTTAACCACCACGCCACCAGCCGACTCCCATCTTCACAGTTTTTAGAACCTCTCAAACTGAACTGAACTTCAGTGAAATTAATCATTTTAAGCATAATACGTTTGCACAATTGGTATATTTTTATAAAATCGCTTGTAAATTAGATTGCTATATATCTAATTATATTTCTATTTTGATTTTCATAACTCATTGATCTTTAGCATATTAACATTTGAGCTTTAAATTTCTGTGGCCTACAACCTTTAAGTGTTTGTTAAAAAGAATTACTTAAGGGTCCAGCAAATGGTGTAATGGTTAACATCACTGGACTCCCACGTGGTTGACTGTAATTCGAGTCCTGGACCCGGGAGCTTGAAAGTCAGTGCAGGGGGGTTGGGGGGGCATGTGCTTGCACCAAAATCCCAAGAGGAGAATAGTGGAGGAAAGGCATTGCAGCGTGGCCACCTCCCTGGAGGGTGATTTCTTGCTTTCTGTCTCTGTCTTCCCAGCAAGTGCAGGTACCCTACAGAAAACAGAAACAAGCAACAAAACAAAAAAACCAAAACTGCTTAAAAATGCTTAAGAAAACAAAATTATCTATATACATGTAAATAATTTGTTGCTCTCTCTTCAGTTATCTTTTTTCTCTTCTCCAAATTCTTAGTTTATTACTTTATTCTTTGGCCATTTGTTTTTTTCTCAGATAGAATTTCAATGTGTTTTTTTAAACATAGAATGTAAAAATATAATTGTAAACTTACCTAGACTGAGAGTTCATTACATGTTGATTCTGCTGTCATTTTTTTTTTTTGGAGTAGTGTGGTAGTTACAGTATTTGTTTTATTTTTATTTATTTATTTATTTATTTATTTTTTAGAGATTTTTGCTATAAAGTGTGTGCGCTCACCATAGAGATGACCCCTCCCTTCCCCAGAGGTTGTTGGCCATACCACAGTCCCTTCTCCTCCATTCTCCTCTTGGGACTTTGGGCGGGCATGCACACACGCCTGGTGTGAGTTTAAGCCTCCGGATTTGCTGACTATGTGGGAGTCCAGTGATGTAACCATTACACTACCTGCAGGTCCCATAGTATTTATTTGAATTTTTAAGAAGTTAGACAAATACTTTCAGTATCTACTCATAAATAGAATATTAAATATAGCAGAACCTATCATTAATTTGCCAGTAACCTTGGACAGATCATTTTAGTTCTCTAGTACTTAGTTCTGTATCTGTGAGAGGAGAGACTTGGGCTAGATGGTCTCTACATTGTCTGTAAATTCTTCCAGCCTATAAGCTTGTGATCTTTTCAATTCAACTTTACAAACAGGTGAAGCTATACATATACATGTTAGTGCAGATTATTTAGTCTAAAGTAGATAAAATATTAAAATATTTAATCTGGGTTTGAACCTATAGATAAGATATATTGGATAGAATATTTGTTAGAGCCAAATTCTATACCCTACAACCCACCCTTTCATCATTCTGCATCCACTTTATCCTGCTCTACTTTTTCTTCCAACAAATTAAGTAATTTAGTTATCAATTAAACTTTTGTTAGTCATATTTGTTTTGTTCACTGATATATACCAAGTCTCTGGAGTAGTGAGTAGAACATATGTAAGTACTCAATAAATTACCATTTTTCGAATGAATAAATTAATGAATGTATTCATTCTATACACACAGTTAAAAAAACATGCATATCCAAAGTGTAATACAAAAGTGAAATAAAAATGACTTATAATAAATGAATGTATATGCCCAAGCACAGCGTATTAGAAGACACAGTGAAGTAGTTAGATACTTACACATACAACAGCTACAATACAAACTTACACTGGTATATTCTGCTTGTGACTGAAATTACCAAGTACTATTACTGGGTAACTTGATTTTCCAAAATGGTGAATAACTATTAGCAAACTTAGAAACAAAACTAAGTATAGTCTTTTGTTACTTTACATGATGATTTCAACCTTGGGATATCCACTATATATTAAAATTATGCAAATTGCTTTTCTGTTTGTATATAAAATAGAATTAAGGTGTAGATAATTAGAGAAAGGTTTTTCACCTAAATGGCCATGCGAAACTCTTATGGGTGGAAAACAGTTCTTTATGTGTTGGATAGCTCCGTATCAATATCCCTGGAATTCTTCTGAATTGCAATACCATCCCCTGACTATTGGGGCAACCAGAATAGGTGTATGGCTTTTCATCATGCTCCTCGGATGAACAATTCTTCTGTGACTTTACTCTCCTTTATTTTTCTTCTCAGTATTATTGTGTAGCTTAGTATTCATTGATTTGTTTGGTGGCTACTCCCACTCCCTCACTAGTTTTATAAGGTCTATGAGAATGAGGACTTTGTCTATGTTTGTGTCCTATTGCCTGCAAGGCTGCACTATATATGTATATGTATAAAATCAAAAACGAATGGGTGGATAAATGGAGGAAAGGTGAGAAATGAAGCTGAGGTGTCATTTTCAATAGGGAGGTGATAAAATCAGATTATGTTTGAATGGATCATATGGCTACAGTGTAGCAAGTGAGCTAGAGGGAGAGGCCAGAGGAGATGAGTGTAACCAGTTAGGCAGTTCAGGTGAGAAGTAATGGTCCTTCAGACAGTGGGTTGGGGGTGACGTTGGAAGAGAAGGGGTAGAGCTGGCCTCCTGACCTAGTGGTTAAGTGAGCCGTAATCCTACATGGTCCAACCAGAATTCAAATCCTGTCCTGATTCTGGTGGCTTGAAAAACCTGCCAGGCTCATGTGCATGTGTGCCTCAAATCCCAAAAGGATGAAGAAATGCAGGAGAAGGGATTGCAATGTGACCACACCCCACTGGGGGTAATCTCTCTTTCTTTTTGTAGTGAGCACACATGCATGCCTCCTGGCCAAAAAGCAAAAACAAACCAGAAGGATGGAAGTGGAGGTACTCAGTATATTTAGGAGACACATTGGTAATAGGACTTGGAGATGGAATGAACTTGATGGGTAAAGGAAGTATTGAAGATGACTTCTAAATGTCTTGCTTTACTGCTGGTTGAATTGTTGTACTATTATTCACTTAGGTCAGAAGCACAAGAAGAGAGGATGGCATTTTGGGGGGTCATTCTACTAGGATATGTTATGTTAACTGTTGCCAATAAGGCATTCAAGTGAAGATATCAGGCATTTGGGTCTTTATTTTGCCAGTTTTTTTTTTTTTCTTCAGTATATTTATAGTCTGAGGTACTGCTAGAGAGCTAGAGATGTGGCAGTAAACAAGCAAAACATGGCACATGCTATCATAGGCCTTTTATTCTAACAGGAAGAGATAAATATATTTAAAAAAGTATATAAATTACTTTCAGGTAGTGATATGTACTATACAGGAAATATATATATATATATTTAGAGGCTTTTGCTATAGAGTGCGTGTGTTCGCCAGAAAGACAGAGAGACCGAGAGACAGAAAGCGAGAAATCACCCCCCAGGGGGGATGGCCATGCCACAATCCCTTTTCCTCTATTCTCCTCTCGGGATCTTGGGCACGCACGCATGCACACGCGCCCGGTGTGAGTTTAAGCCACTGGGTCCGGGACTTGAACTGCGGTTGGCTACATGGGAGTCCAGCGACATAGCCATTACACTAACTGCTGGTTCCTCTACAGGAAATATGAAAAGGATTTTGAGGTAGTAAATAATTTGAGGCTATCTTAGATTAAGTATAGGCACTCCTCGCTTAATGACCAGGCTGTTGAGTGAATGGGTCTATAAACAAGGAGCTTAAAGGCAGATGCCTATGGTGTGTTGTGGCACCATAGTGTAGGTATTTTTCAGTAAATAACACATGACACCACACTCAAATAATGTAATTCCGTTTATACAGAAGGCATACATTAAACGCTAGAAAGCAACAAGACGTACCACAACACAATATAATATAGTTTAATCACTTTATTCTGAATACTACTGTGGTTGCACAATAAAGTATGAATTTGTAAACATACTGTGTTGTCTTGCATGATTGGGAATGCTTTGTGCAATGAATACTAGCTGACCATGGGACCGGGACAAGTACTGAGAAAGGGGATTCACCAGAGGAACACAGACTTTTTGGAAAAGGGACTTCCTCCTGCTGGAAAACTGGTTGGAAGTCTGAGTAGTAGTTTAACAGGTAGGTCATTAAGTGAGGATTGGCTGTAGTCAGAGAAAGAGTTCTCTGAGAAAGCTTACAGTGAGACTTGTGTGTTAACAAGAGCAAACGAGATTAGAGGGAGGAGCGGTATAGGCAGAGGAACTTACAATGCAAAGACCTTAAGATGGGAAAGAAGCTGGTGTTAGAAGAGAAGCCAGTGTTGTAGGAGTGTAGTAGATAAGGGTGAGAGTCACACAAGCAGTGGTAAACAGGGATCAGATAATCTAGGGCTTTCTAATCCAGGGGAAGAAATGTATGTAAGTACAATAAGAAAGTGCAGTGATGTAATCTGTAGTTTGCGTGATTTTAATGGTTACTCTGGTGGTTCTGGTCAGGATGAGCAATAGTTGAAGGAGAAATTATCATAATGTACATGGCAGTGATATTGGTGGAGATGGAAAGAAATGGATAGAGTTGAGATCTTTCTAGAAGTAAATCATGCTGGGCATGTGCGCATGAGTACCACCCCAAATCCCAAGAAAGTAGAGGAGGAGGAATTGTAGCATGGCCATCCTCCCGGGGGTGATTTTTCACTTTCTTCTTCTCTGTCTCTGTCTCTCTCTCTGTCTGTGGTGAATACATGGGATATATGTCAAAAACTTAAAAAAAAAAAAGTTGTATACAGTAGAACCAGTAAGTGCCAACTGACTTCTAACTCTGCATTCTGATTTACCTTACTTTAGATGTACAAATTGATCAGAAAGTAAAAAATTTTATGTAAATAACCTGGATTATAATTTCCGAAGAAATCTTGAATATTTCTTCATATTTGTGTTGAATTTAATATCTGATTTGACATTTGACTTGGAGTTGATTTTTTGTGGTCCATTTATTAAAATGTTTCTATGTAATAGAATTTTAAAATGACTCCTAAGTGTCCTCTTGTTACCATACTCTTAATTCGACTTGTAAATCATTTCAGGGAGTTAGAATACATGGATTAAAAAAATAAGAATGGTTATCTCTAGACATAAACTTATATGTGTGTATATATATATTTCACTCTTAGACTGTCAGTGTGTTGTCTTAATAGATTTATGAAATCAGATGGTTTATTCCTTTTTTAAGAGGTCATGTCATGTTATATAAATAATTTAATTCATTTAAGAACTAAAGTAGCCATTATCTTGGTTCTATATGAATCCTTTCAGAGAAAATATAGTTCAATGATTCTCTGTACAAGTATAAAAGTACTAGGAATCTAGTACGTTTGAATTTCAGTAAGAAGTATGTATTTTGCAAATTTCAGTAAAAATTATTTTTAAGAATAAAATTTTAGATTTTATTGGTTCAAATTAGTATGTTTATTAAGTTTTGCTACAATTTTTAATCAGAAAGTCTTAAAAGTTATAGAAAATAAGTAAAACCATTTCTAAGTTAGAAAAGAAAAAGAAGCTATTTTTAATGTAAAATGTTTGTATCTCTAACATATATCTTTAATATGATGGAAATTAGTTATAATATCTCCCCATATGTGAGAGGGATACATTTGAAAACTCCCAGTAGATAGTGAACCTACAGATAGTACTGAATGCTATGTATACTGTTTTTAGTTTGTTTATTTTAGATTTTTGCCATGGGGTGTGTGTGCTTGCCAGAGAGAGAGGGAAAGGGAGACACCCCCCCATCTTGCCAAAGGGGGATGGCCATGCCTCAACCCTCCTCTCCTCCATTTTCCACTTAGGATTTTGGGCACCCAAGCAGACATGCCCAGCTTGCTTCTCAAGCCACTGGGTCTGGAACTGAAACTGAGGATTCAGCCATGTGGGATCCAATGCCTTACCACCATGCCACCTGCTGGCTCTATCCACCCTATATATCTAGGTTTGTTTTTAATCTGATAATGAGATGGCAATTAAGTGATTTACTTGTGTAGTGGGTACAGTGTGTACACTAGACAGAGAGAAGACTTACGTCTACCTGAGATGGAATGAGATGGTGTGAGATTTCATGAGGCTACTCAGAACAGCATGCAATTTAAAATTTATGAATTATTGGTTTCTGGACTTAAGTAGTTAATTGTGTTAGAAATGTAGATTCTGAAAGTCTTCTTGCAAAATAAAATATTTATTAGCAACAGACTTTTTGTGGTTAGCACTTTACAGTTATTATAGTGACTTAAGTAGACATATTTTAAGACATTGATTTTTATGTACTTTAGGTTACTTGCCTGAAATTTTAGTCACATTTATACATAGTTTATTATATATCACATGGCCACATGTTATCATTTTTACTATACCACTTTTGAGTGTAAACCAATGTTTTATTATGGACATTAGCAGATTATAATTTGTCCTAGATAAACTGAAAAGTCACTATAGTCATCCATTTTAATTTATTTTCCTTCCAAATTTAATTATTAGTCACATTTTTTAATTTGAACATCAACTTTTCTTCTCATCTTCCTACTATTTGATAGGGAAAATTGTCCATATTTGTCAGCTTATACTTTTTTCTCTTGAACTTAGGCCAGTAGCTTCTTAGTAGGTTTTATAATATTATTACCTGTGAGATAGCAACTTATTAGTACATTGCTTTTTAATACTGCTACCTTTAGGGTGATTTTTTTTTTTCCTCATAGAATTTCTTTTACTATGACTTTATCTTGATGCATTTTCAGGAAACTAGAATATTTCCTTTGCCTATCATACTTATCTGAAGTATAACTTCGTATATTAATGTATATTCATACTTTGAAATGAGTTCATAGGATTAATAACTTAAAAAAAATTTTTATTTAACTTTATTTATTTATTTTAATTCGACCAGAGAGAGAGAGAGAGAGAGAGAGAGAGAGAGAAAGCAAGCCGCCAGGTTCGGGACTTGAACCTTGGTCCATCATGTGGGAGTCCAGCACCCTTAACCACCACGCCAACTGCCAGGCCCAGTATTAATAACTTTTTAAAAGTTTATTTATTTTTAGGGACCAGCAAGTGGCATGGTGATTAAGGTGCTAGACTCCCACATGGTTGACCACAGTTTGAGTCCCAGACCTGGCAGCTTGAAAATCACACCGGGCGCATGTGCATGCGTGCTTAAAATCCTGAGGCTGTTAGCTAGCCCACATCATGTGTGTCCAGACATGTACCCAGATCTTCCCAATGTAATCAGCCTTACAGAACAGTGCATTCTACAGCTGTACCCCTGATTGGCCCCTAATGATTTAATAATGTGGTTATTAATTATATAGTCATAATGAAAAGACAAGATTTTAGTTTGTTTTCTTAAATGCCTTTATGTAGGTTTTAATACTACTTTGTTGCTTTAGAGAGAAATTTACTTTTTAAATAGCCATTTTATTAAGTGTAAATTCACTTTTTCTGAAAGAGAAGGTATTCGTTTTATCTGAGTTCTGAATTTACACCTCTCTTAGTTAGTAACTGCCTATTCAGTTTAGGATTGACTCTTGGGATTTGATATCACACGATTTCAGTCATGTGAGGAGTCAAGCACTATGATAGAGTTGTCCCCCTATCACTCTGTGCTCCCCAGTTTAGGGAGTTAGCGTTCAGTCTTTGGATTTCTTGTGAAACTCCTGAATTCCTCAGAAACCTATACTTTAATGGGTAGGCTTTTGGTGTTTATGATGTCTGCTTTATATCTTAGAGCTGAGTGGGTACTGATGTATTTCACTGTTCCATATTAGGTTTAGTACATGTAAACTATCAAATTTTTACCATATTAGGTCCTAGGAAACTTATAATTTCCTGGACTTTAGATTCACTGACTGTATATTTTAGTATTTCAAGGGATAAAAATGTAAATTATGCATATTTATTTGGGAAAGTACTTTCTTTTTTCATCTTCTTGGATTTTTGGCAATAGCATTGAATTAGCATTCATTTTTCTTGGTGTTTTGGTAATAGCGATTTCACAGTTATTATCAAACCATAAGCATATATAAAAGTGTATCAGTATTTTGTATTAGTTAAGGATGTCTCATTTTCCACTCTTTCTCATTATTGCTTTTGTTTTGCATACTTCTTGAATTTTCCAAGTTTCACTCATGAGAAAAACCTTAAGTTTTCTCTCTATCCCTCCTTTATAAAAAGGTGTACCTCTTGAACCATCACATTTGGCACTGAATTGATTTTAATGAAGTTTATTCTTGCCCTAGTAGGTATATAGCACAATTTAAGGAATTAACATTTTAACACATTTGATCTCTGCTAATTCTGTACTGTAAATTTTTATTTTCTCCATTGTAATTTAACCAGTGTCTTCATTTTGAATTCTCATTCAGTAATGTCTTTTCACATTCATAACTTTATATCTTTCTAGGTGAGCATTTCTAGGCTAGAGCTTTTGAATTCTTTGTCTGATACAAATGTGATCATTAATTTTCTTCTCTTTGAATACATATCAATATGTAAATGTGATAAGTTTGTTCAGAATGATTTAAAAATTTTAATATTAAAGTGTACATTGGATCTTTAATGTCACATTGTTTATTAATTTAAGGTAAGCTGTGGTAGACTCCATTCAGGAGCATTTCAAAGTCTCTGACAACGTGTATGCCAGTTGTAGTTACATGAGCGTGTTCAAAGAAATGTTAGTATCATTCTTGTTATGCTATAATGAATTAGAGAAGTCAGTGAGAAAGAGCTCAAGATTAGAAATCCATAGCCAAGATTTTTACCTTGTTTAATGCCTAAATTCCTCATTTGTAGGGGAGTTATATCTTGATTATTCTTATTTATGGAAGAGATTTATAATCCTATCTGCATTACCAAGCCTTGGTATTTGATTTTCTTTTTTTCCTAGCACCAGAATTATGATATTGTTTATTTTGGTTTTAACTTTAAGTCAGTTTGTATTTCTCTGTGATTGTACCAAATGCCAGTGGAGAATGTTGACCTGGACATTTTCTGGTTGGCAGGGAAAACCAAGTTATTAGGCTGCTGGGAAAGTCATGACGTATTTTTATGTTTTTCTATGCAAAAATGCATCATGACTTTCCCAAAAACCCAATAGTATTAAAAACTGGTTGTGGATAAATCTGAGAGAGTATTGGATTGATGTGCAAGCAATTCAGAGTTGATTATACATGTATATACCCATCTTTCAGATTTTGTAGGAAAATGATAGTTTATGATGAACTTGAATATCCTGAAAAAAATTGTAAAATTTCATTTATATGCTATCACTGTAAAATATGCATGTCAACTACTGTTCACTATCATTTTCAGACAGCTTTTTAATTATGGGACTTCATCTGATTGTTCTCAGTGCTTTTACATTGTACCCATTATGTTAAAATACTGCGGGGGGAGGAGGGGAGATTATGCCTGTTAAGACCCTAGTTAAACCACTATTTACATTCTACCACAGGATATTAATCCAGTTTATTGACTCCAAATATAAAATGTTTTACTTGAATAAGGAAATAATGTGAGATAAATTGGCGAATGAATTAGAATATTTATTTGTCTCATCCAGTGATTTAAAGCTGTTCTCTATTAATGATTGATAAATACATTATGTCATGCATGTGGAGAAATCAGAATTTAAAATATGGAGATGTTCATGTATTAGTGGGTGTTTTAACAGTACTCTCAAAATTTTTACTCTGAAGTCAAATTGTGAGAATAAAGATATTTTAGTCTAAAATAGAAAGAGATGAAAACTTTTTTTAAAAACTTGTTCATAAAAACCTATGTTGCTTTATCAGTCTTTTATGAGCTTTAAATTAATTAACATATTTGCTTAGTTGGTGATATTTTCTTTTTATCACATTTTTTAGATATTTGCTAATAATTTTAAATGCCCTTAGTCAACATACTATTGATATTTAAGCATATGTTATATAAATAGTTAAATTATAATTATTGGTTTTCATGCCAGTGACATGTTTAATATAGTGGATATAGGGGAAAACAACATGAATCAAATTTAATTTTAGATTTCATATGAAAATTTTCATAGCATATTTACTTTTATAAATATTGTTTATATAAGGAGAACATAAAATTGTGAAATGCTTGAGGATTGTGAGCTAAATGACAATGGGTAAAGGTAGTGTAGAGACATACCCAAAGGATAAAGAAAATAAACTGTGAATTAAAATTTTTTTATCAATAGAGAGTTGATTACTGTATAATGAGATTACCTTTGATAAATGAATTTGATTCAAAAGGTTTATTTAATGTATGTTTTTTGTGTCTCCTTAATTAAACAATTATGTTTAGCTATGATTATATTTTAAAATATAAGTAGGAAATAATACATTTTGTTCTTTTTTAATTTTCTTTTTCTTCTTTTTCCCTTTTTTTTTTTTTTTTTTTTTTTTTAGGGTATGAGTATTATAGAACAATTAGACCCTGTATCTTTTAGCAATTACTTGAAGAAATACCATAATACTATATGTGGAAGACATCCCATTGGGGTGTTACTAAATGTGAGTATCCTTAGGAAGCCTTGACTTGTAGCATTTATCCTGTGATATTTCAGAATATCTTAATTATTATTGTGATATACTGTAACATTGTTTTATGTACATAAAGTTAATTTTCTTCCTAGTTCCTGACCATTATTTGGACTTCCAATTGTTAATTGTTTGAATGAATTTAGTTTATCATATCACTTTAAAGTATTACTTACAAAATTATATAAAATAGAGACTAATAAATTTTCTTGACTCAATCAATTCCAATATTTTCTTTACAAATATAGACTCAAGTGAACTGTTAAGTCATTTTATTTAGTGTTCCAGACTAAAAAAAAAGGAAGATCCTTCTATTGAACTTTAGATTTACATAATTTAATAAGACATGTATATTTTTCTCTTTAAAACAAAATGCTAATGTTTATTTCATTTAAAAAATAGTAAGAGGCAGAAGTTTTGGTTAGCTGTATTTTAGATAGAGCTATAATATTTTTCTTGTAATAAATAAACCAGTTTGGATTTACTGAAGAAAATCTGACAGTTTCAGAAAGTATACAGTCAAAAGCAGGAGAAGGAAGTAACAATGAGCTCTTTGCCTAGAGAGGCCAAGAAGTAATAGAGGAGGTAATGTAGTCCAGAATACTCTAGGGTAGGGCCTTTGTTTTTGAAATGTGGTATGAGAACCAGCCAGTGGTATGGTGGTTAGGGCTGCTGGATCCCATATGGCCAACTGCTGGTTTGAGTTCTGGACCCAGGGGTCTTGAAAAACACACCTAGTACATATGTGGATGTGCCCTAAATCCTGAGAGGTGAAGGAGAAGGGACTGTGGTGTGACCATCCCTTCTAGGGGGTGCTTACTCACTTTCTCTCTTTTTCTGTCTCCTGTGAGTACACGTACCTTACAGCAAATTTATTTTTAAAGATTTTTGTCCAAGAGCATGTGTATTCTCCAGAGAGAGACAGAGAGATAGAAAGCGAGAAATCACCCCCCCCCCCCCCGGGGGGGGGGGGTGTTGGCCATGCTGCAATCCCTTCTCTTCCATTTTCCTCCTAGGATTTTGGGCATGGACCCACACACGCCCAGTATGATTTTTCAAGCCACTGGATCCAGGACTAGAACCGCAGTCTGCCATGTGAAAGTGCAGTACCTTAACTACTATGCCACCTGCTTGCCCCAGCAAGTTTTAAAAAATGAGATTTGGAAGATAGTATTTTGTAGATGTTTTTGTTTTTATTTTTTTTGCGATAGGATATGTGTACTCAACAGAGACTGAGAAAGGCAAAGTGAGACATTACCACCAAGGGATCTCGCCATACTGTAATCCCTTTTCCTCCATTCTCCTCCCAGTGTTTTGGACACATATACACACGTGCCTAGTGTGATTTTTCAAGTCTCCAGGTCTAAGACTTGAATCATGGTCAGCCATGTGGGAATCCAGTGCCTTGACCACCATGCCAACTGCTAGCCCTGGTTTATTTTTAGGAAAGGTTTTTTTTTTTCTTTCTCTCCTTAAGAAAACTTTATTTTTTCCATGAGAGAGAAAGATAAGCACCTTCATCAGGGTGTCTTCATGCCACAGTCCACCTCCAGCCTCAGCCAGCTAGCATCATGGGCACACACACACATGTGCCCAGCATGGAATGGGAGGAGACCTTGGGACACAAACTTAGAACCGTCTCTTATGGCCTCAACATCACAGATATGATCATTACATAAGCTGTGTAAGTGCTGTGCCATCCTGGCCAGTCAGTTTTTCTCTTCAACAGTATTGATTCACCAAAGTAAAGCCTGTCAACAAGAGTTTAAACTATCTTTTGAATTTCTTTTTTTCTTTGAGAGATTTTTGCTATAGGGCATGTGTGCTTGCCAGAGACAGAGACAGAAAGCTAGTAATCATCCCCCAGAAGGTTAGCCATGCCTTCTCCTCTATTCTTCTCTTGGGATTTTGGGCACATAATCTGGGACTCAAACTGTGGTTGATCATGTGGGAGTCCAAGGGCATAACCACTACACCACATGCTGGACCCCTAACTTCTTGAAATGTAAGGTAGAATAAGCTGCACTAACTTTCTAATGTCTACATTGAATTTTAAAAAAAACTTTATAAATTAAATGATGACTCAGTCCTCCGTTGAAGTAAAAATTCTAGCATACCCCTTAGGTCTGGATTTTAATTTAATATATGTTTAAAATTTCTTAGTCAAAGTCAGACCAAAAAAAGATTGCAAGTTATTTAGACAGAAGTGGCCAAGATTTGGTTTATAGAAGAAGCAATATTTTATGATTTAAAAAAAAGTGACTTTATGAATTTCAGGAATCATGGTAAATGATGATTAATGATAAGGAAGCTAGGTTAGGAGAATCTCTTTGAGAGGATAAGGACTTATCTTTTATTTCTCTTTAATATGCAACAAGAAAACATTAAACAGGAGAGTAAAAGAGAGCTGGGCTGTGAAGTGGGCAAAATCAAACCACCACTGCATTCAGAGGGCGCCTATTTTTTAATGTGCTGTCTGTCATAACCAAGTTTTTCTTTTTCTAGGCTATCACAGAGCTCCAGAAGAATGGAATGAATATGAGCTTTTCCTTTTTGAATTATGCCCAGTCAAGCCAGTGTAGAAACTGGCAAGACAGTTCAGTGAGTTACGCAGCCGGAGCACTCACGGTCCACTGAAGCTCTGAATCCTCAGGGATGCCACCTGCACATACTCATACTCTGTCCGGGGTCCCAGCCTAGCCTTTACCAAGATACTGGTCCTGGTCTGGGGGGATCTGAAACCTCCAACTAATAGAACTTTCTTCTCTTCTTTTCTAGTAGGTGTAGTCCTTCCCTAATTTCAACTCATTAAAAAATGCTTTATAGTTTAGGGCAGTGGAAGGAAGGCTGGCATCAAAATATTTTGATCAAAAAAGATGACAATGTAAAGGCCCAGTCGCCGCAGACAGTTGTTTGAAAGTAACTCGTAAAGCATTTACCATATCCTAAATTTGCACTCTTTGCAGACTTGTGCACATATATTCCGCTTTCAGAATAGTTTTGCAAATTGTACACAAACAAACAAAAAAAAATGGGTGGAAGCTTTTTAATAAAGAAATTGCATTTATAAATGATCTGTATTAGAATATAATAAATCTCCAGTTATAGTCAATTACTACCCGTGTTGTACAACAGATACCTTCTATTTTAGTTGCTAATAAAGGGCTACACAACTCAAAATAGTCTGATTTAAACTTATTGCTCTGTGGTATATATGAAAATTGTTTTTTTTTGTAATTCCATCTCAGAATTTTTGTTAGAAAATGGTAAACCTCAGCTCTTACATAAAATTATACTAGGATGTATTTTATATTTTACATATTTATGTGATTTTTTTAATCACAGAAATTAGAGTCATATAATTTTAAAGTTAACTTTTAAAATCACATGCAGTTTGCCTTTTTGTGTGTGACATCCCTTGTGTCAATTACTATATTGTAATAGAATATAAATTTAAGATTGGTAAAAGATCATAGATGTAGTTCTTTACTTCAAAGATCTTGATAGTCTGCAAATGAAGAAGCATTGAAGAGTGTTCTTAGTGTTTTTCAAATCATTGCAGACCACACATGCTATGCTTTTTTGGTGTTTTAAGCAATTTGATTCTTAACTTGAATTTTTAGCAAGAAATCATTAACAATAACAACAACAAAAAACCACTGGACTTTCTTACAGTTTTACAATTTTTTTGTCATGATTTTTGGTGCGGCTCTTCCAACTAAAATAATGGTATGGTGTTGTATTTCTTTCTTAGCATAGACCAATTTTAGTCACTTTGGCAAAACGAATGTAATTTATTTAATTATTTGGTTATCATGCATGTACCACATTATACCTATTTCAGCCTAACACTGGGTATCTATATTACATTGGAGAACATTTATATCTTCAGTGTTATGCCAGAGTAGCACAATTTTTAGATGCTTTGCACCAATTTTATTTAAAGATTTGCATTTCTTATTTATTAAATAACAATTTTCTATCCATCAACAATGAAATAAAAAAAAATGTTATCTTTTGGATTCAAATTACTCAATATATGTGTGGAAATTATACTCTTAAAAAATTAGTGATTTATTTCTCATCATTTAGTTATACTTTTGAATCCTATAAATATTTATCCCTTGTTTAATATAGATTATAAAATTTTTGAAATTGACTAAAATTTTAAAATGTTTTCTGAGTATAAAACCAATATATGATTATTACAGATAATTTGGAAAATACTAAAAAGTATAAAGAAGAGAAAAAAATTGTCTGCAATTTTACTCCCTAGAGATAACACTGTTAACACATTTTTCTGTATTTCCTTTTGGTCTTTGTCTATGCTATTTATATGTATGAGTGTGTGTATGTGTTTGTGTGTGTGCAGTACCAAAACTGAGATTACGTTGACTATATGGTTGCATATCCTGTTTTTTATAACCTAACATCGTATCAGAAGTACCTACCCATGTCTTTGAAAATGTGAGTTTTTAAAATGGCTGCTTAATATTCTATTGTATGAGTATACCATAATTCAACCTAATATCTCTTTGGGTTCTGGGTTGTTTCTGATCTTTCACAATGATAGATAATAGTGGGGTGGACCTCCTCCTATGTTAAATTCAAACTCTATATTAGACTTGTTCTTTAAGATATATTTATGGAAATGGAGTAAGGGGCTTAGACAATGAGAACTTTTTTAGGCTCTTTAAAATATTGCCAAACTACCCTTCAGAAAGATTGTACCAAATTAGCAATGTACAAGTATCCATTATACTGCCCATTTACCAGAATCATAATTTTTTCTGAATCTTGGACAGTTTGTTAAGTGATTGATTGATTGTTTCTTTGATCATTCTAATAAGAGTTGTTTTGCAATTAGTAATTCTTTGTCTTTCTGTAACTTTGCAGTTCATTGATTTAAAAAAGACAAGAGGTTGCCTAGTTAGAATAGACTACAGTCCTAGGTGTATGCACTTTAAAAACTCTAGAATATTTCAGTGTCACTCTACTCTTTCCTGGAATATGAATATATATTTCATACCAGCTCATGAAGAAAAAAGAATTCCATACTGATAGTTCAATATTGGGTCCTAGTTTTGTCTCTTCCACTAATTTGTTTTCTGAACTTAAGTATTTAATATCTTACTGAACCTTTTCCGTTTGTAAAATGTGGAAGTGATCTCTTAAGCGCTTTCTAGTTTCAAAGAACTTTGATGATGTCTTTATATTTTAGAGGTTATAGTGTCATGTATGATTGAACTAGATTAGAGGTGTTACCTTTTGATTTCAACTGTATATACACAAAAATGAAAGTCCTGCTATCTAACACAAAAGGGAAATTAATTTGCGCTATTTGATACAATTATTATTACCTGAATTGTTGAACTTAAGCTTTCCCACTCTAAGTGCCTTTAAAAAGTGTTTTGTATTTGAAATCTAAAATGTAAAGGAAATTATTATATGGTTCTATACTGCTGTTTTTTAATTATATACTTTTGAGTTACTGGTATTTTTATATCTTAGATTACACAGAGCAGCATCCTCATGGATTCTTTGCTGTTCTGCTAGTGTATTCTTGAGAATTGTATGTTAAAGATTAGCTCATTGAGCAGATAAGTAAGTGATCTGTCTGGGGTAGGCAGCATGTCTTCATACAGAGTAGGATAAAAACTAATCACATACTGCAGTGTTTATATTTAGATGTTCCAATGTGGATGGTTGGTATCCTGAACTAATTAATGGCTGTTGTCACAGATGTCAGATTTTGCTTTGGTAGCAAATTGTTCATTCCCCAAGATTAGGGGTTGCCAAATAGTTTTTGTAAAGGACCAGAAAGGAAATAGTTTGGCCTTTGCAGTCTACATGGTCTGTGTCCCAGCTATCCTCCTCTGCCACCGCAGCACAAAGGCAGTCATAGACAATATG
This sequence comes from Tupaia tana, assembly GCA_026018925.1. NCBI lineage: Eukaryota > Metazoa > Chordata > Mammalia > Scandentia > Tupaiidae > Tupaia > Tupaia tana. Next base: position 201,808,748 of record JAKSZU010000003.1, read on the forward strand.
TACTCAAATGAAATGGAATGTGTTCTAATCTAATTTTATTTACACAAAGACTGGAAGCTGGATTTGGTCTGTGGATCATAATTTGCTGTCTCCTGTCCTAGATGGTATAGTTTGTTTGCTTTTCAGATAACTTTTTAGATAAACTGCAACAAATAGTTATAAGATTCTGCCATCCCGGGACCAGCAGTTAGTGTAATGGCTATGTTGTTGGACTCCCATGTAGTCAACCGCAGTTCCGGACCCGGTGGCTTAAACCCATGCCGGGCGCATGTGCATGCGTGCCCAAGATCCCGAGAGGAGAAAGGAAGAGAAGGGATTGCGGTGTGGCCATCCCTCCCGGGGGGTAATTTCTCACTTTCTGTTTCTCTGTCTGTCTCTGTCCTTCTGGCGAGCGCATGCGCCCCATAGCAAGAACCTCTCCCCCCCCCCCCCCCCCAAAAAAAAAAAAAAAGCTTCTACCATCCTAGCCCTCTTAATCTCATGTACTCTGTTTGGTTGGGTTTGAATGTGATTTAGGATCATAAAAGTAAGTGGGAGGTAGGTAAGGGAGACTGAGAATTCTTGGGAATTAGTGTAAAGAACTGCTGTATTTACTGAAGCCCATCGGAGGTTTACTTAGCTTCCATAAGTTAATCAAAAGAGTGATCAGTGGAGATTTGGTTGGTTGTTGCAGATTCATTAAATTATTCTGAGTGCTTGGCTACCTGATTATAGAGACCAAATGAAGCTTTTTACCTGGGTATTCTAGGACACTGGACCAATAGTTTTAAAAGAGTATGAAATGTGAGACTTTATTTTACTATGTAAAGATTTTTGGAAAAATAATTACCATCTCTTTTTTTTCTTTTTTTTTTTTTTGGAGAGGTTTTCGCTATAGGGCACGTGCGCTTGCCAGACAGACAGAGAGAGACAGAGAGACATAAAGCGAGAAATCACCCCCCAGAGGGATGGTCATGCCGCAGTCCCTTCTCCTCCATTCTCCTCTCGGGATCTTGGGCACACACGTACACGCGCCCAGCATGAGTTTTAAGCCACCGGGTCCAGGACGCGAACCGCGGTCGACTACGTGGGAGTCCAGCGACATAGCCATTACGCTAACTGCTGGTTCCCAGAAAAATAATTACCATCTCTTATCACCATTACTTTACTTAAAAAATGATCCCCAATATGTAGGAAAGATATAAAACCAGAATAAAAGAGTAATTTAACTAGAATAACTTTAAGTTGATGAGAAAAATTACTGCACTGTTATTTTCTCATGTACTCTAGATCACTGACAACTTCATCAGTCCACAGCCCAGCATTTGGGAAATGCTATTCTACAGTTGCTGGAAGATCTAATGTATTAGGTCATTGGGAAAGTCATGATGTCTTTTTCTATGCAAAAAGGAGTCATGACAACCCAATAGTTATAAAACTATTATTGACTAGATGTAATAAATCATACTGCTGTTTGGACTAAAATTTATATTATTTTGTTAAATTATGAATGTCACATTTTAAGAGGGCTGTAAGGAACAGCAGTGTCCATGAGGATGCAGCTGGAATGATGAAAGGCCTGAGGAATATGGAGAATGAATGTGGTGAAAAAGAAAAAATGAGTGGTATTATTTTGGCAAAGATATGAGGGAGTTTTCTTCAAATATTTGAGTGATTGTCAAATAAAAGAAGAAGTAGAATTATTCGGTGTAGTCCTAGGTAGAAAAATTAGGAGTAAGAAATGGAAGTTTCTGATTCTACATTAAATGTTCTGTTTTGTAATTTCTAATAACAACAAAAGAAATTGTCTCTGTCCTCATAAAGATTATTGGAAATATTTAAACAAAAACTAGATCAGTGATTCTTTTTTCTTTTTTTTTTTTTTTTTTTTAGAGATTTTTGCTATAGGGTGAGTGCACTCGCCAGAAAGACAGAGAGTCAGAGAGACAGAAAACGAGAAATCACCTCCCGAGGGGATGGCCACGCCACAGTCCCTTTTCCTCCATTCTCCTTTTGGGATCTTGGGCACGCACGCACACGCGCCCAGCGTGAATTTAAACCACTGACTCCGGGACTCAAATTGCGGTTGACTACATGGGAGTCCAGCAATGCAGCCATTACGCCAACTGCTGGTCCCATAGATCAGTGAGTCTTAAAGTAAGATTCATAGTCTAGTAGCATCAGTATCACCTAGGAATATTATATTATGCTATATTATATATGTATTTGTATTATCTATTAGGTTGTCAAGAAGGTCATGGCATATTTTTCTAGTTTTCTGTGTAAAAATATGTTATGACTTTCCTGATAACCCAATAGTCAGTGAGCTGAAGAAATGCTTATGAAATTAGTATAATTAAAATAGAACTTACTCGTTTGTGTAAAAGTCTTAATAATTATTTTTAAGTCAAAATTGATTTCTAAAAATGCCAGTGGTACCCACAAGAGAGAGAGAAGAGAGGCTCCAGTGGGGCTCAGTCACACAGCAATCCTCAGACTTCTGTCTGTGTGTGCACCTGACGTGTTTTTCAACCCTAGACTTGAACCATGGTCAGCCATGTGAAATTCAGCTTCCTCTGTGCAGTGATTATAAATTGATAAGACAATTATTGCTTCATTGTTAACTGGTGTAACACTGGTATATTGGTGACAGGTGGAATTGTAGAATAATGAATTACTTTGAGTTAAAATGCGTAACTCTAAAGGCAGATTTCTATCATTTTCTAAAATATGTAGGTTTGTCTTTAAATAAGTGGCTTAACTTTCTTAAACAGGTGCTTCTTCAAACTAAAAGCCATATCAGTAGCAGAAAAGGCAATTGAGGGACCTTGCTCTTTCTGTACCCATTAATGTCAAAATTTTAGGATGGGATGGGGACTCAGAGCAGCTAGCAGATACATCTACTTCCTCTTCTAGCACTCTTAGCACACATCTGCACATGCATGCAGAGATGGATGATTTACTGTCATCAATGGCAGTGCTACATATTTTGTAAAAGCTCTCCAAAGTAATGCTGATATCTGGGACCTCTACCTCCTTAAAGTCACTGTTGTGGATGAAGTTTGCTTACCCATCCTGTCTTCTTGAGTTCATTAGTAAGAACCAGAGTTTTAGATTTGTCTTTTATCCCAGTGTTCTCTGGTGATAGCAGAGTGATTTGTACCCAAGCTGTTTCACAGTTACTGTATGAATGTGGTATGTGTGTGTGTGTGTGTGTTTTTAATTCTAATGCTAAGTTTTGGCCATCGTGCCATACAAATAATACAAAGAATTTTAAAAGCCCGTTCTGATTTTGGAAGCCATAATTTAATGCAGTTGGATTTTTATTGTACATTACAGATGATGATCAAATGTGCACTCCTACTGCAAAGTGAGATTTGTAACTTTATTAGATGATGTTATAGTTTTTCCTTATCCTGATAATGAAACCAAAGAGAATATAAATACATTATCAAGAAGCTATCAAAAGCCAAAGTGTTTTCAGCTATAAACAGGACCAGAGTTCTGATCTTCAAATCTGCCATTGTAAACTTTTGGAAAATATTTTAATTTTTCTGAAATTACTTTGAGGGTGCTGTTACATGCAGATAAGTAAAAAGTACTAAAACAAGATGAAAATGAACCAAAAAAACCTAGATCGTATTGACTGACTTGTGAGTTTTAGAAAATATGTAGATTGTTGAATTGACTCAATAAAAGACAGTCTCAGCATGTCGTGATCCCCCTTCTCAGTCCCCTGATTTGCTGGGATTATAGGCACACGCCTCCACATCCAGCTTTAACATTGCACTTGGAATTGAACCTGTGCTTCCCATGTGAGCACAGCATTTTAATAGTGTGCCATAGTGACTGGGCTTCATAAAAGTATATTTTAAAATATATTTATTTAATTCCACTTGTTATTATTTTTTAATTTGATCAGAGAGAGACAAGGAGAGAGAGAGAAAGGGAAAGCAAGAAAGCAAGCTACCAGGTCCGGGATTTGATCTGCAGTCTGCCGTGTGGGAATCCAACTCCCCCAACCACCACACCACCTGCCAGCCCCCATAAAAATATTTTTAACATAGCTATTTTATATATGGAAATATTTTTTTCTGGGGATTTTTAAAATTTAAAATGTATTCACCTGACTGTCACATAATAAACTTTTAGTTGGTATTTGTTTGATACCAATTAATTGAATTTTGAAGCTAGAAGAACAAAAGCGTGCGAACCTTTTTCTAAAGGCCAAGAAAGCATACACCTTTTAATTGGGGGAAAAATTGAATTTTTAATTTGGGAATCCGTTCTCCTCACTAATTTTAACTCAAGGTGGAATTGAATATTCCTAGGCTTACATGTAATGCCAAATGAAATGAACAGTACCTCTCTGACCTGGTGAGTTTGGAACCATTTGCCTGTGACTCCTAGTTCCATTTAGCAATAGTCTGTGGTGTTTAACATTACTTGAAGGTGTTGCAAACATTTTATGATGAACCATTTTAGCTGCATGCCTAATGACATGTCTGTGTAACTCTCAAGTATCAATAGCAAGAAACTATCGAGTGCTAGAAGCACTGAACTGGAATCCATTTTCAGCTCTGCTGGTGAGTTGCTACTGATTTACTGGAACAAATCACTGCTCCTTTCTGGAGCTGTTTATTTAATTGTGAGTTAAAATTGAATAATATGACTCCTCTGTGACCTTTAATTGTAAGACAAGAATAAAAAGACCTTATTCATTTCATATATTGTACTTTTAAATTAAAATCTATTTCACCACTTTTTTTAAGAGAGATTTTTGCTGTAGGGTGGAGGGACATAGACAGAAAACGAGAAATCACCCCCCAGGGTGGATGGCCATGCCACATTCCCTTCTCCATTCTCCTCTCGGAATTGGGTACGCATGCACATGTGCCCATTATGAGTTTTAAGTTACTGGGTCTGGGACTCAAACCGTGGTCACTGCATCCAGTGGTGTAACCATTATGGCATCTCTTGGCCTGTTTCAGCACTTTTTAAAAAACTCTCTTAATCTCAGCAATAACAGGCCAAAACATTGTTATCTTCATTTTACTGATATAATTACCCTATAGAGTATATTACATGACTTTCTGTTTTTTTTTTTTTTTTTTTGAGAGGTTTTCGCTATAGGGCGCGTGCGCTCGCCAGACAGACAGAGACAGAGAGATAGAAAGCTAGAAATCACCCCCCGGGGGGATGGTCACGCCGCAATCCCTTCTCCTCCATTCTCCTCTCGGGATCTTGGGTACGCACGCACACGCGCCCGGCGTGAGTTTAAGCCACCGGGTCTGGGACGCGAACCGCAGTCGACTACGTGGGAGTCCAGCGACATAGCCATTATGCTAACTGCTGGTCCCTTACATGACTTTCTTAAGTTTGTATAGTTAGATAGTATTTAGAACTTGGACAAGAATTTTATTCTTCTGATTTTCAGTTCTGTGTATTTCAAATACTGTACCATATTATTCTGCATTTTGTTCTTGATGCTATTGAAGTTAAAAAGAAGGGGTTGCTGCTTCACTTAAAATGAGACCATTCACTGTAAATGGCTATTTTGACTATCAGGTAAAGATAGGTTTCTTTTTTGTGGGTGCAAATAATCCTAATAACTCTGAAGACTTCCATTTTTTCTGCCGGGAGGTTTACTTTAAGATCTTGAAATTCTACTGTTACTTATTATATCATTAGAATGCACTACTTCTGTGTAATGGGACAATGACAGAAATGAAATTTGAAGGTATTTGGTATCGAGGCTTACCGATGGTGAGACTTCGTAGCAGATATTGACTCACCAACCAGTCTCGGCATAAAGTATCCTTCAGGCACCTGCGACTCTGCTTGGAATTCGTCCGCCACACACAGGGTGGGTTGGAAGTGTTGGGAAATAAATACCCAGGGAACAGCCCTTAACTAGTAATAGATGGGAATTGGAAGGAAATTATTCCAGCTTCTTCATCCTTCTGGTGATATTCTGAGGCATGGTTTGCGCTGTCTCCTAAAGTTCCCAGTGGGACTGGACCTCATTACTCACAGCAGGAAATGGTTAAATATATATTCTTTATTTCTGTTCTTTGTATCACTTCTCATTGCTTTAGCTGTGTCTTTTTGGGATTACTTCTAATATAAGCCTCTTGTTCTTGAACCTTTGTATCTGAGAGTCTGTTTCTGAGGCATACTAAAACATACCTGATTAAGGAAAGAATTCACTATTTGTGTTCTTTCTTTTTTAAAAAAGAATTATTTTGGGCAAAATCTGAAACAAGCATTTTAATATTCTGTTTTAGTTTGTCTGATAATCATAATTATGTTCAATTTAATTTCCTTAGCTTCGTTTTATAGCAAAGAGTCAAGGTTAAAATTGTTAAGTGGAAACTCAAGGTAAAAGATCTTAGAGAAATCTTTCTTCTGGATCTGTTTGGAAAAGCTGTAGGGTGGTTCTGTGAATGACTTAAGGACAAAATGGGTTATCCATTTGTATGGAAATTGAAATGGGGAATTTGTTTTAACTAAAATTGCAGGTTATTTCCTAGTCGTGCCCAATTTTCTCATTTCTTATCAAAATATATATATTACTTTAATTTTACTGATGAGAGTACCTGACACACATAAAAATGTCATGACTTAAGTTTGTGTAGCTAGTCAGGGACTTTTACTATCCTTGCCTGGGATTCGCTGTAGGGATAAATTTAGTTCCTGGATAATTTTCCCAAAGACTGCTTTGTGATCTTATTGAGGATTAAGGAATATGGAATTTATAAACTGAAAAAGTTTTACATTAAATTTTGTACATTGTAAGTTAAAAAAGGAAAGAAGATATACCATCAATTCTGAGTTAGATTCTTTGTATAGACTATTTTGATTATTTATACTGCTTCTTGTGCTTGTATTTCTTATTTTCATCTCTTGTAGCTTTTTGATAGCATCTTTTTTTTTTAATTGGTAATACTGGTTTTTAAATGCTTTCACGGAAAGATGTAGGGGGGCAGTGGGTGGCATGGTAGTTTGTGCACTGGATTCCCACATGACCAACTGCAGTTTGAGTCCTGGCCTAGCAGCTTGAAAATCACAACAAACAAACAAATAAATGTTTTTTAAAAAAGAAATTATGTGGAAAATTTGTATTCATTTTAGGCACATGTTAAACCAGTGCTCCTGTCCTATGTAAAAATTGTGATTTATAGGTCTCAAATATATATTGGTTTATGAGGTGGAACAAAAACGATGTGAACAAACTTACAGTCCTGTTTTATAGAGCCATCCTATGATAAGTATGCACAAGTATTTTCCTATGAGACCAAAACAGTTAAAGAATAGTTTTTAATTATTCTGGTTATAAAAAACATCTTTAAACATATCTATCATATTTTTTTTTTAGCAGAGTTAACCAGAGTATAGGTAGAATCTGTTTAGTTTCCTTGTGGAACCTTCATATTCTTTTTTTATTGAAAATTTTAAAATTTATTCATTTATTTTAATTTGACCAGAGAAGGAGACACACAGATGGTGGGGGGTGGGGGGGAGTGAGAAAGCAAGCCACCAGGTCTAGGACTTGAACCATGGTCAGCCATGTGGGAGTGTCCAGCACCTTAAACATCATGCAACCTGCTGTTCCCCGGGACCTTCATATTCTGCCATGTTCTCTTAAATATATGACAGAATATTTATTGACCTCCGAGGTTGTATTTGTCTGTTAGGTATGGTCAAAGATCAGTTGGGTGACTTGATTGAATAATTGTAAAGTTTTTACAAAGGAATAAGTCTACCTTTCTCTGGGGTACAGCAAACTGCTTTACAAAGTGCTCCTCTGGGGAAACGCCGCAGCAGCACACTGGATTAAGTTATGGTCTATTAATGTAACTCTGTTTATAAACATAACTTGTGTTATGTTTAAGAAACTAATCTTGCTTTTTAGACATGTTAATGTCCAAATAAATACCCAATTTATTACTAAGTCCATTGTGAAGGATTTGGGCACTTAAAACATCTCAGTATGGTAAATTCAAAATCTCTGCAAGAACTAGAGTTGGTTTTTAAAACGTGTCCAGAAAGCTCACTCATTTCCTGCACGGTATATACTTACTACAAGGAAGGTTGCAATAGAGTAATTAAACATGAGAAATAATCATTTAAAATCTAAGCAGGAACCCGAATCCATATGCTTAGTGTGAACAACCTCATAATTTGTAAAAGCATGAAATATAGTCTCTTTTCAAAATGTTTGTGTTTTCCATCACTATGGGCCACTTCTGCAATATCTCTGTACTAGGTATTGAAGTATAGCCAGGTCTTTCTTAGCTTTAAAAAGTGCCTTGCCTCCTATTCATGTTAAGTACTTATATTTGACAAATGTTGTATCTATGTATGTTTGTTATTTTGATGAATCTTGTAGATCTAGTTTATTCCTGAAAATACTGCTTGGGACACTTGTCAGAGAAAATTAACTTGGAAAAAACCAAAGTTGCATGTTTTAACAGTTAACATATTTTATAAATTTATCTTTTGAAAAGCAGATCTCCGTAATTGCCACTGATAAGTTTATAATTTCTGATTCTCTTCATTGTTTTTATGTTTGTAAGTACTGTCCCGTGCAGTAATCTAGTACCTGATGTGTTTCATTTTACTGTTTAAGAAACCTTCATATTTATTATCTCTTAATAAGAAAAGAAGTTTTTAACTGAATGTTTACATTGTTGAACAGGGGATGTGGGGCTCCTTAGTACAAAAGTGCTTCAGGCCGAAATGTAGGACTGGTGTTTTTGCCTGGAGATTGTGATTCGATGTCTAAAGGATATCACAATTTACTCAGGGATTGATAGTAGAGTTAACATTAGATTCAAAATTCCTTGATTGGAAAGTATATTTACAATGTAATTTTGAAGACTTTTCATTATTTACAAGTGTTTTTTTTGTTTGTTTTGTGTGTTTTTTTGCAATGTACTTTTTTTTTAAAGTGGAGATTTAAACATTTTTAGATAATAGAAATGTAGGTAAATATATCATATTTAAGTTGTTACTAGTTTATTACTTGAAAGGCACTTTGGTTTCATGCACATAGAAGCATTTATATTGTACTGCCAGGTGTTCTTTTGTTATTCCTTGAAAGTTTACCTTTATGTATGTCTATAATTGTTTGAGGTTTGTGTGCCCAACTTATATAATAGAAATTACTCCTGCTATAAAAGGGCTTAAGAAAACTTTTTTAGTTTAAATTTTATAGTAATTCAACACTCCATGTTAACAAAAAGCTTTCTGATAAGGACCTTTAGCTTCTCTCGCCAGCTTCTACACTGTTCTCACGAACCCCACCCTTCTTTTTTTAGTGGTTGCATTGCCACAGCCCTCTGCCCGTTTATGATAACTACATTTGAAAATGTAGGTGTGGTCAATGAATTTTAGGCTTTCTGCCCAAAACAGTACCATGATAAGGAGATACATAATGTATCTTGTAACAGAGCTTGAGTGCTTAATATTCTTAAAGAATAGAATAGAGAACTTTTACCAAGTTTTGTACTTATTTGCAGATCAGTCTAGGGAACACTCTCAAGGAAGCAGCAAATGGAACATGTAACAAGGAAGACACTCGGTGTTTTGAACACGGGTATTTTGTTATGTTCAATGAAGAATAGTATTCTGTCACATGGAAATAAGGTTATTCATATAATATCCATATGAATATATGAAAGTTATTCATATATTTGTTCATCAGAAAAGTCATGTACTTACCTTTTTTCTATGCAAAAATGTATTATGACTTTTACAACAATCCAATAAATAATGATGAAGTTCATAATAGAAAAACACAAGACAGAAATGAATTAAAATAGCCAAAATATATTTAAAAAGATTAAATTCTGTTGAAGATAAATTTTAATATCTTAGGAAAAGATAGCTGTGTGTTTTCATGATCATTTATGTATTTGAGAACAAAAGCATGCCAAGATATATCTGTCTTTTCCCCTGCTCTTTTTTTTTTTTTTTTTGAGAGGAGAAATACAGATAGGTATTTCTGACAGTCTTAACCATGTCATGATTCTCTGGCCCAGCTTCTGTTAGCTAGGATTATCAGTTCATTGGCTACCACACTTGGTCTGTTCAGGTTGAACTGGGAGCCAAACCTAGGCCTCCCCTGTGACCCCAGCCTTGCACACAGGTGCCCTAGGTTCTGCACCCCTACAGCTGGGTCCTGTCTTTCCCCTTTTAAGTTGACACCTTCCCCCTATTAGTTGACACAGGTAATTCAATAGTAATATTACTGGTTAAAATTCTGTAATGTTTATCACCTACTAATGTTTAAAAAGACATTTCCCCTAAGACAAAAGATACTTATATGAACAGAAGACACCAATCTGTTGCATCTTCATTCCTTTCTGTTTGTATTTTCTTTTGTATGTTAAATATTAGAGAACAAACCCCCAAAGCCTGCTTTTGAGGAGGCTCCTGTTAAACCTGGGAGGAATTTGTGTGTGTGTGTGTGTGTGTGTGTGTGTGTGTATGTGTGTTTTAGTAGAGAATGGAAGGGGGAGAGAGAGAGAGAAGTATTTTTGATAAAGTTTTGCCATGTTGTGATCCTTCCTGCTTCAGCTTCCCTGTCAGTCAGAACCACGTGTGCACGTGTGTCCCACTGTTCCTGGCCTGTTTGGGTTGGGCTGGGAACTGAAGCAGAGCCTCCCATGTGGCCTCAGCTTTCATCCAGCTGCACCCTCCCAGTTTGTGCTACTATGATCAGGCAGGTTTTCACTTTTTAAGCCAGCTCTGATCCATTCATTCTCTAGTATTCTTCACCATAACAACTTTTTTTTGCGGGGGGAGAGGTTTTTGCTATAGGGCATGTGCGCTTGCCAGAAAATCAGAGAGAGACAGAAAGCAAGAAATCACCCCCCAGGAGGGATGGCCATGCCGCAATCCCTTCTCCTCCATTCTCCTCTCGGGATCTTGGGCACAGACGCACACGCACCCGGCGTGAGTTTAAGCCACCAGGTCCGGAACTCAAACTGTGGTCAACTACTTGGGAGTCCAGCGACATAGCCATTACTCCAACTGCTGGTCCCCACCATAAACTTTTAAAAGTAGTCTATCTCAGGATGTTTAATACCCTAGATATAGCAGTGCCATGTTTTGAGCACAGAAATTAGGCTGTGCACCTTCTCCCCCAGTAGTAGTGGTTTGGGATACTTTATGTCTCCTACCTTAAAAAGAAACACAAACCAGGGACCAGTGGATGGTATAATAGTTATGTTGCTGAACTACCATGTAGTCAACTGTGGTTCACGTCCCAGACCTGGAGGCTTAAAACTCATGCTGGGCGCATGTGTGCATGCCCAAAATCCCAAGAGAAGAGTGGAGGAGAAGGGACTGTGGCATGGCTATCCTCCCTGGGGGTGTGTATGTGTGTGATTTTTTTTGCTTTCTGTCTGTCTCGGTCTCTCAGGTGACTGTACACACCGTATAGCAAAAATCTCTCCAAAAAACCAAAACAAAAAACAAAACCCAACCTCCTCTTTCCCTTTCTCCTTCTCACTCATTCTCTTTTTTCCTGATTCTCCTTTTTCTTTCTTCGAAACACCAGGGAGAAATTTATATCTGTAGCACTTATGACTTCAGTATTATCTCCTAGTGATCAGGTGTATCAGTAATCATACTGAGTTAATTATCTTTCTAAATGTCACTATAAATTTAGATAACCTGTGAGACTATTGAATTTAAGGAAAGGAACGAAGGGTAGAAATCATTTATAAAGGTACCTGGTTTTATTGCTTATGGTAAATAATGTTTCAATCTTTTGCCAAATGATAAAATATTTTAAAAGGAAAGGAAAAATAATTTTATAGAAATGTTTGTAAATATGTATGTAAATATTTTGTTTTCTTTACCCCTCCCAAATAATTAATAAAAATATTTTTTAGTTTCTTCTTGAATGGGGTTCCTTTGTGCATGGTAGGGCAAATTCTGCAAGCTTGAAACAGCACTTCAATCTGAGTTTTTTAATCACAAGATATCAGAAGGGATGCAGCTTTTTTCCATTTTGTTATTTTTCCAATCAATGTTTTTTCCTCCTTTTTTTTTTTTTTTTTTTTTTTTTTGTAGAGGTTTTTTCTTATAGGGCGTATGTGCTCACCAGAAAGACAGAGACAGACAGAGAGACAGGAAGCGAGAAATCAGCGAGAGACATACATGGTGGGGAGGGAAGGTCTTCCTAACACTGTTTTGTAGAGTCCTCACACATTATATTCAAAATTCTAAGTCTTTTTGGAGGTTTTGCACTTGATTTTGGACCTCACACGTTAAAAGAGGAGAAAAAACATGGAGGTAAGTGGCAGTTGTGAATGATGACTTGAGGAAATAGGAGTTAGAGGAAAAATTAAAAACATATTTGAATTGGAAAGTGAAAAGGTTAGGGTTGATTATATCTTTAGGTATGAGAAGGAACATGTTCTGTATTACGGTCAGGAGTTGTTTTTTTGTTTTAGCCAATAATAAGTTTTAAACAGGCATAAATAAGACTAGACCCTACGTAAAACTTAACACACGAAACTTTAGGAGCAAAACATCACACAGCTCTGTGAAATTTTGGTGAAGAAAGGGGAGAAAACAGTTCATCTAGGAATATAGGTAAGATTCTGCCCGGGAAAAGTTTCAGAGACGCTGAGAACTTTAGAAATTTCTTTTAGCTTGAGGCAAGATTGTAGAATTCCCTAATACAGGTAATGCCATAAGCCTTTTTGTGTGGTGTGTGTTTTAGGTGTAGGATTGGGAGGAAAGTAAGAATAAGCTTCGACAAAAGTTGTAGAATCATTGCTTTATTTTAAATTTAGATCTGTAAGCAGGGAGGTCAACTTTAGGCCATGTAACCCATTATACAAATTGTGCAAATACTTAAGAGATTATGTATGTGAAACTCCTATCAGACACTTCATTGAAAATTAATAAGTGAAATAAAAGTACGACTTTTGGGGGCCAGCAGGCGGTGTGGTGGATAAGGGCACTGGATTCCCACATGGCCGACCATGGTTCAAGTCCTGGACCTGGTGGCTTGCTTTCTTGCTTTCCCTTTCTCTCTCTCTCTCGTGGTCAAATAAAAAAAAAACAAAACAAAAACAAAAACAAAAAACTAACAATAACAAATGGAATTAAATTTAAAAAAACTTACAACTTTTGAAAATGCAAAGTTAAAAATATGGTAACAACTTGAATTCCTTAGAACCACTCTGAAATTGAGGAAATCTGAATTAGCAATTTTGATACAGAAAAATCTCATCTTTTGCTTCATTAAAATTTAAAAGCTATTTGGATGAAATCCTTCATTTTCACTCATTGGTAATGAGTTGATGTTTTTTAGTTACTGACACAGGAATCGTCATCTGCAGCTCTGACTCTTAAGAAGGTAATTTCGTTTTCTAAGTGTTAGCTGTATTTTTTACATAGCAGTGTATTTAAAGAGTTTTCTTCTCTGGCAGTACTCTTAAAACTTCTTTTAAAATGTCATATAACTGGGTCAACTGGTGGTGTGGTAGGTAAGGCAGCTTGATACAGCATGGTTGACTGGGTGGTTCCAATCTCGGACACAACAGCTTGAAAAACACACTGGGTATGTGTGCATGTGTTTCCAAATCCCCAAGAGGAGAATGGAGAGAAGTGATTGTGGTGTGGCCATCCCCTTTGGGGGATGCTTTCTTAATTTTCTCTCTCTCTCTCTGTTTCTCTGTCTCTCCAGCAAGTGCATGCACCTTAAAGTCATAACTTACACATCATTTAGTGAGCACTATGAATATGTTATATACTTAGTAATTAAAAATACATTGTAATATTTAGCCAATTATAAACTATAATATAAGTGAAATCATACCATATAAAAAGTACTGTTAAAATTTACGTAACAAGATTTGAATAATATAAAAAAGTAGACTTAACTAAAATGGAGAATTTAGGTAATCTGCTCTGTGATAATCCCTTGAAAGGGATACATCTCTTAAGTAACAAGACCTTTGGTGTTCTACCAACTTAGTAGAATTTTTGAACACAGATAGCCACTGCCCTGTGGCAGTAACTAGGGCAGCCGACCAACTATTCAGAGGAAATGGACTTTGAACGCTTCCTCAGTTTTTGTAACTGTCTTCACAGTTTGCAGTATATTCTTTTGATGATTCTCATAGAGCAGAAGTCTGAAGAAGGAAAGGAAATGTGTTGGGATATTTAAGAAATATATTTTGACTGTGGTCAGGTAGCCCATTCCTATGAAGTCTATTTTTAAATTAAAAGTAACTTAAAAGAATTGCTTATTAAATTTTAAGAGCCGTTTTAAGTTCATAGAATATTTGAGAGGAAAGTACAGAAAACACTATATATCCCGTAATCCCAACCCATAGGCACAGCCTTCCTGTCAGCTTCTGAACCGGAGTAGTAAATTTGTTACGGTCCATCCTACATTAGTACATCATTATTACCAAAATCTACAGGGTTCGTTCTTGGCATTACACATTCTATGGTTTTTAATATGTGTATTAACTTGTATGCCATTACAGTTATAAAACAGAATATTTACTGCTTTAAAAATCTGTACTCTGCCTATTAATCCTCCCTCTTGCCAGCCCCTGGCCACCATTGTTCTATTTACTGTCTCTCCAGTTTTGCCTTTTCTAGAATATCATATAAGTGGAATCATGCAGTACTGAGCCTTATCAGATTGCCTTCTATCCTTTACTGATATGTATTTAACTTTCCTCCTTGTCTCTTTTCATGGCTTGACAGCTGATGGCTCTTAAAGAGTGCTGAATCATATTCCCTTATCTGGTTGTACCACAGTTTATTTACCTAATCATCCACTCACATACTGTTGGAGGACATCTTGGTTGCTTCAAAGTTTTACAGTTGAGTAAACCTGCTGTTGAGTAAATCTGCTGTAAACATCCATGTACAGATTATTGAGTAGACATAAATTTTCAACTCATTTAAAAAACTTTTTTCCGATTCATTTGGGCAAATACTAAGAAAGGTGATTGTTGGGTCTTATGATAAAGGTATGTTTAGTTTTGTGAGGAAATGCCAAACTGTCTTCCAAAGTGGCACTATCATTTTGCATTCCCAGGAGGAATGAATCGGAGTTCCTCTTGCTCCACAAACTCTTCACCATTTGATTGTGTCAGATTTTTGAGTTTTCTTTTTAAGTAAGTATTTTGATTAATTCTTAATTTGGTATAGGGCATATGTGCTCACCAAAGAGAGACAGAGAGAGAGAGTGAGAAAGCAAGCCTCCAGGTTGAACCAGGGTCGGCCATGTGGGAGTCCTGCACCTTAACCACCATGCCACCTGCTGGCCCAACTTTTGGGTTGTCTTCATTCTAATGTACAATAGTATTTCATTGTAGTTTTAATTTGCAATTATATAATGACATATATTGAACATCTTTTCATTACAGATTTGCCATCCATATAACTTCTTTGGGGTGGTGTCTTTTCAGGTCTTTTGTTCATTTTTAAGTCCGATTGTTTTCTTATTATTGAATTTAAGATTTCTTTTATAATTTGTATAACAATCCTTTATTACACATGTCTTTTACAAATATTTTGTCTTAGGTTGTGGTTTTTAATTCTTATGACATTACCTCTTGACCGTAAGCAAAAGTTTTAAATTTTAATGGAATCTAGCTTACCAGGTTTTTTTTTTTTTTTTTTTTTTTTTCTTTTGAGAGGCTTTTGCTATACGGCACATGTGCTTGCCAGAAGGACAAAGACAGAGAGACAGAAAGCGAGAAATCACTCCCCGGGGGGATGGCCACACCGCAATCCCTTTTCCTCCATTCTCCTCTCGGGATCTTGGACACGCAAGCACATGTGCCCGGCATGAGTTTAAGCCACCAGATCCGGGCGTTGAACTGCAGTCGCCCTCATGGGAGTCCAGAGACATAGTCATTACGCCAACTGCTGGTCACCAGGTTTTTTTTTTTTAATGGATCAGCCTAACTAGCTGCTGGTGGAAACTGCCCTCGGTTTTTCCCTGAACTTTTTGGATTTTGTTCCTTATAAATCTGATGTAAATTTCCTGTTCCATATTTCCCCACTTTGCTAACCTAATAAGGTGCCACTTTTTCCTTCCTTCTTTCCAACACTACTGTCTTATATCTCCTCGAACATATTGTTTATTTCCCGGTCTGTTCTGTGGCTCTCTTTTCCCTGCTTTCTTTAATTGACATACCTCTTTGAATTCCTGTAGACTATTTGCCATGTAATTTTAGTACTTGATTACTTTCTTTGGTATGTTTTTCTCAGCTAGATTATAAATTTTCTGGACCTGGGGAATTTAGTGCCTTTATAATATATTTCTCACAGTTGCTGGCCTTCTGTTCAGCATTTAGTAGAATCAATAATAACATGATGCTTTTCCCCAGGACACGGACTGAGCACAAAACTTGTCAGACAGGATTTACTCTGGATGTTTTCATTCAGGTTTAGTGTGATCTGGAACTGGATACTTTGGAGTGTGGAGACCCCTGCCAATATTCCCATTCTCTTTTCCTTTCTGCAAATGAAACCATCTGGCCATTTAATTCTAGACATTAGCTTTAGTAATAGTTTTGAGACAGTAATAAACTATCTTCCCTACCAACCAGAAAAATGCTTGCTGGTGCTGCAAGACTGAAAGTTCCCATACCCACACCCTGGCCATATGCCAAATCACAAATTAAGAAATTATTTTTGTAGAGGAAATGAAATATACATTTATTTTTAAAAGCTCATAATTAAAAGCATAGAAAAGAAGAAAGTCACTTAGTCTTATGCTCCAGAGAGTACCAGTGGTTTTTATTTTTTAAGCATATAGTGTATTTTTTTCTATCTAGCTTTTTAAATGGAATTCTGCCATGTATACAGTTTGTTTTGATTTTACAATTTAATTCTTATCTGAGATTTCCTAATGTCATCTTGTATCAGAGAAAATGACCAAAGTTTTCTTAATCAGTACAAGAAAGTTTTCTTAGTTGATTATAAACTTTTGATTTCTTCTTCCTTTGTGGTGTATGTGTACAAAAGTGACTTACATGACAGGTAGGCCTTAGAGGTATGCCTGGTTTCTGTTTGCCCCTAGCTGGATCTTGGATGTGATCACGTTTCTCTGTAGCCATCTTCTGAGACGTTGGTCTTTCCAGCTATTGCATTTAGCTTGTTTTTTGAAGCCACTGGTATGTTTTGCCACTGCCTTCATGGGACCCTAGGAACAACTGTTTGTTCTAAGTTGACTCCTGCTTTTGCCTCACTGCTGGGCTGAGCAAGCTTCTATACTTGGACCCCTAGTTCATTTCCCTGGCACCATGTTGGGCAGAGGGCTTCTCTCTCTAATTTAATGCTCTCTGAGAAACTAATGCTCGCTGTGGGAGCATTTGGGAACCCCAAATCTCTGGGGATTTTATAGTTCTTCCTGGGGTTAGATCTGAGGAAGAGGCTAGTGTTACACAGTACTTGGTCTAACCTCACGTCTGTGTCTGACCCACTTGCTTTGTTTCCTATTTGTAACTCTGGCACTCTGCTCATCCTCAACTTGAAGGAATTTTATCTAGTCAGTGGATTAGGGACATAGATTCTGCCTGATGACATTTCCCCACCCAGATATACACTCTCTTGTACCTAAATTATAGCTTTAGAATTTAATCCACAAGGACTTTATGACCATACTTTTATTTATTTTAGTCCTTCTAGCAGAGCAAGAGAGAAACCAAATTACCAGAAAATATTTTACCTGTCATTATGGAACATGAGGTACCATAATTAAATAAATTTTTTCATTCTTGGATGTTTAGGTTATTTCTCTTTTTTTAATTTCTGATGTCATGAACAGTGTTCTGATTCCTGTACTTAGCTATCTGCCTCTCTAGTTCTTTTTCTTAGGTCAATATTTGTAACTCTGTATTTGTTTATTTAAGACAGGGTCTTGCCCTGTCTCAGTACTGTTGCCTCAGCCTCTCAGCTGGAACCACGATTGCATGCCACCACACCCTGCTGGTTGTCAGGCAGGCTCTTGCTATGTCGCCCAGGCCAACCTTGAGCTTGTGACCCTCTTGCCTCAGCCTTCCCGTCAGGGATTACCGGGCCTGCCACTGCCCCCAGGCTCTGTGCATGTGCCATGTCTTGGCCTGCATGGCGGGGCCAGGCTGAATCTTTTGAGATGAAATTATATTTCAAAGTTTTAAGCCTTTGAAATATTTTTTCTCCACATCTTAAAACATAAGTGGAAAGTTGTAGTTCTATGTGACAGTCTAAGGTCTTCTTCACAACCATTCTGATTTCCCCTTACAGTAAAGAAGCGGCAATAGGGGCTAGATTCCCTTCTACTTTAGCAGTTTCAAACACGGGATAACAACTAGTGCAGAAATGGAATTTGTAAGTAAAGGGAAGCAAATCGGAGTGACTGTGTGCTTACCAGATTAACGTCTTGCACTTTCCAGGTCTTAGTGCATCGGCGGGAAGTCAAGCAGCGCAGAAGCTAAGCAGAATCCAGGAAGCAGATCAGATTTTAGGGGCATCAGGATGGTTTGAAATTGTGGAGTAAAGTACCAAAAGGAGGTTTGCTTGACAAAGGAAGGGCTTTAGAAATCTGCAGAGGGATTCCCTTGAATTTATGGTTGCGCACTAATCTGTGCATGTTATATGAGGCCAAGAAGAGGATCGCAAAGGAGAGGGCCTAACAGTTTATAGAACTGATAAGACTTGGAATTTGGTTCCATCATTCAGAATAGAAAGATCCTATATTATACAAGGGGACCTAGAAAACCTTGTGGAAAAATGGAATTAAGTACACATTTACTTCAGTGCAAAAATTTTTGTAATCCATGCAGTTTTTTCATGATACACATTTTCCATGAACTGTTTCCACTCTTGTGTAAAAAGAATTCAGAAAGTGTTTAGAGGTTTTACTTTAGGGTGCATGCACTTACTAGGGAGAGAGAGACAGAGAGACAGTGAGAAATTACACCCCGGGGGATTGCCATGCTGCAATTCCTTTTCCGCCATTCTCCCAGGATCTTGGACATGCACATGCATGCTCCCTGCATGATTTTTAAGCCACCAGGTCCTGTCAGCCATATGGGAGTCCAGTGATATAACTGCTATGCCATCTATTGACCCCTAGAAAGTATTTCATTAGAATAGGATTCTGCTTTATATCTGTTCTTAAAAAAACACCACACATGCAAACCTTAAAGAATCTGACTTATCCCAAATAAACATGTCAGAATAAAATTCACCCTTATTTAAAATATTAATAATATAACAAAATCCAGTACTTAACAATATAAGATTTAGAATACTCAGCATGCACTCCAAAATGTCATCAGGCATGTAAAGATGGCAAAAAATATGACCTACAATCAGAGAGGGAAATAATTTAACTCAGAGACCCAGAAATGGCAAAGATGGTGAAGCTGGCAAACAAAGACACTAAAACTGCTCACAAATATGCTCCATGTGGCCAAGAAAGTACAAGAAAACAGCATAATGAGAGAAACAGGAAATAGCAGAGAAGACCAAAAGGAACTTCTAGAAATGAAAAAATATAGTGACTGATATGAAAAGTACACTGAGATGAACAAAAGAGACAATCTAAGAAAGAGTGATCCAGACTAAAGCACCAAAGAGGGTAATAGCTTTGATTTGATTGTCATGTACTATATGCGTATTTTGATGTACAGTGGTAGAATATAAATTTTTAAAAAGTAAGACGAAAGGAAAAATATCATTGATCTGTAGTACAATATTTAGTAATTAAAGATGTAATATGAAGTCCCAGATTAAAAGGCGAGGGGAAGGAATAGAAAAAGTACATGAAGGGGACCAGCAGATGGCGTAATGGTTACATCACTGGACTCCCACGGTTTAAGTCCTGGACCCAGCAGCTTGAAATGCACACCAATTTCTGTGTGTGTGTGTGTGTGTGTGTGTGTGTGTGTCCAAAATCCTGAGAGGAGAATGGGAAAGAAGGTATTGTGGAATGGCCAACCACTCTGGGGATGATTCTTGCTTTCTCTCTGTCTCTCTAGCAAGCACATGCACTCTATAGCAAAAATCTAAGAAAAATAAAGAAAAAGTACATAAAGAATGTCCAAAATTTGGCCAAATTTGGTGAAAACTAGAAACTCAAGATGCGCAGTGAGCCCAAAGAATATAAACATTAAGTAGCCACAGCAAGGCTTGAAAGCCTCTGATGCAAAGAAAATCCTTTTTTTAAAAAAAGAATTAGGAAAAAAGACACTGGTGGTACAGACAAATGAAGAATAACAACTGACTTCTTACTAGAAACTGCAAGTTACAACATATTGGAAGATTGTGTTCACTGAAAGAAAGAGAGGAGGGGTGCCCTTATAGACCTAAAAAGTTCAAACCTAAAAGTTTTGACCAAAGACAGCACTTTAAAATTAAAGTTGAAATACTTTTCTAGACAAGCAAAAGCTTAAATCAGACAATTCATTGTTAGTCAATACTGCAAGAAAAAGTTTTGTAGAAAATAATGCCAGATGGAAATTTGATCCACACAAAGAAGGAAAGTGCTAGAAATGGTAAATATGTGGGTGGATAAGAAGGAGTTTTTAAGTCATTGCATGTTCTTAAATTATTGTTTAAAGGAAAAGTACTAACGTGCTTGGGACTCATGGCACGTGTAGAGATAAGATGTCTGAAAATAATTCTACAAAGTATGAGAATGAGGAATGGGAAGTACACATTTATAAAGTATACATGAAGTGGGTATAATGTTATTTGAAGATTATATATTGTAATTCTATTACTAAGATGAAATAATTAAACAAGCATAGCTAATTAGCCAGTGCTAGAAATAAAATGGAATAATAATAATAATAATAATAATAATAATAAAAGCTTAGTGAACCAAAAGAAGGGAAGAAAAGAATGGAGCCACAAGATAGGTAGAAACAACTATGAAGGAAGTAAGAGTTCAACTGAGCCCTATCAGCAATTTTATATTAGATAAAAATGGAATACACTGAAGTTATAAAGGTCAATATTGTCAGATTTGATTTAAAAGGTAATATTCAGTCTGGCTCTGTAGCATCAGAGTTGAGGGAGTCAGATCCCATATGGCCAACTGTGGTTCAAATCCTGACCCCAGCCGTTTGTAAAACACTCTGGGTGCATGTGCATGCATGTCCCAAATCCTGACGGAGGGGTAAATGGAGGAGAAAGGCTTGCGGTGTTACCAGGACCCTTTGGGTAGTGCTTCCTTCCAACCTCTTTCTCTGTTTCTCTTGGGCAAATGCATGTACCCTCTGGAAATTAAGAACAAGAGTAATGCTGCTTCTGTCTTTCTTTGGCTAGTCCCGTAAGTTGAGTTTCAGGGAGTAACTCCTTTCACTGTCTCTTTCTGCAGGGTCTCTATAGTGGGTCTGTTACTCTGTCAACTAGTTCTGGAGTTTAGGTGCTGTGGAGGTGAACTCTGATTTATTTCCTCCATTTTGCAAAGGCTCTATCAGTTTTTGTGTTTTGTAGTTATAGCGAACAGTTTTATATCCTGATATTTTTTATTAAATCATTAATGCTTTTTTTAAAAAAAATAGTAGTACCCAATTATATGCAAATACAAATACAGAGAAAGCTAGAGTGATTTTCCTGGTCACATAAAGCATTTTTCAGGATAAAAAGAAATTACCAAGAATAATGAGGGACATTTTATATCAACAATCTTATTAATTTCTTCATGAGGAAATTTTAAAAATCTTAACTGATGTACCTGATAACAGAGCTCCAAAATACATGAATTAAAAGCTGATAGAATGGAAAAGAGAACTGACAAATTTATAATTAATAGTTGGATATTTCAGAAGTTTTTTATAAATCAAGAGAAAACCAGTAGTATAGAAGACTTGAATACATTAAAAAACCTAACCTAGTTGATATTTATAGATCATATCAGCCAGATGGTAGACTGTACATTCATTTCACACGCACATGGAACATTCGCCAAGGTAGACCATATGCTGGACCATAAAATAAGTCTCAATAAATTCTAAAAGGATGAAATTATTAAAAGTATTTTCTCTGACTATAGCAGAATTCAATGAAAATTAATAGTCATCCAACTATATTTAAAATACTTGGAAATTAAACAAGGTTTAAGTAATCTATGTGTCAATAAAGAAAACATGGACTGAAGGAAAAAAACAAAACTATGGGACTTAAAGTAGCACCTAGAGAAAATTTTACTTAATTGCTCATTTTGGAAGATTAAAAAGTATTTGAAATTACTAATGTAAAATTTCATGATCAGAAATTAGAAAAGGAGCAGCAAATTGAGTTAGAGGATGCAGATAGAAACATCGGGCTGGCAGGTGGCATGGTGGTTAAAGACACTAGATTCCCACATGGCTGACCGTGGTTCAAGTCCTGGATCTGGCAACTTGCTTTCTCACTTTTCCTTCCTATCTCTATCTGGCCAAATTGAAAATAATAATAATAACAAATGGAATTAAATAAAAATAAATCTTTTTTAAAAAGAAACAAAGATAACAGTAGAAATCAATGATAAAAACAAATGGAATCAAAGCTGATTTTGTGAAAGAGCAATACAATTGGTAAATGTCTAACCAATTAGATAGGAAAAAAGAACTAATATCTAGCATGTAAGAAGGCATATTCCTGTAGATATCAAAATAATAAGGAAATATGAGTAGATCATACTAATAAGTTTGGTAATTTAGATGAAATTGTTAAATTTTTGAAAGACAAAACTGCCAAATCTCAATAGATAACTGGAGAATAGATATTATATATATATAAATATATTTAAATTTATATATAAATATATATATAATATATATATAAAACATATATATATTATATATATATAAAATATATATATATATATTATGTATATATATATTTTAGGTGATTTTTGCTATAGGGCGCATGCACTTGCTGGAGAGACAGAGACAGAGAGACACAAAGTGAGAAATCACCCCCCAGTGGGGATGGCCACACTGCAATCCCTTCTCCTCCAGCCTTCTCCCAAGATTTTGGGCACACACTCACATGTGCCTGGCATGAGTTTCAACTGCCAGATCTGGGACTTGAACTGTGGTTGACCATGTGGGAGTTCAGAAACATAACCATTACACCATCTGCTGGTCTCACCTGTAAATTTTTTAAAAGAAACTGATGTTAGCCATAAAGATTCCTGGCCTAGATGGGTTCAATGGCAAATTTTAACAAATATTTAAGAAAGCATACCAAGTTTACACAAACTCTTTTTTTAAAAAATATTTATTTGTTTATTTATTTAAATTTGACCAGAAAGAGAGAGAAATGAGAAAGCAAGTCACTGGGTCCAAGACTTGAACTGTGGTCTCCCATGTGGGAGTCCAGCACCTTAACCACTATGCCCTAACCACCACACCACTTGCCAGCTCCACACAAACTTTTATAAAATAGAATGAGATAGAACACTTCTGCCATTACTTTGATAACAAAAATACGGAAAAACTCCTTACAGGAAATGAAAATGACAGACTAATATCCTTCATGAGCACTGATGTTGACATTTAGAAAATTTTAGCAAGTTCAATATATCAAAAGGTGGATAGCATTATAATGACTAAGTGCATTTTATCCCAGGAATGCCAGCTGTTTAGCATTTGAGAATTAGTGTAATTCACCATATTAAGATAATACTGAAGAAAAATCCCGATCACTTCAGCAGGTGTTGAAAATCCTATTTGATACCCCCTTTAGATAATCTTCAGTGAACTAGAAATAAAAGGGAGTTTTCTCAGCCTGATAGATATCTACAGTAAACCTACAGCTAATGACATACTTAGAAGTGAAAAATGAAATGGCTTACTCAGGATTGGGAATAAGGCAAGGGTGTTTTCTGTTGTTACTTAAAAAATACATATTTATTGATTATCAATATTTTTTTCAATTTGACCAGAGAGAGACACACAGAAAGAGAGAGAGAGAAAGTGAAAAAGCAAGCCCTCAAGTCCTGGACTCAAACCGTGGTTGGCCATGTGGGAGTCCAGAGCCCTTAACCACCATGCCTCCTGCCAGCCCCATCTAACTGGCTTTTAAAAATAGAAATTGACAAAACAACTCCAAAACTTATGTGAAAATAAAAAAGATAAAATAGTCCAAGTAATTTTGAATAACAAAAAAAAAGAGGTCTTATACTACCTGCTTTTAAGACTACATTAGTCAACACAGGGTGGTAATAACATAAGGGTAAACATGGATTAATGGAATAGAGTAGTGAGTCCAGAAATAGAGCTACACGTCTGTAATGGAATTCAATAGGTAAAATGAATATCTTTTTTTTTTTTTTTTGAGAGGTTTTTGCTATAGGGTGCATGCACTCGCCCAGAGAGACAGAGACAGAGAGACAGAAAGCGAGAAATCACCCCCCACGGCGGGGGTGGGGGGGCACGCCGCAATCCCTTCTCCTCCATTCTCCTCTTGGGATCTTGAGCATGCACACACATGTGTCTGTCGTGAGTTTAAGTGACCGGGTCCGGGACTTGAATCACAGTCGACTACATGGGAGTCCAGCAACATAGTCATTACGCCAATTGCTGGTCCCATAAAATGAATATCTTTTAACAACTGTTGCTGCATTAATTGGGCATCTATGTGAAAGAGAAAAAAATAGCACCTTGAGCCTTTCTTCACAATGTGTAGTAAAATTAGTCATGGACCTAAATGTCAGAGTGAAAACTATAAAAGACTAGAGAAAACTTTGTGTCCTTTAGTTGGGCAGAGATTTCTTACATTGGACACAAAAATAACTCATTATAAACAAACTGGACTTCATTAAAATTAAAAACTTGTGTTTAAAAAATACTGTGAAGAAAATGAAGCAAGCCAGAGACAGGGAGAAAATATTTGCAAAAGACATTTGATAAAGGGACTTGTGTTTTGAAGTATGTAGAACTTGGGAAATTCAATTGCAGATCAATGCTGTAAAAAGAAATGGGTAAAAGGAAATACGAGTGGTAATACTGAGTAGTGTTGAGGATGCGAAACAACTCAGATTGCTGATGGGAATGTAAAGTAGTAAAGCTGTTTTGCTTTTGAACTGTTATCTTATAAAATTACAGCTATACTTACACATCCCAGCATTTCTACATACAGATATTTAACTAGTACTAAAAACTAGTGATCATGGGGAGATCTTTATATAAATGTTCATAGAAACTTTACATGGTCGCAAACTGGGTAAGCTCCAAATATTCATCAGCTTTTTAAATAACAATCAACAAATCCGGGGTGTGTGTGTGTGTGTGTGTGTGTGTGTGCATGCATAAAAATACTGCTCATCAGTATTAGTCTGGCAGAACAGACTATGTACACAACATAGATAAATCTCAAAAACATTTTTCTGTAAGTAGAGGTTAGTCTCAAAATGCTACTTCATCATTGTATTTATGTGAACTTTTTGGAAAGGTAAAACTATAGTGATAGGAAGCAGGTTAGTTCTTACTAGGTGCTGGTGTGAAGGAGAAGTATTCACTGCTAAAAGACTTGAGTTTTGTGGATGATAGAAATATTCTGTATCATTAATTTTTTATGATAGTTACATATCTGTACAGCCTTGTCAAATTTCGTATATTGTATCCTCACAGTTGATGAGCTTTATTCTGTTTAAACTATACTTCAATAAAGCTGGTGTTTTGTACTTTTTAAAATTGACAGATAAAATGACATGTATTTATAATGTACAGCATGATGTTTTCATATGTCTGTATATTGTACAATGACTAATCTAGCTAAAGTTGCCTCACAGTTACTACTTTTTGGTAAGTGTAGTAAGAACAGTTAACATCCACTCAAATTTATCAAGCATACAATATGTTGGGCCTAGCAGGTGGCATGGTGGTTAAGGGTACTGGACTCCCACATGGCCCCCTGTGGTTTGAGTCCCAGACTTGGTGGCTTGCTTTGTCTCTTTCTCTCACTCTCGTTCTTGCTCTGTCCCTTTCTGGTCAAATTAAAATAAATAAATAAAGTTAAATAGAATAATTCTTTAAAAAAAAAAGAAAAAAGAATACCATATGTTATCATTAACTATCGTTAACAGTCACCATGCAGTATAATAGATCTCTTCAACTCATTCCTTCTCACTAATTGCGATTATGTATACAGCTCCCTATCCTCCCTCTCTAGCCACCCAAGCCTCTGGGAACCACCATTCTATCTCTGCTTACGTGAGATCAACATTTTATATTTTACATGTGAGATCACATTTGTCTTTCTGTGCCTGACTTACTATACTTAACATATTGTCCTCTAGGTTCATCCTTGTTTTTTGCAAATGACAGGATTTCATTCTTTCTTATGCCCGAATACTATTTGCCACATTTTCTCTATTTATTCATCCATTGATGGACTCAGGTTGACTTCATATCTTGGCTATTGTGAATAATATTGCAGTAAACATCAGGGTGTCAGTCTCTCTTGGACATACTGGTTTCGTTTCCTTTGGAAACATACGCAGTGGTGGAGTTGCTGGATCATATGGTTGGTACTTTCTATTTTTAATATTTTTTTTTTTTTTTTTTTGGAGAGGTTTTTGCTATAGGGCGCGTGCGCTCACCAGACAGACAGAGAGAGACAGAGAGATAGAAAGCAGGAAATCACCCCCCAGGGGGGATGGCCACGCCGCAATCCCTTCTCCTCCATTCTCCTCTTGGGATCTTGGGCACGCACGCACACGCGCCCGGCGTGAATTTTAAGCCGCCGGGTCTGGGACTCGAACCGCGACCGACTACATGGGAGTCCAGTGACATAGCCATTACGCTAACTGCTGGTCCCATCTATTTTTAATATTTTAAGGAGCCTCCATACTAGTTTGTATAATGAGTGCACTAATTTATATTCCCAAGAATGGTTTAGATCCCTTGTCTTTGTATCCATGCCAGCACTTGATATTGTTCACCTTTTTAAAAATTTTTTTTTTTTTTAAAGATCAGGGTAACAGGGTAATTGTATACTTTACATACAGTAAAATTTACCCTTTCTATATAGTTGTGGCTGATTTTAAACATCTATTTTATTGCTGGAGGGCTTGAGTACTCACCAGAGAGAGAAAACACTCCCCTGTGGAGTGTGGTCACCCAAAGTCCTTTTTCCTCTCTCAATCCTATCAGGATTTTGGGCATGCATGTACATACACCTGATTTGTTTTTCAAGCTACCTAGGCTCGGATTAAAACTGCAGTCAACCCTATGGCTATTAAATGGACAGCACTTAAATGAGATATGGGGCTGGCTCTGTGTGTGTGTGTGTGTGTGTGTGTGTGTGTATTTATTTTTTTTTTTTAGCTGTTATCTTGTTTTCCTTGTTAACATTTCAAGATCTTTCAGGGTCACTTCTACCAGGCATAATCTAGACTAAATTTAGCATCATTATTCACTCATTAAACGTTTATCAGCTTAGGAAATAGAGTCAGGGGCTACCTCAAACTGAGCACTGTTATTCAGCACAAATACTCGGACAGTGTGGCTACCCTTGTTCTGCTACCTTCTCAGTATGGTCGTCTATTGCAGCAGCAGCATCTTAAAATATTTTTTATTCCACATGATAGAGTGCACCCACACACATGAGGGAGAGAAGCACTCTCCACAGGGCTTGTAACCAAGTCCTCCAGCCTGCCACGGTCATGGGCACACGCACGCACATGCAGCATGTGTTCAGGTCAAGCAGGCTGAGTTCTCAAACCACAGCCAATGTGTTGTTTTCAGTTCCTTAGTATCACGGACGACCAACCGAGCCCCTGAGGCTGGGCTCCGGCCTCTTCCTGTGATAACCAGTACATTAGTGCTGTTTGAACCACCTTGGTATCTTTTCCTCACCGGGTACCCAGTGATCTGAAGGCAGGTGATGAAATCCTTCAGGTTAGGTCTCTCTAAAGATACTGTTTTTATTTTTAAATATATTCTGGCAAGGAGGTAAATAGGTGTGAGAGGTGAGTTCAGAAATGACTAAAATTCTATTTAAGAATTGGCGCATGGGACCAGCAGGTGGCATGATGGTTGGGGTGCTGGACACTCCCATATGGCTGACCACAGGTCAAGTCCTAGACCTGGCGGCTTACTTTCTCACTTTCCCTCTTTCTCTCTGTGTGTCTCTCTCTGGTCAAACTAAAAATAAATGAATGAATAAATGAAATTAAATAAATAATTAAAAGAAATGGCACAGATGATTTTAGGTTAAAAAATGCATAAACACAACATGGACTTTGTGGACTTAAAAAAACTCAAATCTTTCGCTTAGAATCATAAGTTATGATATAGCTGTCAAAAAGATAGTACAAATATGGCCTGCACTTTTGCCACATCCAGGGCTCTTTACTGATTTTTGAATAAAACATTTGAAGACCATAAACTAGTAGACTTTCTGAGAGAAAAGATCATGTTATGACTGCAGAGAGAAGGAACTGGAAATCTATAGGTTGGGAACTAAATAGCTATTTTTACTTTATTTTTCTGTCATAAGTTTTGTGACTATTTGATTAATCAGGCACCAAGAAATTATGATACTTTAAATAATCTGTTAGGGAGGTTGTTACTAAAGGTTCGTTATAGGAAGTTGAAAAAGAAACCCTTGAAAGGTCTAAAAACAGAACTATATAAACATGAGATATTTGTACAGTGGAATTATTGCAATGAGAACTCTATAGAATATTAAACAATATGACAAAATGCCAATGATATGTTAATAAATAGAAAACTATGGCACAAAACAATATGTAGGATATGATTCCATTTTTCTACCCCCAAATGGGCATGTATTATAAAAATGGCTCAAGGACAGAAAAGAGATACCAACGCTGTCTGGTGGCCTTACAGACTTACAAGGTAACTTTAAAAACTATTTATTTATTTATTTTTGAAGAGGTTTTTGCTATAGGGTGTGTGCACTCGCCAGAAAGAGAGAGACAGAGAGATAGAAAGCGAGAAATCACCCCCCAGGGGGTATGGCCATGCCACAATCTCTTCTCCTCCATTCTCCTCTTGGGATCTTGGGCATGCACGCACATGTGCCCAGTGTGAGTTTAAGCCACCAGGTCCAGGACTTGAACTGCGGTCGACTACATGGGAGTCCAGCGACATAGCTATTACACTAATTGCTGGTCCCTATTTATTTATTGTTTATCTGTGTTCCTACAATGAGCATGAATTATTTTCACTATGAGGAAAAGTAAAATTTGTTTTGTTAAAAATTAATCTTTATTGTACCAGCAATCCATAAATGGATGTCAGATACATGAGTAATCAGACATTCAGTGCATTTCTTTTTTCACTGGAATTTGAATATAGTGAGAAGGTGAAAAAAGCTGTGACCTGTGTGTAACAAAGGGAAAGTCACTTAAATGGGTCTGAGTGTCTTGAGTATTAGTGTCTTTTTAAATTATTTATTTAATTTTATTTATTATTATTATTTTATCATTTAACTGGAGAGAGAGAGAGAGAGAGACAAAGTGAGAAAGCAAGCTACCAGGTCTGGGACTCAAACCATGGTCAGTCATGTGGGAGTCTAGCACCTTAACCACCACGCCACTTGCCAGCCCCAAGTCCTAGCCTCTTAAGCCTTAAAGAGAAGGGTTAAAGATTTGATGGACCTCCAGTTCTGACCTAATACCATTTAAGTCAAGAATGTAACTGGTTAGTCCCACAGTATCTGTAACTTCTCACACACCGATGTAATTAGAAGGCTGTTTTCATTACATAAAATGTATGTATCTCATCAGGCCCCCTCCTGGTGTGAAGGTGGGCCTGGGACTACGAACTTAACACCTCTGCCTCTGACTCCCTCAGGTAAGAATATTGTATCAGTCAAGTTTGAGAAAATGTTGGGTAAAAGAAGGATGCTCTGAAGGTTAGGTGTGGGTGGAACCTTTTAGCCATCACGTCTTTTTCCTTGTATAATGTCAGCTGTACGTCCCAGTGTCTTATCCATGCTGTATCAATTCTGCTTGTGATCGGAGTTCTCCTCTCTTACCATGATGTCAAAGCCTCCCTGGTGTTTTTGCCTCAAGTGTTTACGAGTTAATTTTACCTGCACATCACCTAAATGAGTCTGCCTTTGTGTCCCCTCTATATCCCTGCAATGTATTGCTGCCTTGTGGGGCATCTGATGAAGGTACAGAGATGCTGGGGGGGGGGGGGGCATGGGGGGAGGAGGAGAGAGAGAGAGACTGATCACTGAAATGCCAGAATGTGAATCTGCTGAGCCTCAGAATATTCATTATTACCTGAATGACCCACAGGGCTAAAATGACAAGATTTAAAATGAGACCAGTGTTTTCTTTTTCTGTCTCTGAAATTTGCATTCCCTTCGATGCTTTTCCATTTTCAGGCAGCGACTTTTGACATTTTTTTCCTTTTTAAACTTTAATATCTTTTATGTGATATTTTTGTCCTTTTTTTTTTTTTTTCCTTTCCTACTTATAAATAATTAGACTAAGCATCTGCCATGCTATTGGGAACATACAAACTTTTGGCTGTATTACTTGGTGAGAAATTAGACAGGGACGCAGCTGCTGTGGCATCGATGGTAAGCACTGTTGTAGGATACTGGGGCCATATCAGGGGCTGAGTTTTGGAATCTGGGTCAGTCTGAAAACACCCAGCATGCCTGTGTGTGCCTGTCATTTTGGCTGGCTGGGAGTCTGACAGAAGGATTATGGCATGGCGAGACTCCGTTGAGGTTGCCCCCCACATCTCTCTCTCAAGAGGGGAGAGGAAAAAAAGGTTTTCCAAAAGACTGAACAGGGTAACTAAAACCTTCACTCAGAGGGCAGAGACACACCTCGTTTTCCTAAATATTGATATTTATGTCTTCCTGACCATATTCTTTCACTTACTAATATGGAATGTTCTTTTCAGATATTCATTTTTTATTTTTAATTTCAAATAAAAATTTCCAAATGTGGTATGAGGTTACCTGGGGGTGCTTATTAAAACTGTAGATGGTGTCATGGTTACATTGCTGGACTCTGCCACATAATCAACCACAGTTCAAGTCCTGGACTCAGCAATTTAAAACTCACACATGTGCATGCGTGTCCAAGATCCTGAGAGGAGAATGGAGGAGAAAGGATTGCAGTGTGACCATTTCCCCTGGGGAATGATTTCTCACTTTCTGTCTCTCTGGCAAGCACGCATGCCCTATAGCAAAAATTTCCCTCTTAAAACAAACAAAAATCTTTAGTTTCCTAGGGCCAATTCCACAGCCATTGAATAAATCCCTGTGGATGGCTGCGAACCAGCTCTTCCCATGTGCATTATATATTGAGGTCTGAGCACTGCCGAGGTAGTTACAAAATGTATACATTTGGGAGTATGATGAAATTAATATTATTTCATCAGCTGTTAGATATCTTTAATATGGGCAGCTTTCATATAAAAGCTTACTTCCTTGGAATAGACTGTAAGTCGGTGATATAAATAAAATCTGATATTCTGTAAAATGTGGCCATATTTCTGAATATGGACTTGCCCAATTTTGTAGAAATAATATGGTATTAAATATTTTTCTATTTCACATAAAAGGTCCTTAAGCAAAAACATTAAGGCCAAATTTAATTTGAGTTGATTTGTTACAGAGATTCTCAGGAGAGGGTTGCAGGATGCTCTGCATCCAGGATAGAGGAGAGATGCTTTGAGTAGAGTCTAAAGGGCAACACTGCCTGCATCCAATTTCAAGTAGATATTAAGAGAGCAGTTTTAAACTGTACGTCAGGCTTGATAGAAAGGACTTACTTTTCTCAGCCAAAAGGTACAATAGAATGTTTAGTCTGGGGGGTCGGCAGGTTGCATGGTGGTAAAGGGGGCTGGATTCCCACGTGGCCAAGTTCGAGTCCTGGACCTGTTGGCTTGCTTTCTCACTTTCCCTCTCTCTCTCACTATGTCCCTCTCTGGTCAAATTATAAATAAATAAATAAAGTTAAATAAAATAATTCTTAATAAAAAGTAAAAAGAAAGCTTAGTTTCAGACATGGGCTTCTTAGTTGTAAAGGGTCTTGTTTTTAGAGTTAGATATTAATCTGGGGCTTTACAGAACTTTACTCTGGATGAGTTGCTTCATTCCTATGGGTCTGTTTTGTAATCTGTAAAACTGAAACAACAGTTTTCATTTAATTGTGAAATGAGATAATGTGTACTGTGCTAAGCTAAGAAATTTTTTTTTTTTTTTTTGGAGAGGTTTTTGCTATAGGGTTTGTGCACTTGCCAGAAAAACAAAGAGAGACAGAGAGCGATAAATCATCCCCCAGGGAGGATGACCACGCCACAATCCCTTCTCCTCCGTTCTCTTCTCGGGATCTTAGTCACCCATGCACACACGCCCGGTGTGAGTTTAAGCCACCGGGTCCAGGACTCGAACCATGGTCAAGTACATGAGAATCCAGCGACATAAGCATTATGCCACCTGCTGGTCCAAAGCTAAGAATTTAATATGCCAAGATTAGTCAATTTTAACTTACATTTTTTCCAAATATTGATTTATATTTATTGAGAATATATGAGAGGTCTTCAGAAAGTTCATGGAAAATGCATATTATGGGAAAACTGCATGGGTTTCTATATATATCTTTTGTATAAAAATTTGTACTAACTTTATATATCTGAACAGGATCTAGTTTGAGACATTAAAAGGGATTAGATGGGGGGGGGGACCAGCAGTTAGCATAATAAACCATTTTTCCACAAACTTTCTGAAGTTCTTTTATGTACCACACACACTGGAAATAGAAAGTAAAAACTAGTCTAAAGAAACTAATCTAGAATAACTTCTGATAGGTTCTTTTAAGATTTAATTTCAAAGGTTTAATTATAGGCTGACTCAAGAAAATTAAAAGGGGAGCCCTAAAAGCTGCTGAGTCATGTTGGGTCAAACTAATTAAAATGTATGCCACTTTTACTTTCCTGTTTTATATATTGTTTGCATCTTAACTATTTGATTCTCACTGTTTTAACATTAAATTATGAAACAACAGCCTTTGTATAGAGACAGTGGACTAGCAGGGAGATACTACCCAGCCCCTAGGGACCATGTTTTTCTCACAGAGAGAAGCAAAGCAGCTCACTTGGGGATTGAACTCATAACTATCATCTTAGCACCAGGCACTAAACAACTGATTCAAGCACCTGCATATTCTATATAAAAGGTGCAAGGAAAATAAGGCATAGAGATTCTCAGCCTTGCATTAATGTATTGAATACATTATTGAATACCCACTACGTGCTAGTGTTTTGCCTTAAAAAATGTGAAAACACACACTCTGCTTAACTGGAATATTCAGGCCAGGAAAGAAACAGGATAACTTAAGGAAAGGTAGGCTCACTCCACAAAGAACTACAGTCATGCTTTGCTTAATGATGGGGATATTTTCTGACAAATGCACTCTTAGGTGATGTTGTCATTGTGAAAACAAATATTATAAATTTGACTTACACATACCTAAAGGTCGTGGTCTACTCGATAGCTAGGCTATCCAGGAGAGCCTATTATCACCTTCTAGGACCAAACTGTCATTTTGCGGTATACGGCTGTATGATGTATATTACTCACAGGATAAGGGTTCTCCCCCACCCCCACCCCAGTGTCCAGAGGCTATTGGAACCTCCCCAGAAGACTCTTCTCTCAAAGGGAGATCGAGAGGGCAAACTCTCAATGGATAACTGTAGGGTTGACACTGTGCATGAAAGGGGCATTAAATCAACAGGAGGGCTAGCGTAAACCTGTAGGCCTTGGATTTGCCATATTTTCTGCCAGAATGCTTAAAAACAGTATTGAAGGAAGGTTGTACAAACATGTCTTCCAAATGAACACAGTGACTCCCCAGCTCCAGAGTCTGGCAGATCTGGGTTTGAATCCCAGCTTTTGCAATAATAAATTTGATTATACTCTTTATGCCTCTTTTACTTGTGAAATAAGGAGGATAGTTAAGCATTCGGTGTCCTTGATGAAGATAAAAGGGAAGATACATTTTAAGTACTTACCACGATACTTAACATGTTTTGGTTTCCATAAATATTTACTAGTATGAAACCACAGCCTAACAGCCATTCTTTAAAGACAGACAGAAGGGAGGGAGACTAGGGGGACCATTCAAAACACTAGGTGTCAGCATTGCACCTCAAATAATCAAGTGTACAACCTGTCTACTCTGATTTTATGTAGAGGGTGTCCACGTCAAACTGTCTTGGAATAGAAAGGTATGTAAACAGATGCGGGCAAGTCAGAGCCCTAAAACTGCAAAAGAAAGATTATAATATCAGTGTGCTGGTTTAGCCACTATGCACCAATTATCTCTTAAAACTGACAATTATTATTATTATTATTATTATTATTATTGTTTGTTTTTGGTGAACTGACCTTTATTTTATTACCTTATCTACAAATCATGCAGGAATGCCTTGAAATAAATTTTCTCTGAATAAACCCATTTTTACTCAGCAAAATTCAAAAGGGGAAACACTAGGCCTTTCTGGTGTAGGAAAAGCCTTAACAGTCCCAAAGTGATTTTCACAAAATAAAAAAAATGGACCCTAGTCTTACAGAAGTTTTGGCTTAATTTTACCAAGCACCAAGATGTGCCCAAAATAGTTAAGGCAAGGCAGAGGCAAATTACCAAAAAAGTTACTGCTACAACAGTATATTGCAGTCTGAAAAGAGCCACTGTTTATTTACTGACCAGATTACAAAAGTAATCATGGTGGATACCTTAGTTCATCCTTCTAATAAGTCTGTTGATCTCGTCTCCCCTGTTGCCAGCATCTCCACCTTCTACAAAATGGGTGGTCTTTTTCTTCATTCCACCTCGTGGAGAAGATTGTTTGAAGGGCCACAGGAAGTTAGTTGCTTCTTTGAAGCGTTTTCCAACAGTACAGATTTCATGAATCAGGTCCTCCAAGCAGATGGTGCCAAATTTACCAAGAGACAGAGCAATCAAAGAGTTACCTGTCAAAGCAATTCGCTTCTTACTGACTTTGCCATAACCACGTTTGTAGATCAGTTCATTTACTGACTTCAGGTTCGGGTACCCCCATCCAATATATGGTTCCACAATTCTCAGCATGTTAATTGAGGCCTTGTAAAGCTTAACGAAGGTGCCATCGAAGATCTGGCGAAGACGAAGTTACTGCAACACCTTTTGAACCTTTGAGCTCACTCCATTGATACCTCTGATCCTAATGACAAACACCAATTTGGGTTCTGCAGGTACATAGAAGTTGCCAGCGTTTCTTGCCATCCTGGCCATGCGAATCTCAGTTCTGTACATCTGTCTCTATTCCTTATGACAGTGCTTAGCTTTTTCATAGATAAGCCTCCTCCTTGCCTTTTGAAACATCTTTTGAGCAAACTTCTTTCTCAGGCACTTGATCTTCAGCTCTGCAAAATTCCTTCGCTTTTTCTTAAGGGTTTCTGGCACAGCAGGAACCTTTTTCTTGGTGGCTTCCGAGGCAGCAGGAGCCTTTTTCTTGGTTTCTGCCACAGCAGGAATCTTCTTTTTCTTCTCTTGAATGCCCTCCCTGGTTCCAGCTGGAAAAGAGGAGACAATTATTATTTTTAAAAAAAAAATTATTTTATTTATTTAATTCCTTTTATTGTTATTATTTTAAAATTTGACTAGGAGAGAGAGAGAGAGAGAGAGAGAGAGAGAAAGGGAAAGCAAGAAAGCAAGCCGCCAGGTCTAGAACTCGAACCATGGTTGGCCATGTGGGAATCCAATACCTTTAACTACCACTCTATCTGCTGGCCCCCAAACCGGCAATTATTAAAAATAAGAGAGCGACCCACACCATTGGGCTCCTGGTATCACCATAAATTCCACATAGAAAGATCAATCTCATCTTTTTCTAGAGAAATGCTCTAGAGAGCATTTTTCTCATCTCTAGGCTCTAAACCTTAGAGTAATTTCCTAGGAAGAACTGTATTTGAATCCTTTATAACTTATCAGCTTGTACAGATAATGATACATCTGTTTTACTTCATAGAGTCATCAGAATGGCATTTGAAAATGCATGTTTTTTAAAAAGCCTTACTAAAATGTAAGGCATTCTTATTATCCTGTAGATTTGGCAAATATTAAGAGGGAAACAAAAGTAAAGAGGGGGAAAGATTTGACCCGGAATTCTTGAGTTGCTCTGAGGCCTCAACCTTTTTTTTTTTTTTTTTTGAGGCCTCAACTTTCAAAAATAAAAATTAATTTTTTTTTCAAGTTTGCTATAGGCCACGTGTGCTCACCAGAGAGAGACAGAGAGATAGAGAAATATAGAGATAGATAGATAGAGAGAAAGCAAGCCACCATGTCTTAGACTCCAACTGTGGCTGGCTATGTGGGAGTCCAGTACCTTAACCACCATGCCACCTGCTGACCCAATGCCTCAACTTTTTAAAAGAGAATTTTCCCTTGAACAGAACTTAGAATGAACTGGATTTATTTAGATTCCATTTATGAGCCTATCCCAGGAAGGAATTTTTCTTCAGGACAGTAAACAATTCTATGTATTTCAAAGTATACACTGATCATTGTAGGGTGAGTATGAAAAACAGCCTCCAGACTCCCTTAATGCAGACTGTCAATCATTTAATAACTTACCATTTGGTCTAACTGAAATAATATTTGATATACCTGTCTTTCTCTACAGACCTGTGTAACTATACATAAATATATATACCTCTATGTATATATGTATTATAAATAAACTTGGATCCATATCATGTATTATATAAAAGACAAAGACTAACTCAAAATGGATCATATACCTAAATAAAAAAAAAAAAAAAAAAAAGAAAACAGGGGGGCCAGCAGGTGGCATGGTCATTGGGGCTTGGACTTTTACAGGGCTGACTGCGGTTCGAGTCCCAGACCTGGTGGCTTGCTTTCTCACTATCTCTCTCTCTCATTAGTGCTCATGCATTATAGAAAATTAAAAAATAATAATAACAAGGGGCCAGCAGGCAGTGTGGTGATTAGGATGCTGGACTTTCACATGGCTGACCACAAGTCCTGGATCTGGCAACTTGCTTTCTCACTTTCCCTCTCTCTCTGTTCAAGTTAAAAAATAATAATGAAAATTAAGTGAATAAGTCTTTAAAAATAACTAAATAAAATTAAATAAAAATAATAATAATAATAAGTAATTCTTAAAAAATGGGAAAAAAATCTTTGTAATCTTGAGCTAAGCAAGTATTTCTTAGATAAGACATCAAAATAATAAAAATTTCCATCAACATGTGAGTAAACAAATTATAGTATACGATGCAATTTATTCAATAGACTAATAAACTATGAATACAATGAATAAGAATGTATACTGAGTTAAAGAAGCCAATCTAAAAAAAGTACATACTTTGTTTCATTCATATGGAACTCCAGAAAATGCAAACAACTATGTAGTGACAAACATCAATTTAGGAAAGGTTATTTGGAACTTGAGGGAGAAACTGGGGAAACAGACTTTAGGAGTAAATTATCCCTTTCTCTTTTCCTCATTCCTTTCTTCTTTCTATTCCTTCCTTAACCTATCCACCATAAAGATTTGGGTTGGTAATACTATTTTTGTAGAGTCAACAGTTGAAGTATGTGAAAGGTTGACTGCATCAAGGAATGGGTTCAGGGAAAAATGTGGGAAACATTTAGGGAATTTTTTATTTTTTGATGCAAGGCAACAGATACTATAGTATTATTGAACTTATGCAAATAACAATTCTGCCCCAAAATAAGAATGCTCACAACTATGTTCCAATTGCAAAAGGGTGAGGAAGGGAGAAAAGTTTATGTTTCAATTAAAAAAATTCTCTAATAAATTGCTGAACCCAACAACTAAAAAGAAAACAAAAATCCTTAAATCTGGAAGACAAAATATAGAAGAAAATCAGTAATGTTTTAGAAAAAAGTCATAGAATTCTATTTCACCAGTTTAGTCTCATGTAATCTCTTTTGTTGAATTTTCAGTGTTACTGTGGTCTGACCTTTCCGTTAACGCTCACCATTATTATTGATATTTTAGAACTTGTCCCTACCCTTAAGTTGGCCTTTCTCATGGCCATTTTTTTGTTCTCTTGTCTATCTTTAGTTTTCCTAGTATAATACTCCCTTCAGAACTTCTCAAAGAGCTGGTCTGGTGTTGGTAAATTCTTTCAGGTTTTGTTTATCTGAGAATGTTTTTATCTTTTCTTCCTAGATGAAGGATAATCTTGCTGGATACAGTATTTTTGTTGGAATTGTTTTTCACTCAACACTTTGAATATATTTTCCCATTTTTTCCTTGCTTGCATTGTTTCTGACGAGAGGTCTGATGTTAGACTGATGGGATATCTTTTGAAAGGAACTTGATGTTTTTCTCTTGACAATTTTATTATCTTATTTCTGTGGTTTTGGTCAATCTGGCTATGATGTGCCTTGAGAAGATCCTCTTGGGTTGATTCTATGTGAGGTCCTTTGTATATCTTGGGTCTGGATATTTGAATGCCTCTCTAGGTTTGGAAAGTTTTCTTCCAGTATTTCATGGAATAGATTATCAATGCCCTGATAGTTTCTTCACCTTCTGGGACACTGATTATATGGATGTTTGGGGGTCTTATGATATCTAGTATTACTCGTATATTATTCTCATTTTTTGAGTTATTTTCTGTCTTTTTGGTGAATTTTTCTGGATCAGAGGTTCTATAATCTACATCTGAGATTTGATCTTCTGCATTATCTAATCTGCATTTAATACTTTCAAGGGAGGTTTTGATTTCCTGTATTACAACCTTCATCTCTAACAGTTCTGTTTGATTCTTTTTTATGGTGTCTATTTCGTCTTTCGGATCGTGGAAGAACTTCTTCACCTCCTGGAACTCGTTTCTTTTCTCCTGCATCTTCTGGAATTCGTTGTCTCTCTTCTCTTGCACCTCTGTTAGCTTTTTCACTATGACTATCCTAAAAATCTTTATCTGACATTTCCAGGACTTCCATTGTACTCTCTGTGGATGATGAAGGGCTGTTCTTTTCTGTTGGGGGAGAGATATTTTCTTGATTTCCCATATTTCTTGTGCCTCTGTCGTGGTGGTTTCTGGTCATCTGATGGATTACACATTACTTCCTACTGGGCTTTTCGCTGGGTTTGGGCTGGAAGGAGGACATTTAGAGAATGTTGAAGAATAAGTAAAGCCAATAATGATCAGAAGAATAATTAGCACATAGAAAAGAAATACGAGAAGGTTATGTCATGGAGTCCAAGGAGGAAGAAAGTTTTGTTTAATTGATTGGTCATCATAGGATGTGTATGCTCGCTGGGAGAGAGACAGAGAGAGAGAGAGAGAGAGAGAGAGAGAGAGAGAGAGAGAGAGAAAATGAGAAATCATCTTCTATTGGGATAGGCACATTATAATCCCTCCTACATTCTCCTCTCAGGATTTTGGGCATGCACCTATATGCACTTGGCATGATTTTCAGGATTTGGACCATGCATGGTCAGTCATGTGGGAATTATAGTGCCTTAAGCCACCATGCCTCCTGCTGGCCCCAAAGAAGAAAGTTTTAAAAAGAGTGGGTAGTTGTTAGTGTAAAGTCACAGAATTTTATTTATTGTATTAATTAAGTTAACTATAAAGTCTTTTTGTCTAGAGCACTCCATTGCCACCTATCTTTCTAGTTAACAGAGATGTTACAACTCATAACTATATATGTGTTTGAGCATGTCCATGGAAATAATTTTCTCTACAAATTGAATGCAGAAACATGAAAGTATAAGGAAAAGTAACTTAAGGTTTTAAAATGAACTTTGGGGGCCAGCAGGTGGTGTGGTGATTAAGGTGCTGGACTCCCACATGGTCAACTGTAGTTTGAGTCTCTGACTTGAGGCTTGAAACTCATGCTGGGTGAGCATGTGTTTGTGTGTGTGCCAAAATTCCTGAGAGGAGATTGGAGGAGAAGGGATTGCAGCATAGCCATCCCCCCCTGGGGGAGGGGCGTAATTTGTTACTTTCCCTCTGTATCTGTGTGTGTGTCTCTTTCTGGGAGCACATGTGCTCTATTGAAAAAAAAACACTAAAAATAAAAAGTTTGATTTTTAAAAAAGCAGATGTCTTAGGTATTTATATATTATAGACAACAAACTGTAAATACTTCTAGAGGTATTTAGAATCCTTCAATGGATTTTAGTCAATATGACCAGGTTAGTTCTGCCTTCCTAGAACTGAATCTTTTTAGCAAAATGCTTATATTAGATCAAATTACTTGAGTATGGCTTATGCTAGATTGAGCATTAAACTTCTTTTTCTTTATTTATGGTGAAGTGTATGTGTGCACACATAAGAATGATAGAGAGAAAGAGAGTGTCTGGATCCACAGGGATCCACAGGGTCTGGTCACATTAGGATCCTCTTCCAAGACTGAGTACTTTTGTTGGGACCATATCAACATATCAAGTGAGGGAGGGCTTTTAGTTCTGTACACTTCTTACTCTTTCAGCTATTTATGTTTGTTTTTGGGGTGTGGAGGGGAACTTGAACAATTCTATTTGGCACAAATACAGAGCCAACCTTCAGGAAATTAAGAATGAATGGCTACTGATTAAAGTTGGTTAGCAGCAGTAGGAGGAAACAATAGGAAAGATGTCTAGATGATGAATCTCAAATTCTAAGCAGGTTAATCAACTTGTTGATCTGTCTAACTGATTTGAAAGCACTTGTTGATTAATGGACGATGAGGATTAGATGGTCTACAATGTGTTTTTGTTGAATGCTATTTCTGTGAATGTTAATTTGCTTTTCCAGGACTCAAGAACATCACCAGTGCAATAAAGAACAAACAAACTAACCAGAGGAACTATGCCAGTCCATATCCTATTGTTTCTGGTGGAACAATATGTGGTTAAAAAAAAAAATGGAGCTAGCCCATGTCCTCGTGGTTAAGGAGCTGGAGCCTACATGGCTGACCACAGTTCAGTTCTTGGCCCTGGTGGTTTTGAAAACATGCCAGGCATGTGTGTATGTGCTCTCAAAATCCTGATAATACGGGGAACCAGCAGTTAGCGTAATGGCTATGTCGCTGGACTCCCACGTAGTCGACCGAGGTTTGCGTCCCAGACCCGGTGGCTTAAAACTCACGCTGGGCACTTGTGCATACGTACCCAAGATCCCAAGAGGAGAATTGAGGAGAA
Source organism: Tupaia tana (assembly GCA_026018925.1). Classification (NCBI taxonomy): domain Eukaryota; kingdom Metazoa; phylum Chordata; class Mammalia; order Scandentia; family Tupaiidae; genus Tupaia; species Tupaia tana. The sequence continues at coordinate 201,849,874 of JAKSZU010000003.1, forward strand.
GGGATTGCAGCGTGACCATCCCCCCTGGGGGGTGATTTCTCGCTTTCTGTCTCTATGTCTCTCTCTGTCTGGTGAGCACATGCGCCCTATAGCGAAAACCTCTCCAAAAAAAAAAAAAAAAAAAATCCTGATAATACGAAGAAATGGAAGAGAAGGTATTATGGCATGACCACGCCCCATGGGGTGTTCTCTCACCCTCTCTCTATCTTTGGCAAGTGCACACACCCTTTGGCAATTAAAAAAGAAATTAAAAGCACAAAACTAAATCTCAAACCAATATTCTTAGCAGATGGGAGACATTTCACATGTAAGCCTTCAATTTGATCAACAAAGCAAACACTATTTTCTTGGCACATATGTCTTCTGCTTTCATAATTGAGACTATATGAAATTCTTAGGGCCTTTAAAGAGATGTGGCAATTCATCCCCTGCTGTTTGGCATAAAGTGGGTGAGAAAAATTTAATTTCATCGAAAAAATAGAAAAATTACATAGTAACACATATGATATCTTTAAATGAGTGTCCTGGCTATAACTTTTTCACTCTTCTGCTGCCTTGTCTGAGAAGACCTAATGATTAAAGACTGCTCAGTTCTTGGATTTATGTCATATGATCACACCAAGAAGAAATTAGTCAATTACTTTAGAGAAACGCCAGGCACTTGTATTGGGTTGTGGGAAAAGTATGATGTAACTTTCTGTTTTTCTACGCAAAAATGTGTCACGACTTTTCCGACAACCCAATAAAAACCCAACAAATTTAGGATCTGTACTGCTTTGCATTTTTAAACTTTCTTACAGAAATAAAGAAGGGGCCAGTAGATGGCATAGCGGTTATGTCTCTAGACTCCCACATGGCTGACTGCGGTTCGCGTCCTGGACCTAGCAGCTTGAAACTCATGCCGGGCACATGTGCATGTATGCCCAAGATCCTGGGAGGAGAATGGTGGAGAAGGGATTGCGGTGTGGCCATCCCCCTTGGGGAGTAATTTCTTACTTTCCTTCTCATTGTCTCTTTCTCTCTTTTTCCCCAGTAAGTGCATGTGCCCTAAGGCAAAAACCTCTTTTTAAAAAGAAGATAAAAAAGAAGTGATTATTGAAATCCATAGACTTTTTAGGAAAGATCTAATATTAAGGTCTTAAAGTATCTTAATTTGTTTGAAGTCTTTAGAAAGAAGTGGGTTGGATATTTTAAATCTGGGATTTGTTAACAGTGTTCAGGGGAAAACAAAAACCAATTATTAACCAACTGACTGAACAAGAACCCAAACTTGCAAAGATAAACGCTCTCTATAAAAATACGCTATGTATCAAATACAGTATTCTATGCTGACTGGGTTGTAAGAAGTCACTTGTGCTCCAATTTCTGTCTTACTCTGATCGGCCTGTGACTTTGGACAGTCCCTCAGTCTCTCCCAGCCTGTGCTGCTGTGTAAGAGGGACCATAATCCTCACTTCGCCAGTGGAGTTGTGGTGAGGGATCTATGGGGGAGTGGCAGCCCGCATGATCCATGAATGATCATTTAGATCCCTTTCCTTTCCCTCAGAGCATGAGCAGTCCTGACAGTTTAGGGTACAGGCAGATAGTCTGTTGCCGCGTGGGAGCCAATCCCAGTCTCCCCTTCTTTGCCCCTTTTGTCTGTACCTTCTCTTGTAGTGTGAACAAGAGGGGTTCTCTTCCTTTGATGTACAGGTCTGGGAAGAGGTCGCCAGGAGAGTGACCTGTCTGCCTTTCTTCCTGCTGTCCTTGTTCTATGTCGTTGGTCTCATTTCCACAAGGCTGCAGCCTTTGTGTTCTGGACAAGCCAGGCTCTGGAGTTGAGTGACCATGGCTGAGATACTAAGAGGTAAATTGGGAAGCTAGGTGGGAGCTCAGGGCTGGTGTTCCCAAATTCTCAATTGCTCCAGAAAGGCACTGGCGGTGGTTCAGGCAAATCTCCTTTCTGTGACAGACTTCTCCTTGAACCTTCAGAAGGTCTGTAGTCTATCGGGAAGGGAGTGGGGTCTGTGGCTTCAGCAGTAATGGGGAGGAGGAAGTGCTTCCATTCTAACTGTGTTTTATGTCTTTAAACTTCAGGTTTTCTTTTTTTTTTCCCAAGGAGAATTGGCTTACAATAAAAATAACCATGTGATAACAAGTTTGCTGTATATCACATGCTTTATATCCATCAATTCACATAATTCTCACGGTGGCCCCACCAGAACCTATTTTACAGCTGAGAAAACCAAGGCTTAAATAGGTATTAGAACTTGTGTAACATAGTTAGCTGTTAAAAGTTTTGATTCTCACCTCCCCACCCTGACCAGGAAAGGCATCCTAGCCTGGGGCAAGTTCTATTATAACTTAAAGAATGTATTTGCCATGTAAGTCCCAAGATGCGATCGCGATAATGATGAATCATCCGGAAGACATCATTATGGAGACTTTGCAGCTGGGAAAAGATGCAAAGACCCCCATAGCATCAGTGAGTACAGTGTGTGCTCATAAAACCGGTGCTTTCCAAACAGCAGCATTTTACCGAGAGAATTAAAGAACCAAAAATCAGGCTAATTTTTTTCAATTAAACAACTGGAGCTGATTTAATGATCTGTGAACCTTGTTTTAAAGTGGTCCTTAGTTCTAAAATTCTAAAGGAGGCAAGAAGAGTACAGTATGCAATGTTCTCTGAGGAGCACAGACCAGTCTTCCCATTGGGAGCAGTTCCGATACTGAATTATTTTATGGCTTTACTCTTTAAAAAGCTCATTTAAGCCCACAGAGCAGAACAAGCTGGCCCATCTCAGAGCACCAGGGCTGGATCAAAAGTGCATCAACTTTTTAGCAAAACAAAAACAAACATAAACGATATTTTCTCTAAAATTGAAAAACAAAAAGCCAATGAGTAATAGTGTAAGAAAGAAGGTTAAAGGAAAGACAGTCAAATTTTATAAGAATTGAATTTTGGGGGCCAGCAGGTGGCATGGTGTTAAGGCACTGGACTCCCACATGGTTGATTATGGTTTGTGTCTGGCCCTGGCGGCTTGCTTTCTCACTGTTCCTCTCTCTCTCTCTCTCTCTCTCTCTCTCTCTCTCTCTCCCTCAGTTTCTCTATTATCAAATTAAAAAAATTATAGACAAAAAATAATTCTTTTAAAAAAATTGAATTTTTCCCGGAAGCAGGCAGTTTAGTTCTCTTTCCCACTATACAAGATGGCAGGTGAAAAAGCTGTGAAGCAGGATACTAAGGAGAAGAAAGCTGAAGCCAAGAAGGCTGATGCCAGTGGCAAGGTTAAAAAGGGTGAGCTCAAGGCTAAAAAAGCCCAAGAAGGGAAAATCCCATTGCAGCCAAAACCTGGTCCTAGCCCAGGGCAGCAGCAAATACCCCTGATCTGCCATGTGTTCCATGCACAAGAGGACATACTTGGCCACTAAATCCTGGATTGAAAAGTAAAAGGAGAAGGTTCTTGCGACTGTCACAAAACCAGTTGGTGAGGACAAAAATAGTGGTACCGGGTGGTTAAACTTCACAAAATGCCTAGGTATTATCCCACTGAAGATGTGCCTTGAAAGCTGTTGAGCCACAGCAAAATACCCTTCAGGCAGCATGTGAGAAGGCTGCGAGCCAGCATCACTCCTGGGACCATTCTCACCATCCTCACTGGACGCCACAGAGGCCAGAGAGTGGTTTTCCTAAAGCAGCTGAGCAGTGGCTTGCTACTTGTGACTGGACTGCTGGTTCTCAATCAAGTTCCACTGTGTAGAACACACCAGAAATTTGTGATTGCCACCTCCACGAAAATTGATATTAGCAAAGTAAAAATCCCAAAGAACCTTACTGAAGCTTACTTCAAGAAAAGGAAACTGTGGAAGCTCAGACACCAAGAAGGTGAGATCTTTGACACAGAGAAGGAGAGATACGAGATTTCAGAGCAACACAAGGTTGATTAGAAAGCTGTGGACTCACAAATTTTACCAAAAATCAAAGCTGCTCCTCAGCTCCAGGGCTACCTGCGATCCGGGTTTGCCCTTACAAATGGAGTTTATGCTCACAAATTGGTGTTCTAAGTTTTTTGCCAAGAACCTAATTAAATAACTGATTATATATATATGAATTGAATTTTCATTCAGCATTTGAACTTAATATGAATTGAATCTGTTTTAATTTTCATTATTTTTTAAAAGCCTTGTCATTGGATGGGAGAGTTGATCTGCTTGTAAAAAATTCTTGGTTCTGTAGGTCCAGATCTCTTCAGATTAGAGACCCATTCTAAGATGCAAATTGAAAAACTGCGAACACTTGTAAAGAAAAAGAGGGAAGTTTTAATAGGAAAGTGAAGGTTTTTAATAGAAAAGAAGTACACTTCCATGCTTGAAAGGCATGCAGGTGGGCAGCTGCCCTGTTACATTTATTCCCAGAGTTGATCATGACTATTTAGCAGGGGAAGGTCCATCATAGTATCTATGTTCTTTACTTGAATCCGTGGGCTTTCCGGTTGCCTGCACATGTCCCTCGCAGGTGAGGAATTCAATGACCTAATCCTGCGTGCTCAGTGTGGACTTAGTAGGTGTGAGCATCCTTATTCGGGTGAACTGCCCGATTAGTTTATTGCCCTAGTAGGACTCAGGATGTTGACCAAAACATCTTGTTGGTGCCTTTATATTTGTGAGGAATGGTAAGAGGGAAATTTACAACCGCCTCTATGTGTCTTCCTCAGGTATGGAAGAAGGTTGATCTTCCTTACCTTCTGGGGCCAGGAGCTGGGTGGGAGGAAGGAGTCTCGGCAGACGGTCTGGTTTAACTCCTGATAAGTTGTGATTGATGTGACAGGTGTCCTTCTGCTATTACCTTAGGGCTGCCCGCACGTTTCTGGCTCACTGCCTATCACAGGCCTCAGCCTAGGTCCACTGGAGTTACTATTACCTTCTATGAAACACTTTATTGTCTGCATTTTTTACAAAAAGGTTATTGAGAACAAGGAGGGAGAAAAGGACTCTGGACCGGGTCCTGCCATGGCACAGTCCGCCCCGCAGCCTTCTCTCAACCAGGATCATGGCTGTGCCTGCTGTGTGTGTGTGTGCAGGTCGACCTGGGGGCCTTCTCTAGCAGCATGCAGCAGGGCCCTTCCACCTGTGCCACCATGGCTGGGCCTGTTAGCCACGTTTAAGTTCAGTGGTTGATACAGCTTCTTTTTCAATCTGGATGGATATGGAAGCATGGATGGACACACCACAGTGTGTACAGAGCTTCTAACATCACTCAGAAATAAACTTAAATCTCTGGGGGCCCAGCAGGTGGCATAGTGGTTAATACACCAGACTCCCACGTGGCCTACTGCAGTTCAAATTCCAGACCTAGCAGATTGAAATTCACCCTGGGCACATGTGCGTGCACACCTGCCCAACATCCCGAGAGGAGAATGGAGGAGAAGGGACTGTGGTGTAGCCATCCCCCTCTAGGGGGTGATTTCTGTCTTTCTGTGTCTCTGTCTCTGGTGAGCACATGTGCCCTGGGGCAAAAATCTCTCAAAAAGAAAAAAATAAGAAATAAGTTTAAATCTCATTACAACAAATGTAAATTTATGTAACAAAAGATTTGGGGCTCAAGGTGGATTTTAATTTCAAACAGTATTCAACACGACAAACTTTTATTGCCTTAGGATTTGTTTGTTGTTCTAGATGTTCAAAGCTTCTTATTTATTATGAGCGGTGAGATCAGTTTTTGTGATGGTAGTGTAATACCTATCATCACTTGGGAACATTGAGACCGGGTGTTACAACGTGAGTTCTTCTGCTTAGTCGCCGCTGTGGGTTTAATCTGTTACTATTGAGTGACTTGACACTGGAGCAGCTGCGGAACAAGGAGCATGGTGTTGGAATCAGGTTCTTCTATTTGTGTTTGCTGCCTCTGGGAATTCACAAATGTTTTTTTATTTTTTTTTTTATTTTTTTTTTAGAGAAAGAGTTTTGCTATAGAGTATATGTGCTTGCCAGAGATACAGACAGAAACAGTGAGAGAGAAAATGAGAAATAATCCCCCCCCCCCCCCCCAGGGGGAATGGCCACACCACAATCCCTTCTCCTTAATTCCTCTCGGGATTTTGGGCATCTCACACACATGGCTGGTATGAGTCTTAAGCTGCCCGGTCCGGGACTCGAACCATGATCAAAAGCATAATGCACAGGGGCCAGCAGGGGGCGTGGTGGTTGGAGTGCTGGATTCCCACATAGTTGACTGTGGTTTGAGTTCTGGACCTGGCAGCTTGCTTTCTCACTTTCTCTCTCTCTCTGAGTGTCTGTGTCCTATAGAAAATTAAAATAATAATGATAATAGCAAATAAAATGAAATAAATAATTAGGCAAACATAATGCACATACAGATCAGCTGGGGATCTCGTTAAATGCAGATTCGGATTTATTAGGTGTAGGCCCACATCCTGCATTTCTAACAAGCTCCCAGTGATACTGAGGCTGGTGGTCTAGGATCACACTTTGAGTGGCAAGAAACTATCTGAACCTTAATTTTCTCAACTGTAAATCGGGCTGGTTATTCCTACCTGAAAGTACTAAATAAGTCAATGAGGTGAAGCATTTGATATAATATGAGGATTACCACAAGTACCAGTGTGCTTGCTTTTTTCTTCTTAGCTCAACAGCCTGTTCAACTCTTTAAATGATAATTTCCTTAACCCCAGTTTTCACTGGGGTCACTTGTGCATTGGTGCGGCATGATCAGGTTCAAGGCAGAAAGGCACGTATGAATCGTTAAGAGCCCATCTCTGTCCTCTTGCCTCAAATCGCTGTTTTATGTGATATCCAGTGTTATGGGGAAAAACCTACGCCAAATGAGAATGTTCAAAATAGCTTTAAACTTTTACTTAACCAGTAACAAAAAATTACTATTTGAGATTGCAAAACAAAACCCAATGATATTTTTAAAGAGACACTTTTAAGATAAATTGTTGGGCAAAAGTATACTAGACAATTCAAATGCAAACAAAGTGGGGCTTCTAATCTTAATATCAGAAGGTTAAAATTCATAAACGGAGTTGTTTAGCCACACCAGGGAACATTAATTGGCAATGAAAAGGAGTGAGTGCCGATACGTGCTACAGTTTGGTTGACCCTCACATTGTTATGCTAAATGAAAGAAGCCAGTGACAAAAGACCACATATTGTATCATAAAATTTATAAAAACTGTCCAGAAGAAGTAAGTCTATGGAGACAGAAAATAGATTGGTAGTTGCCTCAAGCCAAGCGGTAGGAAAGTGGGGTACCTGGCTAGGGGCTGAGATGTGACTGCCAGTGGGTATGAATTTTCTTTTCTGGGGGTAATGAAAATGGTTTAAAAATAGAGTAAGATGATGGTTGCACTTCTTAATTATGCTAAAAGTCAATGAATTATATACTTTAAACAAGTGAATGTTATGGTATGTAAATTATATCTCAATAAAACTCTAAAAGATGTTTAAAAATATTTTTAAAAAGTAGAATTTGTAAAAAAGCCAATCATGAAAAGATAAATATTATATAATTCTACTTAGAAGAGGTGCCTAAAGTAGTCAAATTCATAGAGACAAAGGGTAGCACGATGGTGGCTGGGGCCAGCAGGTGGTGGTGTGGTGAAGGTGCTGGACTCCTGCATGATTTGAATCCTGGACCTGGTGGCTTGCTTTTCCACTTTCTCTCTCTGTCTCTCCCTGGTGAACGCACATGTCCTATAACAAATTAAAAAAAAATAATAAAATTAAATAATTATTTTTAAAAAATGGTGGTTGATTGAGGTCTGGGGCAAGGGCACTTCTAAAACTTAATAGTGAAGGATATACTTATTTTCCCAAGTTCCTCAAAAATGTGTTTTTCATAAAAACTGACTATATTTTGGCCACGAAGAAAATCTGGCTCGCATAATTTCACAAATAAAAATGTATACTTCCTATGCTATTTAAGTATTCCAAAGCAAATAAAAAGAAGGGGAGCTTATAAATGTGCTAATGCAGAAAACATGATAGTTAATACAATTTGACAAGGGTAGTGTACACTAAAACAGAAAAACACAGGCTAGTTTTACAACTGCCAAATGAAAATTGATAGATAAACCATTAGTAGCAGAATCCAGGAGCACCTTAAAAGAAAAAAAAAAACACATCATGACCAAGTGGGGTCTAACCCAGGAATACAAGAAAAGTTAGATATTAGAAAATTAGTCATTTTCTTAAACAGGAATAAAGTAGGCATAGAAACTTTGTTGACATAATAAATTAATCTCAGTTCAAATATCTGTATCATGCCTTATTGAACATATCTACTACAATCAGGAACAAATGCCTGTTACAACCATTATAATTTTACATTATGCTGGAGGGACTAGCCAATGCAATTAGAAAAAGCAAAGAAATTATAGACAATAATTTGTAAAAGAGAAGATAAAATGATCATATTTAGAGATATAATTGTATACTTTGACATTGTGAAAGGGTCTATTGAACAATTATGTCGAGCACTGAGATAATTCAGTAAGATAGCTTACAAAACTAATTCAGGAAAACCAGTAATGATTTATCTATCTACATTTATATTAACAGTATGTATTAACTAGTTAGAAGGTAAAATATCACTTAAAATAGCAATAAAAACACAAAATACTGGGGCAGGCAGATGGCATGGTAGTTAAGGACTCTGGACTCCTACATGGCTGACCGCAGTTTGAGTCCCAGACCTGGCGACTTGCTTTCTCTCCCCCCCTCCGCACTCTGTCTCTCTCTGGTCAAATGAAAATAAATAAATAAATTTGAACAAAATAATTCTTAAAAAAAAACCAACACACAGAATATTTACGAATAGAGCCAGATGCTATGGAGACACTTAAAAATTCTTCTGAAAAACATAAGAAAAGATTTGAACAAATGCGAACATTTTTCATGGTTTTAGAAAACAATTTCATAAAATTGACAATTCTCTCCAGAATATATTATACATTTTACGTGATCCCAATAAAAATGCCAATACTTTTTTTTTTTTTGGAAGTGGCAAAGCTTATTCTAAAGTTCTTGTGACAAATAAGGATGCCAGGACATTTTGACAGAGTAGTGGTGGAGTTAAGGATATGAGATATTGAAGCAAACAGCATCGACAATTCTAAACGCATAGTCATGGTGTTTGAAAGAGGCAGATACACAATGGAAGAGAACAGGGTCAAAATAAGCCCAAATATATACAGGAATTTAGTAGATGATAAGGTGATTTCTCAAACCAAAGGGGAGAAAACTGATGATTCAATATAGTGTTGAGACAATTAGTCATCTATAATATTAGGTCATTTGGAAAGTTATGATGTATTTTTCTATGCAAAAATGCGTCATGACTTTCTGGATGACCCGATAGAAAAAAAATAAAATGGAATCACACTTCATACTACAGCACATACTTCATTTTTAGATGTAAAAATGAAGCCAGGAGTTGGCCCTGTGGTAGTTAGGGGAGCCATGTCCCACACGGTTGACTACGTGGTTTGAATCCCAGCCCTGCTGACTTGAGGAACATGCCAGGCGTGTGTGTGTATGTGTGTGTGTGTGCGTGCCCCAAATCCCAACAGGATGGGTAAATGGAGGAAAAGGGATTGTGGTGTGACCATGTCCCACCGGGGAGTGCTCCTTGCCCTCGCCTTCTCTTTTGTCTCTGGTGAGTGCACATGCATTCTGGCAAAAACTTCTTAAAAAGTAAAACCAATAAAAGCTAATGTAAAATGTGAGGAAACTCCTTTATGATTTTTGGAATGGAGATTGCCTTTCTAATTGTGACTAAGAGTCTAGGAGCCATAAAAGTTTAGTAAATTGAATTTTCTTTTAAAATGCAAGCAAACTACCAAAAGTAGTTTGGTAAAAACAAAAATTATTGCAACTGAGAGCTATTTTCTCAAATATATAAAGAGCTCTGGGGAATTCTACTTCTATATATCTATACAGGGTTTATTTGTACCCATGTGAAATGGTGTACGTGCAAAGAGTTGGATGGTCCAATGGAATGCCTTTTGGCAGCTGCAAGAAAGAATGCTCAACTCTGTGATACAGAGATGTCACCAAGATACATTGTTAAGTGAAAAAAAGAATTAGAGCATAAATAGTGTGTATCTGTTTGTAAAAAATGGGTGAATAATAAAACTATAGATTTGCATTTGCCCTCTGTGCAGGAGATACAGGAAATCAGTAACGGCAGCTTACCAGCAATGATGAGGGCTGGATGGTACACGTGGGTAGACGGGGGGCTGGCAGGTGGCATGGTAGGTACGGGTGCTGGACTCCACATGGCCAACCATGGTTTGCGTACTGGACCTGGCAGCTTGCTTTCTCATGTTCTCTCTCTCTCTCTCTGGTAAAATTAAATTAAAAAAAAGTTCAATAAAATAATTCTTAAAAATAAGCATGTGGGTAGATGGGAAATAGGATAGAAGGTGGGAATGAATGTTTTTATTTTTTGGAGCTACTTGAAATATGTATTTTTAAATTACATTCAAATTTTAAAGTAGCAAACTACTTTTCATTCTACTTTAAAAGTTTCCAGATTTAATGAAAAAGATTTTTTTTCCCTCAGGAACAAAAAGTGCTTTTACTGTCAAGCTGCAGTGCTCCTGGGCTGCCTCTGCATCTCCACTCCCTGGCTGCACCTCTGCTGGCTCTTGTCTCCTCACATCTGATCCCACCTCTGCCTGCTTCTCCAGCCTCATTCCTTCCCCCCTCCCTACTCTCCCAAAGTGTATTCTCTAGCCCTAACCCTCCCAAACACCTGGCCAGACACACACGCATGCATGCACATGTGCACACATGGACAGACTTTCCCCGTATCTCCTTCCACCCTGCCAAGCTCTTTCATGCTCCAGAGTCTTTGTACACTCAGAAAAGAAAGTGAGGGCAGAAATTCTCCAAGGTCAGTATCAATAACCTGTTTCTGTGGGGAAAACTCCTTTTGTCTTTTTCTTTCTGAGGTAACCCAACCTTGACTGAAGGCCCATTTGACATGTCTAGCAAGCCAGTGATTGGCTTAGAACAAAACTAGTCCAGTCCAGTTAGAGGCTCAGGTATTCTCTCCCACTTTCTTTTTCAACTATGTTAGTTTTCTAGGACTGCCACAATAGGTACCTCAAACTTGGTGGCTTAAGAAAATAGAAATTAATTTTTTCACATTTCAGAAGGTCAGACGTCTGAAATCAAGCTTTCTTTCTTTCTTTCTTTCTTTCTTTCTTTCTTTCTTTTTTTTTGAGAGGTTTTTGCCATAGGGTATGTGCGCTCGCCAGACAGAGAGACAGAAAGCGAGAAATCACCCCCCAGGGGGGATGGCCACGCCACAATCCCTTCTCCTCCATTCTCCTCTCAGGATCTTGGACACACACACACACACGTGCCTGGTGTGAGTTTAAGCCACCAGGTCTGGGACTTGAACCATGGTCAGCTACATGGGAGTTCAGCGACATAGCCATTATACTAACTGCTGGTCCCTGAAATCAAGTTCTTGATAGGGTTGGTTCTTTCTGGAGGCTCTGGGGGAGGAAGCATCCTATGCCTGAGTTGGCAATAATGGATAAAAATACGTCTATAGACATCCTCGTGGGTAGTGGTGGCCACGTGTCCTAGTTGTGCCAAGGAAAAAGTATATGCAAAAGTCCACTGAGTGCAAAATCTGGGAAGTCTCTTATCTTCCCAAGAAAAAGTGGTAGATTCCACTGGTGTGGAAACTTGCCCATCCCCCTTCTTGCCCTCTTGCTTGACTGTGGATGTGATATTTGGAAATATGGCAGTTTTCTCGTCATAAGACAGAAAATGACAAGTTGAGGGTGTCTGAGTAGATGGGGCTTGGATCCTTGATGTGTCAAAAGAGCTGCCAGGCCAATCCTGGCTGTCTACCACAGACTTTTATAAGGTCAGGAAAAAAAATGAAAAAATAAAAACAACCTTAAACCCTTATTTGCATCAACCACCACATTCAGGTTTCATATGGAAAAAAATCTTTATTTTTTGGAGAGGTTTTTTTCGCTATAGGGTGCGTGCGCTCGCCAGACAGACAGAGACAGAGAGACAGAAAGTGAGAAATCACCCCCCAGGGGGGATGGCCACGCCGCAATCCCTTCTCCTCCATTCTCCTCTCCGGATCTTGGGCATGCACGCACACATGTCCGGCGTGAGTTTTAAGCCACCGGGTCCCGGACGCGAACCGCGGTCGACTACGTGGGAGTCCAGCGACATAGCCATTATGGTAACTGCTTGTCCCTGGAAAAAATCTTAACTGAAAAAAAAAAAATTATCTTTAAGAATATGGTGGATGAAATAGTGTCACCAATCCAGATGTAAAATATTATCATTCTCTCATTGTGAGAGGCTGCGCACCAGCGAGTCTGCCGAGGCCATTTTTATGAGTCTCTTATTCTTGCCATCTTAGGAAGCCCTTAGGTTTCAGTTTCTTAGAGAGCAAACAATAACACAATGACAAAGGCCATGATTGGCTCCCCTTCAAAACCTCACCTTCAAAACCATACTCTGATTGGCCACTTCCCATGGTGCTCACCGATTAGTGAGCCTAGAATCCCTCAAATTTGCATATCCGGCACCTCATGATTGGTCCACAAAAGCAACCAATCATAACCCACCTTTTACAATCCTTCATTTACATATAAAACAACCAATCACCACCCACCAACATGTATATAACCACGATCCCTGGCACACAATAAACAGACGACCCTGAAGAGTTGTAACACTGTGTCGGCTCCGCACTGTTCGTCCTGTCTCACTCCGTCCCTCAGGAAACCTGTTCGACTGTCCTGCGGGTCGGGCATCTCATCACCTGTGCCGGGAACTCTGCTCATTGCTTTACCTGTGAGACCTAATCTGACCTTCACCCAACAGCAGGCAGCAGGTATAGCCAGCGCCTCCATAGATAATGAACCAAGTCTTTGAAAGGGAGGCAATTTGTTTGAGGTCTCACGATTGCTAAGTGATGGACATGGAATTTGAATGCAGGATTGGGCTTCAGAGATTGTGCTTTTAACTATGTTAGTTCTTGTGAGAATCATGCAGGGGCACTGGTCAATATCCACATTTGAAAAATCTTTTCAAATACAACAGGGAGAAGGATGGTTCTATCAGTTAGAATGCTTTCAGCTGTGACTACTCAAAGTGCCTGGAAACAGTAAAGAAATTTATTACCTTCCAAAACAGGAAATCCCAAACTGAAGTGACTCCTAGGTCAGTTAATTCAGTGTCACGAAGATGCTATCAAGGACTCAGCTTTTTCATTTTCTGTTCTACTGTTCTCAGCCTGTTGATTTGATTTCTCTCTTTCTTTCTTTTTGCTCCTTCTGTGGTTGTAGAAGGCTACTGTAGGTCTAGGCCTCAGTGTAGATTCAGCAATATCCAGTGGAAGACAAATGAAGGTTGCTTCTCTTGCCTTTCTTTCTTTTACAGTTTTTGTTTTTGTTTTTGTTGTTGTTTGTTTTGCAATAGGATGTGTGTACTTGCCAGAGAGAAAGAGAGAGAGAGATAGGAAAAAAGTGAGAAGTCACCCCCCAGGGGGTATGGCCATGCCACAATCCCCTCTCCTCCAGTCTCCTCTCAGATTTTGGGCACACATGCCCACGCACTTGGTGTGATTCTCAAGTTGCCAGATCCAGGACTTCAGCTGCACAGTCGGCCATGTGAGATCCAGCCCCTTAACCTCTGCACCACCTGCTGGACTCTCTTACTTTTCTTTTTTATCAGTAAATAACACTTTTCTTGGGGCCAACAGATGGTGTGGTGGTTAAGGTGCTGAATTCCCACATGTCTGACTGTGGTTTGAGTTCCAGACCTGGTGGCTTGCTGTCTCTCTTTTTCTGGTGAGCACACATGCTCTAGAGCAAATTTTAATAATAATAATAATAATAATAAATAAAATAATAATAATTATTTTAAAGAGATTTTTGCTATAGGGACATGTGCTTGCTGGGTATGGAGAGAGAGAGAGAAAGTGAGAAATCTCCCCGGGGGGGATGGCCATGCTTCAATCCTTTCTCCTCCATTCTCCTCTTGGGATTTTGAGCATGTATGCACATGTGCCGGGCATGAGTTTTAAGCCACCAGGTCCAGGGCTAGAACCACGGTCGACTACATGGGAGTCCAGTGACATAACTATTATACCATCTCTTGGTCCCATAAATAATTCTTGAAAAAACACTTTTCTAGAAGCTGTGTAGATACTCCTCCTTATGTCTCTTTGTTCTGAGCCAGTCATTGGTTACAGAAATTAATTCATTTGTCCACTTCCTGGTATTTATTGAGTGTCTACTGTGTGCCACTAGGGGCTAGGGAACATCAGATGGAAAAATAAGAAAAAATTATGGAGATTATATTTTAGCGAGAAGAGAAAGAAAAGAAGCAATGAATCAAAACCACAGATAGTGACGAGTGCTATTGGAATGAAAGTATAATGGGAAGAGGGATGAGTCATGCTGGATGGGGAGCTGGGAAGGGACCAGATAGTTGTTTTTCACTTTGATGAACCATCTCCTGGGGCTGGAATCGAGGCTGGAGGTCACCACCCCTGTTATGATTTGAATGTATCTCCCTAAAATTCATGTGTTCAGATTTGACTGTGAAAGGATAAGGGGGCAAAAACTTAATCTGACTATGGAATTGAAAATTGAGGCCTTAACAAAAAAGAAGAAAAGAAAAGTGATGCTTTGGGGAGATTAGCATTAAAGGTGAGCAGGGTAGGGGCCCGTTGTTAAAGCCTGGTGGGTTTATAAGGCAAGGTGATAAGACTGGGAAGATGACGCAGGTGCACACGCTCTTGCTGTGCTCTGTCTTGCCATGCGATTTGCCAGCAGCAAGACCCTCACCAGATGGGTCTCTAAACCTTGAGCTGAGTAAACTTCTAATCTTATGAGTCATCCAGTTTCAGGTATTTTCGGTTACTAGTACCAGAAGAGATGAGAACAACCCCTGAAGTACATAGTCCCTTGAAAAAGGAAAGTGAATACAATGTGGTTTTGTTAGGTAGCAGAAAAGAGAGAAGCAGTCTGGGCAGGCAGTTACCAGTCAGGGTCAGTACTTCACTTGTGAACATCAATGCAGAATGCAAATGCAGAATCCTTGTTCACAAATTAGGAAAAAGGTATCACTAAAGACACAAAAATACATAGCTTTTTCTTTTTTACCACAGTTTCTCTCTTGACCTGTCATGGTGATTTAAATTTGCTATTTAATTTCTTTGTAAGTAAAGAAAAATTGAGCATTTAAATTATTAGCGTGGATTTCAACTTTCATGTTTATATTGTACAATGTCTGTTAAATGCAATATAAGAGCATTTAACTCATGTTCAGAATCACTGAAATTACACAGTTCCTATTTTGTGGCTCCTACATGCATATGCATTTTGTTTATAACACATTAATTTGTCTTATTTCACTTTTTAAAATTAAATTTTATTTTTTAGATTTTCACTATAGGCCACGTATGCTTGCCAGAGAGACAGAAAGAGAGAAATTACCCTTTGGAGGGATGACCACACCAAAATCCCTTCTCCTCTCAGGATTTTGGGCTCATATGCACATGTGCCTGGCGTGAGTTTCAAGCCGCTGGGTCTGGGACTTGAACCATGGTCTACTACATGGGAGTCCAGCAATGTAACCATTATGCCATCTGCTGGTCCTCTTATTTCACTTTTTTTAAAAAAATTTGCTCTAAGGTGTAGGCACTCACTGGAGTGAGAGAGACAGAAAGAGAGAGAGAATGAGAAAGTACCTCCCAAGGGGGATGGCCATGCCACATTTCCTTCTCCTCTATCATCCTCTCAAGATTCTGGGTCCACGCACACATTCATGACTGGCATATTTTTCAAGCCATCAGGTCTGAGATTCAAACCACATAGTTGGCCATATGGGATCCAGCTGCCTTACCCACCACACCACCAGCTGGCCCTCACTTCTTAATATGTGAACGTAAGAAGTGACTTACTGATAAGTAAGGGATGATAGAAAGGAAAAGGAATTACTACTGGTGGTTCTGTCTTTCCCTTTCTTTCCACATCATTCATGTTCAGTGTAAGTGACTGATGAATATACGGAAGTCACATGACAGAAAGAATAGGATAAGGTTTCTGTGGCTCTTTGTGTCTTTAGAACAGCATTGCCTTCTTTCTGCATTTAAAACAAGTTTTCTGTTTGAGCAAAAGTATGTTCCCTTGGGGTTGTGGTGTGCCCATTGCTCAGTCACACTTAACCTAGTGCTTACTCTGTGTCTTTCTGTACACTTAAGTGCTGTGGGTCCACTGGAAGACTGTACTCATGAGGCACTTTACTCCCCAACTTCAGATTTATGAGCACAATAAATGTTGCATTTTCGTTTGTTTGTTTTTTAGAGATATTTTTGCTATATGGTGTGTGTACTTGCCAGAGAGACAAAAAGTGAGAAATCATCCCTCCCCCACCACCAGGCTGCAATCCCTTCTCCTCCATTCTTCTTTTGGGATTTTGGGTACTCATGTACACATGCCTGGCATGAGTTTCAAGCCTCTCCAGGTCCAGGACTTGAACTGTGGTTGACTACATAGGAATTCAGTGATGTAACCATTATGCCATCTGCTGGTCCCTAACTGTTGCATTTTTAAACTACTAAGTTTTTTGCTGGTTTGTTTTGCAGTGATAGTAACTGGACTATGTATCTTAGTAGGTCTTTTGTGTGTGTGTGTGTGTGTGTGTGTGTGTGTGTGTTTGCCATAAAGCATGTGTGATCACCTTAGAGAAGAGAAACAAGAAGAAAAATGAGAAAGCACCCGCCTCCCCCAAGGGGTTCGCTTCATCACAATTACTTCTCCATTTTTCCCTTGGGATTTTGGGCACACATGCACATACACCTGGTGCGATTTTCAAAACACTGGATCTGGGACCTTTAACTGCAGTCGGCCACATGGAAATCCAGCCACCTTCACCACCTGCTAGCCTCAGCAGGTCTGTATCTTTGAAAAATTAATCTATTCAGATGCGACTCTTTAAAAGGAAAGGGCATTATATTGGAATCAACTGGGTTACATTTTCAAAATGTAGTAACATTTTACGATAATATAGTCAGTGGAAACATGTATTTGGATATAGCATGACTGGTTTCTGTATTATACCCCACCTTCTCAAAATCCCAGGAAATACAGCTGCCATCTGGTGGTGCTAAATTGCAGCTGGGATCTGGACAGGATCGGACTGTGCTGCAAGAGGCCTGGAATTAACTGGGTGACTGCTGGACAGGCTGTAATTTATTAAACCGTGGAACAAGGCAATCCTAAATTTTATATTATTGAGTAATTTTTACTCACTCATCCTGTTATAACAAGATTTTATGGATAACAGAGACTCGGGAAGTATTCCTAAATTCATTTCCTCTTTCTAGATCCACAGGTAAACTACACTTTCAAGAACCCCTGACCCCTGTGGGGCAAAATAACTACCTTTTGCTAGTGGAGTATGAGTAGAAATGATGTGTCATTTCCAGACTTTAGTCATTATTTGCTTTTCCCTTATGGTAAGAGATGTGGAACACCTCTTCATAGGCTTTTTAGCTACTTTTATGTCTTCCTTTGAGAGTTGTCTGTTCAAATTGATTGCCCATTTAAAAACTGGATTATAAGTTTTTTTGTGGGTGAGCTGTTTGAGTTTCTTGTATATTTTGGCTATCAATTTGTTATCAGAAGTTTAATTCAGGGAACCAGCAGTTAGCGTAATGGCTATGTCGCTGGACTCCCACGTAGTCGACCGCGGTTCGCGTCTCGGACCCGGTGGCTTACAACTCACGCCGGGCGCGTGTGCGTGCGTGCCCAAGATCCCGAGAGGAGAATGGAGGAGAAGGGATTGCGGCGTGACCATCCCCCCTGGGGGGTGATTTCTCGCTTTCTGTCTCTATGTCTCTCTCTGTCTGTCTGGCGAGCGCACGCGCCCTATAGCGAAAAACCTCTCCAAAAACAAAAACAAAAAAAAAAAAAAAAAAAAAAAAAAAGAAGTTTAATTCACAAATACTTTCTCTTGGTCAGTGAAGTACTTTTTTATTCTGTTCATTGTTTCCTTTACTGATGGTAGTTTTAGCTTAATGTAATTTTATTTTATTTATTATTTATTTCTTTATTCAGGTTTCTACAATTTTAATAGTAGAGATCTTTCACTTTCTTGGTTAGATTTATTCCTAGTTTTATTTATTTATTTATTTATTTAATTGTAAATGGGATACCGAGTCACTAAGATCAGCTGTTTGACCTTTGCTTATTTTAATCTCTATACTTTAGGTGCAATAACTACAATCATGAGTATAACAATCTAGAGATAAAATCCCAATGAACATAAAGTTAAAAATGCACAAAATCACTAAATACATAAGAAAACCAGTCTCTGTGAATGAGAGTTAGCAAAAATAACAAAGTGCAGAATTGGAACAGATATTAAAATTATCAGATGCACAATATGAAAAGCATATTTAATATACTTAGAGGGATGAAAGAGGGAATTAAAATATGAATAAAAGGATAGAGATTATTAAAACTGACCAGAAAGACTAAAGATGAAACAAGCTACATTTTCACCCTAAAAATGAAAATATGTAATTGAAATAGAATATTAAAAATCAATGTTTAAAGATTAGACACAAATGCAGAGAACTATGGAACTAGAGAAGGATTTGAAGAAATTACTCAGAAAACTACAAAGAAGATGAGATGGCAATATGAAGAGGAGTTGAGATCAAAGGAGTGAATACATATAACAGGTATCTGATTGGCGTTCTAGAAAAAGAAAATAAAATGGCAGAGAGGTTATATTCAAAGTGAGAATTACTGAGAATTTTCCAGAAATCATTTAAAGACATAAATTTATAGATTCAGGAATTATATACTAATCCTAAACAGAATAAGTAAAATGAAGTCTATGTCCAGACACATTGTAGTAGAATGCAAAATACTAACTATAAGGTGAAGAACTTAAAAACAGTCAGAAATAAAAGACAAATCACATGTAAAGAAATGGTAATTAGATTATAACCTGACAGTAAAGGAAACCAGAAATTATTGAATACTGTCTTCAACACGGTGAAAGAAAATAATTGCCCACTTTAAAAACTGTATATCCAGGAAAAGAGCTTTTCAAAATTAAAGGTAAGATAAAAGAAAATTTGGGGACTGGCAGGTGGCGTGGTGGTTAGGGATCCTGGATTCCCACATAGCCAACCACAATTCAAGTCCTGGAACTGGTGGCTTGTTTTCTCACTTTCTCTCTCTCTCTCTCTAGCTCTCACTCTCACTCTGTCCCTCTCTGGTCAAATTAAAATAAATAAATAAAATAATTCTTAAAAAGGAAATTTCAGTCACACAAAAACCGGAAATTTATTGACATCTTTCCCTTAAAGGAGCTTCCAGGAATGGAGTCAGAAAGAAGGAAAATAAATTATCTGCAAAGGAAGATCTGAAGTGTAAGAAAGAACAGTGGATCAAGAAAGTTATATAGCTTATTCAAAATAGACGAAAATTATATAATACCAGAAAATAAAAGTGTTTTGGAGTTAAATTTAATAATGAAAATGCCAGACTACGTAACTATGAGGCTTGAAGGAGTGAATGAAATTACAGCATTCTAATATTCTGTATTGTTCACAAAGAAGGTAGAGATATTGATGAAGTTTGGCCTTGTAAAGTATGCATATAAAAATTTTGTGTAGGGACCAGCAGTTAGCGTAATGGCTATGTCGCTGGACTCCCAAGTAGTCGACCGCGGTTTGAGTCCCGGACCTGGTGGCTTAAACTCATGCTGGGCATGTGTGTGTGCGTGCCCAAGATCCCGAGAGGAGAAAGGAGGAGAAGAGATTGCGGCGTGGCCACCCCCCCCCCCCCCGGGGGGTGATTTCTCGCTTTCTGTCTCTCTGTCTCTCTCTGTCTGCTGGCAAGCGCACGCGCCCTATAGCAAAAACCTCTCCAGAAAAAAAAAAAAAAATTTGTGTAACTGCTATTGCCAATACAAAAAAAAAAAAAAAATGAAAGGAAAAATATTTCCTCAAATAAATTAAACACAAAAAATGTGAAACAAATACATGACAAAATAAAATAATTTCAAACATGCTAGTAATTCATTAACAACTTTAAGTAGAGATGGTAGTTAAAGTATATATCAGTTGGTGTCCAAGGTCCCCCAAAAGGATATTTGTGGTTGCAGATCTCAGACAAAGGCAGTTGTCCGGAGTAGCTGGAAAACATGAAAGACAAAACTAACTACATACTTAGTTTGGAACAATGGAAATGTGGTGCTTCAGCTGGAGAAAGGTATCGCCCAGGATCTTGTACGGTACAACAGTGTGAGTGCACAAGCCAGAGGGATGGGACTGTTGGGGAAATATATAGACGGCACATTCTTCTGGCAAACATCTTATCAGAGGCAAGATGGAAAGGAGAAACTTTGTTTTGTGAGGAGCTCTGTAGCTGCTCTGCTGTCTAGGGAGGAATAAAAGTTAGAGCAACTCTCAGACATAAACCCAGACTCTCTCACATACACACACACATACACACGTGTTACAATAAGCAGTGAGGACAAATATCTGTTAACTCAGTACCGCCTTGGAACCTCCTCAACTAAAATTTCCTGGCAGTTGTTGGTCTAGGAAGAACTCACATCAAAATGAGTAGTCATAAAAAAGAAATATGCATGTGACATATGCTTTAAGAAGAATGAGAAAAGAACAAGAAAAATAAGTAAATGAACCCTCCAAGATAAATGTTGATATTAAACAGATAAAATCATAATCAAACATATCACCAAGATTTCAGAGAATTCATTCAAGTTCTCACAATGCTCAAAGAAAATACAAGCATTTCGTGAAGACATCGTAGAACTTGCAAAATGGTGGAACTGATAATAACTAAAAAAGATTAGGAAGAGAAGGTAGTAATTAAAATAAAATCCTAGAAGAAATACACAAAATAATATGACCTACTACAATTTGGCATGGAAAAAAAAGGGAAAAGGACATAGAAAATGAGTGAAAGTACAATTAGGAATGCTATTAAAATGTTATTTAATGACTCTTCCTTTCCAATGGCCCATCTGCAGTGGGACCACCACCAAGATGCAGATTTTCGTAAAAACCCTTATGGGGAAGACCATCACCCTTGGGGTTGAACTGTGGGATACAAGAGAAAATGTAAAAGCCAGAATCCAGGATAAGAAAGGAATTCCTCCTGACCAGCAAAGACTGATTTTTGCTGCAAAAAGTTGGAAGATGGGCGTACTTTGACTCCAACATCCAAAAGGAGTCCACGCTTCATCTCGTGTGGAGACTTCGTGGTGGTGCTAAGAAAAGAAAGAAGAAGTCTTACACCACTCCCAAGAAGAATAAGCATAAGAGAAAGAAGGTTAAGCTGGCTGTCCTGAAATACTATAAGGTGGATGAAAATGGCAAAATTAGTCACCTTCTCAGGAGTGCCCTTCAGATGGATGTGGTGCTGGAGTCTTTATGGCCAGCCATTTTGACAGACATTATTGTGGCAAATGTTGTCTGACTTACTGCTTCAATGAACCAGAAGACCAGTAATTGTTTGGGTTAATAAAAGAAATGAACTGACCTTAAAAAAAAAAGTTATTTAACAACTCGTTACACAGAGCAGCCAGCAATTAGAATGGTAACTGTCCGTTGCTGGAGTAGGATACTGGGGGTTATCTGGTCTGCCAGACTTTAGCCCTTTTGTTGTGCCTAGATGTCTGGGGTCCCACAAGAGGAGTCAGGGTAGTATGAACGGCAAGGAGGGTGCTTTGGAGCCTAGTGTGAAAGTGTATCAGTAATTCGAGCCATCATTATGGCTGCTGAGGTGAGGGACTGAACATACAAATGGATATGGCCACACCTTAGATAAAAATAAAACTCTGACCCATAATTTTCAGCAACCATCTCAGGAAATCAACCCATTTTCTGTAGTAACCAGGTTGAGAAGACAAACACCAATCCCGATAGCGGTCAGTCCTAAAATAATCAGGACTTGAAGAGTAACTGACAACTTCTCTTATTCTCTCCCCCCCCCCCCCCCCCACACACACATAACTTAGGACTAACCAGAGAAAAGTCAACCATGCCTCTCACCAAGCTTACAGACTCCCTGTGTCTAGTTAACCCGCTATAGCAACCTCTAAGCAGGGGAGCTCTAGATTCTTTGCCAGAGGCAAATGATAGTGGCTGACTCCTGTGCTATAATAAAGCTCAGAATAAATTGACTTTGCCTGTCCTCGTTGGTTTGATCTTCATTTTTTTCCACAGCAGCGGGTATGTCTGAATACCACTCCTGATGTCATCATCTCTCATTAGGGAATTCATAGATGCCGTCAAAGAGGTCAAGGGTTAAGATTAGATAAAGAGAGAAAAGATAAAATATCTTACCTACAATCGTGGTTATTTTATCAGATAGTTTTAGGCTCGAGTTATAGAAAAAAAAAAACACTGTCTTTTTTTAAAAAAGACTGTTTCTTTATCTTCATAAAAGAGTCTACTTTTATGTGATTTGTTTGATAAATCAATGAGGAAAAACTTTCTCTCCGTATTGTCTTCTCATGTCTCAGTTGACTAGAAGGGTATGGCCTGGGAAGAGAAACGGGGCCATTCTGCTTGGCTTAAACCAATTATGGGTTATACCTTTGGGGCGGAAAGAAAAGGTTCAATTTACAGTGGCAGCAAATACAATGAGATACTCAGAAATAAACTCAACAAGAAATGTAGGCGCTCATAAGAAGGAAAACTTTAAGGGTTATTGAGGGACACAAAGAAGACTTGAATAAATGGAAAGGCATACTTTGTTCTTGGACATAAAGATTCAATTTCACAAAGATATAAATTTTGTAAATTAATCTATAAATTTAATGTGACTTCAGTGGAAATGCCAAAAGGAGTTTAAAAACCAGACAAACTAATTCTAATGTTTAGGTGAAAAAGGAGACATGGGAGAATAGCCAGGAAAAAATGATAAAATTTGAAAATGGACTCTTTCTACAAGAGGGGTAATGGGTGGTGCTGGAAATCAATGATTCCTTCTACTAGACAGAATTGCATGGCTGTGGCGCAGTTTCATATGCATTGCTCTCTGTTATCTATAATTTAGAGCATAAAGTAACTCAGAGATATGGCAAGGTTGGGAAAACCTGGATGGATGAGCGAGGCAAAACACCGCCTGTCATTTTTTGTCCATTTCCAAGCTTTCATGATTTTCTTTGACAGTCTCCTTCTACCCCCCATCTTAAGTTCACAATAATATCAAAGAAAGAAACAAAAGATTATTTTGATCAAAAATAAGCCTGAGCCATTAGATTTAGCTAGAGTATTTTTATAGCTTAGGCAAGAGTATTAATTTACTATACAGGTCTCCTTAAATTTGCTTTGCCAAATCAAGAGCCATACAGTATTTAAAAATGACAAAATTAATTTCTATTTGGAAGCTTTAAAAAAGAGTCTTAGTTTGGACTTTTATTCTTTTCTTTTCTTTTTCTTCTTTTTTTTGAGAGGCTTTTGCTATAGGGTGCATGCGCTTGCTAGAAAGAGAGAGACAGAGACAGAAAGTGAGAAATCATCCCCTCCAGGGGGGAATGGCCATGCCACAATCCCTTTTCCTCCATTCTCCTCTCGGGATCTTGGGCACGCACGCACATGTGCCTGGCGTGAGTTTTAAGCCACCAGGTCTGGGACTCAAACCGCAGTCGGCTACATGGGAGTTCAGCGACATAGTTATTACCCTAACTGCTGGTCCCTTGGACTTCTAAAAACCTCTCTTGGGGGGCCAGCAGGTGGTGTGGTGGTTGGGGTGCTGACTTCCGCATGGCCAACTGTGATTTGAGTCCCAGACCTGGTGACTTGCTTTCTCACTTTCCCTTTCTTTCTCTCTGCTCAATTAAAGTAATAATAATAATAATAATAATAATAATGATAATGCTAAATAAAATTAAATAAGTAATTTTTAATTAAAAAAAAAGCCTCTCTTGGAACCAGCAGATGTTGTATTTATTATGTTGCTGGACTCCCATATAGCCAACTGCAGTTCAAGTCCCAGACCTGGAGGCTGGAAACTCATGCTGACTGCATGCATATGCATGCCCAAAATTCTGAAAGGAGAATGGAGGAGAAGGGATAGTGGTGTGGCCATCCCCTCTGGGTGGTGGTGGTAGTGGTGATATTTTGCTTTCTGTCTCTCTGTCTCTCCAGTGAATGCACATGCCCTGTAGCAAAAATCTCTCTAAAAACAATGACAAAAACCTCTCTTATTTGTGTTCTTGAGACCAAGAAACCAAGCCCAACAAACTCTACCAGATATCAGCTGCAATATATAAATTTGTGGTAATTCCTCTTAAGGTTCCCCAAATAGTCAATAGTTTGAGGTAGCTAGAACTATTTTTTTCTTGATGCCATGAGGCCACTTTTCTTTGATTAAGACACAAACTTTGGCCTGTAGTTTATGGCAGTGGCTTCAGGAAGATGGAGTAAAACAAAAAATATCTGTAGATGACAGAAACTAAATGCCTATGATTAATTTATTACTGATGGTTTTCAAAGGTTTGTTGTGAGTTCTTAATACAAATCGTATGCCTAAGAAGGAAATTTTATTGTTTTCAATGGCTTGCAAACAAAGCCACTTGAAAACATTTAGAAAACTACCACTAAGAGTGACAGTTACGCCTCTTTCAAA